>CP077947.1:10000000-10600000 GCA_024584535.1 Colletotrichum gigasporum
AAGATACGGATCGCCGAAGGAGATTTAGAGAAAATTGTTTTTAAAATAAGATACGGGTTATTTAAGTGGGTGGTTTACTTTTTTAGGCTCACCGGTACCCTAATAACGTTCTAGTAATATATTAACACTTCTCTATGGAAATTCTTAGACGATTTTATTATAGTTTATATGGATAATATCCTTATCTATACTAGTGGCTCAAAAAGGGATTATAAGGAGAAAGTACAAGTAGTTCTCTAAGCCCTAGTTAAAGCTGGCCTGAACCTAGACCCGAAGAAGTGTGAATTCTATGTTAAGAAGGTGAAATATATTAACTTTATTATTACCATAGGAAAGGGTTTATTATGTAATCCTAATAAGTTAAAAGTTATTAAGGAGTAGTTGGCCCCTAAGTTCCTTAAGGGTATACAAAACTTCCTAGGTTTCACCAACTATTATCGTATATTCATACTAGGGTATAATAGATTAGTAAAGCCCCTAACCCGATTAACAAAGAAGGGGGTAATCTTTTATTAGGGAATAACTTAAGGAGAAGTATTCGAAATCCTAAAAAGGATGTTTATAGAAGAGTTGTTCCTACGGAAATTTAACCTGGACAACAAAACACACATCAAAATAGATTACTTAGGTTTCACTTTAGGTAATGCATTATCACAAAAGGACCTAGAGAGTTACTAGAGGTTAATTAGGTTCTACTCATAAAAACTCTTATTAATAGAGTATAATTACCCAATCCATAATAAGGAGCTTTTCATAATACTCACCTACTTATAATCCTAGAGGGTTAAACTTCGTAGTATCCAGTACTTCATTATCCTAACGGATTATAAGAGTTTAAAGTATTTTATAAAAAAGTAACACCTAACTGAGAAATAAAGCCGCTAAGTAGAAGAGTTATCCTAGTATAACTTTAGGATTAAGTATCAGCTAAAAAAGGAAATAATAATACCTAATATATTATTAAAAAAGGAGTAGGACGTCCCCTAAGGATAGGACGATAAGAGGGAAAAGGGCCGGGTAATCCAGATAATTCCCAACTCTATATAACTAAACTATACTCTACCCAGTGATCCTCGAATTAGACGAACTACCGAAAATACACTAGAAATACCATAAGCCGCTATTTTTAATATTAACCCTATACTATAAGCCCTTTAGAATAAAACTATAAAAACTAATAGAGTATACTAAACTACTTATCTAATAATAAAAGAAAAGAGGAGAAATTTCCCACTAAAACTTAAACTAAAGGTTTAAATCGTTGAATATGAACTTGATAAGCTGGGAAGATTAATATAAAGAGATTGATTATGGGTACCGGGGGGGGAAAACGACGATAACCACCTAAACGAATTACAAACTAAGATTATGCAAAGGTATCACAACTCGTATACTAGTAGCCACCTAGGACAGAACAACATATTAATAATAATAAGTAGATAATTCTTCTAACCAGACCAATCCTAAATAATTTAGAGGTTTATACGAAATTGTAATACTTATAAAGGGATACATATTTAAAAGTAAGCTAAAAAAGGGTTCCTTAAACCCTTACCAATACTTACCCGCATTTACTACAACTTATTAATGGACTTTATCACCAACCTTCCTCTAATAAAAAGGAAAAAGACCTAATACTTATGGGTTATTATGAATAAGTTATCAAAGAACCCTACATTAAAAGAGATAGAGATTATAGACACTAAAGCTTATACTTAGTAGTTCCTCTCCTATTATTATAGGTTCCATGGAATACTATAAATAATAATTAGTAACCGAGGATCGAATTAGATAAACCGATTTTAGAAGGAATTCTATAAGTTAACCAGTGTAAAACGACTACTAAATATTATTTACTACCCGTAAATAAATAAAAGAATAGAACACCTTAACTAAGAGATCTAAGTAATTCTCTATGCATATATAATATATGCCCAGGACAATTAGGGGGAACTACTACCCAACATATAATTAGCCCTTAAGAACTAAACGAGTACTACTATAACAATGTCCCTATTTTTTATAGAGTATGGATACCACATTAACCCTTTATTAGTGGTAAAAGGAGATAACCAACTAGAAACGAATCGAAAGGAAATAGCAAAGTAGCTAGTCCAGAGGATAAAGGACGCTACAGAGTTCGTTCAAACAACAATAGCAGCTACTCAATAACGAAGCGAAGACTCCACGAACTACACCAGGGGATTAGTTAAATAATACAAGATTAGAAATAAAGTATAACTAAACATCACCAACTACTCATCCCCAAAACTAAATAAGAAACTAGTATAATTTTACTATAAGTATAAAATTATATAAGTGATCTTAGTTTACGTAGTAGAGCTAAGTGTATTAACCAATATCCATCTACACTTCTACGTGGACCTCCTTTATAGGGCAACTAGTGACCTATTACTAAGATAAAAAACAACTAATAAATAACCACCCCCAATTCGTAATATAAACAGAGATCCTAAATGGCTTATAAAAGACATATTAGCGGTAAGGTGGTAGCTAGTGGGTAAAGGGCGCCGTCACTAGGCCCTAATTAAATAATAAGGTTATATAAAGCTAACTTAGGAGCTTATGGAAATAGTATCGGAGATAGAGGTTTTAGATAAGTATGAATGGTGGTATAAAGAAATTAATATAGTGGATGGGGACCCGGTGTACGCCCCGAGAAGACGTCGGAGAGCAGCAAATTAATAGCCGCCGGTGTACCAGTAGAACACCAGTGGGGAGGGAGGGGAGAAAGGAGGGGGCATTTGTTATGGGCTGATGCCCACGATGGCCTAAGCTTTGCCTAAGGCGTTAACCAGCATCCAACAAAAGAGCCCTCTGGTCAAAGGGGCCTCCGATTAAAGGGCCTCCGGTGACCTCCGGCGCCCCACCAGAGGTCCCCTTTGTTCTCCAGTAGTATAGATTCCTACACCGCCCCCCTGGCGAGGAACTTCCTCTCTTTTGCTCCTTAGCTTGAAGTAAACAGTAATAGAGCACCCTAAGGTCGAAAACACCTAGGCCTAGCCCTTCGCAACCTATATGAATTCACCCTTTAGATAACTACCCTTCTATATTATAAACACTAATACACTATTCTTACTTTATCTAAGAGATATAGACAACTTAGGGATTTGTTTTAATAATATCCACAACTTCCTCCAGTAGGGAAACGTAAAGGTCCCTATTATATGCAAATGGGGGCATCTATGGATACTTATATACTATCCAGAACAGAGCTTTACATAAAATCACCTTATAAATATGGAATTACATAAAATCCACCATCACTTTAGTCACCCATTAATATAAAGGCTCTATACGATCCTAGAGAGAGCTGGCAACGACGTGATATTCGAAGTAATCCAGAAGCTTATAAAACATTACCACTAATACTAAATAAATGGACAAGTTTTAAGGAGATTTAAATTCACCCTTAGAGACGATGTGGACTTTAATTATAAGGTTATTATTAATATCTTCTACCTAAAAGGGAATAAACCCATAATCCACGTTATTAATACAACCACTTCCTTTAATATAACTAGGTTTCTGGAAAACATTAACGTAAAATACACCTAGGAGACACTACATAAATACTAAATCGATACTTACCTTGGACCCCCTAATTAAATCATTACAAACACTAGCAGAAACTTCAGCTCTAAGGAATTCAGGAATTCAGTGAGATCCATGGTGATCGAAATCAAAAAGGTGCCCGTTAAAACCCACAATAGCATCAGGAAAGTAAAACAATACCATACACCCCTATAACGAGTATATAACATTATCCACCAAGAATCCCCTTCCACACCACCTGTCACGGGCCAAGGCCCGATCAGAGGCCTCGGAACCACTCAGCCATGTCCAACACCAATCACTGCTTACTAAGCCTGACCAGGCCCAGGCAAACCTAATCAGGATCCAACGGATTTGTAGGGCAACAAACTTTTCCTTCCTTTCTCCTTATCTTAAAGATACTCATAATAATCACTATAACTAGTTATAATATACGTACTTAGACCATTATATTATCTTTAAAATTATCAAAGGCAATCAACTAAACACCTAGTATAGAAGCCCACGATCTATATAAGAGTAGTAAAAAGTTTTAGACGGGTTAACCTAAGGAGTCCCTGAACATCTAAAACTGATCAGTACAACCTAATCAGACCTAAAGGTTATTATAAACTCAAAACGACGTATACGTATATTCGTAATAGAGTACCTCGACTACGTCATTAAGTATACTACGATCACTACTAAACGCAAAACACCAGGATAAGCAATAACTACGCAACAATAGAAAGTAACACTAAACTATCTGGAAACCCATAATAGTTAATACAATTAATTAGACAACTTACAACCCAATTACAAAAGATGCGGACCACCTAAGTAATTAAGTAAAAAACCTAACAAAAGCAAATTCAATTATTATAAGAAGCCCTAATAGAACCCAAATACCCAACATCGACAATAAACTAATCCCTAATACCCTTTATAACACCAATTCCCCCCAATTAAGTTTACGTACTACCTCTAAAATAAACTAAATATTAGATTCCTAATCCACTAAAATTTAATGAATTACGTAAAAAGTTTTAATAATAGCACTTTAAGATAGGAGGGAAAATAAGCGTAAATAAAAAAGCCTTTAATTTAGAGTTAACCGTATTCACTTATATTTATTCTAAGTTAAAAAACACTACGTAAACCATAACAAGCACCTACTATACGCAAAGAGGGGCTAATAGGTCGAAAAACCCGGATAAATTCATAGAATATTTAAAGGGTTACTACGCAGACCCTAACACAGAAGTACAAGCCCTCAACCAACTAAGGACTATACGGCAAAAGGAGAACGAGAATTTCACTTACTTCCTCCCTAAGTTTAAAAAAGAGCTCGTAGAAGTAAGAGGAGGACACTAACTAAACGTTATAAGGATCAACTACTTCAAAAAAGCCCTGAACACCATAATAAGAGCCCCCCTCATCAGCATAATCAATAAACCAACAATATACACTACATATACCCAAATACTCCTAAGTATAAGCTTAGAATTAGACAGCGAATCCTATTAAGCCCACTATAAACATCAACATAGGAGATCGCTAACCCCTAACCAAACAAGAACTAAGTCCCCTCGGAAACAGAACGGTTAATTAGAGTCCCCCCAACCTAATTAGATGGAGTGAGAACCTACGAAGGTAAATAAGCTAACCAAGGACAAGAAAGTCCATAAACGGCCAAGCCAAGAGGAAGCTCGCAGATATTATAACTATAACAAAAAAGGGTATATATAATAGCAATACCCTAAGGATCGAAAAGAAACAAAGAAAACCAAGACTTTTAAAAGAAAAACTAAGGAATAAAATAAAACGGATAATAACTCTAATCAGGACTCTAAGGACTCGGGAAAAGAGTAACTCTTAGTAAAAGTCGTCATTAGGAGGAACAAACTATAGAGGAATAGAAGGTCGTTAAAAAAAGTATAAATTATAACCCATTTTACGTCAATATCGGGATTAATAGGATACACTATACAATTACCCTTATTAATACAGGGTGTTTAACATACGCCCTGATCAGCAACGCCTTCACTAAGAAACTCCGCTTACCACGTATTAGCATTACACCTCGGAACTTAATACAAATCACCACTATAGTTCCTAATATAATCTACTACGTTACTTATACTAATATTAATATTAATAACTATAAATAACACCAATTATTCTTTTATATTATTCCTAACTAAAAAAATAACATTATCCTTAGAAGGTCCTGGATAATTAACGATGACGTTATAGTTTACCTAATACGAGGCACTCTACATATAAGTGTCGCAGACCACTAAGTAATAAAAAAGAAACCGGGTCAGGCCCAGTAAAATCCAAAGTTCCCAATCCAATAATAAACTAAATCGGTATTCTTAACCCTAATCAAGTGGGCATAGAAGAGAAGAGAGACCCCTCTTAGCATATCCACCCTAAATACGTTCTCCATAAGTTTAGCCGATATCGAAAAGGCCTTAACACTAAAAATAAAAATAAACCCAAAAACGAAACTCCCTATACATTACTATAAGTTTCTATATATCTTCAACTAAGATAAGGCTAATTAATTACTATTACACTAGAAAAATATTAACCATACTATCCTTATTAAGAAGGACTCCTATGGTCAAAACAAACTAGTGACCTAGGGACCTCTATATAATATATTAAGGGAAGAGTTAATTGTACTACGCTGAACCCTTATAGAACTATTAGATAAAGGGTTTATTAGGGCTAGTAGCTCCCCTGTATTATCGCCCGTTTTATTTGTCCAGAAGCCTGGAGGAGGGTTACGGTTCTACGTCGATTACCATACCCTTAACACCATTACAAAGAAGGACCGATACCCCTTACCCCTGATCAGCGAGACCCTAAGGGCACTAATAAAAGCGAAGTGGTTAACAAAGCTAGATATTATCACTACATTTCATAAGATCCGGGTTAAAAAAGGAGATAAATGGAAAACGGTGTTTAAGATGAGGTATAGGTTATACGAATAGATGGTTACCCCCTTTAGTTTAATTAGAACCCCTACGACGTTCCAGTAATATATTAACTACACCCTATAAGACTTCCTAAATAAGTTCTACTCAGCCTATATTGACGATATCCTGATTCATTTGGACAGCTCCTTCTCTGATCATAGAGAGAAAGTTAAGAAGGTCCTTGAACACCTAGGCGTTACAGGCTTGTATGTGGATATTAATAAGTGCGAATTCGAGGCTAAGAGTATTAAGTATTTAGGGTTTATTGTTAATACTAGTAAGGGAATTCGCATAGACCCTAAGAAAATTAAGATAATCCAAGGATGGGAAGTGCCCTAATTAGTACAAAGAGTCCATGGGTTCATCGATTTTACTAACTACTACCAGCAGTTTATACCCAACTTCTCAGGGATCGTACAACCCCTAATAACCTTAACTAAAAGGGATATACCGTTTATTTAGAGTAAGGAGTACACTAGAGCGTTCAAGGAGCTAAAGATGCTCCTAATTAGTACACTTATATTAACTCACTAGGACCCTAATCAAGCTACAATACTCGAGACCGATTCGTCTAATTATATAGTAAGAGGTGCCTTATCGTAGTATAACAACAAAGGGATCCTAAAACCTATAGCATTCTTTTTACACAAAAACCTACCTACAGAGTACAATTACCCAATACATAATAAGGAACTATTAATAATAATACACTACTTAGAATACTGGGATTCAGAACTACGGAGTATAAAAGAGTTCACTATCCTAACTAATCACCTAAATCTGAAGTATTTTATAACAAAAAAATAATTAAGTGAACATCAGATCAGGTGATCAGAATTATTATCCCGTTATAATTTCACTATCTAATTTAAACCTAGTAAAAAAGTAATAGTTCCTAATACACTATTGAGATGCGAATAGGATATCCCTAGTACCCTATAGGATAATAGGTTAAAAGGTTAAAAGATTAAACTCCTAAAGAATAGGATTAACGTATTACGAATTAATAATATAATAGTAATTAGAGAAGTGTAGGCCCGATCGGGGTAAGTAGAGAGGGATAAGTTTAATATAAGAGACTCCCCCGGAGATATGGATTAGACCGATGACCCTAGCCCGGATAAGACGGAACCCCCCTTAAACCCTTTTAAAGAAGAGCTATTATACTCTTAGTGGGATAAAGTTTTAGATTAGAATAACCAATACTAGCTAATTAGGGGGGTAGTATAAAAAGGAGATCAATAACTTCCCTTATAGTGGAAGTTGCCGATAATACTATTAGAATATATAATCGACGATAATAAGAGATTATTATAAAAGAATAGAATCTGGATTCCACATTATAAACCCTTAAGGACGGGTTTAATCTAAAGGTTCTACAACTCTACGTTAGCGGAACATCCGGGGAGGGACACTTTAAAGGCCTTAATTAGCTATTAGTTCCACTAGTTAAGCTTATCCTAGGATATCCAAAGATTTATAAGGAACTATGATGTTTATAGACAAGGAAACGTATAGTATAACAAGAAGAGGGGCCTATTAAAGCCTTTACTTATCCCTGGACGGATCTGGGTAAAGGTCTTTATCGACTTTATAACAGGACTACCCCCTTCCCGCCGCGATGGGGTTATAAACATCATAGTAGTAACTGTGACGGGCTGGGCCCTCTTGGAGGCTTCGCAGCCTCTCAGCCATGGACTCCGCTTACCTAAGCCCGGCTTACCTAAAACGGATCAACCTTAGGCCTAATCAGAGCAAACGGGTCCTGTGGGGTAGAAGACATTTTCTCCTTTTCTCTCTTATCTTAAAAATACTCATAGTAATCGCTATAGTTAATTATAATATACATATTTAGACCATTATATTATTTTTAAGATCTTAGTATCATTGGAGATAATAAGAGTATACTGGGTATGGAAATAATTATCGACGAAAAGTAAATCTATGACCTTAGTGGGAATAGTAAAAAGTCCTAAGTGGGTTGACCTGAAGGTCCCTGAACGTTTAAAGCTGATCAACGAGGTCTGATTAGGGCTAGGAGGTTTTAATAAATTCGAAAAAACGTATTCCGCGTAGTAGAGTACCTTAATAACGTCGATTAGTATACTATGGTTACTATTAAATGAAGATGTGCGGAAGGAACGATAACCGTATTACGATGGAAAATAACGTCGACCTATCCGGAAACCCATAATAACTAGTGTAATTAATTGGTTAATTATTAGCTCAGTTATAGGAGATGTGGACCACCTAAGTGGCTGAACGAGAGGCCCAATGAAAGTAGATTCGAATACTATAATAAACCCTAGTAGAACCCAGGTACCTAACCTTAACATCACACAAAGCCCCTACACCCTCCATAACGCTGATCCTACCCAATTAGGCCTATGTACCACCTCCTAGATAACCGAGACACTAGATCCCCGATCCACTGAAGTTTAATGGATTGTATAAAAGATTTTAATAATAGTACCTTGAAATAAAAGGGAAGATAAGTGTGGATAGGGAAGCCTTTAGTTCAATATTAGTAGTGTTCACTTATATCTACTTTAAACTAGAAAACACTGTATAAGCTATGGTGAGTACTTATTATTCATAAGGAGGAGCTAATAGGTCAAAGAACCCTAAATAATTTATAGAATACCTAAAGGGTTACTATATAGACCTTAACGTAGAAGTATAAGCCCTTAACCAACTAAGAATAATACGTTAAAAAGAGAATAAGAGTTTTACCCACTTTTTTCCTAAGTTTAAAAAGGAGTTCGTAGAAGCGGGAAGAGGACACTAATTAGATAACGTCAGGATTAACTACTTAAAAGGAGCTCTAAATATTATAATAAGAACCCCTTTAATTAGTATAATCAATAAACCAACGGCCTATACTATATACACCCAAATACTCCTAACGATAAGATTAGAGCTGGACAGTGAATTATACTAAGCTCACCGTGAGTATTAATACAAGAAATCGCCAACACCCAACCAGAACAAAGTTAAGTTACTAACCGGATAGGATAATTAAATAAGATCACCTTAACCTAATTAAATGGATTAGGAACCCACTAAGGTAAACCGGATAACTAAGGATAAACCAGTCCAAAGAAGGTTAAGCCAAGAGGAAACCCGTAAATACTATAATTACAGTAAAAAGGGGTATATACAATGGAGATACCCTAGAAACCGGAAAAACAAGGAGACCAAAACCTCGAAAGGGAAGACTAAAAAGCATAGCGAAATAGATATTAGCTCTGATTAGGACTCTAAGGACTCGGGAAAAAAGTAACTCCTGGTGAAAGTCGTTATTAGGAGGAACAAGCTGTAAAGGAATAAAAGGTCGTTAAAAAGAGTATGGATTATAACCCATTTTACATTAATATCGGGATTAATAGGATACACTACACAACTACCCTTGTTAATATAGGATATTTAATATACGCCCTGATTAGCGACGCCTTTACTAAGAAACTCCGCTTACTATGCATTAGTATTACACCTCGGAACTTAATACAAATCACCACTACAATTCCTAGTATAATCCACTACATCACTTACACTAATATTAATATTAATAACTATAAACAACACCGATTATTCTTTTATATTATTCTTAACCAAAAAGACGATGTTATCCTTAAAAGGTCCTAAATAATTAATAATAATATTACGGTTTACCTAGTACAAGGTACTCTATATATAAGTGTCGTAGACCACTGGGTAATAGAAAAGAAACCGGGTTAGGCCCGGTAAGATCCAAAGTTCCTAATTTAGTAGTAGACTAGATTGGTATTCTTAGCCCTAATTAGGTGAGCATAGAAAAGAAGAGAGACCCCTCTTAGTATATCCACCTTAAATGCATTCTCCATAAATTTAGCTGATATCGAGAAGGCCCTAATACTAAAAATAAAAATAAACCTAAGGACAAAACTCTTTACATATTACCATAAGTTTCTATATATCTTTAACCAAAATAAGGCTGATTAGTTACTACTACATCGAAATAACATCGACTACACAATTCCCATTAAGAAAAACTTAACAGGGCAAAATAAGCTAGTTATATAGGGACCCCTATATGGGATGTCTAAGGAGGAGCTAATTATACTTCGATGGACCCTCATAGAACTACTAAATAAAGGCTTTATTTATATTAGTAACTCTCCTACTTTATCACCTATTCTATTTGTTTAAAAACCCGGGGGAGGATTAAGGTTTTATATCGACTACCGGGCTCTGAACACTATTACTAAGAAAAACAAATATCCCTTACCCCTGATTAGCGAAACTCTAAGAGCCCTAACTAAGGCTAAGTGGTTAATAAAATTAAACGTTATTACTATATTCCATAAAATTAGGGTTAAAAAAGGCAACGAATAAAAGACGGCCTTTAAAATAAGATACGGCTTATACGAATAAATAGTGACTCCTTTTGGCTTAATAGGGGCCCCCGCTATGTTCTAAAGGTATATTAACCACACTTTACAGGACTTCCTGGACGAATTCTGCACCACTTATATCAACGACGTTCTGATCTATTCAGATGGCTCACTCACTGATCATAAGGAGAAAGTCAAGAAGGTTTTAAGCCGTCTGGGTACTGCCGGCCTACAAATCGATATCGATAAATACGACTTTGAGACGAAGAGGGTTAAATACTTAGGGTTCATCATCGATGCAGGGAAGGGTATCCGCGTTGACCCAGAGAAAATTAAGGCCATCCAGACATAGGAGGTCCCCCGATTAATGTGAGGAGTCCGTGCCTTCGTTGGTTTTATAAATTATTACCATCAATTCATACCGGACTTCTTAGGGTTAATACACCCCCTTATAACTTTAATAAAGAGGGATGTCCTATTCGTATAGAGTAATAAGTGTATAAAAGTATTTAATAAGTTAAAGGCCCTCCTAATTAGTGCCCCCGTATTAGCATATTGGGATCCTAATTGAGCCACTATACTAGAAATAGACTCATCAGGTTATATGGTGGGTGGTGCTTTATTATAATACAATGACGAGGGTATTTTACGGCCTATTACATTCTTTTCACAGAAGAACTTACCAGTAGAATACAACTACCTAATACATAACAAAGAACTATTAGCTATAGTCTATTATTTAGAACACTGGGACTCCGAATTAAGGAGTATAAAAGAGTTTACTATCCTAACCAACCACCTTAACCTTAAGTATTTCATAACTAAGAGGTAATTAAGTGAACACTAGGTCAAATAGTCAGAGCTCCTATCCTATTATAACTTCATAATCCAGTTCCAACCCAGTAAATAAGTGATAATCCCTAATACACTATTTAAACAAGAATAAGACGTTCCTAATACCTAGCAAAACAATCAACTAAAAGGACAGAGGATATAACTCCTAAAGGGGAAATAGAACATAATTATAGTAAACTAGGTAACTCTTAAGATAAATTAAATGGATACAACGGAATCCGTGGAAAGCACCATAATAGGCGATATGGATTAGGACGACGATCCTAAGGTTAATCGGTCAGAACCCATCCTGAACCCCTTTAAAGAGGAGCCCCTAAAGTCCACTTAGACTAAAGGACTACAATCAAATAATCGTTATTAGCTAATTAGGATAACTATGAAAAGGGGGGACCGTTAATTACCATCACAATAAAAGTTACCCATAATACTATTAAAGTACTTAGTGGACGACAACGGTAAACTCCTTTAGAGGGAGAAGATCTAGGTCCCTTATTATAAACCCTTATAAACCCAGTTAATCTAAGAGTCCCACAACTTAACACTTAGTGGCCATCTCAGCAGAGATGCATTAAAGGCTTTAATCAGCCGCCACTTTCACTGGCCAGGCCTGTCATAGGATGTCCAACACTTCATAAGGAACTACGACGTCTATAGACGGGGTAATATATGGCGGGATAAGAAGAGGGGTCTTCTAAAGCCCTTACCTGTCCCTAATCAGGTCTGAACAGAGATATCAGTCAACTTTATTACAGGGCTACCACCAACCCACCATATAAGAGTAACGAACATTATGGTGGTAACAGACCGATTATCTAAGAACGTGATTTTCGAGCTACTTAAGGATATAACAACGGATATTATAGCTACGACGTTAATGCTTAGCCTGATCAGATACCACGGACCCCCGAGAGCTATTATTTCGAACAGAGGCCCCTAATTTACTAGTCATATATGGAAACAGCTTTATTAACTATTACAGATAAAACGATGTTTATCTACGGCCTTCTACCCGGAGATAAACAGCACCATAAAACAAACTAACTAGGTAATAGAAACCTACCTCTAAACTTATACTTTGTATACTTAAAATAATTAGGATAACCTACTTCCAATAGCGATAATAGTTATTAATAACAGGGTTACCTCGTCAACAGGCCTTAGCCCTTTTTTTACCACCCATAATTATAACATCGACCTAATTAGAGTAAGGGAGACTCTGCGGACTAAAAGAAAGACCCCCGCAGCTCGGGCAGAGGCCCTAGTCTCGAAGTTGAAGGAGGCCTCCGAATGGGCACAAGCGGCGATGGCCTCCGCCCAAGAGCGACAAAAAGCCTCGGCAAATATACGACGCCAGCCTTCTAACCAATTTCGACCAGGGGACAAGGTCTAATTAAGGCTCAAGAACGTCCATTTTAAGAGACCATCTAAAAAGTTGAACTGGACGAATACGAAGTACACTATATTAGAAATAATCGGATCCCATACCTACTGGCTTAATACACCGCCGGGTATTCATAACGTTTTTCATATATCCCTAATCAGGCATACAAGAGTCGACCCACTACTATTACAAGAACGAGACGACGCCCAACCACCACCTCTACTAATAAATAACAAAAAGGAATTCAAAATCGAAGAGATCTAGGGCGCTAAAAAGATTCGTAATTCCTAAAAGGTTTTAGTTAAGTGGAAGAGCTACGTAAAGCCTACTTAGGAACTAGTTAAATTATTAACAGAAACTATAACTTTAAATCATTACAAAGCTAATTATAGACGAGTCCCTCTAAACGGGGAGGAGGGAGAGGGGGGGTAATTATAACGGGCTAGGCCCTCTTAGAGGCTTCGCAACCTCTCAACCATAGACTCCGCTTACCTAAGCCCAGCTTACCTAAAACGGATCAACCTTAGACCTAATCAGAGTAAACGGGTCCTATGGGGTAGAAGACATTTTCTCCTTTTCTCTCTCATCTTAAAGATACTCATAGTAGTCGCCATAACTAGTTGCAATATACGTGCTTGGACCGTTACAGTAACCGATCGTCTATCAAAGAACATAATCTTTAAGTTATTAAAGGATATTATAACGGATATAATAGTAAACCAACTAATCCAAGATCTGATCAGGTACCATAGGATACCTCATATAATTATATTAAATAAAGGACCACAGTTTATAAGTTTTATATAAAAACAACTCTACTAGTTATTATGGATTAAACAAAGACTCTTTACAGTGTTCCACCTAGAAATAGATAGAGTTATAGAGAGGGTAAACTAGGTAATAAAAACCTATTTTAGAGTATACATAGTATATACTTAGGACGATTAGGATAAACTACTCCTAATAATAATAATAGTTATTAATAACTAGGTCACTTCATTAATAGGACTCAGCTCGTTCTTTATTACTTATGGGTATAACTTAGATCTAATTAGAGTAGAGGAACCCCTACGGAATAATAATAAAACCCCTATAATAAGAGCAAAGGCTTTAGTCCAGAAGCTAAAGGACACCTCTAAGTAAGCTCAAGTAGTAATAGCGGCAACATAAGAGAAATAAGAGATTACCGTAAACACAAGGCGCCAACCATCTAATCAGTTTAAACTTAAGGATAAGGTTTAGTTAAGGTTACGGAATATCTAATTTAATTAACCATTAAAGAAGTTCAACTAAGTTAATACAAAGTACACTATCCTTAAACTAATTAAATCCTATACTTACCGACTAAATACACTACTAGGGATCTATAACATCTTCTATGTGAACCTAATTAAGTACACTAAAATTAATTCGTTACCATCACAAAACCATAATAACACCCAACTACCCACAATACTAGTAGCCAATAAGGAGGAGTTTAAAGTTAAGGAGATCCGTAATATACGGAAAATATAAGGCGGATAAAAGGTCTTAGTAAAATAAAAGGATTATACCTAACTCACCTAGGAACTAGTGGATATACTAACGGATATAGCAGCCTTAGACTATTAAAAAGTTAATTACGGGAATATCCCTTAGGAAGGGAGGAGAAGAAGGGGGTAATTATCACGGGCTAAGGCCCGATCAGAGGCCTCGGAACCACTCGGCCATATCCAACACCAATCACTACTTACTAAGCCTAACCAGGCCCAGGCAAACCTAATTAGGATCTAACGGATTTATGGGGCAACAGACTTTTCCTTCCTTTCTCCTTATCTTAAAGATACTCGTAGTAGTCGCCATAACTAGTTGCAATATACATGCTTGGACCGTTACACCACCAAAGATCACCCTATAAAACATAATCAAAACGATCAACAATACAATTAACCTAAATGGTCTTATTCCGACCCTACTCATCTTTAGAGCATACCCACATATAAATACAAACTCACCACCATTACCAGAGATATAACAATACATAAAAGTTACGTAGAGAGCTATAATAAAACTACGAAAAATTTATATAGAACTGTCGGAATATCCACGCCGGACTGGCGCCACCTGTTACCGCCTATCGCCTATTGGCCCGATTAGCGAGTCAATCAGAAGGCAGGAATCGGTTTTAGGTCAGCAGCGTCAGATCGCTGCCGTAGGCCCGATTCCTTCCTTCCTTCAACAACAACAAAGCAGATACGACGAATATATCGTTATTTGCCCACCTTCTACACTAGGCCTAGTAGAGTAAATCTAACACTAATTAGTAGTTGAATACCACTTCCGCAAATTAGTAAAGTAAACTTTTTATTAGAAAAGGTAATATTGCGAAGTCCCGGGACGGAATAACCCGTCCAACGGATTTCACGATATTCGTACTATAAGAAGAATTTGTGATACCCTCGGTTAGTGATACGATCAACGATAGGATACCGTAGGAGCTTCCCAGGAGTTCATACGAAGTCACCGGAGCGACAAGTTCCGCTTAACGTAACGGAATACGGCCTCTGCGTCTATTATGCATGGTTTACGACGAAGATCTCGTAATTAGTAGTAATACAAAATGCCCTCGCACTTCCATCGCCGACTTTCGTTTTCGACGAAAAACCATCTATTATAATCAATACCCCCTTCTTTTTTAGATACTACTCCGTTACCCTATAACTACGGAAACACCTCGGAATTAGTACTCGAAAAGCTAACCCTTACGAGAACCCCGACTTCACCATCGTCGTTATCGCTACTCACTTCTACTTCTAGAGTAGTGACCCTGAATACCCAGTGAATATAATACTAGAGATAATAACCCCACCTTCTAACTACGTCCATAAAAAAGAGCTGGTAACTAATACTAAGACTGGAGTGACCTACTAAGGATATAACACCCAATGCTCAAAGGGCTAAATTTAACAAGAACCCCGACTTAACTATCGTCGTCCCTGCCCCTAAAGATAACCTAGATGTGGATACAAAACTAGAGACAACACTAAAAAAAGGAAAACTCTTTTCCTATACTACTTATTAGAAGTAGTATTCCATAAATAATAAGTAGTAATTCGCTTAATGAATAGTATACGTCCTCGAAGCTGCGGCTTAGAGGAAATACCCCGTATTCGAGACGTCGTTAACCTTACCGTTGTACACTAGAATATCTACTAAGATATCGGGAAGTGACCTAACTACGGTGAATCCAACCCTAGAGGAGGTCCAGGATACTTAGGCCCCTCTACGAGGAGAAACGGTAAAAGCACTAACCCCCGCTAATACTTAGAGTCGAATAGTAAATAGCTCCTCGGTCCCATTACCGATGAAGTATAAGAGGGAGGTTAACCTTTACGAATGGGGATTATAGGCCAGGTATAGGCCAAAAGAGGTAACTCTCGAGTTTAACCCTAAATTAATAGTAATAGTAATAGTATTCCTTATCGAAATATGAATTATGGAAGGCACTGTTAGCTATAACTTAGAAGTAGAATTTAAATTAGTTTCAAAGATTAGACCTAAATTACATTTAATATCCTCGAAACCTAAGTAGTGAGAAGATTATGTAACTTCCTACTCTATTATAGTATATTTATCCCTATAAAAAAGTAGAGGATCCTAATTAAACTCTTTAACCTTAAGGAGACCCCAGCTTTACACTATTGGACCTAGGAAAAAGTTAATAAAATTAACTTTAAAAGCCCGTTTTTCAGGAAGCTTATAGAGGACCTAATCCTCTATAAGGAATTAATAAGGAAATAGGTATTACTACCGTTTAAATCCCATTTAGAAGAGATTATAGTGTAGAAGAACTCCCTGCGAGCACCGCTACCCTCAGAGAGAGCGGGAACAAACTAAGCCCGTACCGGGCTATGCCCATAAAATCGGCCACAACTACCCAGATAACCCATATTCACCTAGGAACTACCGGATTAGGAAGAACGCTACACCATAAACAAAATTAGCGAAATAGCGACCCCTTAGTAACAAAATATACTTATTAAGGTATATACTAACGATATAAGGTATAGTGGTAAGAAATTTAATATCCTTAATACTAAATTCCGTATTTTCCTCGAAACCTATAGAAAAATCAGAGTTAACCACTACGTAACAGTTAACCTATTCCCTACGATACTAAAAAGGAGAGCTTCTCAGTTTTACTACGGTTATATTAGTGGTACGCTAATTACTCAGTTAATAGAGGAGGTAGTTAATAAGCTACAGCACCACTTCGAAGGAGACCAACACCGCTAAACCTATATTATTAATTAGAACAGAGTAAATCTTAACAAAGTTATTTAGAAGAACCCTAAAAGGACGAAAGTTAAAGCTTTAAAGACCCTTTTTAATAACTTAACAAATCTCTAGTAAACTCTCATACTATACTACTAAGGAGACTAGGTCCTAAAGGACAAACTAATCGGAGCTACTATTTCTATAAAAAAGTACTACTCTATTAACCTAACCAGAGTAAATATAATAGAGGAGCTTTATAATATAATAAGGATAAGCCTCGACTTAGAAGAAAAAAGAAGAGATGCCCACCGTTAATACTTTACGTTAAAAACAGAATTAGACGAGTAGTTCTAAACTAACCAACACTATAATAGAAAAAGGTAAAGTAACTACTACGAAGATCACTAATAATAACGAGGATACCCTCATAATAGTAAAAAGTGCTACGTTTATGGTAAAGAAGGGTACTGGTCTACAAAGTACTCCGTAGAGGAGAAAAGCAAAGTGTATAAACACTTTAAATTAAATAAGGACATCTCTAATACCTCTCCTAAAGTATACGACCACTTCCTCGCTAAATACGAGGGAAATAAAGTGCTCGACGACGAGGACGCTAAGGATAAAGAAGATCTAAGCTAATACCTCACTAGCGCCGCCCTTAACGAGGAAAATAAGCATAACAACGAATTCTACATCTCGTTTTTCGGTTATACCACTACTCTAATCAGCGAAGACCTCACTTAAACCCTAAATAACCAAACCACCTACTACGTTATTACAAGGAAGGATATTAATAGTATACCCACAAAGTTACCGGCCTATAAGGTGTTTATTAGCGATAACCGTTATATAATAACGATCTTCTAAGGGATTATACCTAATATAAGAGTAACCGGCGTTTCTATAATTGGATACCCTTAATTCCTTACTCTATAAAAGATCGACATTACCGTAAAACTCGATACCTCTAAAGTAGGCTAAACGAGCATTACCTTCGGAGACAACCCTCCGATACCCTCTATAGGACTAACTTATATGAATTCACCCTTTGGACGATTACCCTTTTACGTTATAAACACTAGTATACTATTCTTACTCTGTTTAAGAGATATAAACAACTTAGGGATCCATTTTAATAATATCCACAACTTCCTCCAATAAGGAGATGTGAAGGTCCCTATTATACATAAATGGGGATATCCGTGGATACTTATACACTCTCTAGAACAGAGTTTTACGTAGAATCACCTTATAAATACGGAATTACACAGAATCCACCGTCGTTTCGGCTACCCATTAATATAGAGGCTCTATACGATCCTAAAGAGAGCCGGTAACGACGTAATGTTCGAAGTAATCCAGAAGCTCACAAAGCATTACCGCTAATACCAAATAAACGGATAAGCTCCAGGGAGATTTAAATTCACCCTTAGAGATAATGTGGACTTTAATTATAAGGTTATTATTAATATCTTCTACTTAGAAGGGAATAAACCCGTGATCTACGTTATTAATACGGCCATTTCCTTTAACATAACTAGGTTTCTGGAAAACGTTAGCGCAAAGTACACCTAGGAGATACTACGCGAATACTAGATCAACACTTACCTTGGACCCCCTAACTGGATCGTCACGGACACTAGTAGAAACTTTAGCTCTAAGGAATTCAGGAATTCAGTAAGATCTATGGTGATCGAAGTTAAAGAGGTGCCCGTTGAAGCCTATAACAGTATCGGGAAGGTAGAGCGATACTACGCACCCCTATGATGAGCATATAATATTATCCGCTAAGAATCCCCTTCTACGCCGCCGAAAATCGCCCTACAGAGTGTAATCAAAGTGATTAACGATATAGCTGGCCTAGAGGGTCTTGTTCTGACCTTACTTATTTTTGGAGTGTACCCATGTATGAATATAAATTCATTACTATTACTAGAAATACGGTAACGCATAGAAGTTACGTGGAAGGTTATAGTGAAGTTATGAGAGATTTACGTAGAACGTATAATAGTTAACGCTCTTATAATAAGAAACGGCCTAAATACGGCCCTTATATGAGATCTATTATTATAATTGAAAATTATTATTTAGTGTAAGAGAAGGGGTTGGATAGGCTTATATATACTCCTCGTTAACAAAGGTGAAGACTATGTTATCCAACTACCCTTTGGACCAAAGATTTTCAGGTTTATTATTGTTAAACCCTTTTTAGAAGATGATAATAAGAATACGGTCCCAGAAATATTAAGAAATAACGAGGAAGATGTCCTTGACGAAGAAGAGGAAGTCCGAGATGAGATTGTTGTTTAGACGGATACACTACCCCCGGAGGAAGAGTTAGCGCCACTACCTCGATGCCCGAGAGGTAGACCACGGAAGAACGCCCAGATCAACCTCCTAGTAGAAGTTAACACCTTTGATAACGCTAAAAGTGAGGCCATAATAATAGCTATGTTTATAAGCGCTAAAGAAGAGGCAGATCACGCCCTTATACTCGAGCTACGCAAAAAGGGCATAATTAAAGCCCTAGGACCCCCGTTTAAGGAGTCCACTAAAAAAGAGATCGACGCCCTAATTGAACGAGGAGTTTTTGAATTCACTTAGTATAATAAAGAAAAACATAAAGGGATATGTATATTCTATTTAAGGATCGTTAACGAAGTGAAGGGTAAAATAGAGATGCTCTATGAAAAGTCCAGATTTGTTATTTAGGGATACGTAGACGACGGTAAGGAGGTTATCCTTATATAGTTTCTGATTATTTAGAGCACTAATCAGAGACTGATTCTCGCCGTCGCTCCGTCTCTTATCCAGAAGGAGGGCTATTCACTATGGATAAGAGATATTACTTAGGTGTACACCTAATCCATAATAAAGCTTAAAAGGACGATCCTTATAAGATTACTAGACCAAATAAAGAAAAATTACCCTCTAGGAACTATTATAACCGTCGTATAACCGTTATACGGTATCGTAGAAGTTAGAACCCACTAGTATGCGATATATAGTAAGTACTACAGAGAGAAGTTCTAGATGAGGACTTTTATGTATAACCCTTATTTGCTGTTATTAGATAATAAAAACGAGAACTTTGCGATGATTGGTATATAGATTAATGATATTATTAGCCTAAGCGATGAGACCTTCGCTTAATGGGAAAACGAGGAACTCTAGAAAGTGATGTTCTCGGTGAAGGAGAAATAATACCTCTCTACTAAGACACTACTCGTATTTAACGGAGGGATCATCTTAATTAATGGAAAAGCCATTTTCCTATACTTAAAGGGCTAGGGAGTGAAGATACGCCTGGTTGACGCTAAATCCGCTACTATAAAGGAGTAGTACGTTGAGTAATGCACCAGAGGTGTGTACACCACCTCAAAGTGCTAATTAGAGGTAGCGTTTAATCTATCCGTAGTAGCCCAGCACTGAGAAGCGACGCTAGAGTAAATCAAAGCTCTGAATTGACGCCTACTATAGCAAATGGAGCACCCAGACCGAGGCCTCACTTATGTACCCCTCGATCTAACTACCACTAAGCTCTTCATTTTTATTAATAGCTCCTTTACTAATAATAATAACCTAATATCCCAACTTGGATTTGTGATCCTCCTTGTAAATAAGACTAAAGGAGAAGAGGATTTTATAGTAAAAGGAAATATTATCCACTACTCTTTAATAAAATCTAAGAGAGTTACGAGGAGCGTCCTCGTATCCGAGATGTATAGGATGGTTATTGGTGTTAATATGGCCTACGCCCTCTCCATAACCCTGAAGATCGTAACCAATAAACTCCGAATACCTATAATCCCGACCATCGTATATACTAACTCATACTTACTCTATAAGTATCTCATTAAACTTAGAACTATAAAAAAAAAACACCTAATAATTGATATTATGGTGTTAAGGTAGTCTTATAAGAGACGAGAATTATACGAGATCCGATGGATCCACGGAGACGATAACCCTATTAACGGCCTAATAAAGGCTACACTAAACTAAGCCCTCGTAAGGCTTATCGAGGAGGTAAAAGCGAAGATTAGGATAGAGGGATGGGTTACGAAACCCTAAGGAGCACCTACGGCGCCGAATAAGAGGAGGAATATAAAAGAGATTAGGGGATATAAGAGGAATACCACTACTATCGCTAACGACGGCGAGCCGGACCTTGCCCGTAGCGGGCTACGGGATACGCTCATTTCTGCCGAAGGCGGTATGGCCGAAAACGGCACTTCTGCCGCTTCCGACCACCTTACACACTCGTTCCGTCTATCGTTTTTTTATCGCGTTTTGAGCAATTTGGCGCCCGCGCCGAATAACGCTCAATTTTCACTCGTTATTTGAAAAAAAAAAAAAAAGGGACGATTTGCGGCAAAAGAGATAGTTGCCAGTGTCGGAATATCCACGCCGGACTGGCGCCACCTGTTGCCGCCTATCGCCTATTGGCCCGATTAGCGAGCCAATCAGAAGGCAGGAATCGGTTTTAGGTCGGCAGCGTCAGATCGCTGCCGTAGGCCCGATTCCTTCCTTCCTTCAACAACAACAGAGCAGATACGACGAATATATCGTTATTTGCCCACCTTCCACACTAGGCCTAGTGGAGTGAATCCAACAAGAACGCATAATAGTTAATGTTCTTATAGTAAAAAATAGCCCAAATATAACCCCTACGCAAGATCTACTACTATAATTAAAAGTTATCGTTTAACATAAAAGAAGGGGTTGGATAAACTTATACATACTCCTCACTAACAAACGCGAAAATTACGTTGTTCAATTACCCTCTAAACTAAAAACTTTTAGGTCTACTATTATTAAACCCTTCCTAAAAAATAATAATAAGAATATAATCTTAGAAATACTAAGAAACGACGAGGAAAACGTCCTTAATAAAAAAAAGGAAATCCGAGATAAGATTATTATCCGAACAAATACACTACCCCCAAAAGAAAAGCTAGCACCACCACCTCGATGCCCAAAAAATAAACCATAGAAAAACGCCTAAATTAACCTCCTAATAAAAATTAACACCTTTAATAACACTAAAAATAAGGCCACAAAAATAACCACATTTATAAACACCAAAGAAGAGGCAGATCATACCCTTATAATTAAACTACGCAAAAAGGGCATAATCAAAGCCCTAGGACCCCTGTTTAAGGAGTCCACCAAGAAGGAGAACGACGCCCTGATTGAACGAGGAGTCTTTAAATTCATAAAGTATAACGAAGAAAAACATAAAGGGATACGCATATTCCATTCTCAAATTATTAATAAAGTAAAAAAGAAAATAAAAACACCCTATAAGAAGTCCAGACTTATTATTCAGGGATACATAGACAATAATAAGGAGGTTATCCTTATATGGTCTCCAACTATTCAAAGTGCTAATTAGAGATTAATTCTCACCGTTACTCCATCTCTCATCCAAAAAGAGGGCTATTCACTATAAATAAGAGACATTACCCAAGCATACACCCAGTCCACAATAAAACTCAAAAAAACAATTCTCACAAAACTTCCAAACCAAATCAAACAAAATTACCCCCTTAAAACCATTATGACCATCATACAACCATTATACAACATCGTAAAAACCAGAACCCACTAATACGCAACGTACAACAAGCACCACAAAAAGAAACTCCAAATAAGGACTTCTACGTATAACCCCTACTTACTACTACTAAACCACAAAAATAAGAACTTTATAATAATTAGTATATAAACCAATAATATTATCAGCCTAAATAATAAAACCTTTACTTAGTAGGAAAACAAAGAACTCCAAAAGGCGACGTTCTTAGTAAAGAAGAAGTAATACCTCTCTACTAAAATACTACTCATATTTAACGGAGGGATCATTTTAACGAATAAAAAACCCATCTTCCTACACCTAAAGGGCCAGGGAGTGAAAATACACCTAATTAACACCAAATCCACTATTATAAAAGAGTAGTATGTTAAATAGTATACTAAAAACATATACACCACCTTAAAATACTAACCTAAAGCAGTGTTTAATTTATCCATAGTAGCCCAACACTGAGAAGTAACACTAGAGTAGATTAAAGCTCTAAATCGACGCTTATTATAATAAATAAAGCACCCAGACTAAGGCCTCACTTATATACCCCTTAATCTAATTACTACTAAGCTTTTCGTTTTTATTAATAACTCTTTTATTAACAACGACGACTTAATGTCCTAGCTCGGATTTGTAATCCTCCTCGTAAATAAAACCAAAGGAGAAAAGGAATTTATAATAAAAAGAAATATTATCCACTACTCCTTAATAAAATCTAAAAGAATTACGAAGAATGTCCTTATATCCAAGATATATGGGATAATCACTGGTGTTAATATAACCTATGCCCTCTCCACGACCCTAAAGATCATAACTAATAAACTCCGAATACCTATAATCCTAACCATTATATATACTAACTTATACTCACTTTATAAATATCTTATTAAGTTTAGAACTATAAAAAAAACCACCTAATAATCGATATTATAGTGTTAAGGTAATTTTACAAAAAACGAAAATTATACGAAATCTAATAAATCCACGAAAACAATAACCCTACCAACGACCTAATAAAGGTTACACTAAACCAAGCCCTCATAAAACTTATCGGGGAAACAAAAACGAAGATTAGGATAAAGGGATAGGTTACAAGACCCTAAGGAGCACCTACGGTGCTGAGTAAGAGGAGGAATATAAAAGAGATCAGGGGATATAAGAGGAATACCATTACCATCACTAACAACGGTAAACCGGACTTTGCCCATAACTAACTACGGGATACACTCATTTCTACCGAAAACGGTATAACCGAAAATAGCACTTCTACCACTTCCGACCACCTTATACACTCGTTCCATTTATCGATTTTTTTTATTGCATTTTAAGCAATTTAGCGCCCACACCAAATAACACTCAATTTTCACTTATTATTTAAAAAAGGGGCAATTTACAGCAAAAAAGATAATTACCAATATCGGAATATCCACACCGGACTAACACCACCTATTACCGCCTATCACCTATTAGCCCAATTAGCGAACCAATCAGAAAGCAGGAATCGGTTTTAGATCAGCAGCGTCAGATCGCTACCGTAGGCCAGATTCCTTCCTTCAACAACAACAGAGCAGATACGACGAATATATCATTATTTTGCCCACCTTCCATACTAGGCCTAGTGAAGTGAATCCAACACTTACCCTTCGCTCTTTCCCTTTTTGATCCCTTGAATGTGTTTCTCACCGAACCTGCATGCTTGTTGAAGCTTCATATTGATATATCAGTCGACGATTCTGTAAATCTAGGAAAATATTCTTACAATAGCCATATGCCTAAACCAGCTTCAAATGCTATCCAAACCCGTTCATCATACGGATGGTTATATGATACAGGTAGAAGTCCTCAGTCCTTCTTTTCCTCAAGACTATCCGGTCTTACGGAGATCATGTTATCGAGCGCTTTTTGAAGGTTGGAGGTAACCTCCTCACTCCGGCCCCCGGCGTCCAAAATCTCTTTGATCTTCCGAGCCCACTGCTTCCACTTCGCTATGCCCCACACGTCTTTATTCAACTTTTCCATATCCTCATGTATAACCTCTCCAGCGTGGGTCAGCCATTGCGAAACGACCAACAGGCGGCATTCGCCCAACTTGCCCCCAGGAAGTTCTTCCTCGAGTCCAAGTGAAATATCGACACTTGGATACTTCAAATAGGTGTCCCACGGGTCGTAAACACGGGCGCCGTGATACCGCGCCTGGAAAGAGGAGAAATTGACCCACTCATCACAGATGGAAATAAACTCCGCTTTGGCTTTGGGGTCTTCGGGCTCAGGGCGCTCGGATGCTGTGGTCGATGTTAGGAGACGCAATTTGCTTCGTGCGAGGGAAGAGTCGTACCAAACTTTCCATTCCAATTGTCTTCGCACATCATTCCGAAGATTGGGTCGTTGTGATAGGCATGGTATTCTTTCTAGTGTCGAATTAGCGTGGCATTTCATACGTGAACACCGGACTTACGCCGACGCTTTTGTATGTCACTTTTGGCAGGTTTCGTAAATCCACCAAAAGCCGCACAAGTAGGTCCTGTCGGGGGTCGTCGTAGCGTAGGAGCCACGATTGGTAGAACACCAATTCGTAGAATCGTGCGAGGTATCCGGGCAAGCCCTTGTCCTCCATCATGTAGGGCTTGTTGAGGGGATCATGACTTGAAGGGAGGTATTTGGCCCAGTAGTCGGCGGCAATAGCGAGCGAAGCCTTTAGGGATGCCACTTCTCCATCCTCTGGATACGCCAGAAACATGTTCAACAGGATTGCCGCTGCTTCGGAACTCTGCTGTTCTCCCCAGCTCTCATCGACCGCAATTTGCTCTTCGAGCTCCGCTCTCCAAGGCTCGACTGGGGTGTCGGACTTGGGCTCCGAAGAACTGGTAACCGCCATGATTGTGAGGGGTAGTTCAGAGCACAGCAGTGGGGAAGGGTTGTGCAAGAAAAAGAGCCAGAAGGGGCTGGGTGAAATTTTCGCGAGTTGAATCAAGATTTGGGGCACCACAAGAAGGGCGCGCAATTGCTCTGATAAATGGTAAAAATCGGAATCGAGAAATTGGCGACGGTGGCAGTGTCGGAGGAAAAGTGACATTGATGTTGGTTCGGTCGGTCCAACTGGCCTGGAGGATGGCGTCAAGAATAAGCGCCGACCGAGGTCACCTGCAGTGCGGCCCACGCAGCGTTTCGCCAACCGCGTACATCAGGCCATTTTCCGTATTTCTCCGGACCATCAGTTAGTTCATGATACACGCCGAGCCACCGTGGTCGCACTGGCCGCACCAACATAATCAACGACGCCGAAATATCATTGGCCACTCACCTGGCTTCCAAGCTTTAAGCGCTCGGCTTCACTTGATCAATTCTCGGGATCTTGGTTTGGTGGTTTGGAATTATCATCAGGTCTGCTCTTGGATGGGCGACCGGGCCAACAAACCTTCTAATTATGTCTTCCGCGGCGACAGGAGTGATATACACCACTATGAGCGACAGTCAAGAAGCCGAAAGTAAAGGAGGCAAATTTATTTAAGCATCGGTTGAGACGACTCTCCCAGTCATGTCTGCCGTCGTAGAATCAATCGTGCACTCATTAACAACGCAGGTTTCTTCCTGGTGAAGTAAACTATCCAACCAGTCTATCGACAAGTGCTGCGCTCATCAGCCGTCTTCTCTTTTTCTCCTCGTTACGCCTGTTGCATCTAACCTTTGTATTTCACTTCATCGTTCTCGATACTGTCCTAATATTCATATCATATTAATGTAAGTTTGGTTGCCCAAGCTTTTGTCTCTACGCCCGTGATAATGACATTGGCTCAGCCGATCCTTAACACACGGATAAAATGGGCAACAAGAACTCTACTCCCCAGAGGCGAAACACAGATAACAATGAACAGCAGCTTGTAAGTACATACCCCTGATTACCGCGAGCTTTCGTCTGCTCCGTGATACACAGTCGAGGCGCAAAAATTGTCTTCTTGTCTGTTCCTTCATGTCGTGTCAGTACGTCAGCTAACCTTTGGCCTCCATAGCAATATCGTACAAACTACGGCCCAGTCCCCGCGCAAAATGTGCCTCAACAACTTGAGGGTGCACCCCCGCCTCACGCCGTGACCCGGTCCAGATACCCCCGCGAGTATCGGAACGCAGAAGGGGCCAGGGACGCGCCAACCCATCCATTCGATAATTATGTGACGGGTCCTGGTCGATCAAATGGACCTGCTGGCCAGCTCCATGAATACCCCATCCCGACCGCGAATGGACCGTTTCATTTTAGTTACGATCGCCCAGCCGTCCCCGCACGTCGATTGGAGCGCCAGATTCACCCAAACGAGCGGGCAAACGTGATGGGATATGCCAACGGACGGCCACAAAATGATCCGAAGCAGACACGAGGCGTCGTTCGTGTTGCTGAAATTGATGGAAAACCGCAGAATGTGGTGGTTGGGGTGATCAACCATCCTCCCGAAGAGCACAGAAGGTACGAGAGAGCACCTCTCGAACCTCTAAGTCGCGAGGGACGGCAGGCAGTGCAGAGGCAGACTGACGAGAAGGGTCGTACTCGAACCTATCCCCCGCGTGGTTTGGATTCAGAGTTTGTTGAGGGGATCGAGACTAAATTTCGGCAAGACAGACAGCCGGCTCACCCTCAAATGAGGCCGAGGTAGGGGGCATAGATGTACATTTAATTTCTCGTGGCGTTGGGGGGTTATGCGTATTGATCATTCTAGGTGCAGGTAGTTTGGAATAATCGTAGGACATGCAGTCGATCAAGACATGTTCTCGGTGTACCTAAATCGATCTGATCGAGGACACATCATGCAAACTCCTCTCCTCGGCTTCATTATTAATTCAAATTAGTGTATAGGGAGTTTTATTTCCGACCGAGAACAGCGGTCTAACCCGGAGGTCGATGGGGATCCGAAGGTAGTATCTCATTCCATGCCGCCTCCCAACTTTTCTGCGCCTCACGCCCGGCGTTTGTGTGCATAGGGTCAGATTCCGGATCGCTCATCATCGCTTCGTCATTGCTGTTTCGCAGCCAGCCCTGGCGGCGTCCGTCAAGGGAAGTAGCCCTTGGATTGTAACTCCACTCGTCTTCCGAACGGCTCCCCACGATGACAATTGATCCTCTCGATGTCCCATGTCTTGTGCTTGTCGTTCGAACTCTCGAGAAGGGATTTCGTGTTGTTGATGTTCTTGTTTGGAAAGTCCAGGACGAGAAGGAATTTCCCTTTCTTCTGCCATCACTCATTCCGGTCCGTGGTACGTTGTGTGGTTGATCGCCTTCCTCGATATTCATCCAGCTGTGGACTAGTAGGTTTATCGCTGGCAGGCTGGCGCAAACGACTCCGATCGCCAACTCGAGAGCGCTATTCAGAGGATGGCTTGTTAGCATGATTTCCAGGGAACCTGATGTTTGAAGAATTGGACCTACGTTGTCAAATCCAATAACACAAAGCCTTCTGTAGAATCTGCCGGTTTCGGAAACTCTATTGACTTGTAAAGCCGAAAGATCGAGACTCCCGTCGCGATGCCGCCCGCGCTCAACAGAGCGATCACCTTTATCTTTGTCCAGACCGGCATCCGAAGGGAACACGTAACCGGAATCGGTAAGATCAGAATAACGAAGTCGGTGATAACGCCCAAGCACATGTCCGATATGAAAACCGCGCGTTGGTTGAGACAGTTCGCAGGCTTGACGTCGGAATCCCAGGCGGCCCGTATCGGTACGCAAACCACCGTCTTCAGCATCATAATCGGGATATAACATATCAGGAGGATGACAATGAATATGTGGACCGTTTTTGCGACGGTCTCGTATACGGCAAATACTCGAGCCTCGAGGAGTAAAAGAGTGATCTTGGTGAAGTATGCTGCTGGACAGTAGAGGATGGAGCTAATGTAAAGCCACTTCTTTGAAGTTAGTACCGGGATGCCGACGGGACCAAAGCTCTTTGCGATTTGCTTACGCGCATTACTTCTTTGTATGCCTCTTTCGTCACTTCCCATTCATGGTATCCTTCTCCGAAATTTGCCACTATCGATCCAAGTTAGATCTATAAATGTCGTGATCAGCAAGTGTCGAGTACTTACTGACGAGACCTGCGCTGATATAGGTCATCAACAGAGCCTGTCAAGTTGCACCCGTTAGACAACTACTAATGTGCGATGGAACGTATAAGTCATACATATCCGGCAATGCAAGTCCCTGGAGAATATTTAGCGGTCGCTCAAAAGGCCAAGCTGTGTAGGATCACTGCTTACAGTCTTCGAGGAGGAAACCCGGCGCAATCACCTTCTTGGCGTAGATCCTAAAGCCGAACATGACCGACGTGATGCCCGCGATTATTGCCAGCCCCAAGATGAGGGTCGTCCTCCCCAAGTCCTCTGGGTTGTCGAAGTCCGGCTGGTGCCCCGGCGGAGGAGGAAACGCCCCGACAGGGCCCTCTTGAGCCATGATGTCTCCGGTGGGATACGATATGACCTACGAGAACGGTTGTCGAGGTAGGATGAAGTTTAGATACTATTAGAATGAGACGTTCGGCGGATGAAGGCAGTACGGCGCCCCCGGCCGAATAAGTTTCGTCCGTGTGCCTGATGCCTGATAAAACAGCACAGACTAACTTTCGCATGGTGCGGAGCGGATGCATCTCGTCTCATTGCACGACTCAGACTGGGCAGATGATAAAGTTGCTAGTACGCCGCACGTGTTTCGGCTGGGCAGTCAGATCCATGTTGGAGCTTGCCTTGCACCACCAACGGGGGAGAAGCTTTGAGTATCCTCGGTCGGCAACGACGCGCTCGCTTGACTCGGCATATTGGGAACCACCTTCGTTCGAAGTTAAGCTTGTGGTAATAACATTTGATCGGGGAGATCGTCAGCAGATGGGAAGGGGAGTTACCATAAGCAAGCATCCGAAGTAGCCCAGTCTGAGGAATTCCCATCCTCGGTGGGGATAGTATTCTTGCAACTGTGAACCGACGGGGTTGCCCTTGCTTTTGCTGTACTCTTTTTAGTATAGCATGTGCGATCACGCGAGGCTGTCGGTCTCGGTTTTCAACCCGACCGTGCAATGGGCCCATGGCAACTGCTTAACTCCATGACTATCGTCATAGGTTACATTGGAAAATTCTGAGCCTGGGGGGCACGTCCTGTCGTTGAGGTAATGACCACTGGATGTTTCGTCGGACTTTATAACATACTTTGCGGTGACTGTAGCCGGTGTATCGAGGCCTACAATTGTACGTGTCCAGAAATTGTTACCGGCGAATGAGAATAATATCCGCTGACCAGAACCATTAAGCAGTGTACTGCATACTGTACAGTATGAGTGCTACCCTAAGACTCTTGTGGCTGTTGGATATTATTCCGTGCCAGGCGCGTATGCCATGCGAAACTTTCTGGTTTCCCCACCTACTTGCTGTTTGCCGAGATCCGACTTGGCAATTGCATTGCACTTTTCTCACAGATTGCCTTTTTTTACTCAGTTAAAGCTTCAAGGGCTTCAAGTAGCAGCATTTGAACGTAGCAGTTTGGGAATACAGGACTCTTTATTAAGTGATTCTGAAAGTCGGGGCTCACGGTGCTCCATTGATCTGATCTATCAAAAGTACTGAGGTACGATATGAACGTTTGTATTGAACTCTACATCTATCTAAAAAGGAGTCTGTTGATGCTTGCAGTAGCCTTTCGCTCGCCATTCTTTATTCAAACCTGAAAGTCCCGTCTTCCCCATGAACCAGAATAATGGTGTTGGTACCACGAGCGTTAAAGTCTACAGCTTTCGCATTTCCGAACATTTCAGCCTTGACAGACTTCCCGGGCTCGTGACCCTCTCCGGCAGCGATGTAAAAAGTCGCTTGTGGTGGCGTAATCTGGTACTTGGTGTTGGGAAAGGGGGTAAAACTGCTCATTGGCGTGGGGCGGTCCCCATTTTGGGAGACAGCGATCCCAACCAAGAAGTTGTCTGCTCAGAGCGGTCAGTCTCAAACAACTTCGATGTTTGAAAGGCTCCCAGGACGGTTCGTAAGATACTCACGACTCTGGGCTTCTGAAGCGCTGAAGTCATTCCCTGGCTTGACGGTTGTGTCGAGCTCGAAGCTGCCAACCTTGCCCTGGCCCGGCGTTCTGGGGCGGCCAAGCTTGCACATAAAACGCCCCTCGACGATCAATTCGACAGTCGAACCCAGGACTTCGGTGATGCCAGGTTTGGTGCCGAGGGTGACTTGATAAGCGTCGACCATTGAAATTAAGCCACCCTGGGTATGTCGACCTCCAGACATACCGGAGAAGGCCGCGTATTTGGGTGAGGTTGAGACCTCGAACTCGGCGGCAGCAGTAGGGAATACCCCCTGCGCTATTTCCATCACATTGCTCAAGATCTCACCGTGATCACCTCCGGTAACCTTAAGGGGGGCTGGGAAGAGGAAGTAGTCATGGACCGAGCCCGACTCATTCTTGATAACGATAGCAGGCATCGTGAATATTGATGCTCTGGGATACAAGGTTTGTTCGTTTGAAGTGTTCCGGTGCGCGATAGATAGTGGATAATGAGAAGAGCCAAGACTTGGACATGGACAGCACTTTTATACCTAATCATAGTCAAGCCGAATTCTGACGTCGATTCGTGATGGCCTCCAAGCTTCTATTGTTCCTCCAATACAATGGTCCAGACTCGGCGATGCGCGTGCTGCGGCTGACCGGACTCAAGCCACCGAACCCTTTGACGCTGAGATCGCTTTTGTCACGAACCACAAGTGGCGCATTCCATCAAGCGCCAGCGGGCATGAATACGTTCGCGTGCACAATTCCAAACACAAGCCTTTGATCGGAGTATGCGCCGGTGTCTACCAATGCCATCTAGCGCTCGGTGGGATACGCGGCTCTGTTGTCAGCTCTTGGGCAGTGCACCTCAAGCTTCCGCTGAGTCAACTTCCCTCTCGCCTAATTTTTCTTAGTATCCGCTATTAGTGAAATAAGTGATATACCACTAAGATCCTTAATAGTTAAAAAGTCTTCACCTCTCCCTCTTAGAGTCCTCTTATGATGGCCTTATAATCTCTGGTGGGCACCGGATTATAACCGGCCCCTCTGGCCGGCCCTAATCGGGGCTCTGGGTCACCTCCGGAGCTAACCCCCACCTTAAGGGCTAAGCACCACCATAACACTAAGGCCCAGCTATTCCAGCCTAGCCTTAGGGGAAGCCAGCCTAACACTCCTGATATAGCCCCCTCTACGGTAAAGGGGCCCTTGAACGTAAATGGGGTGACCACTAGATCTATCCTAGCCGCCTTCGATGAACAAGCTAGACGCTACGAGGACTAAAAGGATGTTTTTTTAGTTATCGCTTAGTTTATTAATAACGTGGTCTTTAGTTTTAAGGGGCTAAAAAAGTAGATTATAAAAAAGGTGATAACTTATATAATCTAAGTTTTAAAGAAGTTAATAAATAACGAAACTACTTTAACTTTAACTTAAAATTAGGCTACCGTTATAGTATTAGCCCTAACTCTAACCCCAGTCTCAGCCCCGGCCTCCGCCCTAGCCCAAGACTGAGCCCCTACCCGCCCATAAGCCCAGGCTCAACTAGAAGACCTCCGGGTTTTCGTCCGTATCCCCGAGGAAAGCCTGGATACTGCCCGGAAGAACGCCCCTTTCGCTCTGCGCCGTATAGTCTGCTAGGCCCTTGGCCTACAACTAGGAGATATCCCACACATCTACTACATCTTAACTGAATACTCTTTAAAACCCCTAAATAAACAAATCTAATAACGTGGTTCATCAGTGAGTGGACCACCATTAGTGACCGGGCCACTTTTCTCACCTTCACCACTTTTTAGTTTTAATATATAATTTCTTTTATAAAACAATATCCAAAGCCTCGCCTGAACATAGGATTATTCTAGTAATTAATATGATCCGATTAACACCGTAATTAAGTATCCAACGTGTAATGACCATTTATAATATTCCGAGAACTACCCTCCGGTCTAGAATAAAGGGTCAAAATACGAAGGTCGATAATAGGAATGCGCAGCTGAATTTAATAGAAACTGAGGAGGAGGTAATTATTCAATACATTATTAACCTAGATTTTCGAGGATTCTCACCTTAACACGTGGATATAGAAGATATAGCTAATACACTACTCTAGAAGTGTAATAGCCAACTAATTGGGAAACGCTGGATAGAACACTTCGTCTAGCAATGCCCAGAGCTCAAAACGCGATTTTCTCGTATTTATGACTATTAGAGAGGCCTCTACGAAGATCCTACGATTATTAAGCCTTAGTTTTAACTTATAGCTAATATATAATCGAAATATAATATTATGAACAAAGACTTTTATAATTTTAATGAGATTAGTTTTATAATAGGTATAATCCGGCCTAAAATAATTATTATATATTCTAATTGGATTAGGAAACTAAAAAAAGTTTAACTTAGTAATTAAGAATAAGTAATAGCGATTTATTGTATTACTAGTAATAGTTACATAATACCACCTTTTTTAGTAGTTTAGGGCCACTTCCACCTTGTAAGTTAGTACTCCGAGGCCTAGATTCTGGATAGCTAAGTAGTTAAAATAACTTCTAATGGATAAACCGATAATGAGATTGCCCTCTAATACCTTTAGTATTTCAATAAACACTTAAAATAGTAATTAAAAGTATATATTGGATATTAGTCGTTGATAGTTATAAAAACCATATTAATAGTAATTTCGAAGAGTATTATGAAAGAATAAGATTATAATTATTTACCTTCCTACTCATTTATCCCATTTAACCTAGCTTCTTAACGTTAGCTATTATAGTGTATTGAAGTTGAGATATAGTTCTCAGATTAAGCATTTCATTAAAGCCCGGATTACCCATATCACTAAACCCGAGTTCTTCCTCGTATTTAAGGCCATATTCCTTTAAACCTTTACTTAAGAAAATATTTATAGGGGTTTTAAAGGGGCTGGGCTTATTCCTTATAACCCTCAAACTATCCTTTCTATGTTAGATATGCAATTACGGACACCAATAACCCCAAATACCCCTATTAGGCTACCCGACCCTTGGGTTTCTAAGATACTCTAAACCACTAACAAAGCTATTTCTTAGTCTTTACTTATAAAGGAAAGAATCTCCAGGTATCAGAGAAGTTCACCAACTCTAATTTATAAAATTACCGATAACCTTTTAAAAGGTTTATAGTATATTTCCTATATAACTGCCCTTATAAAAGAAGAGCTACACTATGTTTAAGATACAAATACGGCCCTTAATAAGTGCTAGAGAGCCAAAAGAACTAGATTATAAAATAGAGGGGTATTAGATGGGTCTTAGGTGAGGGAAGTTATGGTTATAAAGGGTGTTATTAAGGAGGAAGGGTGTGAAAAGGAGGAAAATGAGGGGTCATCGAAGTATCATCGAACAGGTTCATAGTATTATAGTATCTATTATAAGACCGGCTATAATACAAGGACCTATCCAGAAGCTATGGAAATAAGTAGTTCAAGTAATTCTAAGTAATTGCAATTAATTTAATTAATTATAGTTAAGATATAAAAGCTTTTAATGGTGAAAGTGGGAAAAGTGGCCCGGTCACTGATAGTGGTCCACTTACTGCTGAACCACGTTAAAGCTTTTTTAAAAATAAATAAAAGTTAATAAACTATTTAAGGGTTTTTAAAGTAAAAACTCCTATAAAATAGTTTATATACACTATCCTACGTTGCTTATCAAATCTCTAAAGTTTAGATGCGGAAAGTATTAATATACTAACCCTAATTAGGGAGGAGGTTATCGCCTAGACTAGCCATAAACTAGTCCTAACCCAGTAATCCCACCTTAGCCTAAACTCTATTATAAACAAAATCACTTAAGTTATCTTTTTTATAATTAAAGTGTTACCCTTTAAATTATTTAATTAAAGTAATAAGGCCTAACTTATTAGGGAAAAAAGGACCCTACTTAGGTATAACCCTAGTTACTAAGGATATTACATAAACTAGTATTATAACCGGTGGCCACTCTATAACAATTACAGTAAGCCCTTAGATTCCTATAAGACCGAGCCTTATATAGCTAAACTGAAGTATACTAATTATTTGGGGCCCTTCTAGGCCGGCTATATAAACTATCCAGTTAGGCCCCTAATGGTTAACGGTTATCCTACCCTCCTAGGCCGAAAAGAACACAGACGGATTCGGAAGGCTAGTAAAAGGCCTCCGAGACCCGCGATAATATCAACCAAACCACCACCCAGAGCAGCACTCAACAACCCCAGGACTCCCGTCCTAATCAGGGCCAACAACCTAGCTCTAAGTGCTTATACACTAGGACCCCCTCCTAAGGATCGATTATATACTTAGGTGATAAGGATATAATTAATAGTATAAATAAAAACAAAGTAGAAAACCCCGAGGCCCTCCCTTAAACCAACCACCTCATCTACCCTCTCCAAAATAAGAGCTAGAGGGTAGCTTAAAAGCCTAACTATAATATCACTAATACCTATACTCACCTAAACCTCGACTCGGAGGTGTAGACCTAAATAGGCCCCTCTACGAGTACTACGTATGGCCTAATACAACGTGGGGAAAAAGCCCCTAGTATACACAACTTTCCTAGAGCTCTATCAGGCTAATTAAGTCGACGTAGTACTTATCTACGAGCCCTGGATAGGCTACACCAACAAAATATAAATTAATACACACCCTGGGTATAACTCTTATATCCTAGTTGATTTTTGGGATAATAGGGAAACAAGGCCCAGGGTAATGACATATATACGGAAGGGGATAAGGCTATAAGTATAACAACAAAGACCTATCCAAACAAGGGATATCATATGGTTAAAAGTGAATAACACCACTATTATAAACGTTTATAAATAACCAGGCGATCCTTATAACTATACAACGACCACCCTCCTAGGATACTAACCACTATTATAAACCCTTATAACTAGGGATTTCAATACTCACCACTACTTTTAGAAACCAGGATCCGTTAGCCGGAACAGAGGAGACGATCTAGTTGACTAGGTTAATAACCATGGCCTCTCCTTTATTAGAGAAGCAGGGGCTCTAACCCACACCCGTGGTCACGTCCTTAACCTAACCTTCTCAAATATCCCCCTTATACACACAGGACCCTACCCACACCTATACCCAGGAACTAATCACCAACCTATTATAACTATTATCCCCCTCAATAATAATAAACAATAATAAACACACTAATTAGGGCTAATATTAATCCTGGATTTAGCCCTTCCTTAGTTTAAAAACCTAATTAGAGTAGGGACCTCAACTATACTTACCCTTAAGGACCTACTCACCCCAACTAAGCTAAACACCTAGGCTAACCGGATTATTAACCTACTCTTAATAATTATCTAAGTAATAGGGAAAAGACGATAAAATTAGGGAAAGTGGGCCCCTTAGTGGATAAAAGAGTACTCTAAAACCCACTAATCCTACTTTAAGGCCCGTATCTAATAGGTATAAGAACTAGAGCTGGCCTTAGCCTTAATACCCCCTATCCTTAAAAAGTAAAAGGTCTTCTTAGAAATAATTAGGAAAGCTAAACGGGCTTATTAGGCTACTAAGATTGAAGGGGCTATATCCGATTAGGACCTTTATAAAATAATAAGTTAGTATAAGGTTAGATTAGTAGTTAAAGCCTCCCCCTTAGTAGTTGAGGGCTAGATGCACAACGATAACCAGGACAAGGCCCAGGCCCTACGGAGGGCCCTACTAGAGAGGTTTGATGACATAGATGACCTACCTGGGGACCCCTTCGACGTGGCCACGGTCCCAAGACGACAAATACCCTAGCAGGCTACGATTAGTTAGGAGGAAATAAGAGCAGTTACCCTAATAAAGACTACGACCCCTAGTATCGACGGAATTACCATAAAAATACTTAAGGCTTATTAGGACCTTATAGCTAAGATTATCAGGCTACTATTCCGGGTATATATTAAGACCAGCTATTTCCCCTAGCCCTTTTATAGGGTAAAGGTTATTATAATTTAAAAACTTAGAAAAACCGACTTCTCAAAGGCTGGATCCTAGAGACTAATAACCCTCTTATCCTACCTAGGCAAGCGGCTCGAGAAACTAATAGCTAAGAAAATAGCCTACCTCACTATCCTAGAAGGGGTGGCCAGCTCACAGCAAATAGGGGCCCTACTAAGCAAAGCAACTATCGACCTAACAACCTATCTCACACACAATATTAAACAAGCCCTCGATAAGGGGCTTATAATTACACTAGCGATAATAGATGTGAAGGGGGCCTTTAACTCTGTTCTTCGGAACCACCTTATTATTCGACTATAATAATAAGGCTAGCCTAATAACCTAATTAAGCTGATTTATGCATTTGTATTAGACCATACTATTAGGGTTAAGTTCAAAACGGTAACATCAAAGGACTTCCCTTTAACCTATAGGCTACCTCAGGGCTTCCCATTATCACCTATTATCTTCCTACTCTATATTTGCGATATCCTAGCTGAAAACCCAAGGCTTCGGTTTAGATATACAAACAATATAAGCCTTTTAATTACCAGCCCATCCCTTAAAAACAATACTATATCCTTAAACTAATAGGTTACCCAAATTCTAAACTAGGGTACTAATAATAAGGTCTCCTTTAACCCAACTAAATATAAAATTATCCACTTCACTAGGAAATATAAGTGACTGAAAAACCTACCTAAGATCAAAACTAGAGGCCTTAAAATTAAAGCCTCGGCTAAGCCGATCCGTTGGCTAGGGGTTTAGTTTAATAAAAGACTCTCTTTCTAATACTACGTTAAAACAAGGGTAACTATAGCGAAAAAGGTAGCTCAGCACCTAGGGCACCTAATAAACACAAAAGGAGGGATCCCAACAACTACTATACAAAAGGCGGTCATCACCTATGTCCTCCTAATAGCCCTATACGGAGCCGAAACCTGGTTCGGGGGGCTAACCAAGCCAGCCCTAAGTAACACTACTTCCCCTCAGGGAGGGGGGATTATTAATATAGGCCAGAAGGGCCTCGTCCAAAAAGTCAACAAGGTCATCATAAAAGTAGCCCGAGCTATCCTCCCAGTCTAGAAAACAACCCCAATAAGCAACCTCCTCTGAAATACCGGCCTACCTACTAGGAAAGTGGTTTTAGAAGGGGTACGCCTACACTTCGTAGTCCAACTACAAAAGGTTAACCAACAACACCCATTAGTCCTAAGGCTCACACAACAAGGGAGGCAGTAAACACAACTTCAACGGACAGTAGGCCTCGTCTTAAGGGTCCCAAGGCCAGCACTACTCTAACCACAATACCTCCTAGGGTCACAAAACCCAATAATCCAATAAATAAAAGAAGAGGCTACTAAAGCCTTCTAGGATTAGCTAAAAACCATCCTAGATACTTATATAATTATCTACTCAGATAGCTCTAAGGCGTCTAATAGAGCCACTAGGTATAGATTTATTATTTACTGAGGTAAAAAACGTATAACCCAGGGTTGTGGCCAACTTAGCCTAGTAAAGGTGTTTGATGGTGAGGTTAAAGGGGCGAGGGCAGGGCTCCGGTGGGCCCTCCTTACCTCCCAAAACTAACCTATACACATTTATATTAATAATACTAGTGTTATTTAAGGGATACGGGGTGATACTCCCACCTCCTCATAAATAGCCTTCTTAGAGATCCATAAGGTGGCTAGGATATATAATATATATACCTATTAGGCCCCTGGGTATTAGGGGATAAAAGGTAATAAAAAAGTAGACAACTTAATTAAGTAAGGTATAATACTCCCGGTCCCCTTAGGCCAGCTAATAACCCTAGCAGGGATTAAGCGACTCACTAGGAGATGAATGCGGGCTTATTATACATAATAGTAGTGTAAAGAAATAACAGATTAATACACTTAACTAGGACTCGAGGCCAGCCTATCTAGTCCTCCTGAACTAGCCCTTCTACGGGCTACCCTATACCACCTCCTAGTAGCCCGATCAGGCTATGGAGACTTCGAATAATATCACTAATACTTTAACCATAATAAAACCTTATTTATTTACTTTTATAAGGAAGTAAAGGATATAAACCACTTAGTTTATTATTAAAAGACCCTAATAAGGAGATAATAGTGGCCTACCCTTTACCCTTCTAATTTATTAGAGCCCATAGGACCTATGGGGTTACTTAAGTAATACTTTAAAGGGTTAATTACTAATCCTCAAAACTTCGAGGCCTTCTTATATATAATAAACTTTTTCTAAAAAATCTACTTATACTATTAAGGGCTAACCTTTGGTTAGGCTTTAAGATAACCATCCTACCCTACTAAAGGAACTAAATAAGAAGTAAAGGAAGTAGAGGAACCAGTGGGATCCAGGGATAAATTGAACGCATAGTAGCTAGTAGGCAAGATTTGGAGGACGCGGGCAAGGGCTGTATACTATAGAGTAGGTAGTCTAAGCCTGCGGCTCTCCACGCCACATACCCCTCGGGAGGTCTGCTGCAAGGGCTACGCCCTTGCCGCCATGGCGTTAAATACAACAACAACAACATAAGGTTAGATTAGTAGTTAAAGCCCCCCCCTTAGTAATTAAGGGCTAGATGTACAACGATAACCAGGATAAGGCCTAGGCCCTATGGAGGGCCCTACTGGAGAGGTTTGATGATACGGATGACCTACCTGGGGACCCCTTCGACGTGGCCACGGTCCTAAAACGACAAATACCCTAGCAGGCTACGATTAGTTAGGAGGAAGTAAGGGCAGCCACCCTAATAAAGACTATGACCCCTGGTATCGACGGAATCACCATAAAACTACCTAAGGCTTACTAGGACCTTATAGCTAAGCTTATCAGGCTACTATTCCAGGTATACATTAAGGCCGGCTACTTCCCCTAGCCCTTCCACAAAATAAAAGTTATTATAATTCAGAAGCTTAGAAAGACCGACTTCTCAAAAGCTGGATCCTAGAGACTAATAGCCCTCTTATCCTTCCTAGGTAAGGGGCTCGAGAAACTAATAACTAGGAGAATGGCCTACCTCTGTTACGGGCTGATGCCCACGATGGCCTAAGCTTTGCCTGAGGCGTTAACCAGCATCCAACAAAAGAGCCCTCCGGTCAAAGGGGCCTCCGATCAAAGGGCCTCTGGTGACCTCCGGCGCCCCACTAGAGGTCCCCTTTGTTCTCTAGCAGTATAGATTCCTACACCGCCCCCCTTGCGAGGAACTTCCTCTCTTTCGCTCCTTAGCTTGAAGTAAACAGTAATAGAGCACCCTAAGGTCGAAAACACCTAGGCCTAGCCCTTCGTATACTTTAAGCTTAGGATTATAACCTTACCGTAACGCTGGGTTGAGCGCGGCTCCCCACTGGTTAAGTAGAAAGGAGTATAGGTCGAGCACGGCTCCCTGCGAAGAACGACATTCCCGGGACTCTAATAGGTTGACCACTAGTCCCCAGAAGAATAATCGAGATAGCCCAGTTGCCCCGATGGACGCCGTTACACCCCCGATGCTCCATAATGAGCTAACTATAGAAGAGATGTTGAACACCACTCTAGGATCCCTATAAGCCTAGATAATAGAGATTAGCGAGAAATTGGAGAAGAGTTAGAATTAGAGGTTAATGACCCCTGGGAGTGAAACCCTTTGTACTCCTGGTGGTATCCGCACCGATACCCCACCGGTGCTTACCAGTGAGTTGACTCGCCGGAAGCCCTTGCCCAACCCCCCGAAGTTTTCGGGTAAATGAAAGGAATACGCCCCTTGGGTGCAACAGATGAGAGATAAGATCTTAATAGATCGCCCCTTTTACTCTATAAACTATGAACTTTGGTACCTGGTTAATTCATACTTAGAAGTTGGTCCCTAATAGGTAGTTAGCACTTTTTACGTTATTGGAGGACCTAATGGAACTAGAAACCCCGAGGACTTTATACGTTACCTCGATTACACTTATTTGGATCTGAACACCCAGTTCCGAGCCGTTGCCCAGCTATAGACCCTACGCCAAAAAGAGAACGAGAGTTTTACGATATTCTTACCTAAGTTTGAACGAATAATAGCCGACGTTGGTGGTGGTGATTGGCCCGCCACCGTACAAATATCACTCTTAGAGGTAGCCTTGACCCCTTCACTAAAGGACTAGTTACTCATAGTCGAGCTTCCCAAGGATTACCTAGGCTGGTTTACCCGAGTATAGGATATTACTTAGAAGGTTGAACGGGCCTCTAGATATAATCACCCTCAGAGGTCCACCCATTCCCCCACTGTTCATCCAAAGGATAATAATAGAGACGTTATTATAACAAGAGTAGTTTAGTCTATAAGAGCTAAGAAGATAACCACTACTAGACCCCGGAGAAGCTCTAACTCCTCTACGGATAATAACCGTTCCTAATAGAGAAACCCGGAACATAATAAGGATCACTACGAATGCTTTGAGTATAGAGAAGAAGGACACTTTACACGGAATTGCCAGAAGAAGGCCGAACGCCGCCAATAGGCTAACCAGCCCCTTATGGCTAAAACTTGCCTAAAAGGAAATATAAAAGAAGAAGACTAACTAATAACCCCTAGTTCGAGTAATAAGTATAAATCGGGAAAAGAATAACTCCGGGATAAAGTCGGGCCCCGGAGCCCACTAAGGAGTAAGTGAAGGGATGGAAAAAACACCAAAGGAGCCAGTAGCAGTAGGGCAAGTAGTCTATAATCATAAAAGTCAGAATTAATAAAGGACACTTAACTAATGCCCTAGTGGATACCGGCTGCGAAGTCTATGCTATAGTTAACCGTTCCTTTGTATAACGCCTTTGATTACCGCTTATTAATATAACAAAATACCCTATAAAAGGTTACATAATAAGTGGCCCCTCACCGAGTGGAAACTAAGGAGTAGTTGTAATATAAATAGAAATTAGCGGTTATATACAACGAGTTTACGTATATGTAGTGGATAATTTAGAACCGGATATATTTTTGGGAAATCCCTGGATAGTTCAGAATAAAGTGAAGTATAATACTAATACCCACTAATTTACTTATAAAAAAAGAAGAGTAAAAGTATACCTCTCTAATAAAAAAGAGCCCGAAAACATATTAGAAATACGTTGAACTAGACTATTACCAGCAACACCGTTTACTATAATTTACCGTATAACACAAAAAAGAAGACAAAAAGACAACCAAAGCCCACTAGCTACTATTATAGTAACCAGCTTATAAGATATCGAAAAGGCTCTCGTAAAGCTGGAACCACAAAAACAGGAAGATATTTCGAAGCTAGTACCAGAATGGGTATATAAGGAGTTTAGAGACTTATTTGACCTAACCAAAGCGCACCCGGTGCCCCCCCACTAACTAGGTATAAACCACGTAATCCCTTTAGAGACAGGGCCAGAAGGGAAGGAGCCCCAACTCCCTTAGGGACCTCTGTACACCATATTAAGAGAAGAGTTATTAGTACTAAAAAAGACACTTAACGACTTACTGGATAAGGGGTTTATTTGAGCTAGTTGCTCAGTAACTGGTGCCCCTGTGTTATTCGCTAAGAAGCTAGGAGGTGAATTAAAATTCTGTGTTAATTATAGAGCCCTAAATATTATTATAAAAAAGGACCATTACTCACTCCCACTAATATTGGAAACTTTTAGTAGAGTAGTTATTACTAAGTGGTTTATAAAGTTTAATATTATAGTTGCTTTTTATAAGATACGGATTGCCGAAGGAGACTTAGAGAAGATTGTTTTTAGAATAAGATACGGGTTATTTAAGTGGGTGGTCTACTTTTTTGGGCTCACCGGCGCCCCAATAACGTTCTAGTAATACATTAACACTTCCCTATGGAAATTCCTAGACGATTTTATTATGGTTTATATGGATGATATCCTTATTTATACTAGTGGCTCGAAAAGGGATTATAAGAAGAAAGTACGAGTAGTTCTCTAGGCCCTAACCAAAGCCGGCCTGAACCTAAACCCGAAGAAGTGCGAATTCTGCGTTAAGAAGGTGAAATACATTAGTTTTATTATTACTATGGGAAAGGGTTTATCGTGTAATCCTAACAAGTTAAAAACTATCAAAGAGTAGTTAGCCCCCAGGTCCCTTAAGAGTATACGAAGTTTCCTAGGTTTCACTAACTATTATCGCATATTCATACTAGGGTATAGTGGGCTAGTGGAGCCCCTAACCTAATTAATAAAAAAGGGGGTAATCTTTTATTAGGGAATAACTTAAGGAAAAGTATTCGAAACACTAAAGAGGATGTTCACAAAAGAGCCGTTCCTACGGAAATTTAACCCGGACGATGAAACACACATCGAAACAGATTACTTAGGTTTCACTCTGGGTAGTGTATTATCACAAAAGGACCCAGAGGGTCACTAAAGGCTAATTGGGTTCCACTTATAGAAACTCTTATTAGTAGAGTATAATTACCCGATTTATAATAAGGAGCTTCTCATAATACTTACCTATTTATAATCCTAAAGGGCTAAACTCCGTAATGTCCAGTACTTCATTATCTTAACGGATTATAAGGGTCTAGAGTATTTTATAAAAAAGTAATACTTAACTGAGAAATAAAACCGCTAAATAAAAGAGTTATCCTAATACAATTTTAGGATTAAGTATTAACTAGGAAAAGAAGTGATAATACCTAATATATTATTAAAAAGGGAGCAGGACATCCCCTAAGGATGGGACGATGAGAGGGAAAAGGGCCGGGTAATCCAGATAATTCCTAACTCTACACAACTAAGCCGTACTCCACCCAGTGACCCTCGAATTAGACGAACTACCGAAGATACACTGGAAATACCATAAGCCACTGTTTTTAACGTTGACCCTATATTATAAGCCCTTTAGGATAGAACTATGAAAGCCGATGGAGTATACCAAGCTGCTTATCTAGTAATAAAAGAAAGGAGGAGAAGTTTCCCACTAAAACTTAAATTAAAGGTTTAAATCGCTAAATGTGAACTTGATGGGCTAGGAAAATTAATATGGAGAGATCGATTATGGGTACCGGGGGGGGAAAACGACGATGACCACCTAAACGAATTATAAACTAAGATTATATAAAAGTATTATAACTCGTACACTAGTGGCTACCCAGGACGGAATAGTATGTTAATAATAATAAACAAACAGTTCTTCTGGCCAGGCCAGTCCTAAACAGTTCAAAGGTTTACACAAAACTACGATACCTATAGAGGGATACACATTTAGAGGTAAGCTAAAAAAGGGTTCCTTAAACCCCTACTAATGCTTACCCGCATTTACTACGACTTATTAATGGACTTTATTACTAACCTTCCTCTAATAAAAAGGAAAAAAGCCTGATATTTATGGGTTATTATGGATAAGTTATTGAAGAACCCTACGTTGGAAAAAATGGAGATTATGGACGCTAAAGCTTATGCTCAGTAGTTCCTCTCCTATTATTATAGGTTCTACGGAATACCACGAACAATAATCAGTAACCAAGGATCGAATTGGATAAGCCGATTTTAGAAGGAATTCTATAGGCTAACTAATATAAAACAACTACTAAACACTGTTTACCACCCACAAACAAATAAAGGGACAGAACACCTTAACTAGGAGATCTAAATAATTCTCTGCACATATATAATATACGCCCAGGACAATTAGGGGGAATTACTACCCAGTATACAACTAGCCCTTAGGAACTAAACGAGTACTACTACGACGATGTCCCTATTCTTTATAAAGCATAAATACTATGTCGACCCTTTACTAATAATAAAAGAAGATAATTAACTAAAAACAAATTAAAAAAAAACAGTGAAGTAGTTAATCCAAAGGATAAAGGATACTATAGAATTCATTTAAGCAGTAATAATAGCTACTCAGTAGCAAAGCGAAAATTCCATGAACCACACTAGGGGACCAACTAAGTAGTATAAAATTAAAAACAAAGTGTAATTAAACATCGCTAACTACTTATCCCCAAGGCTAAACAAAAAACTAGCGTAGCTTTACTATAAATATAAAGTTATATAAATGATCTTAGTTCACATAATAGAGTTAAGTATACTAACTAGTATCCATCTACACTTCTATGTAGACCTTCTCCATAGGGCAACTAGTGACCTATTACTAAAATAAAAAACAACTAATAAATAACCACCCCCGATTCGCAACATAAATAAAGATCCTGAATAGCTTATGGAAAACATATTAGTGGCAAGGTGGTAACCGGTGAGTAGAGGGCACCATCGTTAAGCCCTAGTTAAATAGTAAGGTTATATAGAGCTAACTTGGGAACTTATAGAAGTAGTATCAGAGATAGAGGTTTTAAATAAGTATGAACAGCGGTATAGAGAAATTAATACAGTGGATAGGGACCTAGTATACACCCCGAGAAGACGTCGGAGGGCAGTAAATTAACAACTACTGGTGCACTAGTAGAACACTAGTAGGGAGGGAGGGGAGAAAGGAGGGGGTATTTATTATGGGCTGATGCTCACGATGGCCTAAGCTTTGCCTGAGGCGTTAACCAGCATCCAACAAAAGAGCCCTCCGGTCAAAGGGGCCTCCGATCAAAGGGCCTCCGGTGACCTCCGGCGCCCCACCAGAGGTCCCCTTTGTTCTCCAGCAGTATAGATTCCTACACCGCCCCCCTTGCGAGGAACTTCCTCTCTTTCGCTCCTTAGCTTGAAGTAAACAGTAATAGAGCACCCTAAGGTCGAAAACACCTAGGCCTAGCCCTTCGCACCTCACTATCCTAGAAGGGGTGGCCAACCCACAGGAAATAAGGGCCCTACCAGGCAGGGCAGTTATTAACCTAATAACCTGTTTTATATACGATATTGAATAGGTCCTCGATAAGGGGCTTATAGTTATACTAGTGATAATGGATGTGAAGGGGGCCTTTGATTTTGTTCTTCGGAACTACTTTATTATCCGATTACGGTAATAGGGCTGGCCTAATAGCCTGATTAGGCTGATTTATGCTTTTGTGTTAAACCGTATTACTAGGGTTAAGTTTGAAGAGGTAATAACAGAGAACTTCTCTTTAACTTATGAATTACCTTAGAGCTCCCCACTGTCACCTATTATTTTCTTATTTTATATTTCTAATATCCTAATTAAAGACCTAAGGCTTTAGCTTAGATATATAAACGATATAAGCCTTTTAATTACCGGCCTATCCCTTAAGGATAATACTATATCCTTAAGCTAATAGGTTACTCACATTTTAAACTAGGGTACCGATAATAAGGTCTCCTTTAACCCAGCTAAATATAAAGTTATCCACTTTACTAGGAAATATAAGTAACTAAAAGACCTATTTGGGATTAAAACTAGAAACCTTAAAATTAAAGCCTTAGTTAAGCCGATCCGTTGGTTAGGGGTTTAGTTCGATAAAAGACTCTTTTTCTAATACTATATCGAAATAAGGGTAACTATAGCGAAGAAGGCAGCCCAGCACCTGGGGCACCTAATAAATACAAAATGAGGGATTCCGGTAACTGTTGTACGGAAGGTGGTCGTCACTTATGTCCTTCTAATAGCCTTATACGGAGCCGAAACCTAGTTCGGGGGGCTAACTAAGCTAGCCCTAAGTAACACCACCTCCCCTTAGGGAGGGATTATTAATATAAGCTAAAAGGGCCTCGTTTAGAAAGTTAATAAGGTTATTATAAGAGTAGCCCGAGCTATCCTCCTAGTTTAGAAAATAACCCTAATAAGTAACCTCCTCTAAGATGCCGGCCTGCCCACTAGGAAAGTGGTTTTAAAAAGGGTACACCTACACTTCACAGTCTAACTATAAAAGGTCAACCAATAACACCCATTAGTCCTAAGGCTCACACAACAAGGGAGGCAGCAAACACAGCTCCAACGGACAACAAGCCTCATCTCAAGGGTCCCAAGGCCAGCATTACTCTAACCATAACACCTTCCAGGGTCACAAAACCCAATAATCCTATACATAAAAGAGAAGGCTACTAAGGCCTTTTAGAACTAACTAAAAACTATCCTAGATAATTATATAATTATTTATTTAGATAATTCTAAAATGTTTAATAGAGTTACGGGATATGAATTCGTTATTTATAGAAGTAATAAGTGTATAACCTAAGGTTATAGCCGACTTAGCTTAGTAGAAGTGTTTAACGGCGAGGTTAAAAGAGCGAGGGCAGGGCTACGGCGGGCCCCCCTTACCTCCCAAAGCTAACCCATACACATTTATATCAATAATACTAGTATTATCCAAGGGATACGGGGCGATACTCCCACCTCCTCATAAATAGCCTTCTTAGAGATCCATAAGGTGACTAGGATATATTATATATATACCCACTAGGCCCCTGGGTATTAGGGGATAAAAGGTAACGAAGAAGTAGACCACTTAATTAAGTAAGGCATAACACTCCCGGTCCCCTTAGGCCAGCTAATAACCCTAGTAGGGATTAAGTGACTCACCAGGAGACGAATACGGGCCCACTATACACAATGGTGGCGTAAGGAGGTAATAGACCAATACGTCCAACTAGGACTCGAGGCTACCTTATCTAGCCCCCCTGAACTAGCCCTTCCACGGGCTACCCTGCACTACCTCCTAGTAGCCTAATCAGGCCACGGAGACTTCGAATAATATCATTAACACTTTAATTACACTAAAACTCTACTTACCTACTTTTATGGGGAAGTAAAGGAAATAGACTACTTAGTTTATTACTAAAAGACCCTAATAAGGAGGTAATAATAGTTTACCCTCTACTCTTTTAGTTTATTAGAGCCCGTAGGACCTATGTGTTCCCTAGAGCGATACTTTAAGAGGTTAATTACTAATCCTAAAAACTTTAAGATTTTCTTATATATAATAAACTTCTTTTAAAAAATCTACCCATACTACTAGGGGCCAACCTCCGGCTAGGCCTTAAAATAACCGTCCTACTCTATTAAAGGGACCAAATAAGAAGCAAAGGAACTAGAGGAACTAGCGGGATCCAGGGACAGATTGAACGCATAATAGCCAATAAGTAAGATTTGGAGGACGTTGGTAAGGGTTGTGTATTGTAGAGTAGGTAGCCTGAGCCTGCGGCCCTCCACGCCACATACCCCTCGGGAGGTCTGCCGCAAGGGCTACGCCCTTGCCGCCATGGCGTTAAATACAACAACAACAACAACAAATACAGGCGTTGACAACCGTTATGCAGATGATTAGCGGAACGCCGCTAAGGCGATCACTCAACGGCATCATGTTGGGCGAATGCAGGCCGAAACGTTGTAAATCGCTCCAAACCAGGGGTGATGTCGAAGTCTTGAGACTGTTCTGGAGCTAAGACGGCTCTAGGACACCCGAGAGGAAGCCGTCCTGTTTGTAAGAGAAATGAATCCAGGCCATTGCGATAGCAAGAAGGATGAGGGGAGCTTCGGTGAGCACCATCGGAGATGACCAGAAAACGTGGCCCAGGCGAGCTAATTCGACGCTAGCAGGCCTCGACCTCAACATCTTACCGAATGCCTGGTGACGCTCCCCTCGGTTGGTCTGGGGAAGGCCTCCCATGACAGTGGAGTCTGGAGAAAGGTGGGTTGCCCAAAACATGGGGAAGACGACCCCCGCCATCGGCCCATGTTTGCGGGGGTTGGAGACAGGTGCCCTGTCATTGCTGGGGATAACAACGCGGCGGGGATGAGCGGCAGCCGATGCCGCTGGTGAGGGGAAAGGCGCCTCTCCCACCCGCTCGCCTTTTCTTCTCCCGTGTGGCGTCACTCGGGTTGACAGCAGGTCACAAGTTCTTCGGAAGCAGGCCAAGCGGAAACTCGCTGTCTATCGTTCAGGTAATAAGAAACCAACTCCCTTTTCTCGGTTTCTTGGGTACCTAGTCAGTAGGGAACCGTCGCTGCACCCACCTCAGTCACTCGGTCAAGTCAGCAATCATGTCATCCAAACCGTGAGAAGCTCCCGCACCCTAGTAATTGTCCACCCTGCTCACAGTTTCGCTAGGAGCTACGTCTTAGTAACCGGCGCGACCGGTTTCATCGGCGCCCATGTCGTCGACGTACTTCTTTCACGAGGCATCAGAGTTCGAGGTGCAACTCGGTCCCTTGCCAAAGGAGACGCGATGCTCAAGGCTCGGCCACAGTATGCTGGCAAGCTGGACTTTGTTCAAATCGAGGACTTTGATGACATTCGCGACTATGATGACTTAGTCAAGGATGTTGACGGTCTAATTCACGTGGCCAGTGTGAGTCTCATTCTGCCACCTATCTTACCCGGCTGCTAATCACATCAACGCATAGCCTTTCACATACGACACAAAAAATAACGAGAAAGAGCTTCTAATCCCCGCCATAAACGGCGTTCGGTCGATTTTGAAGTCGGCCGCCACAAACCCCAACATCAAGCGCGTCGTTCTTACTTCCTCGTTTGCCTCTGTGCTCGATGTCAACCGCAAGGCGCCTCCTTACTTTACCTACACTAGAAACGACTGGAACCCGCTCACTTACGAGGAATCCGCCGCACCCGGGACAAGCGCCGTCGTCGCCTATAGAGGCTCCAAGAAGTTCGCCGAGCTCGCAGCTTGGGACTTCCTGAAGGAGAAGAAGCCCGGCTTTGACCTGGTTACTCTCTGTCCTCCGATGACTTTTGGGCCAGTTGTGCATCCAGTTAGCGGTGTTGACAAGTTGAATGAGTCCAATGCAATGCTTTGGAAAATCGGAAGCGGAGAGAAGCCGCTTCCTGTCGCCAGGGTCCCTTTCTGGATTGATGTCAGAGACTTGGCTCTCGCTCACGTCGAAGCGCTCCTGAAGCCAGAGGCGGGTGGCCGTCGATACACTCCGACAGCAAATGATCGTTTCTCGTATGGTCTCGCCGCCAATATCATGGCTGACAACTTCGACTGGGCGAAGGGGAAGGTCGCTCAAGAGGAGCAAACGATAGACGTCTCACACGGCCTGGACGGTGAGAGCGCAGCGAAGGAACTGGGTTTCGAGTATCGAACTTTCGACCAGACCGTCGTCGACCTCATCAGGCAAGCGAAGGAGATGGAGGCGAAGGCAATTTAGATCCGGTGCATAGTTCCATGATAGACAAATCGGTCCTTCGAGCATGATCTGCCAGCCAAGCGCAGCATCGGAATACGCTGCCGCGAACACGCGGGGTTTATTTTTAAGAAATAGTCTGTTGACCCGAAGCGCCGCGCCGCCAACACATCATGTCGATCACAATGCCGCGTCCTGGCTCATATACCGCCCGTGTCCCCCACAAACTCATCCATGGCTCGTGACGGCGCTGTATTCCGCCTAAATACCCCTTCTCGCCAACCACAGCCGACTTTTTCGCGTTTGACGGTGGTGAGCCTCCGCAACCGCCAATCAGGAGCACGTACCACTGTTATCACACAATCAACATGAGTTAGATGGCAATTTGAGGTTCCCGCCCGAGAAATGCTTTCGGCCCTTTCGGCAGTTCGCTGCCCCAGATTCTGACCGCGGCCCGCCTGCATGCTTCTTGGGGCGCAGGCCCGACTGTGAGTGTGAAGACATGTCACATTGGCAAGCCTGGTAAGCCATATCTCTGTAGTAATCTTCTCGATATGAAGCGGAACGTTGGACCTGTCTTCCGGAGGCAAGACTTGGCTACGACGATCTCCTGAGACCAATAATTAGATCCCGGGTATGCATAAAAGGCTCCGCGGCTGCCACGATGGCCTCAGCGACAGATCGGCGGAGTCTCCAACGATTAAATCTCATTGAAAGATCTCTTTAGCCGTACCTGAACGATCAACCATGAAGTTATCAGTTGCCTCCACGATCGCCCTTGCGGCCCTGGCCCACGGGCACTGCATCTTCCAGGTATCTCGCCCATCTATCTCAGTTGTGAAGGACCATGGCTAATCCGAGTCCAGAAAATCTCCGTCAACGGCAAGGAATACGGATCCCTCGCAGGCCTGCGCGCCCCCAACCAGAACAACCCGACCGAGGACGTCAGCTCCCAGGACATGATCTGCGGCAAGGTGGCCACCTCGTCGCAGGAGGTCATTGACGTCGCGCCCGGCGACAAGATCGGCGCCTGGTGGCAGCACGTCATCGGCGGCGCCCAGTTCCCCGGCGACCCGGACAACCCGATCGCCGCGTCCCACAAGGGCCCCATCACGGCCTGGCTCGCCAAGGTGCCGAGCGCCGCGAGCGCCGGTATCACCGGCCTCGACTGGTTCAAGGTCGCCGAGGACAACCTCGACACCGGCTCCGGCACGTGGGCCGTCGACAAGATGATCAGCGGCGGCGGCTGGAGCTACTTCAACCTGCCGCAGTGCATCGCCCCCGGCGAATACCTGCTGCGCATAGAGCTGCTGGCTCTGCACTCCGCCCACACCCAGAAGGGCGCCCAGTTCTACATTTCGTGCGCCAACATCAAGGTCTCGGGTTCCGGGTCCTTCTCGCCGAGCTCGACCGTCAAGTTCCCCGGCGCGTACCAGCAGAGCGACCCGTCCATTCTCATCAACATCTACGGCACGGGCGGTGTTCCCAACAACGGAGGAAAGGCCTACCAGGCCCCTGGCCCACGGCCGATCACTTGCTGAATGGATTAGATACATGCGGTCGTGACGGGTCAGGTATTGATTTGATATGCACAAGATGGCTACCCCTGATTGCTGGCCAGAATGTCGGCTTGGAGTTTATTAGGCGCAGTTTAATTCTTGTCAAGCCCGGGGTCACCGCACTCAACAATCACCTTGCAAAGATTCGCACGCCTTCGGTTGCCTCCGCAGTGATTATGATTATGAATTGAATGATTACATCTCTGGTCCAAAAACTACTTCTTGGAACCAAGTAAATATATATAATAACCCTGAACCGTGGGTATAGTTGGTCGACGTCAAAGCTCACGTTGCCGTCTTCCGTGACGGTCAACTTGACGTTAATGTCTGTCACCGTGGTGTTATCGGTTCCATCTCCACCTGTGTCGACGCTGACAACACTGGAGTTCGACATTCCAATATTGATGTTTGTTATCTTGATGATGCGGTCTCCGATCTCGAACACATTCCCGTCTCCGATCGTGCTGTTTCCGTCTCCGATGTCAAAATCGTCGCCTCATCGGATATCAATGTTAGCTTTATCTCATCCTAATAAAGGCTGCAAATGTTGAAAGGCGTTTCGAGTCTCAACATACCCGTGTCGATGTCGTTGCCCATGCCGGCGAAACCGACACCGTTGCCATCACCGACGCCTGCAGGACCAACGGTGCCGGAGTTGCCGGATTGGGTGCCATTGGCGCTGACGGCCTCTGTGACTTGTCGTGTGTGGAGGTTTGATGGTAGTTGGATGTGTTTGGCAATTGGAATTAGAATGGGCGGAAAGGAAAGTGAAAGTGAAGGAGTGACAAAAAGAAATAAAAAGAGTGGGATGATTCTCAGACACATATTAGAGAACATGGTGTCTTCTTGGAGCTTGCGCTCGAACGTCCGCTTGCCTTCCGGATGTTTAGACGTTGAAGAACGGTCAACCAAGTCGGCAAAGCGGGAGACCAAGATCTGGACCTGACATCTCGAAGGAGAAGGGGATCGTTCATCATATCACTGAGAAACTCAGAGCATATATAGCTAGTTTTCTCTAGAAGCTCGCAATCGGTCTATGATGGAAATTGATGCTGGATTTCTTGCCAAGCTGGCTTGTCAAGCTAGGAACCTCATCGTTTAACCTCATCGTTTAACCTCATGGGGTTACATCCCATAATGTGCCATCAAGATTTAAGGGTGCATGTTAGCCTCAATATTGACGCTTTCGGTTGTAGTTAATCCACGATAAGAAAATTGGTTGGTCCCAAAACAGCAAGGCGTCAGGCCGACAACTCGCGGTTCAAGGACTGGCCGGCGACAAATTGGGCATTGACATCGAAAGGCCTCCAACGCACGGATTCATCCGCGCATCCTGCAAGGCCTCGGCAAGTGCTTCCGGGGCTCTGAGGAAAAGCAAATCAATGGAATGAATGATTTTTGTCCGGCCGGCACTCGGAAAGTGGAGTTTGCAAGTGATGTAGGACTGATCAACTCTAGTGTCTTGGAAGGCACATCTGCCGTAACCGCATTCATTTCTTGGCCAGCTACATTAGACAACGCAATGCCTGAGCTTTGTAATGATTTTGTCCGCAACGACAGTGGTTCTGCAAGGCGACCCGCCGCGGCACCTCGTATGGCAGATTACTGTGCCATTCGTCTTCTCAATGATGACGAACTCACGCCATGTACCCATCGTTATTGTACCATCACCAGAAGGTTCCCCTCATCAGCGGTCTCTCAATGTTGACTTCTCGCCGGATGCATCATTACTCAATCCACATACGTTGGTTGCCGAACATCGACAGCATCGCCGAGCAAACCGACCAGTGTTTGGAGTGGGCCTCACTGTGTACCTCTCGAAAGTCGCAGCGCTTTGAGTGCCGTCTGTGGGGCAGGTCTTGGCTACTTGCACATGATTGCCAAGGTACCGCAAGTGCTCAAGGTGTTATCGCGGATAGGTCAGTCGCTCGTCAAGTTCTGGAGGGACTACCTCGACCTTTATGTCCAAACGGGGCTGAACGAAAGACACCGTGCTGGAAAGAATTCTGGAGGAACTATAGGGTCTTCGGCTCTGCGAGCGTTCTCAGTGATTGGTACCTACTTCTCAGAATTTCCGTATTTCGCTTCCTCATGTTCATCCTTCAGATCAAAATGCTCAGCTGGGCGCACAGCCCCTCAAGAGTTTCCACATGAAGCTCCTATCTAGGATTTTCGTAATATCCCACACAAGTGAAGGACTAAGGGTTACGTGTTGACGCGAACTGAAATTCCTGAAGCGTCTATCTTGCGTGGCTCAGAACGACCAGAATTGAACACGTATTTATGAGACGGGATCGTCATTCGAGCAGCAGGGCAAGACCAGACTCCAGACCCCAGCATAGAGTGACATCTTGAATGTTTTCGCAAATTCGGAGTCACTGATGATTCAGCATCGCCAACGGATTGGCCTGTGCGCTTAAGGGGATACGTCGGGTTCTGTCCAGAAAAAAAAATTGAAAAAAAATTAAATAAAACAACAATAAATAAAAATAAAACAGAGCTGAGGATATGAGAGGACACCTCAGAAAAGATTCATCAACTCAGTGGGTCATTTCAGACCGCTCAAGTGATGCAAAAGAGGAAATTGATGTACCTCCCTGGAAGAAGATCTCCTCCCCACGCCCCATTGTCGACAGCGTGGAGCTTGGCGATCACCGGCCCGCCTAACCTTTCAGTAGTCAACTGCCTCACAGCTGGCTCGAAAAACCTCGGAGCATGTTGACAGAAATACTAATGATCTCGCGTCGGTAGTTTTAGAGGTTAGAAAATTAGCGCCGTAAACAACCTATCCATGGAAAGGCTGTGTTGAAAGTTGTCACGAGGATGTACCGGCTCGAGATGCAACTTCAAGCTGACAGACAGAGCATAGCTCATGGGGCATCGCAGAACACGAGGAAGAAGTCCCTCATCGGCTGGCCGCGATGATCCAGCCTTTTCAGGCTGGTCGATCCCAATCGAAGCCGTATGTGATGCTTGTTCATGCTCGTCTCTTGAGCTATCAAGACAGGCTTGTGCGATGGAGTGTATCCGCTACAGGCAGGGTTCCGGGCAAGGCGGACCAGATAACTAAGGGGTAATTTGTTTCTATTCATGGTGCATCGTGAGGCTCCAGACCTTGCACTAAGCTGAGGGCCAACGACGTCATGGAGGAGACATAACTGCGTAACAAGAGTGACTTTTTCACCTGCGTCACGTGACGCCATCATAAAACCGTCGCTCTGGTGTGGTCGAGGATTGTCAGATTGTGACGAAGAACGCACATATTGCCGGTCTGGGACCTTTGGTCGAGATGTACTTCAAGAAGACTGTCGTCATGTTTGGAAATTCTCGACCATGTCTGCCAGAATCGTCGAGGGATTCGCACATCATCGATTACGCACCACAGCTAGTAAAATGACCACAGCAGCAGGAACGTTTCACGCGACCTCCTGGGGGCCAGTTGTCGACTCGTGATGACAGTGGCTCTTTGAATCAGGCATCGCAGAGACATATGGTCGGCGTAGGCAGTTAAGAAGAAGAAGAAGAAGAAGAAAAGTTACGGAAGACTCGTGGGCTAGAGCAGCTCACTGGTTGTTTGCAAGCTGTCCGCTCAGGCTCAGTGTGTATTTGCTGCGCAAGTTGATCAACCAACTGACGGGAGGCCGCGGACCTCGTTCTAGGCATCCCACAGCCGAGTATTGAATCTGTTTGATCTCCCTTTTCTGGATGCCGAAGGCCAGCGATATTGTGGCAGTGGGCTTCGGGGCCGGACTTCTCGGGTCAACTTGAGTTTCCGTAACTCATGATATCCACAAGGTCCAAGCCGGTGTCCACGGGGTAGAAGATCCAGCTTGGAATGGTGAGGGTAAAAAAATACGAGGTAAGAAAGGTGCGTTTCATGCTGCCTAATAATAAGCCCACAGCTAGCCCACTCAGGTAATTCGCGCCTAATATGGGCCGACTTGCCGACTTGGCCCGAGCTAGCTACCCGGTTCGGTTTAGCTCGCGGGCATTATTCTCGGTATGGTGTCATGCGGACTTCGGAGAATAAGCTTGCTTCCCCGGGCAAAGTCCCCCGCAAAAATGAAGAATAACAACAAAAATAAAGGAAAGCGACGAGAGGGCTCTCAGTCTTGGTACACGATTCGGTACCAATTGCAGTGAACCACAGGGCTCACACCGCTCCTTGGCGTTAACCATGGCGGTCCGCATCCGACTCCGCGGCTCCACTGCGATTCATTGCTTGTTGTTCATGTCTTAAACCCGATGATGTTTACCCCCGTCAGGAGCTTCGCGCGCGTCTGCGACTCCCGCCCAACAAGGTTTCACCTCATGGGCGCTTGTGGGTTTCAGCAGAACCGAGATGACTCCCTCCGTTCTCCGTTGCAATCCAGTCCCAACAGTCGAGCGGTTGGAACCGTCTGAGTCGGTGAACCGAGGAGGTCTAATGGGGCATCCCGGGAACCCAACCAAAAGTCGGGGCAGAGTGTCAACTTGTCAAGTTTGTTTCTGGGTTGCTTGGTCTCCTGACGAGCCTTTGCTATGCTATGCGGGCTATGCGATAATTCCGAAGCCCCGGTGCATGTGTAAACAACTCAAGTGATATTGAGGGCGAATACGGGGATCCTGCGCGCGGGATATCAGCAAGGTTGGCGCATAATCCAAGCCTGCGCGATCGAAAGGCGAGAGGCTTATTTTATCCGACGACGTTTGAGATAGATTGCCATCGGACATGCTGTCGAGTTGTTGAATGCGGGAGAGCCCTGAATTAGTGGAGCAACTCAGCCATCTATGGAGGCATGATGGAAGCATGACCCCTTATTCTGTGGCCTGTGCTTTCCTGGGGCGGTGTTGGGACGAACAACAGGATGTGACTTGTCGAGGCCCCTCGGTGCGGCTCGGGTTGCCAGCGGTGTGGTGCCCTTCCCGTCGAAACCTCACAACCCAGCAGGGCTGAGAGTCGAAGGGGGATTGTGGGGTTTGTCCCTTCTTTTAGACGAAAATGGATAACGTTAAAGGAGACTCGAGAGGTTATGACGTCAGGTGCTGTTCGCTTCGATGGTTGGAGCCGTCTTGGCCGGCTGCGCCGAATACGAGTCAAGCAATGCCGGTATCCACAGATCGTCGGTACGATCGTCATTAACAGGTGGGATGGGCGTGAGTTGCTCGTATTGACAACAACATCGTGGCGACGAACCGACTATATAACATGCCCAAAGATGCTGTCTCAACTCCTTCTTGTCTCTTCACCTCACCACACACTCACAGTCGTTTCAATCAACTCACACTCACAACACTCCAACACACACACCACACTCTCTTTAATCAATCTTTAAACAAACAACCTCAACCCAACCGCCAACATGAAGTTCGCCGCTGTCCTCGCCTCCGCCGCCGCCGTCTCTGCCGCCGCCATCGGCAAGCGCGACGTCGTCTTCCAGATCACCGACTTCAGCGCCGGCTGCATCCCCCACAGCAGCCAGTGCTCCTACAGCTTCAAGGTCATGCAGCCCGGCACCATGCAGACCACCCCCATCGAGTGCTCCGCTCTCGTCCCCGCCAACGGCATTGGCCGTCTCCCCGACGTCCAGGAGGGCACTTGCAAGGAGTCCTCCCGCGTCTTCAACGTCGTCCGCGGCGACGCTGGCCTGACCTTCTCCGTCTCCCAGCAGGTCACCCCCAGCAGCAACCAGACCGGCACACACCTCCTCCCCGCCGACCAGTTCTCCATCTCCGACGAGCCCAACGCCTCTGTCGAGAGCTACAACGGCCCCGCCGCCTTCGACCTCGAGTAAGCAGTTTGCTACTTCTAGGTCTAATCGACTCCGGGCACGGTTCCCCGAAACTTCACTTCTGCATAACCGACCCCCCTTGGCATCGATAATACGGGAGGGAAGCATGTATACATGTACACTAGGTCGTTTACTCAAAGATATCCAAACGTGTGTTTAAGACAAGTCATTTTCACATTCCATTCAAATTTACAACTCGTGAATCCAACTTAGTATCCCCCATCAAAATGTGAATCATTTTTGTAGTAAAGGCAAATGGCCACTCAAATCTATACTTGCTCCGAATCGCCAATCTAACAACCTTGACCTCACACCCAATGATCAGAGGTTCTGTGTCCCGTAGGTCTCGTATTGGAGGGTTGCTAAAGCTTGCCTCTCCTAACTATGTGATAAATCCCTTATATATAGCCCCTATCGGCCCTACATATATCTGCCCCCGACATCCTGGCCCATGGCACTGATGTCCTTGACCGCTTGGAGGTCGGGCAAGAAACTTTCAAACTTCCCCTTGATCATGTTCCAAGCGGTGGGTGCGAGAGGAACCCGCAGCGGAACGCACTCCCCACGACTCGCAATACCGTAAATGGCATCCGCAATAGCAGAAGGCTCTGCACCCATACCCATCTTCAGACCCATGTTGACATAATGCTCGAGCTTGCGAGCCGGCATGTCGTCGGCCGCGTAGGCCGGGTGAGGTTTGGTGTGCGCCTTGCTATGGCCCTCGAAATTGGTCTTGACGCTAGCCGGCTCCGCCAGACAAAAGTAGACTTCGCGAAAGTTAGCATGCGTACATGGTCAACGACAGCGCAAGGAATGGAGAGCTCACTGTTCCAGTCGGGATGCATCTCCCGAGCCACAGACTCCGACCACCCCTCGGCGGCCCACTTGGCGGCGTGGTAGTAGGCATGGCCAGGCAGACCGACCTGACCGGCGAGCGAGGAGATTTGGAAGATGACACCGCCGCGGTGCTCCGCGTGCTGGCGCATGACGCCGACGGCGCGCATCGTCACGCGTGCGGTACCGAAAAACAGCGTCTCCATCTCCAGGTGCGACTCCTCCTCGGTGGCGGCCTCGGTGTCGCCCGAGAGCGAGTACCCGGCATTGTTGACGACGACGTCGAGGTAGAAGTCTTTGCCGAAATGCTCTGCGGCTGCCGCAAAAGCGCTCTCGACGGAGTTCGGAGAAGTGACATCCAAGGCGAGCTTGAGGATGTTGGGGTTCCCGTCGGGGAGGTAGGCGAGATCAGCGGGCTTGCGGGCCGTTGCGATCAATCGGTGCTCTGGCTTGCTGGCGATCAAAGTCGCGATGGCTTTGCCGATACCAGACGAACACCCGGTAACTGACAAGAAATTATTAGCTGTTGTGGTTTCAACCCGCTCAGCAGCGACCAAAACTTACTCAACCAGGTCGCATCGGGCGGAAGGTTGTAAGGCTTGGTGTTGATGGCGTTCATCTTCGGTTCCCTGGTGGTGTAATTGTTGCTTGTTCTGCTTGATCTAACCTCACGTTCATCTTGGCTTCATTCCGGGACTCTTATACTTTCGTCTCCAACGTCGGCAGTTCTCCATTCGGCAGTCTGACCTCGGGAAAACGGGCTTTGGGAGATGGAAACTTTGGGATTTTGGTGAGACCTAGCACCGCCCAAATCCTTCATTCCTCACGGGGGTGAGTCAACCGGGACCGGCCACCGGTACGGCGAGCCCAAAATGGCCTAAGAACATCGCATTCGCACCCAGTCGGCGGCCCTCAGTGCCCACAAAAAGGCGCCGCCCGCCGATCGATCTCGGGATTGCACCGCCGCACGCTCGCATGCGTTATGGGTGTTTTTCGGTAGCTAATTGCCTGATTCAGCAGGGGAACTTGGTGGCTAACCAGAAATCCATCCTTCGGGGACGGCGTAGCTGTGAGTGGCTCGGGTTATCCAAGGTCCCGTACAATCCCCCGATGACCCGCCAATCTCACCTCTCCACATGTCGATTGCGCCGTATGGTCGCCGTTTGACGGCATGCACAGGTATTGTAGGCTTCCCCTTAATTGGCCCAAACTCGAATACACATTTATCAACTTGGGATGACTACCAGATTTGGTGATATCGCGAATTAAGAACTTGCGCGGCATAGAACACCAAGCCTCTCGGACGGCTGCCTAGAGTCCGATGCAAGTAGAAGCATCACGATAATCCAGCTATAGCTGAGGTGGGTTGCAACTATGCTTTCCCAGTCTCGTAATTCGGATGCTAACGCACTCACGTCATAATCTTACTCTCAGCTACTAGTCGCCAGGCACCAGCTTTCACCACTCGTAACGATGCCCATCTGCGAACCCAAGGCACCAGAATTCAACCCTGAGAAGGACATCCCGTCCCTCAACGGCAAGGCTATCCTAGTCACCGGCGCGAACGCTGGCCCAGGCAAGCAATGCGTTATTGAGCTTTCCCGACGTCACCCAGCCCAGATTTGGCTCGCCGCCCGTAACTCGAGAAGGCTCAGGCCGCAGCAGATGAGATCCAACAGAAAGTCCCCAATGCGCCCATAAAGCTCCTTCAGCTAGACACAACTTCCTTTGGATCTGTCAAGAAGGCGGCCGACGCGAACGACAACGTGCGGCGAGTACTACGGCCCGGTCGGCGTTCATGGGCTGGCGAGCAAAGACGGGCAGGATGATGCCTTGGCCAATGAGCTTTGGGACTGGACCGAAAATGAGTTGAAGGACCATGTTGTCTGATGCACCTAATTGGTACAACCCGAAGCCATGTGTGCCCGTTGTGCTGGCCACGCAGGCGTTCCGAAATGGAGTTTGGGGTGTTTGTCCAATTCGTTTTCCATGTTATCCTTCGTCTCATGTCTCTTCTCGTCAGCGCTGTTGCCTCTCGTATCAATTCCAGGTCCAGTATTTCTAAGCCCAGATTGTAGACCTGACTAAACGTTAGGTATTATCAGACACTATTTGCCATAAGCTCAGTGGGCATAGGAATTACTACATGTAGTCCATCTATCTAATCGTCAGACTGACCTCGCAGCCATGGGTCTTCCATCAACTCATGCGCAGAAAGTCTATCCTCCGGCCTCCATTGCAACATCTTTCTCAAGAACGCGAGAAATTCTTCCTTTTCCTTGCCCTCGAGATTCTCTTCCTCTTCTTCTAATGATGATTCGGGTATTTCAACGTCTAGAATCAAGCGCCCTATATCCAAGCGGATTTGTCAATATGCTGACTTGCCAACGAGGGCGTAGTTCAAATCGGGGACTAACCATCATCACCGAAATAGTCCTTCCAGGCCGTGCCTCTTTCTAGAAGATCCTCCGGCGGCGGCCCTAGTAACGCGACCATCCTAGCAAAATGTGCTGCTCCTGAAGCGTTCCGATCCCGGAGTCTTGTCTTGAACAATAATTTGCCTTCGAACAAATCCCAGATCTGTGATGTTGTCAACAGTCGTCATTCAACTTCCAACTCGTTGCATATCAGTCTACTTACCAACAAACCCAACGCCCAGATGTCAACCTTCTCATCCCATGGTACCCCGAGGACTATTTCAGGCGCACGGTATAAATCCGGCATTGCTTCTCCTTCAAATGGGAAAGGGCCTTCATCAATCCGAGCATCGCCAAAATCGGCTATGACTGGCTCGCCGGGCTCGTCAGGTATTTCAAGCCCTGTTGATGCATAAATGGTACGATCGGGGAGTATCTTGCGTGCGCTTGGAAGATCCCATTCGTCGCCTACCAGATCATCCAAAATACCCTCACGCCTAATCGACAGCATGATATTTCCGTCTTGAATGTCTGTTATCTGTTAGCGGTGCCGTGGTCACTTGTGCTAAGTCCAGCTGACCAGGTGAAGTACGTACCGGTATGAATAACATGCGCAACTGAATGCAGATAGTCCAATCCCAGGAGTATGCCATATACTAAACCCTTGAGGAGGTTCTCTGGCACCTTACCGCCCGCCATTTCACGGATGTCGGCTAGGGATATACCGAGTGTCTCGAGGACCAAACACACATGAGACCCCTTCTTTCCTGGAAGCTCAAATGTGTCTTTGATCTGTCTCACTAGCCTTGCACCAGGGTGGTCGCATTCGACGGTCCCTAGATGTCGGAGCACCTTTCCCTCAGTCAACGCTTGACGATTCCCCGCTTCATAGACTTTCAATGTCACATAAGCGTGTTCCCTGTGGCGACTTTAGTTACTATCCACTCACGCACAAGTGAGACTTGCATACCGCAGGTCGCGACACAACCAGGAGGTCGACGCGGAGCCGAACCCCAGCTTCAGCAACACCTGGTAGCGCGACTCAAGCACCTGGCCGATCTCCACGGGGTACCACTTGGCCGGGTCGTACCAGGAGAAAATCTCCTCCTCCAGGCGCACATCCTGGCTGTAGACCTCCTCCGGGTCGGCGAAGGGCGTTAGCCGGGGCGGCGAGTCCTCTCGTTCGGCCATGGCACTCTTGTTGTTCCGTTGTCGGCATAAGCGGTGAGGTTTGCAGTTGGAGAAGGGGAAATTTGTGGGCGCATGGGTGCCCAATCGATCAACCTCCGCCCGCAATTCCCCACAAGCGCCGTGCGACCGAGCCCTGGTGGACGCCAAATGGTTGTCAGCAGCTAATTAGACGTCCTCTAATGTTTGGAAAGCCGCTCCACGGTCCATAAAGACTACGTCCCGACGTTGACAAAGCGTGGCTTTTGATGGCGGTTCTTTTTTTACAACAGACGAAGGCTTTTTCAAGTCAAGTTTCGCGAGACAGTCCATCTGCAATTTTAGCTGGATTAAAATAGATTGTATCAACATCATAATACCAAGAGGGCATCTCAGACACCAACACACACATAAGCCTTGGCCCACATGTTCCTACAGTCAGACCCAACACCGGTGTTCCACTTCACAAAATCAGCAAGGGTGATCTTGTTGTAGCTGATAATCTGGCCACAAGTATTACCCTCAGACACATAGTGAAACTTCTTGCAGTTTGTAACCATGCCGGGCTGCGTAGGTGTCGGCGTGGTGATCCAGTTTCTGCTTGTGGTGCTGCTGGTGGTGATCGGCTTGCTTGTGGTTGTGACGAATGTTGTCGACGTTACCATGGCCGTCGAAGACGAGGTCGAGGAGGTAGAGCTGACCCCGGGCTCTAGCTCGGGCGCAGGCTCACCCCAGGGCTCAACACAATAGGACCGTCCTGTCTCATACCCTGAGCAGGAGGCGCCGATGGACGGGTTCTTCGTTGCCGATGAGGGTCAGACACTCTCCGGGACAGACACTGACTAACCGGACAAGGAAAGACTCACCCATCGCCTGAAGTCCTCAAGTGAGATAAAGTTGTTACTCAGAAGGCGGTCGCAGGTAACGTCCCCTTCATTGTCGAACCACCATGAGCAGTATGGAGTGACATTGGGGTCCGCAGGGTACTTCGGGTCAGCAGACAGGAGAATAGCAGATTGGGCAGTTGCGGCCGAGGCCGCTACCAGGAAAAGGCTCAACTTGAGTAGAGACATGACGGAAACGAAAGCAAAGTCTGGAACTGCGACCTTGTCTAGAGTGCGCTGAGAATTCTCTGAAGCTAATGGAGAAAAGCCTGGGGATGGACGGAGATAGTCACAACACCGAGATTTCAGTGCCTAGTTATATGCACAAACAACATTACCACTCTGTGACCACCGGAAAAGATTGCAAGTGTTCCCATATTGCCATCGTGGTCAGATTCCATGGGCCATCGTGGTCCATTACACAGGGGTCAACGCCCGTGTTCGGAATGGGAACATCCATCGCAACAGGCGGGTTCACGTGCGGCATCGCCGTATGTACGGGCCTTCTTAGCGATATTGCCGACAGCTGAAAGGGTGTCTCTAAGCGACAACATCCGTCGTAACATTCAAAGGATCCAGGATGCGAAATTTTCAATAGCGGCTGACCTGCATGATCACCCAGGTCTACAATCTGCCCCGTAAGGCAGGTGGCTGACATTAGCCAGAACATATCAACAGAGCTTCTTGCCGTCTTGGCACATGGTGAAGTCTTGGCTTGTCAGCCCTAGGGTGAAGCGACCTTCTCAAGATCAACAAGGGGTTGACCACGCCACAGCTAGACATCACCCAACAGCTCGTCGGAAATGGCGCCTTACCAGTCTGATGCAGGATGCAATTCATGCAGGAGTGCCCATTTGAATATCTGGCGATACTGGGGCAATTTTCTTCAATGCGAATCTAACCACCGTCCATGGATGCCACTGGAGGTTCGCAGGAAATGTTTCACATCGGTCCTGGCCCCTCAAGCTTGCTTCAGTGTTAATCTTGTCACTTTTGCACCATAATTCAATAATATTCAGCATGGAAAATCAACGTATATTCAAAATATTCATGAAGGAGACCAACAATAGAGACACTCATCGGCGTGCGTAGACTGCAGACAGCGCTTTCTGTACCTCAAATGACACCAGAAATTATGGAACTAAGGCTAAAGCAGCCGGCTTGGGATCAACGGGAGGCTGATAACCACACTTTTCGGCGGAATATACCGGGTTTCCCATCTGCTTGTTCATTGCAGTCATCAACATGTCCTGTGCCTTTCGGACATCTTCGTGTGTTTTGGCTGAGCTGCCGCCATAGGGGTCATTCTTAAACTTGCCCGTTTCACCCCAATGCCGGGCCGCGTCCTTCAGGAAGCTCTTGAGGTCGGGCATGAATTTATGCTTCTTACCGAGCAGTCTCCTGAATTCGACTTGCATGGCGTCGGTGTCGAGAGCCTTGATCTTATCTTCGCCAGATAGAACCGAGGTCTCACCCACTTGCACTTCTTCTTTGACGGTCGTCTCCTTGTCCTTGCCGAATTTCTTTCCAAGAATTGGCGTCCGGTTAATCTTTTTGTCGTATTCCATGATCTACTTTGGTAGGTTGTCCATCTTGAACCTTTCGGCGTCCTTCCCGCGCCCGATATGTGCCTCGCGCAGACACTCCATCATGGTGCGAAAGTAAGGCCTTGCTCGTTCTGGATCAGCCTTGTACAGGTCGTAACCACGCTGACCAAGGATCCTGAAAATGTTGTCGAAATCAAAATAAATCGTATCCCTCTTTCTGTCCCCGGTAGCCTTGCTGAGGGGCCCGAGAATCTTTTCAAGATCGAAGGAGGAATAGGTGAACTTCTCGCCGCTCGTGGCATCCTTGTCGTCAGGTGGCTTGAGCGTAGTGCCATCGTCCGGAGGGAACCTGGCGAAGTTTTTGACTTCCTCAAGCGTGGGCATCCACGAGTCTTTGACACGTTTGTCGAGATCCTTTTTAGGGTACTGGGTTCTTGGGCCCGCGATTCCACGGATGAAAGCGTGCCAGTTGAGACCATACTTATCGTCGCGACGGTCCGGCCAGTCGACGTCTAGATTTCCATCCACTATATCGCGGCAAATCTTCCATGGAGGGTTTTGGGGATCCCAAGTGCCGTCCTTCTCAATAGCCTGTGCGACACTGATCTCGACATCCATCCTATAAAGAGCGTAGATGTAGCGAGCTTCGATGCTCGGACCTCCCAATTTGCCTCGGCGACTCTGAGGATGAGGCTCAGGACGAGGAAACACAAAGACCTAATACCGAGCTTCATGGTGAACGCTCCAGAGGAGAGTACAGACAGTAAATGGTTGAAGTGCAGAAAACAGGTGACGAAATGACATCAACCAGACCTTCGGCCGAAGAAAGAGTTTAGGATTAACATCATGCCTTGCGTGGCTCGAATGGCAACGACTACACTTATCAATTGTTCAGCCCAGAACTCATAAATTGAGCCGATGACTTGGTCAGGTCGAGAGGGCCAAGCTCCCATCGGCTGAAGGATTCTAAACCTCGGTCCGACCTGCTGCTTCTGACTATTCTGGCTATTCTAAGCCCACGGCGTAAAGAGAACGTGGGAAATTTGGGGTGATCTAGCCCGCAGAGAGGTGGTTCGATCTTCCAAGAGTTTGGTTGGAAAACCGAGACAACGCCGTTGAAGGATGAAATCGATCCGGAGAAGTTATTGATGATGCGCCCTGTAAGCGGCAAATAACCATGTCTGCCCTTTTGGTGCATGTGGTCAGGTGCGCTACACTAGACAAGGTTGGGGCTCGAAGATGAGGTGAGATTGGAGGGCTGGTAGAGTAATAAGCTTATAGTTGCCCAGACATGCGAGGCCCTGGTACCTGAGTCTGACAACATGAAGGAATTACCCGCGACGGGCCGCCCACCTTCCCGTCATGGAGAGGTCAGGGCAAAAATTAATATATCCTCGCACTCAATTGGTGTGGCGACTTCAACGTCTTTGTCTTTTGCTAGGTTCGAAGAAAGCGGCTGGGCCGTAGACGATGTAACGCACCCAGCCGTTACGGCGACTTGCCTTGCCACTATGCCCTCTTAACGACAATCAGGTGGTTCGCTTGCACCTATCCTAGAACATGTCCAAGAAGAGACATAGATTGCATTAACATTATCATCAGACAGCATCGAGCTTTACCGGGCCCCATGTGATGAGTGGATAGGTTGGACCTGAGACCGAACCGACCAATCCTTATCGTAACTATTCACCCCTGGTCAAATGCTGAGTAGTATCACTCCTTCTAGCCATGAAAAGGCGGCACGAAGCATTCATGATCACCTTATTGTCTTCCTTCTGTGTGGGCGAAAGTGGTTAGTGTAGGCTTGAAGGCCGAAATAGGACTCAATAATCATTCGTGCTTAAAATTGCGGTGAGATGGGAATCGCCCCCACCTCAACTCGCTGTCCAGACCGGTCCTAATCACAAGTCTCGACTTGTCACGGCTTCGTCCGGAAGTGTCTTACTTTCACGATTTCAACCTCCCCCGCCAGCATCACTGATCCTAGCCGTATAAGCGATACTTATGAATTTAGCGCCCCTCTCATTGTACATCAGCATTGCTGTCCCGCGTCTGTATTCGTATCAGCTCTTATCACCCTCACTATCCTTTCCGTTTCGGCATCAGAAAGCTGTTCTGCCTGCAACTTGATGACGTTCTTCCTGTCTCTCTCGGTATGAAGCATCAGAGCCTGGTTGCCGCTCTCGGGAGTTGGCTGGGATTCTTGGTCATTACTCTGCCCTCCTCTACTAACGCCTCGGGTTTTCACTTTGAGACGTTCCCGCCCCCAGCATTTGCACCAAAGCGCACATTCCGCGACCTCTGCCCAGTTCCTTGCTCGGAGGCTGGGCCTACCGGCTTTTCTTGGTCGGTCGTCCCGTCTATAGCAGCCCTCAAGGACTGTAACGAGACTCTTCTTTTTGAGTCCTCGCTTCAGTACCCCATCACCTCCGACAACAAACCAAACGTCATTCGGGCCTGCAGTGTTCCGGAGTCTCCTACCAAGAGGGCGGCTGCCGACAACCAGAAGTATGGCCCCCCATGCCTGGCTACCGCCAAGCTTCGGCCCGTTATGGTCGACGTGGACGTCAGCTGGTCGCCAGAAATGGTCGATGGTGCAAGGGCGTCCGACATTGTTGATGCCGTTCTGCAACTCCAGAAGAACGTCGCTGAGGACCCAACCTGCGAAGCAACTGCTCTTCTTGCCAAGTCAGGTGACGCCGTGGTCGGTGTCTGGGTTGGCAGGCAGATACGCAAGTCTTCCGCATCGGCCCTCTTCAAGCGCTTCGCAGACTTTGTCAATGACAATAAGTCGTCGCTCCCGAAGAAAGCCGTCGCTCAGATCTGCGGACCTTCCGGAAAGAATCCAACGAGCCAGAGATTCGGCATCTTTTACGATGCTACTGGCAAGGTTGGTGACGTCTTCACCGCGGTCCAGGATTGGTCCAACTCCCAATGTCTTTCGACTCTTGGGAAAGGCGAGTCTTGGACAGGACAGAGTCTCAGCATCATCCCCGGTTCAGCTTTGAGCATGGGAGCTGACCGGGCTATTCCTGAGAACGGCAACTGGACATCGGCACCCTCTTCTACCAACCGAACCACTTACAGCGTCACATCATTGACACTGGGCCCATCTATCTCGGCCAAGGCAGAATCTGTCAAGGCCAGCAACGGGGAACTCGACGCCCGAGCTGAATGCAGTGCTGTCGAGATCCGCGCCACCGACAGTTGCCATAGCATCGCCACGCAGAAATGCGGTAGAAGATTCCATTGGGGGTAATACCCATCGTCCAAGACCTCGAGCTCGCCGTTGAAGGATGAGTCGGGCTTATCTCGGACGATAGAATAGCAGAGTCGCCGCAGGGTCTTCCTCACGGGCAGGAGATCTTCCTCCGGGGAGAGCACTTCAATATCAAATCCCGAATCCTCGCGGTAGTATTCGAGATCCTCGAGGGCTGAACACCCCGCAAGGATGGCGCGTAGATGCTCGCGGCAGATTCCGCTGATCGAGAGTCTGGTGAGAAGCTCTAGCGAGACGTCCCACTGGACGTTGGCGTACTGCCGCTCCATCCATTGCTCCAGTTGGGTCTCGCAGTCCGGTGCGATGAGCATGCGCAGGTTCGGAGCCTTCGATACCAAGCCTCTCGCTTCTTTGTAGTAGTACGTGCCTTCGCTAAGCACCTGCAACCCGGGAAACACAAGGCAGGTCAGCTTAGGCAGATCATACGACCAACCGCGCCAGTCTCTCTGCGCATTGGCGAGACTGTCCAGGAACATGGTGCGCTCGATGCACAGCTGCTCCAAAGAGTCATTGCACAGCGCGACGATCACTTCCTGAAGGCGCAAGAAGAATGCAGTCCCAGGGTCGACGGTAGCCATCTCCGTCGCCAAGTAGCCCCTTTGCACCCTTTTCCCGGCCCGCATGGCGACGTCAGCGAGCAGTTCGGCTTCCTCCCGTCGCAGCCTAACCACCTCGGCATCCGCATCCGGATCGAGCTGCACGAAGCCGCTCCAGGGAAACAGATAAAACGTCAGGGCGCGCACACAACCCTTGAGGTCGTCCCTCTCGAGAAGGGTCCGGAGAAACAGCACGAGGAGGCGCTTCTCGTGAAAATGACGGCGGACGCTGGACAGCTCGGCTTGGAACTTGGGGCTGGAGCGGTCGCCGTCGGGCAATGCTCTGTGGGCGGCGCGGTTGAGCGGCACCGTGTAGAAGGCGTGGAAGAGGACGGGCTGGGCGCAGTCTCGGAGGCGACGGCAGGTGCGACTGAGTGACGAAAGAGTCACTTGGTCGTGCTGGGCGGCCTCGACGAGAGCATGAGGGGCATCCACTACGTGATGATGGCGGCAGTGAAGGCAGAGCAGGGCGCAGATGGAACCGAGGATCTCAGCCGGGAGGTCGGTGAGTCCTGTCGCGATGCGTCTGCCAGGGCTATCTGAGGATGACATGTTGCGTACCAGGTAGAAGAGATGTTGTGTTAGAGACCAGTAGTCCCAAAGCCCAGGTCAAATGTGGGGAACATACAGTTGGGGATGTTCTGACAAGATCGATAAGATGGTAGAGGGATTTATTGAGAGAAACGCCGTCTGCTGAGAGGAGAAACTCTGGCCTTTTCACTCGATGTAAGCATGGTCGGGCAGCTGGTGTGGTGTGTACATGGACAGGGGTACAAAGCATGTCTGCTCGGTACGGGCTGACAGATCATCGTTGGCGCGTCTGACTTGCATCGTAGCATTAAGCGTTAACAAATCTTGCACACATGCAATTATGTCGTTTGAACTTTCCATGTTCTCTTCTTCTTCTTCGTGGATGTTAATATTCATGGATATCCTATCTATCCATGGATGGATGTTGATTGTGCAGTTCAACTACGTCCGGACCCACATGCACTCAAGCAACTGGTAGATGGCCAGCTGATTTTAGAACGGTATTTGACTAACGAGGCGAGATCCGATGGTAATTTGACCCAGACTTCATCTTAATACACGGAGCACAAGATAGCCAAATTGCATGGCCCGCTGGCGACTGACTTGCACTTATTGGTTGACGTGAGGTCTGGGCCAACAGATATCCATGGATACCTTTGGATACCTACGTGGGTACTACCGCCAATTGGGCTATGACTTCACCAAACCGACCACCAAGGTTCTCAGAGAAATGAAGCTAGGGGTTAGGGTCTCTGAGGTTTCTATGCCGCAAGAGCCAAAAGGTCATCTGTCCAGATATGTTATTCGGAGGGAAAAGTCCAGAGGAGGAAGAAAACTCTGAAGAAGTCTCTATCCTAATTTCTCACCCTTTTCTATACTGAACAACCACAAAACCTGTCACCATTCATCATCATATCTATTTGACCACACAGTGAGTCCCTGGATAGTGAATTCTTTTTTTATCTTGCGGAAGTCGCGCAATCCACAGTGATTATCTGACCACACAATACAAATACATCCACGACATTCGAACGACGCCGCTCGAATAACGCTCGAACAACGCCACTAAGCCCGCCATGCAGCCCGTAGCTCTCGATGATTTAGAGGGCCTCATAGATAAGCGGACGATTCTCCTGCTCAGGGAGTCGGACATAGGAGCCAGCTATGTCGACTTCCTTGTCCGACAGTCACCTGGCAATATTAGCACCAAGAATGGTGCGCAACTGCCGTTAGAGCTTTGGTACAACATCCTCGCCTACACCTTCGAACCTGAGCCCAAATACTGTCTTGTGCAGCTCAAAGACCCCCGAGCCGCTAAAGGTCGGATGAGGCCGTCTATACTCTGCCAAAAGGTTGAGAAAGCCATGTGCAGCCCATGGGGCTCGATGGAACGCAGCGCAAGCCCTCGGTTCTACGACGAGTACATCCAAACGCCGCGAAAGAGGAAATCGCTTCTCGAGAAATGCTCCCTTCGGCCACCACTGAGGAGCATGTTCTCTTTCATACAACACCGAAACTCACCCAAGGGTGAGTACAGACTGGAAGAGATGAAGGGTCGGAGGTTTGGCATCAGAATCGCCCTCTGCACCTTGAGATTCGACATCAAAGTGCTCTTCACCGACGTCGTGGTCCCGGACATCATCGCCCTGATGGAGGGGGGCACCTGCTACTATTGCCGCCGATGCCGTTGGGTTTGCCCGCTGTTAGAGACGGTCAAGCGGGCGCACTACGAACTGTTTTACCCCGAACTGCATCACAACCGGCTGCATCGCGCCACCGGCGTCCCCTGCGCGGCCACGATGCCGTGTCCTCTTTGCATTGGCACAGTTGACTATCTGAAGAACAGAAACTACATCGTCACCCAGCCTCTCGAATTTACTAACCAAAATTTTCCTAATCGCCCCATGCTCTGGCTTCATCTCAGGTCGGACGAGGAGTACGAAGCATGGCAGAAACGCTTTGCGGAGCTCGGATACAGATACAAGAAGAGGAGCCTTCCAAACCCTGCCTCTGGTTCAGCATGATGACGAGGATGAAATGTTTAAACTTTTCATGGACATGGAGGTGGAGAAAAATCACGTTCGAACCGAGAAGGTTGCGGAAAGCCCTGCACCACACACCTGGGAAGCTTACAAGGTGTGTAGCGTGACGATCGGAGATCTTTCACTTTCAGTTCTTAAAAGAGGCGAAATGTTTATCTCATCGCCTCAACATGCTACCCCTCACTCACCCTAGAAATTCACTCAAATCTCTTTAATCAATAATCTTTAATATTTCATTTTGCAACACACAGAAGACCACATGTTTACTGCACTGTTCCCGTCGGAACATGCTGCTTGTAGATCCCCGCAATGCGGAGAACCTAGTCAACACACAACCGGTACTCATGCTCAACACCACCCTCGTGGGGCCAGGGATGATCTGGCTCATCGTCTCGCGCTCCCCGTCGCTCATCGGCACCAAAAAGAACAATACCAAACTCCCCCTGGAGCTGTGGGACATGATCCTCGACTGGGCGGTCATGGACACGCCGCGCCACAAATACGCCCTCGTCCGGCCCATGTCCATCACACGGGACATCGGAGGCCAGCCGACGGGGCTGGTACTGCACGGGATCAGGCAGCGTCAAAAATGCGGTTATCTGAACAGCGAAGAAGACGTCATGAACTATACGGCATACCTCGAATACCCCTTGTGGAGTTGGATGCCACCGATAGCGCGGCCCCTGATCGTCGACCCGCCCGAGGTCGCCGAAAAGCTGATATTCGACCTGAGGCTATTCAATCTTCTCTTCCAGAATGTCACGGTCCCGGACGTCGTCCGCTACGTGGAGGGCGGCAGGTGTTCCTTTTGCGCGGCCAACTGGGGAGAAGACGGGGTTTTGTACCGCCGCTGGGTCGAAAACCTGTACCGTCTTGAAGCCTTCCGCAATGAGAAGTCTTCCCGCCGTGTCGGCAGGCGCGCCGTAGCCCCGTGTCCCGTATGCATAGGGACGGGCTACTCACGCAGGGGATTAAAATGGGTGCATAATTCCAGCGGGATGGAAGACGGCTATGGCCCCATCGATGAGGTCATACGGCGGCAGTTCATCAAGTACGGCTACTACAAAGACGAGGATACAGAGAACCATTAATGTGAGCTTTCACGTCGTGCCACGTGTTTCCTGGTTACCGTGGCAGTAGTCACGGTCTGGTTGGGAGGGATGTACGATCTAATCTCTCCACGAGAAACAACTGGAGGATAAGTCTGGAGCCAGACGTAGCCGTTACCGGAGAATCGAACAGTTGATGCTAGGATTCTTCAAGCACCGATGAGGCCGCCTAAAAGTCGAGGCCACGCTTACCGTTCTATTCCACCACCCGGTCGATCAAGCCGACAACTCCTGCGCCCTTCGCGACGACGATGCATTCTACGCCATCCTCGCCGCCGAGTTCCCGAGTAACGGGGAGTTCACGGGCGATCTCAGCAAGAAGCTGGAAGAAATCTTTGGCGACGCTCGCAGAACCTCCCGTGCCGTAACGCCCAACGGATTACCCGGCATGCTGAGCAGAATCTACAAGGACAAACCCTCCCGAGATCAGATTCCCAGTCCGCCGGCATCAAGCTTTTAATCGAAGACCTTGAGAGACGCCGTCTCCGGTACGTCAGTCACGCTCAGCCAAGGTGACTCACATCGTGAGTCTTCAACCACCTTGGCAGGGTCTACAGAAGCTCAGTTATACCCATTATAGCCTATTAGTTATTTTATAAGTTATCATCATTCCTTTTTTTTTTTTGTCTTTTGAAGCAGTAAGTTCAAAAGAAAATGCTCTCTTATTGCGCGGTCTATATTGGGTCTTTTATGTTAGGTACCATCCTTCATGTTCCATGGTCGTTTACCGAAATACACAAGCCAAGGGGGACGGACATTCCATCTCATTACAAATACCCAGTTCAGGCCAGCCTGCACCATGATGTCCAGTACATGTGATCGTGATCCCCGTGTCTTGCCCACCACGGCATCAAGACCATCCCCAAAGCATCAAACCGGAAGATATGAACGCCCGACGTCGCCCCGAGACTTGTCCAAGTAGGCATTGCCGAGGACGTATGTTGATTGAGGCAACTGAACCCGGTGCCCTGTAGCTCAACCTTCATCAATGTTCTCGCCACCCTCGCCTCCGTTCCTCGAGTCTCTTGAAGACGGCCTGCCAAGTACATCCCCGGCCCAACGTGCCGCGGAAAATGAGCCCACGTGAACGCTGACGTTCGGACCTGGATCCAAATACCTGCTTTGGGACAAGATAATCCATCACCCCGCTGGCGCGCTCAGGAACCAGGGTCCTCGCCGATCTCTCGCAAACATGTCAGCGCGTTACTCTTCTCAGTCGCGGACAGCAAAACACCCGTAAGACGAGAAATGATCCGCAGGACGAATGCCAGAGTCCCATTGCTCAAGCAATGAAACCAGTTGACGAATCGAGTGAATTGTGCGAACAGAATTAAAACATTAGAATTAGGCCAAATATGCTACTGTGTAATGCTTCTATGCCTCTTTTTCATCATGCCTTCAATCATTTCCGGCGGGGAGGATTCGCTCCCGCCGCCGCTGCTCCATCCTTTAGGCTCCAGAACCATGCAATGCGCGCGCAGCCAACGGCGCGGCGTGACTGGCTCGTAGCGAAATGGCGATCATCAAGGTCGTCCAGGCGTTCAATAGCGCTGAATGCGCGCTCGGCCGCAGTCAGTCCCTTTTTTTTCCCCCCAGGACAGTCAGCACGGTCAGGACAGGACAGTCACCGTCCACTTAGGCGACGGCAGAAATCTCCTTGATCGGGACGGGCAGGCTGATGATGTCGCAGTTGACGTTGCGCGTCGAGTAGATCTGGCCGATGGTCCAGTTGTCGTTCTTCCACTCCGTCTCCTCGCACTTGAGATCGGCGGCTGCGGCGCCCTTTGCAGTGTAGCGCGCCCTGCTCCGTCGCATTCCCGTCAGCAATCATGTCCTTTTTGCCAAAAAGAAACACCACTCATTAAAAAAAAAAAAAAAAAAAAAAAAAAAACCTTACGGCCACTGGGGATCGTCGTTGCAGGTCCACGACTGGTTCAGAGCAACAGCGCCGTCGGCCCTGCTAAACGTGAACGAGGTCGCCGCGCTCTGCCCGTCGGGCGCGGCGCACGTGTACACCTGCTCGCCGTAGAAGAAGTCGTTGAGGCGGCTGCTCGCGGCCTCGCAGTGCACGGCGTAGTCGAGCACGGCGTTGGTCACGTTGAAGCTGATGTAGCCCCACGAGTTCTGGTGCGCCGGGGTGGTGAAGGTGTAGCTGGCGTGGTAGTCGAAGTCGGTCAGCGTCCACTCTGTGAGCTGGCCCGACGCCTTGCCGCAGTGGGGTTGCTCGTCCTGGCGCTGGACGATCGGGGACGCGAGAGCGGCGGGCGCGAGGAAGAGGAGGGCGGAGAGGAGCTGCATTTTTTTTTTTTTTTTTTTTTTGGGGAGAGGTGTGGTGGTGATGTGGTGATAGAGTTGTGAAGAAGGTTTTGTGTGACGGATGCAAGACCAGGGATCAGGCAGATAAGATGCGGTGAGATGAGATGAACTGGATGAGGCGTGCTGAGATTCTAGAGATGCTCGGACGGGAGAGCCATCGGGTTTAAATAACACAGAACAAACCATCGCCAGGGTTCTCCATCCCGTCGGAGGATCGTCAGTTGCTTCTGCACCCTCACCCAGCCATCCGCATCTGCCCCCTTGCCCTTCCCCTTCCCCCCCAGCGCATGAATGTCGAGAGTCGGTAAGACCGGAGCGGGAGTGGCGCGCCGTTGGACATGACGTAGCACGGGGGGTGGCATTCTCGTATTCCACCATCGTCGAATGCCGTCTGTCCCTTGCCCTTCTTCGCATTTTTGCCATCCACCAGCGATCACCCACGAACGCGAGCGAGGATCGCAGCCGTTGGCGGACAAGCGGGAAGAAACAAAAAGAGGGGCCGCCCGGCAAGCGGTAGCGGCTTGGACAGGAGGAGGGGAGGGACGGGCACGCGATGCGCGAGAATTGCCCGATTCGATTCAGGCACCATGTCTGCGGTCCAGGCGGAGCGAGGTGCCATTATTAGTATGGATTGTCTCGCACGTCAAAGGTCGAGCGAGCCACCAGAGCGCCGGGGCGTCCCAGTCAGGGAAAGCCTTCTCAGCTCGAAAAAGAGAGAGCCTCTAGGAGCATATTCCCATGAGGCGGACTGCCGATCTCGAAAGCTCGTGTTAGCGACAGGACAGGACAAGCTCAGCATTAGGGCCCGGGTGGCTTGGCTTGGCTCCGCGGTCGGGAGGCGCGTTAACGTGCTTCTGCCGCTTGTGCATGGCTTCGTTGGCCAGCAGCCATGACCCTGGCCCGCATTTTTGAGGGGGATGGGATGATGGACACGTTGACGTTGGTTGGTAGAGTGGCTGGGCTGTGGTTGGTGAGCTGGTTGATTCCAGGGTCCCGGGGTGCTTGGGATCATTGGATCCAAATGGCGCCCTGCTGGGTTGCATTCTCCCATTACGAGGTAGAATAGATGAACTGTGCACCTTCGCGCTGCAAGTTCGATGCGCTACCGCCGTCAAGGGAACTCGAGATGCGCATCACTGAACGGTAGGTATCCGGCACCGAAGGCTGATGGAGCGCGCGGGCGAACCTCCGCGGTTCTCATGATGCGATCCACCCCAGCCGAGGTCCACTCGAGAACCACTTCTGCCGAGCCTTGTCATGCTCGTCATCCTGCCAACCGGGGCCGATCGTCGACGGCGCGCAGTGTCTTTGTTTGTTGGTGGGACAAAGGGCGATCGCCTCCTGCCCAGCCCCCGTCCGCAGATTGGGGACTTTATGCGACCAGCAACTGAGATTGATTTTCGCCCTCGCGTCGTCTCTCGTTTCTTCGCTCCACGAAACGTTACAATCGCTGCGGTTGTGTTCGGCCCTCACCGACTCAGTGGCTCCGGCTGCTCGGCCGAGCAAACCTTGTCTGTGCCTGTCGTGTAGCCTCAGTTGGTGCGCTATCGATTTCAGGAACAAGGCGAGGGATCTGACCGCCGGGCACTTTTCTGGCAGTCAGCCTCGGTGAAGAGGCTATTTTGAGGAGCTCCACGAAGCGGTCTGTAACTATTCATGATCGCAAGGTTTTCACGGGAAGGGTTTGCCGCATTGGCGGCGTAGCACAAGGGCTATTAATTCTGCACAGAAGCCCGAAGAAGCCCCTCAGTCTCACGAGCACAATAGACACCAGCCACACTGACACAGCATGTGGCACAAACACAAAACTGTGGCGCTCCCGAAATAACCCACTCGCGACTCGGCATGTTCGGGCCATCAGAGCCGGCGGCAACAGCGCCAGCCTGTAAAGATGCGCGTTCCCCCCCCAGGCCCGGCGCCCCGAGTCACGGCGCCGACACATGGGCCCAGCCTCCATTCCGACAGGACCATGACTCCGGAGCTTGTTTTGCGTAGTAGCCATTTCGATAACATCGCGTCAGAAATGAGGGGTTGCAGATGAGCCTGGCCAATGCAAGCGTACGGAAACTCGAAGATCAGGGTCCCTCCGAGGGGTAAACGTGATGGCTTTGGATTGCAGTCCGACCCCGCGAGTTCTCGCGAATGAGAACCGGCGAACTCCCACGTTCTCATTTCCCGAAACCCGCGATGCGAGGCTAGAACTTCGATCCGGAGCGCCAGAGGCCCCACGTGTTGTCATGGTTTGCCGGAGCAAATTGAGCGTGATGGTGGGGCTGTTACATCTTCTGGTGTTGACTCGGTGGAGGCTGGAATTTTCTAGACCCGGGCCATGTTAGGTAAATAGTGCGCCCGCCGCCCAGGCCACTATCATTTATTATGTTCACCTCCGTCTGTCAGAGAGAAAAGAGAGGTCGGAACCAGTTTCAGTTGCAGAAGCGCAGTTGCCGAACGTCCAGAGTCCAGCTCGTAGGAGCATTGGTTATTCACATACTTTCGTTGGTGACCAGATGCCGCCTGTTCATAAGTATCCCGAGTTGCAACAAGCTGAACTTGCCGCCCCTGATGGCGGTAATCCTCACCACCAAAATCCTCCCAAAGGCACCGCTGTAGGTCGTGATCAAGCCCTTGCTGAGACCTCTTCTGCCATCATGAACAAAGTCGCCATCCTGACGTCGTCAACGCACGAGCCCGGCGTGAACATGCGTCAGCGGTCCGACCTCATCGCCCTGCTTGGGCCTACCTTCGACATTGCCGTCCGCTTCCAGAGGCTCATTGCCGTTGCGTCCTCACTGCTACTTGTCTACGGCCACCTCCTCGCCACCTCAACCCTCACGTCGACCGTCGTCGCAACCAGGCTCTTGGCCGCTCATTCGATTCATGTCTCAACCAAAACTTTGTCGACACTCCGAAGTTCGATACGAACCGTGTGGGACTCCAAGCAAATCCGGAGACTCAGGAAAAAGGTCTTTATGGAGTTCGCGACAATGATACTGGGCCCCGGGGGCAACATGTTGATCATCCTGGTCTTCTGGCCAGGGTGGTTGTTCATCATCGGTCTCGTTCTCGCAGTCCGCAAGCTGGCGGGCTGAGCGGAAGTGGAGACGGATGAGCCTTTCGGCACAATCATTCCTCAAACTTGGCCGCTTGTCTGCCTTAATTATTCAACCAAAAACACGCCAACCACCTCATCTCGAGAAGAAGAAGGTATTGCCGCCGGCGTCCTTCCGAACCTCGGACTGATAGTCCTTCTCGGGATCGAACTCCTGCCACATGCTCGCTGGGTAGATGTGCTTGTTGCGCTCATACCAGCGCCGATCCACCACCTTTGTCAGTGTCGGGTCGTCGTTCGCGCCCTCGAGGGTGTTGATGTCGGGCAGGGCTTTTGCTGCCGCCGCCGCCTTCAGTGCCGCTGCGGTAGTCAGGCCACCGTCAGGAGTCGCGGCCGCCTCCTCGGCCTCATCATCTTCTTTCTTAGGTGTTGCCTCAGCTGAATAGCTGAAAAGCCGTTCGCCACCCGGCCCTGTGCTCTTGTTGATGACGAAGAAATAAAATTCATAATGCTAGACATGTTAGTGAAGACCAAGAAATAGAAAAGATATTGCTCACATGCGGAATGATCATGGACCCTCTTACGAGCATCAAGTCGTCAACACCCACTCTGGCCCACTCCCTTCTCGCGTTGGCCTTCTCTCCGACTCCGAGCTCTGCACCAACCTTGCGGCTCTTGTCCAGGAAGACCCAGATGTAGTCGCCCTTCTTGACGCGCACGGTGCCGCCGGGGATGTTGGAGCCGTCGTAGAAGACAAAGGGTATCGCGATCTCGGTGGCCTTGACTGCCTCTTGGATGGCCAGGAACTCGCGGCGCAGAGCTTCTCGTTCGGCGGCCTCGCGGCGCAACGCGGCTTTCGACATGACCTTTGGCACAAAAGCGACAGACGAGTTTGCAACAATCTTTGACTTTTTGTCGGCCTTGTCTTCTTTGTCCTCGCCTTCTCCGTTGGTATCCTTGCTCTTCTTGCCCTTCTTTATGTGCACTGCGTCCTCCTCTTCCTCTTCCTCTTCCTCTTCGTCATCGCCAAACGAGAGCTTGCTACCGCCAATCTTCTTCTTTTTCTTCTTTGGCTTGCTCGCGACGCCGCTACCCGAGTCGCTGGCCGGGTCGGGGGTCGCAGAATGGGATCGGTTCGGGGTGGAGTTGCCAGAGAAGGCTGCTTCTCGTTCGCGCTCCTGCTGGTCGAGGACCTCGGCGCGTCGCTTGCGGAAATCGGAGAGCGCGACGAGACCGACGGTGTTGCTCGACAGCCGCTCGCTGGTGGTCTTGTTCTGCGGCGTGAACCGCGAATTCGCCTGGTCTGACATGGCGGAGTCGAGCTGGAGGTGCGTGTTGCGGAAAGGGTGACCGAGGCAATGGAGAGCAGAACTTTTAGCTTTGGGGGGGTTCGACTCGCGACGATGGCAATGGATTGAATGGATGCAGCAAAGACACAACGTGCAGAGTCGAATTTTGGCCTCAGTTCTCACTGTGTATAGACCCACATCCCGCAGTGGATCCCGTTCGCTGGTAGCCCCACTCCTGTCCGCCTCACCTGCCCAGTGGCTGTCCAGTGGCTGTCACCACTGACGGTCCAGGTCCAGCTGTGTGTGAGCTGAGCTGAGCTGTCGGCTCCCCTCGATTTCCCCCGCCACCTTATTAAATCTCGCTGGCATATTATCGCCTGCTCTTGTCAATGTCAATGTAACCACCAGCTCCTCGTGTTTTTTTTTTTTTCCTACTTTCGTTTGCGTTTGAGCGAGATAGACCCCCACCGCTTGATCCGCTTCACTGCCGCTAGCTGTCGCTCTCCGCGAAGCTCTCACCGCCGCTAGTTTGGTGTCACTCGGCTAGGATCTCAGAGACAGAGACAGCAATGGCCACCCGGCCCGTTGCAACGTCGTCCGTGCCGTACAGCGGCCCTGGGTCATTTCCCGGGAGCACGTCGGTGGCCGATCAGTTCTCACGCCCGTCTCAGAATGACCAGTACTCCCGCCCGGCTGAGAATGAGGAGTACTACCGCCCATCTAAAGCTGATCAGAGCTCGCGCCCGGCAAAGCCAGACGCATCCTCGGCGCCTTACACGGCTCAGAGCTCGTATGGACCGCCACCCTCGGGGCCGGTTCCCAGCGTCTCGGTCCAGCCTCCGGTCGAGCAAATGGCCGGCCCGGCGGCGTATCCGACTCCTCAGTCGCAGGCACCGAGCATGGCTGGGGTCTCCTCACGCCCTGCGGCTGCTGCCCTCACCCCTCTCGTCACGTCGCCTCAGGACATGAAGTCTGTCAAGACTAGCACCCAGTTCGCCCTGCGGGAGTACCTCGCTCTTCAGCGAAAGAGGGGCCGCCAGGATGGGGCATCGTCGTTGGAGCTGGAAGACCGCATTCGAGCACAGGGCGGCATCGTGCTTCGCGACCTCAAGACGCTGCGCAAGGATGTCGGAAACATCGTCAAGGATGCCGAGAACCACCGCTGGAGGAATTGGCTCATCGGTGGAGCTGTGTGAGTACCTGGTCCTCCACAAAGGCCTGGCCAAAGCTGACCTTCTCTAGGGCCACCTTCATTCCCGCTGTCAAGAGGATCTTCCGCAAGCCTTCCGACAAGTCGGAGACGGTGACGACGAACAACACCGAATACGCCTTTTCCCGCAGCAAGGCGCTTGTGGAGCGTATCAAGGACAGCGTCCTCGGCCGTAACAGCTTTGCTAGCATCGCCTTCTTCGTGTTCGCGGTCCTCTACGTCTTTACCAATGAGGTCTCCCTGCAGGTGGCCAAGACCGTCCAAAAGCGGCTGAAGCGGCTCAGCTCCAAGATCGAGCGGGGTGACGCGGAGGTCGTCGAGGGAGACATGAAGCTGCTGGAGGGCTGGCGGTGGAGAGTGTTGATGTGGGGTCAATGAAGCCGAGACGGCCTGGTAAGTGAGGATTGAGCGTAGACGACAGACACGAGCAGACGACAGCTTTGCATGACGACAGCCTATGGATTTGGACTTTCATTGGACTTGGACACATTTCAGAGCATATAACCCAGACATTGTTACTTACCTTGGTTCACACATATCGAAAAGGAAGCGTTTTAGACTCTGGAGTGACCATATGGTATATGCATGTATCACACACTTACGCTAGGGATATAACGATATCAATCCTTCCGGCACCGTCCAGCAGCCATGTACGTTATAGCTACCATCCCCCGCCATCAATCAACAAACAGACATTACGGCAGAAGAAGAAATAGAAATATCGAGAGCAATAATATCAGAAGCAGGGGCGGAAGCAAAAGATAAACCGCAGCAATAGCTACTCGGTCGCCCCGAATCAGACAATACCCTCTTTATATGCATAATCTTGCAGATACCAGAGTAGCTCTTGTAGCCGTCATTTCAGGCGGGTCAAGAACTTGAAGTGGGGCGTCAGCTCGTACAGGTCCGACAGTGAAGCTGCTGCCCTGCGTTGAGAGAGAAGGGCGTCCTACCTTGGCCATTGCGAATTATCAACAACTACAAACAAAGATGCCGAGCAAAAGAAAACACTCCGACGCCGCAAAAGATGGCTCGACGCAGCAAGCACCACGTCGCGGTCCCAGCACGCAGCCTCAAGAGCCCGGCGCCCATGCAGACGCCTACTACCGCGGGCTGTACTTGACCGAGCCAGACTTCACCAAGCTCGGCCAAGAAGATGAGGCTTTCAAAGTAATGTGCGTCATTCCAGGTCGCGACGGTCGCGAAATGAATGGAAACGAGCGAGACTGACGTTGGGTCCAGGCTCAAGCGAGGAAACCTCGACTTCAATGACCCTTCAGCAGTCATGCAACTCACAAAATCCCTGCTACAAGTTGATTTCGGCTTGAATATTGAACTTCCGGATGATCGTCTCTGTCCACCGGTATGGCTATCTCACTGCCTCGCAGACCCTGACCATAACTTTGCTGACGATCGAAGGTGCCGAATAGGCATAACTATATCCTCTGGCTGAAGGGCCTCATGGACAGCTCCTCGTACGATGACCCAAATCGCAAGGTGCTTGGCCTCGATATCGGGACTGGGGCCAGCTGTATTTATCCTCTGCTCGGATGCACGCAGAGAAGGTGGTCATTTTTCGCGACAGGCAAGCTATTCCGCTCTCATCTAGAGAAAAGCCATGCTGATTGACGATATTAGACATCGACCCCAAGAGCCTTGCGTGTGCCAGAAGGAACGTCGAGCTGAATAACCTTCAAAATCGCATCTCGATTCTCGCACGCCAGCCCACGGACAAGCTCATCCCCATCGACGAGATCGGGACCGAAACCCTCGGCTTCGTGATGACCAACCCCCCCTTCTACACATCCGACGACGACCTCCTCGAGTCCGCAAAGCAAAAGTCCCGCCCTCCCCTAACCGCCTGCACCGGCGCCCCAGTCGAGATGGTAACCTCAGGCGGCGAAGTCGCCTTCGTGACCAAGATCCTCGCGGAGTCCCTCGACCTGCGAGAGAAGGTGCAGTGGTACACCTCCATGTTCGGCAAGCAGTCCAGCCTCGAGGACTTCGTCGGCGTCCTCCGTGAAAAGAAGATCGACAACTACGCCGTCACGGAGTTCGTGCAGGGCAACAAGACGCGGCGGTGGGCCGTCGCGTGGAGCTTCGGCGCGATGAGGCCGTCGGACGAGGTGGCGCGGGGCATGAAGGCCGCCGTGTGGAAGAAGATCCTCCCGCCCGTCGTCGAGTCCGAGGTTCTGCGGCTGCCGCTGGACATTGGGGCCGGGAAGCTGGGCGATAAGGTGCAGGCGCTTATGGCTTCGCTGGAGCTGATTTCCTGGGCGTGGGATCGCGAGAAGCTTGTCGGTGTTGGGAGGGCGAGGGAGAATGTCTGGAGCCGCGCGTGGCGGAGGAAGAAGATGCGGGAAGAGCGCGAGGGGAAGCCCGCGGAGGGTGCTTCGGGGTCTGAGCAGTGCCAGTTCGGGTTCGAGGTGGCGCTGCGCGTCGGCAGGGAGGAGGTCACGGTCTTGTGCCGCTGGAGGGAGGGACATGATGCGCCGATTTACGAGAGCTTTGGCGGCTTCCTGAAGACGCGGATAACGGCCTAGGCGACCGGTGTGGGAGCGGGAAGGCTTGCTGCAGAGGATGCTCTCGTCACTCCGCAACGCGGCCAATCAGATGCTGCCGGTGTCATGACAAACGGGACTGCGAATCACCAAGTGCTTGGTCCTGGTCAAGGTAGATGATTCGCATCAGTCTTCATTGATTCGCATTCGTCTTCATGAACAGCAATTCGATTCAGAGACAAAGTCATGCCCGCCAGAGACGTATAAAAACCCGTCAAGTCTTCTGCCAGAACCAGTTGAAGCAGCAGACAACACACGAACAAGAAGCATATCTACAAGCACACAACATCTCACGCAATCTCAATCTCAAACGACCTCAAAAAAATCTCAAACAAACCTCTCGAGCTTACAACCGCAAAAACTAGCCCAGCATGCCTGACAACAACTGCATCCCCATCAAGCGCACCTGCCAACACGGCATCAACCGTGACAGCTGCGTCTACTGCTCCCCCAAGCTCAAGCTCTAAACCGACTACAAGAGCAGTTCCTGGAAAGATTGGCGCAACGCCGACTGGGGAGGATAGGATACGGGAGCTCCCGTCTCTCGTCAACAGGGCGGAGAAGTAGATACCACAAGTAGTTGACTACCGGAGTCTTTTGACTACCAATAAAGTCACACAGTAACTAGTACCTTTGATCCTCTTATGACCTTATGACCTGTGATAAAGGCCCCCGACAATGGTATGGCAGCATCTATGTGAAATGACAATGGTTTTCTATGATGTTAAAGAACAAGTACCTATGTTCTACCCTACGAACAGCAACAAAGGCCAGACTTTCCAAACACCACCAGCGAACCCACACCCTGGATCGTGTCCTCTAGACCAGCCCCAACTGCCGCAGCGCGGCCCATATCCGGTGCGCGTTATTCGCCATGCCGTTCCCCGGCAGCTGCGGCCCTATCAAACCCCTCAAGTACATCTGGTCCGCGATGTCCATGAGCTCCCACAGCTCCCTGAGAACCTCCATTTCGACTTGCGACTCGCGGAAGATGCGCGCATAGCCAATGAAGAGCAATTGTGCCGCGCCCGGTGGCAGGAACATCTCGGCGCGCGGCATGAACTCGACCAGAAACTCCCCGATCGAGCGCGCCAGCATCTCGGAGCAGCCAAGCGCGCGGTCCTGGTCCAGAACACAGCACAGCAAGAAGACGTGCCAGAATATCTCGTTCGCCGCGCCGGCGCGGTCGCGCGAGTTGGCGAGGATGAACCGCGGGCGCGCAAACATGTCGAACGTCCCAGCGCCACCGAGGTCCGCACCAAAGGCTGACGGCTGGTTCCTGCACAGCGCCTCGATGTGTCTGAAGACGAAGGTCGTGGCGCGGGAAAAGGCCTGGTTGAAGCTCTGCTCGTTCAGCCAATCGATGCCGTGGCGGTAGCCGCGCAAGAACTCGGGCACGGCGAAGTAGGCGCCGCCCAGGCCGCTCGCTGCGAGGCCGCCGCCGCCGGGCATCGCGTGGCGGGTCCGCGGGAGGTGCTCGTGCATCACGTCGCGGTCGACCATGACGCGGGAGCCGTCGGGGAGAAGGACGGTCACGCGGTTGCGGAGGCGGCCGTCGTCGCGGAGGTTGGGGTGCTGCGGGGGGAAGCCGTTGATGCCGGCCAGGTTGAAGAGCTGGGCGAAGTCGAACAGCCGCGGGCCGCCTATATTAGGGAAGGGGAGATGGTTCGGGCCGCCGCGCGGGAAGGTGTTGAAGGTGTTGATGTTGACCCTGTTGCCGGCGTGGACGTTGTTGAAGCCGGGCCAGCCGGAGTCTGGTTGGGCATCGGGGTGCCACGAGCGGAACATGGCGCTGGATCTGAGAGTGTTGTGAACCAGATGGGAAGTTGAAGCTCGCTTGAGACTGGGACTCTCCGAGGAGAGAAGGGAGCTCCGTCTTGTAAGTTTGGATATGAGGAGGAAGGTTACACTTGTATCACCACTTCGCGCGGGCACATGGCGATGCAGATGTTTGCTCGTACCGTCCCCAGTGGCCATCCGGACTCACCGCCGCATCGACTGGGCAGACAGAGTTGGAGAGGCATTCTGGTAGGTACAGCATCGTCGCATCTTCCATTGGCGCAGTGTCGATGTCGTATCGCGGTGTGAATGAATCTCTCAGTGGGCGGCCGTCGCTTCGGGCCGCTCACACAAATTGAAGCCTGGGGAGCATCTTGCGGTGTATGCATCAGCCATAGAGAAGTCACACCGAGGCGTCTCAAGTAAGTCGCAGATTGCTTCGGTCGTTGCGCTTGCAAGAACCAGCAGCGTCTTGCTGCCTTGAAGCAACGTGAGACTGAGATCCGGGACACCGCGAAGGCGGACGGACGTATTAGACCATCTTGAGGGTTGGGGAGTCGGTGATTAAGAACACCGACCCTACTGACTGGTCCGGAGGTTTTGTGGGATGGTGTATCGATCGATTATGCGTGTGGCAGCCAGACCGGAGAGTTTTGGAGAATAAAGTTAACGTCGGGGTGAGCCTGACATCTTCTTCATCCTGGTGGTTAGTGATGACGGAGCCGTGAGATGGAGACGGGAACTAGAGCGAACGCTGCTGACGGGTGGCGATGTGCGATCTGGGTAGATGCGGAAGGAGAGTTTTAGTGTTCCAGGCACGATTCTAGGCTGCCTTCAGTGTAATACGCGGCCGCGCTCAGCCAATGAGACGTCGTGTTTGGGTGACTCAACAAGGCACACAGCGAGGAGGCCTAACGACATGCGCTAAGAGTGCTAAAGGCTGCCACGTTCAGGGCTCAGGCAGCTGGAGCACAGCTGCCTTAGCGTGTCCTCGCCAATCAGAACACCTATCGATAGCTCGCTTATCAGCGCCTTATCGCCCGCTTCATGGGCAATTGGCGCTGTCGGCGAATTGACCATTCATTTTCAACGCTGCGCCAACTGAAATTGGTGGCTGTTGGACGTCCCGCAACGATTTCCTCTCCCTTTCGAGCCAATCCAGCTTGGGACTGACGTCGTCCATTGCTGGGCAAGCCACAGCTCTCATGAGCAATGTCCTCGCCGCGAAACACAGAGGGAGAGAAAGAGAATGGACGGACCCAGGCAGGCGTCGCGCGTCAGGCAGCAGAAGGCGGCCTACCGCCGATTGGCGTCGCTGGTGAGCTTCGCCTCACTCATGGGTCGACAGAGCTATAAGTAGGGCCGTTGTGCCCCCTCGCCTTCCTGCTTATGTCTTTTGTCTTCATCGCATTCGGTTCTCTCCTCGCCATTGTCTCCCTTCATCGACGGACTCTTCCTGTCGTTTATCCAGGCCTTGGCTATCGTCTCACCACCACCGCTGCCACCAATTGGTGCTGCTCTGAAAGTCGCCCACGATGGACACCATCAACAAGACGGAGTATCATGTGCGGCAGCTCACCACGCGCACCGTGACGCTGTTTCCCAGCAGGGCTCAGGTCGTTCGCGATCTCAAGAACCTGCCTTTGAAGGTAAGCACTCTCCCGAGCAGCGTCATCGCAGAGAACTAATCACTATTCCAGCCCGGCACCAACGAAGTAACCATCTTGGGCCTGACTCCCACAGTCGACGAGTCCACTATCAAGGTCGAGGGTTCAGGTGTCGAAGGCTCGGGCGCTGCCGTCATCACCGACATCGCCACCGAGCTGCTGCCCAACAGAGAGGCCTTCGAGGACATTTACCCCGACTCTGACGACGAAGCCGACGATGATGAACAGATGGACGAAGACGAAGAGGAAGACGAAATTGCCGATCCTCCCGAGCTTGAGGCCGTGCGCGCCCGGCTGTTCGACCTACGCGATGAGGAGCGTCGCGCCAAGGAAATCGTCGATAGCGCCGCTAGCCGTCTCAAGATTCTCGACGCCTACGGCAAGTCGCTCGACCGCAAGAAGAGCATCAACATCTCGGAGAGCATCGATGCTTACCGGAGCGATCGCGAGAAGGTTTTCCAGGACCACATGGCCGGCATTGTGCGCGGCCGTGAGAATGCCAAGCACCTTGCGGAAGCCCTCAAGGAAGAGACCCGTCTGGTGAAGCTCAAGGGGAAGGAAGCCGCCAGACTAGCCCGCGAGAAGCAAAACGCTCAGAAGGAAAAGGATAAGATCAAGCAGAAGGAGGCCAGGAAAAAGGCCGAGCTTCAGAAAGAAAAGGACCGCATCCGACGGGAACGGGAACGCTTTTGGCCCAAAGTCTGCTACGCCGTCCGAGTCACCCTCGAGGCGCACGTCTTCACGCCCATGTCCTCCAGGAGGACCTCCATGTCAAGCGAGACAGCGCAAAACTACAGCCCGACCCCAGATACGGACGCTGGCGCCAGTCCCGTATGCAACCTTTCCCTGTCCTACGTCACGTCATCTGCGTCGTGGGTTCCCAGCTACGACTTGCAGCTGTCGACGACGGGCAATAACGCCATGCTCTTGTTCGACGCCAGCATCACCAACGAGACGTCCGAGACGTGGAGCAACTGCAAGGTCACGCTCTCCACCTCCCAAACCAACTTTGCCGGTCTCGAACACGTGATTCCGACATTGAAGCCGTGGAACATCAAGCTGGCATCCAAGAGCAGCGGCATCAGCGAAAACAAAATCCTCAACAGCCGTGAGGAGCGCCAGCATCGAGGCGAGTGGTGGCAACTCCAGCAGCCATCGTCCCGCGACGCAAAGCCCCGTATTGCCCTCTTCGGCGTCGACCGTCCCCGAGCACCTCAGACGGCACAGTGGGGTGGGTTCGGGGTCTCAAATTTTGGAGCGGCATCATCGTTTGGGCAGAACAGCAGCCATCCAGCCGCGAACGAACACGAGGCACGGTTGAATGCCGTGATGGCGGTGCAACAGCAAAATATCCAATCCCACCAGCAACAGCAACAGCAACAGCAACAGCAACAGCAACCGCTTGTCCACCAAATGGTGGGGAAGCCTTCTGGGGGAGCCCTTTTTGGCGGAAGAAGCGAGTCTGGCGGAGGTCTTTTTGGAGCTGCGAAATCGGCCGCTCCTGGTGCACCCCCTCCGGCAGCAGCAAACCCATTCGGTGCCCAGCCTGCAGCAGCAAGCCCATCTTCAAGCTCCGTGATGAAGTCGCAAAAGAAGAAGGAAGGTGGCCTTTCCCTGGGTTCCGTTGAACGAGAGGAAGAGGGAGAGGAGGACGAAGCAGCTCTCGACTTCCAGGAATCGACCTTGGAGGAGACGGGCTTCACAACCACCTATGACCTGCCCGGCTTCAAGACCTTGCCTCCGCGCCCGACGGCATCGAAACAGCGCGTCGCCCGCCTGAACTTTTCCGCCGCCCACTGCAGCCACACCATTGTCGCCAAGTACAAGCCCGTGGCCTATCTCAAAGCCAAGGTCCGCAACAGCAGCAAAATCACTCTGCTCCGGGGCGCGACCGGCCTCACACTCGACGGCACCTTCATGGGCCGCACGACACTACCGCGCTGCAGCGCCGGCGACATCTTTTCCCTCAGTCTGGGTATCGACCCCGCCATCAAGGTCAACTACCCCAAGGTCGACGTCCGGCGGGCTACGACGGGCTTCTTCTCCAAGGAGAACAGCTCCGTGTATACCCGCAGCGTCACCATCGCCAACACCCGCTTCGCCGCCGGCAAGCCGGTCTCCCTGCTCGTCCTCGACCAGGTACCCGTCTCCGAGGACGAGCGTCTGAAGGTGGACATCCTCGCGCCCAGGGGCATGTCCCTCGATGGCGCCGGCGTGCTCGTCGGCAAGCCCGGACGTAGCGAGAAGGAGGACGCCGACTGGGGCAAGGCGGTGGCGAAGCTCAAGAAGAGCGGCCAGGTCGAGTGGGAGGTCAGCCTCAACGCCGGCAAGGCGGTGAAGCTGAGCCTGGAGTATGTTGTCGCCATGCCCTCCGGCGACATCGCCATCGAGTGTTAGGGCACCGAGGCTCTCCGCGGGCGAGAGGCCGACGGTATGCTCCAGGGGATTTCCTCCCCCATTGAACACACTTACAACTTGCCATATCCATGTGTTCCCTCTCTGATGTTCCTCGAGGAACCCTTGAATCGCAGGGCGAAGCTAATGAAACTATGGCGAGGTTGAGCTTGTCGGATTGTATGTAACTAGAACGGAATTCTTATGGTCGGTTTGTTGGACTAGTTGGTTATTCGGAATATCTCACCCCAGCCAAGATTGATGATCACCCATGCATGATTCAATACCCAAATTACAAATTCTCCGTCCCTTCCTCTATGCCTTTATTGACATAACTTTGTGCGAAGGCTTTCTTGACCAATGATAGGCTGTCACTTGTGGCTGCATAAGAATAGAAGATGCCCAGTCGGCGACTCGGCTCAGCAGTACATCGCCGCAGCCGCCGGCATATGTGTAACGTTGGGGCACAGCCTTGCTCTCCTGATCAGGCCAGGACCCCAGACGCCGCCGTGCCCTTTTTCTTTCACTTTTCATCATTTCCCCTCATTGTCAACTGCCACAGTGTGTAACTTGAATTGCCGACGGCCCTTCCTGATTGACTAGTCTAGCCTAGGCATCCAACATCAGGCTGTAGCCCTTCCAGCAATCATGGCCGAAGCCCTGGGTCTCGCGTCAAGTGTCATAGCCGTCATGGATGTGGCTCTGAAGGTCGGAAGCGCTTCCGTCAAGCTCAAACGGCTGTGGGACGAGGTCAGGGAAGCGCCCGCGATGCTTCTCCAAAAGACAGAACAAATCCAGGATTTCGAAGAGTTCCTCCTCGACGCCGAGAACCAAATTGCTTCCAACCCACTGCCCAGGGCGGCGTGGAACAGTGCTCTCCTCCAAAAGTACATCGCCAAAACCCGGACCGTCCTGACCGAGCTTCAGCACATGATCGACCCGCTCCTCGACAAGGCGACCGACCCTAGGAGGTTCAGGCGCAAATTCGGTTCGGCCAAGGTCGTTCTTCGCAAAGACGACATTAGATGCTTGGATGCCAAACTCGAGCAAGCTTTGAACGTCTTCGGAATGGCACAGGGGCAATATATAATGTGGGTCGAAATTTACTGTGGCACTACCAGGGAAGATTCTGATTAAATCACAAACTAGAGCTATGATGCTTTCCTCGCAAGTTGTCGATCTTCGAAGACTCCCAGAACCCTGCCAAGAGGCAGAGGACAAGGCCATTGTCCAACTTCCTTCGAAGCCCGACACAGACACCACCGATCTGGGACACGACACCAAAGCCACCACCCTCACCACAGCTGCCAGGGACATGTTCAGTATCCCCCTTCAAAGGACGGCCATTGGCAGATTCCGCTTTGCTCTTGGCTTTGATAATAAATTCCAGTTCTCCGCGAGGACACCTTACTGGTTTTCGGCATCTGTGTACTCGGTGCTCGCCTTCAGAACCTCATTGGGGTGGAACTTCAGCCTGAGAGTGTACGAAGTTGTTGAGCGATTCGACCCAAAAGTCTACAAGGCTATTTGCGACGACGACGTTATCGGCTTGCTGAAAGTACTTGATGAAAACAGAATGACTCCGTTCGTACGTGCATGCGCTGGAGGCGGCGATGGTTTGCTGCAAGTAAGTAGTTCGATTGACGGCTGCAGCCACCACTAACGCACAGCCTCTCTAGATTGCCTGCAGAGGGAGAGCCTTCCAAGTAACAAAATTATTGTTGGAGAAGGGCCTAGGGACTCTTTCTCCCCCAAGTAACGGGCCTAGGTTTGACAAATCTCGTCCCGAAGTAATAGACCTGTCTAACGGGGTGCAGGGGCCCATGGTTTCTCTTCGATCTCGCATGTCCTTTGCCTCGCCGGCGGTCACAGGAGGACTTTTTCAGGATGATCCAGATATTTAAAGACCACGGCCTGGCAGAAGATGTTGCCGTAGGCCCTGAAACCTTGGAGGCTATTTTCGAGTTTTGCCAAGCGGAAGCTGGATCCCTCAAAGACATTTTAGGAGATCAGTACTTTTTGTTGCCAGTTGAAAAGAGGCTCCAGCACGTACGCAGGACAACTTCCCTCTCGCCTAATTTTTCTTGGTATCTGCTGTTAGCAGCGCTGCCGCTAAAGGCAATCTATCAATCAAACTTCCAAACAAACCAAACAACTGAGGCTATTCCCAACTATCAATCAAACAACTTCTGACCCCCGGGATTTGATATATTGGGTTGATTTGGCTTGGCATATTAAATAAGCCTGCATACAGCCAATGGGATGCCACTATCGCGAATATTCACGCCCAACGCGGTCAGCTTTCTTTTTCTGTATGCAGCACCATTAATCCTGACAGCTTTGCGACGTTCTTTTCTGCCCTCCTGGCTGTATTTCCTCTTCAGGCAATACTCCTGAGTGATCTATGACTCCCAGAGACGTTATGGAATTCCACCTACCTCATGATCCATCGAGCTCTTCAGAAGAGGGTAGAGATCGAGACCTACGTCAACTGGGTCCAGGAGCAGGATAATGCCAGCAAAAGGATACCTAACGATGACCTCCTTTCTTCAGAAGATTGGAAAGTCTTGGTTGAAGTCAAGTCTATCCTTAAGCCTTTCTACCTGTAGACGAAGAGGACGGAGGGGTGGGGAAAGGGGGATAGGTATGGTCGTCTCTGGGAAGTCATGGTTGGCATGGAGTACCTCCTTGAGCATCTTGAGGAGTGGAAGAGTCTATATAACTCTGTACTCTATTCTGTTGATTCTCAACAGGAAGATGAGTTGTCTATAATCAATCTGACTGCTGAGGAAGAGTCTCCATTATCACAGACTCGATCAGGGCGTCCCATTCGATCGTCAGTCAACAGTCAGACCCAGCCTCTTTAGGAATTTCTACTTCTATAATATGTAAGAGAGGACTGGAGTTAACGTACTGCTCGGTTCAGGGGTCTCTCTTCCTCGTACCAGGAACAACTCCGTACTTCTGTTGAGTTGGCTTAGCAGAAGCTCTCCTCCTACTACACAAAGTTAGAGGAGTCTCCCTTATTTGCTGCTTCTGTTATTCTCCACCCTTCACTTGGTATCTCATACCTTGAGGCAGTCTGGGATGACGGGGTTCAGCTTGAGTGGGTTCGTGATGCAAGGAAGGGGCTCAGGGACCAATTTGACCATTGGTATAGGTCCGAGGAAGAGTCTGATGACTCTACGGCTGTTCTTGAGATCACACTTCCATCCCATGAAGACAGCCACTTCAGGCAATGGGTACAGAGTAGACGTAGTCGTGAGACTTCTCGACAGTAGGATGAGCTGGAGACGTACCTCAGGCAACCTCCTAAATCTACGGAGGATCCTGTTAAGTGGTGGAGAGACCACCAGTCAACGTATCCTCTACTCAGTAGACTAGCTCTTGATGTGTTGGCAATACCAGCCATAGCTGCTGACTGTGAGAGGGCATTCAGTACTGCGAAGCTGACCCTGACGTCGCAAAGGCACTCAATGAAGCCTCAGACTATGGGTCAGCTGCAGTTGACAAAGAATTGGCTGAAAAGGAAAGCCATGCCCATGGGGGTTGAGATTGGCTCACATATTGCATCATGAATAGTTGTGAATAGCTTCACTTATTTCCTGTCGCAAGCATACTGGGCCACCAAGACGTCTGGGAGCTGTGCTCAGCTGAGTCAGCACTCACGTGACGTCCTGGCCCCCGAGCCGGCCTATTTATTCTACTAGACGTACCCACTAGATAGTGAATAAATTAAGCCTTCTTCTCCTACTTAACCTTGTACGCGTATACGAACTCGCCATAGTTATAAGCCCAACTTTAATTAAACCCTTCTCTACCCTCACGAGTACTACGTATACAAAAGAGATTACTTTAATACATTTATACCTTATTAACTTACTTTATACCCTTTTTCGTCTATTAAAATATCGTCCACTAACGAAACCGTTATCATTAAGACCATCCTTCGTAGTTACTAAGATTAGTTATAGTAGTACTCTACTTTTTAGTATTACACTAAAGACCAGGGGATCTAGGAACGTATCAATCCTTAGGTACTAAATACTCTAAATATTATGAAATTCTCGTTAATACCTCCTATAATCGAGAATTACATAGTATAAGAACAACATAAATAATAACACAAGTACTAAGACCTTTATAAGTAACGACTTCAGGTTATCACTAATACTACTCACTAAGTAAACTCAACTATAAACCCTAATACCGATAAACTAGCACCACTACAGGCACCTCACCTTATAATTCCCCCGGAGCCTACACAACCTACGCCTATTACAAGGGTTAATGTCCAATCCAATTAGGAGGACACCCTTAAATTATATACGGCCAGTACTTCTACTTATACTTCTCTCTAAGCCTCCTACTAGAACATCTAAAACTAAGTGGATAAATTAATTACGGAATCAATTCTTATACCCACTCGTATACAATAAATAAACAAAGAGAACATTAAACTTTAAGCACTCCTTAGGCACCTATAAAGTTAACTTACTCTAATTAAAACAAATACTAAGACCCTCGTAATCGCAGAATACATATTAATCCTCTAAAAAGCATCCACTAATATAAGTATTACCTATTAGTACATAGAATAGGAAATCGCATACACTAAGTACTACTCCCATAAAGTCCCCATAATCGAGGGAATAAACACCACACTAGCGTTTCTTAACGCCGTTAATAACCACGTTACACTAAGTTAAACTAAAATAATATAAAACTCAATTTATTAAGCCGAAACGCTAGTACAATAACCTCTAATACTTAATAAAACAGCTAGAATATTCTCGGTTATCACCTATTTCGACATTATCCATAAAAAACCAGCTAAGCCCTTAGGTTAATTCGTAACCTTCACCAGAAGGTCTAACTCGAGTACTACTTTTATAATTAACTCAGGCACTAGGACATCTAAAACACATAATTATCCTTATAGAAACCACCATTAGAAACCTAACTCATACTATAAGGTCTAATATATACTCACCGGAGCCACCAATGGACCTATTAGTATAAATAAGGAACAAATTAGTAACCTTAAACATAAGATTTTTAACTCAGGTAATTGGACGTACCTCTAAAACGTATAAAAACGTAAAGGGTGGATTACTGCGAAGGGCTAGGCCTAGGTGTTTTCGACCTTAGGGTGCTCTATTACTGTTTACTTCAAGCTAAGGAGCGAAAGAGAGGAAGTTCCTCGTAAGGGGGGCGGTGTAGGAATCTATACTGCTGGAGAACAAAGGGGACCTCTGGTGGGGCGCCGGAGGTCACCGGAGGCCCTTTGATCGGAGGCCCCTTTGACCGGAGGGCTCTTTTGTTGGATGCTGGTTAACGCCTCAGGCAAAGCTTAGGCCATCGTGGGCATCAGCCCATAATAAATGCCCCCTCCTTTCTCCCCTCCCTCCCTATTGGTGTTTTACTATTAATTTGCTGCTCTCCGACGTCTTCTCGGGGCGTACACTAGGTCCCCATCCGTTATATTAATTTCTCTATACTACCGTTTATACTTATCTAAAACCTCTATTTCCGATACTACTTCTATAGGCTCCTAAGTTAGCTCCACATAACTTTACTATTTAATTAGGGCCTGGCGACGGTGCCCTCTACTCACTAGTTGCCACTTTGCTGCTAATATGTTTTCTATAAGTTATTTAGGATCTCCGTTCATATTGCGAATCGGGGGTAGTTGTTTATTAGTCGTTTTTTACCTTAGTAACGGGTCACTAGTTGCTTTGCGGAGGAGGTCCACGTGGAAGTGTAGATAAATACTGGTTAGTATACTTAGCTTTACTACGTGAACTGAGATCACTTATATAATTTTATATTTATAGTGAAGTTACGCTAGTTTTTTGTTTGGTTTTGGGGATGAGTAGTTGGCGACGTTTAGCCACACTTTATCTCTAACCTCGTACTGCTTAGTTGGTCCCCTAATACGGTTTATGGAGTCTTCGCTTCGTTGCTGAGTAGCTATTATTACTATTTGAACGAACTTTGTAGCGTCCTTTATCCTTTAGACTAGTTGCTTCGCTGTTTCCTCTTAATTCGTTTTTAGTTGGTTATTTCCTTTTACTACTAATAAAGGGTCGACGTAATATCCATACTCTATAAAAAATAGGGATATCGTCGTAATAGTACTCATTTAGTTCCTAAGGGCTAGCTATACACTAAGTAGTAATTCCCCCTAATTGTCCTAGGTGTATATTATATATGCGCAGAGAATTACTTGGATCTCTTAGTTAAGGCGTTCCGTCCCTCCATTTATTTACGGGTAATAAATAATGCTTAGTAATTGTTTTACACCGGTTAACTTATAGAATTCCTTTTAAAATCGGCTTATCTAATTTAATCCTCGGTTACTAATTATTATCCATAGTATTCCGTAGAACCTATAATAATAGGAGAGGAACTACTAAGTATAAGCTTTAACGTCCATAGTCTCCATCTCTTTTAATGTGGGGTTTTTCGATAACCTATCCATAATAACCCATAAATATCGGGCCTTTTTCCTTTTTATTAGAGGAAGGTCGGTGATGAAGTCCATTAATAAGTTGTAGTAGATGCGGGTAAGTATTAGTAGGGGTTTAAGGAACCCTTTTTTGGTTTACCTCTAAATATGTATCCCTCTATAGGTATCGTAGTTTCGTATAAACCTCCAAACTATCTAGGATTAACCTGGCTAAAAGAACTATCTACTTATTATTGCTAACGTGCTGTTCCGTCCTAGGTGGCCACTAGTATACGAGTCGTAACACCTTTACATAATTTTAGTTTATAATTCGTTTAGGTGGTCGTCGTCGTTTTCCCCCCCCGGTACTTATAATTAATCTCTCCATATTAATCTTCCCAGCTCATCGAGTTCGTATTTAATAATTTGAACTTTTAATTTAAGTTTTAGTGGGAAACTTCTCCTCCTTTCTTTTACTACTAAATAAGTAACTTAGTATACTCCATCAGCTTTTATAGTTCTATCCTAAAGGGCTTGTAGTGTAGGGTCAGTATTAAAAATAGTAGCTTATGGTATTTCTAGTATATTTTTGGTAATTTATCTAATTCGAGGGTCACCGGGTAGAGTATAGCTTAGCTATGCAGAGTCGGGAATTATCTGGATCACCTAGCCCTTTTCCCTCTTATCGTCCTATCCTTAGGGGACGTCCTACTCCCTTCTTAATAATATATTAGGTATTATCGCTTCTTTTCTTAACTAGTACTTAATCCTAAAGTTATATTAAGATAACTCTTTTACCTAGCGGCTTTATTTCTTAGTTAGGTGTTGTTTTTTTATAAAATACTTTAGACCCTTATAATCTGTTAAAATAGTGAAGTACTGGATACTATGGAGTTCAGCCCTCTAGGATCGTAAATAGGTGAGTACTACGAAAAGCTCCTTATCGTAGATCGGGTAATTATACTCTATTAGTGAGAATTTCTATAAGTAGAACCCAATTAGCCTTTAGTGACCCTCTGGGTCCTTTTGTAATAATGCACTGCCCAGAGCGAAACCTAAGTAGTCTATTTCGATGCGTATTTCGTCGTCCAGGTCAAATTTCCGTAGGAACAGCTCTTCTATGAACATCCTTTTTAGTGTTTCGAATACTTCTCCTTAAGTTATTCCCTAATAAAAGATTACCCCCTTCTTCGTTAATTAGGTTAGGGGCTCCATTAGCCTATTATACCCTAATATGAATATACGATAATAGTTAGTAAAACCTAGGAAACTTCGTACACCCTTGAGGGACCTAGGGGCCAATTACTCCTTAATAGCTTTTAATTTATTGGGATTACACAATAAACCCTTTCCCGTGGTGATAATAAAGCCGACGTATTTCACCTTCTCAACACAGAATTCGCACTTCTTCGGGTCTAGGTTCAGGCCGGCTTTAGCTAGGGCCTAGAGAACTACTTATACTTTCTCCTTATAATCCCTCTTCGAGCTACTAGTGTAAATAAGGACATCATTTATATAAGCCGTAATAAAATCGTCTAGGAATTTCCGTAGAAAAGTATTAATGTATCGCTAGAATGTTGCTAGGGTGCCGGTAAGCCCAAAAAGGTAAACCACTTACTCAAATAACCCATATCTTATTCTAAAAACAGTCTTCTCTAAGTCTCCTTCGGCGATCCGTATCTTATAAAAAGTAACCACAACATTAAACTTTATGAACCACTTAGTAATAACTATTCTATTAAGAGTTTCCGATATTAGTAGGAGTAGGTAATAGTCCTTTTTTGTAATAGCATTTAGGGTTCTATAATTAACACAGAATCTTAATCCACCTCCTGGCTTCTTAGTGAATAACACGGGGGCACCGGCTACCGAGCAGCTGGCTCGAATAAACCCCTTATCCAATAAGTCGTTAAGTGTCTTTTTTAGTACTAGTAACTCTTCTCTTAACATAGTATATAAAAGTCCCTAAGGGAGTTGGGGCTCCTTCCCTTCTAGCCCTATCTCTAAAGGGATTACGTGGTCCATACCTGGTCGGTGGGGGGGCACCGGGTACGCTTTAGTTAGGTTAAATAAGTCTCCAAACTCCTTATACACCCATTCTAATACTAACCTCGAAATATCTTCCTATTTTTGTAGTTCCAGCTTTACGAGAGCCTTCTTAATATCTTGTAAGCTGGCTGCTATAACAGCAGCTAATGGTCTCTAATTATCTTTTTATCTTCTTTTTTACGTCATACGACAAACTATAGCAAACGGTGCCGCTAATAATAATCTAGCCCAACGTATCTCCAATATGTTTTCGGGCTCTTCTTTATTAAAAAAGTATACTCTCACTCTTCCTTTCCCATAAGTAAACTAGTGGGTACCAGCATCATACTTCACCTCATTCTAAACCATCCAGGGATTTCCCAAAAATATATCCAATTCTAAATTATCCACTATATATACGTAAACTCGTTGTATATAACCACTAATTTCCATTTATATCACAATTACTCCCTAACTTTTACCCGGTGAGGGGCCACTTATTATATAACCTCTTATAAAGCGTTTTATTATATTAATAAATGGTAATCGGAGGCGTCGTACAAAGGAATGGTTAACCATAGCATAAACTTCATAGCCGGTGTCCACCAGGGTATTAGTTAAGTATCCTTTATTAATTTTAACTTTTATGATTATAGACTACTTACCCTGCTACTACTGGCTCCTTTAGTGTTTCTTCTATCCCTTTACTTACTCCTTAGTGGGCTCCGGGGCCCGATTTTATCCTAGAGTTATTCTTTTCCTAATTCATACTTATTGCTTAAATTAGGGGTTATTGGTTAGTTTTCTTTTTCTGTGTTTCCTTTTAGGTAAGTTTTAGCTATAAGGGGCTGGTTGGCCTGTTGGCGGCGTTCGGCCTTTTTCCGGTAGTTCCGTATAAGGTGTCCTTTTTTTCTATACTCGAAGTATTCGCAGTGGTCCTTATTGCGTTCCGGGTTTCTTTGTTGGGAATGGTTATTATTCGTAGAGGAGTTAGAGCTTTTCCGGGGTCTAATGGTGGTTATCTTCTTAGCTCCTGTAGACCGAACTACTCCCGTTATAATAACGTCTCTATTGTTATCCTTTGGATGAACGGCGGGGGAGTGGGTGGACCTCTAAGGGTGATTATATTTGGAGGCCTGTTCAACCTTCTAAGCAATGTCCTGTACTCGGGTAAGCTAGCCTAGGTAGTCCTTGGGAAGCTTGACCGTGAGTAGCCGGTCCTTTAGTGAAGGGGTTAAGGCTACCTCTAAGAGTGATATCTGCATAGTGGTGGGCTAATCACCACCATTAGCGTCGGCCATTGTTTGTTCGAACTTAGATAAGAATATTATAAAACTCTTGTTCTCTTTTTAGTATAGGGTCTATAATTGGGTAACGGCTTGGGACTGGGTGTTCGGATCTAAATAAGTGTAATCGAGGTAGTGTATGAAGTCCTCGGGGTTTCTGGTTTTATTAGGTCCTCCGGTGGTATAGAAGGTGCTGATTACTTATTAGGGACTAACTTCTAAGTATAAATTAACTAGGTACTAGAGTTCATGGTTCGTAGGGTAAAAGGGGCGATCCATTAAGATTTTATCTCTTATCTGTTGTGCCTAAGGGGCGTATTCCTTTCGTTTACCCGAAAACTTCGGGGGGTTAGGTAAGGGCTTCCGGTGAGTTGACTCGTTGGTGAGCACCGGTGGGGTATCGGTGCGGATACCACTAAGAGTGTAAAGGGTTTCGCTCCTAGGGGTCATTAACCTCTAGTTCTAACTCTTCTCTAGTTTCTCACTAATCTCTGTTATTTGGGCTTATAGGGATCCTAGAATGGTGTTTAACATCTCTTCTATGGTTAGCTCGTTATGGAGTATCGGGGGTGTAGCGGCGTCCATCGGGGCGACTGGGCTATTTCGATTGTTCTTTTGGGGACTAGTGATTAACCTATTGGAGTTCCGGGAGTGTCGTTCTTCGTAGGGAGCTGTGCTCGACCTGTACTCCTTTCTGCTTAACCGGTGGGGAGCCGCGCTTAACCCAGCGTTACGGTAAGGTTGTAATCCTGAGCTTGAAGTATGCGAAGGGCTAGGCCTAGGTGTTTTCGACCTTAGGGTGCTCTATTACTGTTTACTTCAAGCTAAGGAGCGAAAGAGAGGAAGTTCCTCGTAAGGGGGGCGGTGTAGGAATCTATACTGCTGGAGAACAAAGGGGACCTCTGGTGGGGCGCCGGAGGTCACCGGAGGCCCTTTGATCGGAGGCCCCTTTGACCGGAGGGCTCTTTTGTTGGATGCTGGTTAACGCCTCAGGCAAAGCTTAGGCCATCGTGGGCATCAGCCCGTAACAATTACCTCCAATAATAACCTAAAGGCCGGGATTATTAGAGCTACTTAGAAACTTAACTCGAATAAATCCTCGACCTCCAGCACCTCTAACACTAAAAAAGGCTCTTACCCGGGCTTAATTATAGCTTTCCTCTTAGTCGACCCAGCTATAAAACACCTCGGAGGGCCTGACCTAAGCATTTTTAGCACTATAAGTACTCCACATTACCCCTTTTCACTTAGTACTATAATGGATAACTACGGTATTATACACTTAGTTAATAATAAAGATTTACTTATTAAAGGGATGTTTATTAGTGAACTTAGTAATCGATATGTCCATTATGGAAACAGTAAGTTACTTATTATGGGATATGGGGAACGATGAATAGAGAAAATGCTTAACGGAGTATATAGCCCAATTACTAAGGACCTTATTTTAAAGAATATAGTGTATATAATGGATTTTTATGTTAATATAATATTAGAAATACTTTTAAAATAGTTTAGTATTTAGTATTATAGCTAAAACTATACCCTCCACTATGGAAACTTCTTAAAAAGTGTAATCCTTAGATAACTTAAATGGGAACATAATATAATTCTATTCGAATACATCCCTATTAACAATTACCCTCTATTAAATATTCCCACGAATACAGCATATGTTATTATAACCACATTTCTAATAAATTCTCACCGTAATCGCCCTTTAAGGGAGCCCAGGCCTAACTACGCTATAGACACTACCCTTTAGCACTTTTGCACCGGTTATTTAGGCCTTAATACTCTCCGGAAACTAGTTTTTATAATAAGGGGGGTGAAAATTAAGGGAGCTCCTATAAAGATTAATTGCTAAGCCTATTTATAGGTGAAAGTTCACTAAATAATATCTTAACGACCTTCGGAAGACGTAGCCCTGCGCCCTTTTTAGTGTATCTCCTAGGACCTTTTCGATTACCCTAGTGGTTATAGGAACGCCTTATGGTTACTACTAATAATCAACGAATATACTAATATATCCTAGGAGTTCACAATAATACGTAAAACGTACACCGAAGTCTTTGAAGCCCTATAGACGTATATGGCTTAGATCTTAAAATAAATAGGCCTATCCGTTTATAAAATAAGGTAGGACATCGAGTATACAGTAATTACTATTTAAGGTAAAATAGAATACGAGTATTAGGTAAAACATATAGGAATTGATATTAAACTCCCACCAGCTAATACTAAAAAGCTTATAGGATACGGTAAAAGAGTAGAACATCATATTATTAATAAGGCACTTACGATATTAATTAGTATTAGTTTACTAAAAAAAACTATAGTTAAAAGTTGTAATAATAATTATATTTATCGATAACGACTACTTTTGGGCGTTAAAGGGCTAGAAATCGCTAAATCAGATCTACGTAGAGTGGATATAATAGTATATCGGATAATACAATAAAAACCTAACTTTCTATCCATTTCGAGATTTACATCCTAACTAGGCGGCCTCTACGCCTACGGGTATAAGGCCTATGTATTAGATCGGGTGTGTGAGGGAGGTTACGAAAAGTGAGAATTCAAGGTTAAAGTACGAGTATACGTGGGATACCTCGTGGAATACGTCCTATGCATATACAATCTTTTTAGAATATGGATCCCTACGCTTGATCGGGTTATTATTTTATGTAACATCACCTTTGATGAGTACTCCTTTTATGATCCTGCTGATGACGCGGCTATTATGACCGCTGAAGAAGTGAAAGTTTTATTAGAGGAAATCGAACTAGAGGACTTATACCTGAGCGTGGTCCTCGAGGTCCTCGGGACATATGAATAAGAGGAGGAAGATAACCCTACCTAAGAAAACACGGTTACCGGTATTTTATAAGACGTTGTGAAGTGAGGGATACTATTATGAATAAAAGTTAATAATAGTTTAGTTTCACCTAAGCTTATACTAGACCCTAAGAGTATACTAGGTGCGGTGATAGAAGAAGTTGGAGATATCGGGGTAGATACCGAGGAGGTACGAAGTTTACCCACCTTTTTGGAGATTGCTCTGTTCGGTGATGGTGCTTGACCGAGTATAATATTAAACGGCCCATAAAAGGTAGAGAGGACGGATCTTAAGGTGGTTAACTAGACCTCTAATTAACTCACCGACTAAAGTACCCTAAAAGTGAAAAGAGAGTATCACCGGAAAGTCTATGGACCACTTACCCGGTTTAGTGTAAGGCTTAGAGCTGTGGGAAGGGAGGGAACCCGAAAAGAGGCCTTTAGGGGGGAGTTAAGGTGAGATCTTAATGCCTTCCTATAATTGGAAAACTTAGAAGCCCCCTATTCGCTATACTATGTGGTAATTAACCTAGAAGGGATCCCTTATGGGAGCCCCTAGTACGATTTCTTTATTACTTTTATACCTAATTAGCTAAAGGTGGTATAAGAGAGTACCTTGGGATATAAAACACTTTATTCAATAATCACCAGAGTTACTAAAGAGTAACCTACGTAATAAATAAAACCTACACTTATTAAAGACCCTGAGGGTAACCTTAGATACTATGGAGATACTTTACTAGTACTTCTAGTAAAGTGGAAGAATATCTAATAAATCGAAGACCTATTAAGGACTAAATGGATTAACGCGGTAAAAGAGGAAATCCATAAACTCGTTTTTAAAAGTACTTAAAGGGAGATGGACTACTTATTAGCGTACTCTAAGCCCCTCCCCTTGAAATGGGTATTCATATACAAATTCAATAAAAACGGTTTTTTTAAATACTATAAAACGCGGATATGCGTGCATAGAGATCTTTAGAAGGTCGATCCCCTATAAAACATATACGCTATTACCTTTACGGTATACTCTTTTAGAACTCTAATAATCGTAGCCACTTAATTCGATCTCGAAGTTAACTAATACGATGTGGTAAATGCGTTTCTTAATACGAAAATGGATCCAAATGGAGAACTTGTGGTATACGAATTTCCGGATAACTTCGGATAACCTGGAAAGTGTACTAAACTTATTCGTACTTTTTACGGGCTCCGAGATACACCTATCCTTTAGTATAAAACATTCTTAAAGATCCTAATAAATATAGGGCTAGTACTATGCCCTGAGGAACCCTGTATTTTCTATATAAAGGACCTTAAGGTTTTTATTATATTTTACGTGGACGATATCCTGGTTATAAACCACTATGACGACGCTAAAACGGCCACTAGAGTTGTTGATAGTATTAAGTTGGTGGTGGAATTTAAGGACCAGGGCCCCGTAGAATAGTATTTTGGAATACGAATTATTAGGGACCGTAAAACACACAAAATCTACCTCGTCTATAACTCTTTAATTAAGAAGGTCGCTAAACACTTCGGCCTCGTAGATAACACCGTAACCCCTTATACTCCTATACTAGAAGGCCTTATACTATACAAGGGATAAGTAATAAGGGCTTAAATTAAGGAATTCTAAGAAAAAATCGGATCCCTCTTATACACCGTGATCTTCGTATACCCTAATACTATATATCCAACAGCGAAGCTCTCCCTATTCCTAATAAACCCCTCTCCAGAGCATCTCATAGCCGCAGATCAGGCCATTCACTACCTTTTTAGTATACACTACCTTATTATCGGCTACGGTGGTATAGGGAGTAAGGGAGATACTTAAGTACTTCTAATTATGGGTAACACCTTATTTATAAATAATAAGGTAATAAGACGCTCCTTATAGGGCTTCATAATCTCCCTTTTCGGTGGACCTATTATATAAAAGGCCACCGGATAAGCGACAATTATAATATCCACCACTAAAATAAAGCTTCTAAATCTCTCAAACACTACTAAAAAAACGATCACTCTCCAGAAGTTCTTTAAGGACCTTTTACTCAACCTTAGAAATATTTAAAGGATTTATTATAATAATTAGCAAACTATAAGGCTTATAATAAGCAAAAAAGAACAAATATTAACCCGTTTAAGGCACGTAGATATTCATAATATGTAACTTAAGTAAGAATACGCTAAGGGTAAGTTTAACATAGTTTATATACTAATAAACCTAATACCCGCAAATGAACTCACTAAAATACTCTTAAGAGTGAAATTCGAGTATTTTAGAGGTCTTCTTAACTTTTATAATACACAGAGATTAGTTATAATAAGCATAGGAAGTAATAAAGAGTAAAGAATAGTTATATTCAGGTCCATAAGCTGTATACACCACCAGCATAGCAAAACAAGAACTTTTCTTAGGTATAAGACCCCTATACACATATAGCTAGGCGTAAAATACGAGTATTAGAAGCCCCGAAGGGCATAAAAAGTGAGTATAGCCCCTAATCAGGGTAAAAAACGCAGTAAATAACCGCATAGGCCTCTTTAAAGCCGGGCTTAAGGAAGCTGCGAATAGAGGTAAAGTAGGCCTCGTAGCTACTAATAGCCTCGTTAATAATAATAATAGCGGGCATAATAAAGGTAATAATAACCTAGGAGGTGTAATAAGATGAAATACGGTTAATAAACTTCTTAATAGCCGCCTTTTTGGGGATGCTCTTTTTGGGCATAGTTTTAGGGGTGGTGGGCACCGGAGAAAAAAGGGAGGACTCGTCCTCCATCTCTATATTATCGTTTAGGACGACGACCTCCTCCTCCTCCTTATTAAAGAGGAAGTACATAATAAAACATATACACTAGATTATCTAAAAACTATTAATATAAGTATTAACTAAGTTAGTATATAAAGACTTAAGGTATTACTAGTGCTGGGGTCCTAGAGGACGCGGTAAAGGCCTAAAACCGTGGTCTTAGCGGCCTTAGGGACTGGACTATAGTTAACACAGTGGCCATAGTAATACTCCTAGTACTTAGTAATATATATATATATATGGGCGTAATAGTGGAGTTTTATACTCTCCTCGTTTTTATACTTTTTATTTTGGAGGGTATTATGGACGTAGGCGAGGTAGGGAATATTATACTTTAGGCCCTTAGTGGCCGCCTCCTCTTTGTGTATACTAATAGTAGTGGAGCTCTCCTCGGGTTTGGGAGTGGTGACGAAGGGGTCGGAGGACCCGCCTCCTAACGGGGTAGGGACTAATTATATTTTATTGCCCTTGTTATCCTCGTCGTCCTTGATGGGTGCGGGAGTAGGTATGAGAGCGGGGGTGGGGGTAGTAGAGGTAATATGTGTAGAGAAAAGGGAGTGCTCATAGTGAGTATTAGAGTGTATTTAACGAGCTTCGGAGGGCGAGGCGACGGCGAGACTAGTTATGCTCCTAGTGGGTATACGAGTATTGCCCTTGGTGGGCGTGAAGTGCGAAGCGTAACCGGACTTCTTATTATTAACCTTGGGAATAAAACCTAAAAAATAAGGAAACATAAGAAAAGGGAATACTTACCGACGTAAAGTATAGTAATAGTATTAAATTAGTAGATCTACGCAAAAAATTAATTATTAGTAATTATAGGGGACGAAAACGCAGTGAAAATATATACAAAAAATAGTTTACTAAAATCTAAGGAAAGTAAGTTTTCTAAAAGTAACGGGTAATAAAAGGTTTTTCCTTTAACTACCAGTGTGCACCTCATTTACAAATTATCGGGAATATAGAGTATATAATAATTAGGAACGACCTCTCTTATAAACCGAGATGTACGCATTACCCCGGATACTATGGTTTTTAACCACATCACAATAAAAAAAGGCAAGTATAAAAGCCCAAAACAATAACATAATACAGATACTACGACTATTATAAAACGAGGGAATTTATTTAAATTAATTAGAGTTATTATTCTAATTAAATTATTTAATTTAGAACACATATAAAAGAGCTTAATAGTCGTTACTTCGATGTGAGTAATTACCCCAGTAACATAATTGGGGGGTATATCATAAACATACTAGGCCACTAAAACGTCTAGGAGCTATACTCAGCTAAGTCAACACTTACGTAACGTCCTAGTCCCCGAGCTAACCTATTTATTCTACTGGACACACCCACCAAATAATGAATAAATTAAGCCTTCTTCTCCTACTTAACCTCGTATGCGCATGCGAACTCACCACATTTCCTAATTGGGTAATTAGTATGGGCGTCGTTTGGTCACGTGTTCTATGGATTTGTTTGATATATTGGCCAATAGGGCAAATTAACCAATCCTGGGGAAAAGGCAGTCAAATCAGTCAAATCTTGGCGTTGATTTGTTTGTTTGCTTTGGCGGCAGCGCTGGCTGTTAGTGAAATAGGTGATATACCATTAAGATCCTTAATAGCTGAAAAGTCTTCACTTTTGCCTGTTAGAGCCCTCCTATGATGGCCTTATAGCCTCCGGTGGGCACTGGATTATAGCCGGCCCCTCTGGCCGGCCCTAATCGGGGCTCTGGGTCACCTCCGGAGCTAACCCTTACCTTAAGGGCTAAGCGCTACTGCGACACTAAGGCCCAGCTATTCCGGCTTAGCCTTGTGGGAAGCCAGCCTAATACTCCGGATGTAGCCCCCTCTATAGTAAAGGGGCCCATGAATATAAGCGGGGCGACTACTGGATCTATCCTAGCTGCCCTTGATGAACAGGCCAGACTTTATAAGGCCTGAAAGGATATCTTTTTGATTATCGCTTAGTTTATTAATAATGTGGTCTCTAGTTTTGATGGATTTAAAAAGTAGATTATAAAAAAGGTTACTACTTATATAATTTAAGCTTTAAAAAGGGTTATAAATAATAAAGTTACCTAAACTCTAACCTAGAACTGGGTTACCGTTATAGTATAAGCCCCGGCCCTAGCCCTAACCTTCGCCCTGGCCTTCACTCTGGTCTAAAACCGAGCCCCTACCCGCTTATAAGCCCAGGCTTAACTAGAAGACCTCCGGGTTCTCGTCTATATCCCCGAGGAAAGCCTGGATGCTGCCCGGAAGAACGCCCCTTTCGCCCTACGCCGTATAGTTTGCTAGGCCCTTGGCCTATAACTAGGAGATATCCCACATATCTATTATATCTTAACTAGATATTTTTTAAAGTCCTTAAATAAATAAATCCAGTAAAGCTTTATTAGAAATAAATAAAATTAGTAAACTATTTTAGAGATTTTAAAATAAAAACCCTTATAAAATAGTTTATATACGCCGTCCTACGTTGCCCATTTAACTTTTAAAACTTAACTGGGGAAAATATTAATATATTAACCCTAATTAGGGAGGAGGTTATTACTTAAATTAATTGTAAATTAGTCCTAGCCCGGTAATCCCACCTCGGCCTAAACCCTATTATAAACGAAGTCACTTAGGTTATCTCTTTTATAATTAAAGTACTACCCTTTAGATTATTTAACTAAAATAATAAGGCTTAACTTATTAGGGAAAAGAGGACCCTACTTAGGTATAACCCTAGCTACTAGGGATACTATATAAACCGGTACTATAACCGACGGCTACTCTGCAACAACTGCGGTAAGCCCTTAAACTACTACGAGACCGAGCCTTATATAACTAAGCCGAAGTGTACTAACTATTTGGGGCCCTTTTAGGCCAGCTATATAGACTATTCAGTTAGGCCCTTAATGGTTAACGGTTATCCTACCCTCCTAACTGGAAAGGAATATGGACGGATTCGGAAGGCTAGGTAAAAAGCCTCCGAGGACTGCAATAATATTAACCAAACCACTACCCAAAGTAGTACTTAATAACCCTGGGACTCCCGTCCTAATCAGGGCTAATAACCTAGCTCTAAACGCTTATATACTAGGACCCCCTCCTAAGGATTAATTATATACCTAGGTGATAAGGATATAATTAATAGTATAAATAAAGATAAAGTAGAAGACCCCGAGGCCCTCCCTTAAACTAATTACCCCACTTACCCTCTCTGAAATAAGAGCTAAAGGGTAGCTTAAAAACCTGATTATAATATCACTAATACTTATACCCACTTAGACCTTAACTCAGAGGTCTAGGCCTAAGTAGGCCCCCCTATGGGTACTAAGTATAGCTTAATATAACATAGGGGAAAAGTCCCTAGTATACATAGTTTTCTTAAAGCTCTGTTAGGTTACTTAGGTTAATATAATACTTATCTAGGAGCCCTGGATAAGCTATACTAACAGAATACAAATTAATATATACCCTAGGTATAATTCTTATATCCTAGTTAATTTTTAGGATAATAGGGAAATAAGGCCCAGGGTAATAATATATATATTGTTATAATATAGCCCACAATTACTGTCCCGTAATTGTGGTTCCACCTTTGCGATAATTATAAGCCCTTATCTCTATGAGCCCTCTGGTTGAATGGCTAAACGCCTTGCTAAAGTGGCAGTATGTGGGCCGACCTAGAGGTCATGGGTTCGAGCCTTGTTATGCTCACCCATTCTCACTTCAGCAGCAAGTCACCGAAATGGAAGGTTAGACTTGCTAGCTAGAAGTGGCCGGCACCCAAAAACAATCAGTAAGGACTTGTCAGCTATGAGTATAAGCCGGTGCTAATTCCTTAGTTAATAGACCTCTTCTCTCCTCGGTCTAGAGGGGTGTATCATAATATAGCCCACAATTACTGTCCTATAATTGTGGTTCCACTTTTACGATATATATAAAAGGGGATAATGTTATAGGTGTAATAATAAAAACTTATTTAAATAAGGGATATCCTATAGTTAAAAGTCAATAATATTATTATTATAAACGTTTATAAATAACTAGGTAATCCTTATAATTATATAATAACTACTCTCCTAGGATACTAACCACTACTATAAGCCCTTATAGCTGGGGATTTCAATGCTTACCACTACTCCTGGGAACCCGGATCCATCAGCCGGAATAAAGGAGACGATCTAGCTAACTGGGTTAATAACTATGGCCTCTCCTTCATTAGAGAAGCAGGGGCTCTAACCCATACCCGTAGTTACGTCCTTGGCTTGACCTTTTTAAATATCCCCCTTATACACACAGGACCCTACTTACACCTATACCCAGGAGCTAATCACTAACTTGTTATAATTATTATCCCCCTTAATAATAATAAATAACAATAAATATACTAATTAGGGCTAATATTATAACAGTCCAAGCACGTATATTATAACTAGTTATGGCGACTACTATGAGTATTTTTAAGATAAGGAGAAAGGAAGGAAAAGTTTGCTACCCTATAAATCCGTTGGATCCTAATTAGGTCTACTTAGGCCTGATCAGGCTTTATAAATAGTGGTTGGTGTTAAATATGGTTGAGTGGTTCCGAGGCCTCTAATTAGGCCTTGGCCTGTGATAATTACCCCCTTCCTCCCCTCCTTTTTTAAGGGATATTCCCGTAGTTAGCCTTGTAACGGTCTAAGGTTGTTATATCCGCTAATATATCCACTAACTCTTAGGTGAGTTAGGTATAATCCTTTTATTTTACTAAGACCTTTTATTTACTTTGTATTTTTTATATATTATAAATCTCCTTAACTTTAAACTCCTCCTTATTAGTTATTAGTATTATAGGTGGTTAGGCGTTATTACGGCTTTATGATAATAACGGATTAACTTTAGTATACTTAATTAGGTTTACGTAAAAGATATTATAAATCCCTAGTAGTGTATTTAGCCGGTAAGTATAAAATCCAACTAGTTTAAGGATAGTATACTTTATATTAACCTAATTAAGCTTTTTTAATGTTTAATTAGATTAGATATTCTATAACCTTAACTAAACCTTATCCCTAAACTTAAACTAATTAAATGGTTAACACCTTGTGTTTACGGTAATCTTTTATTTCTCTTATGTTGCCGTTATCGCCACCTAAGCCTATTTAGAAGTGTCCTTTAACTTCTAGACCAGAACCTCTACTCTTATTATAGGAGTCTTATTACTATTCCGCAGGGGTTCCTCTACTCTAATCAGGTCTAAATTATACCCATAAGTAATAAAAAACTAGCTGAGTTTTATTAATAAGGTGACCTGGTTATTAATAATTATTATTATTATTAGGAGTAGTTTATCCTAATTATCCTAAGTATATACTATGGATATTCTAAAATAGGTTTTTATTACTTAGTTTACCCTCTCTATAACTCCGTTTATTTCTGGGTAGAACGTTATAGAGAGTCTTTATTTAATCCATAGTAATTAGTAGAGTTGTTTTTATATAAAACTCGTAAACTACGGTCCCCTATCTAATATAATTATATAAGGTATCCTATGGTGCTTAATTAGACCTTGGATTAGTTGGTTTATTATTGTATCCGTTGTAATGTCCTTTAATGACTTAAAGATTATGTTCTTTAATAGACGATCTATTACCACTATAACGTTCATAGCCCCATCGCAGTGGGAAGGGGGTAGTCCTATTACAAAGTCGATAAAGACCTTTACCCAGATCCGTCCAGGGATAAGTAAAGGCTTTAATAGGCCCCTCTTTTTATTACGCTATATGTTTCCTCGTCCATAAACGTCGTAGTTCCTTATAAATCTTCGGATATCCTGGGATAGGCCTGGTTAATGGAACTGGTGGCTAATTAGGGCCTTTAAAGTGTCCCTCCCCGGATATTCCGTTAACGTAGAGTTATAGAACCTCTAGATCAAACCCGTCCTTAGGGGCTCGTAATATGGAATCCGGATTCTATTCTTTTACAATAATTTCTTATTATTATCGATTATATATTCTAATAATATTATCGGTAACTTTTACTATAAGGGAAGTTGTTGGTTTTCTTTTTGTATTACCCCCCTAATTAGTTAGTATTAGTTGTTTTGGTCTAAGGTTTTATCCTACTAGGAGCGTAATAGCTCTTTTTTAAAAGGGTTCAAGGGGGGTTCCGTTTTGTCTGGGTTAGGGTCGTCGGTTTGATCCATGTCTCCGGGGGAGTCTCTTATATTAGACTTAACCCTCTCTGCTTACCCTGATCGGGCCCGTACTTCTCTAATTACTACTATGTTATTAGCTCATAATACGTCAATCCTGTTTTTTAGGAGTTTAATCTTCTGACCCTTTAACTTGTCGTCCTGTAGGGTGCTAGGGATATCCTGTTTACGTTTTAATAGTGTATTAGGAATTACTATTTTTTTACTATGTTTAAACTGGATAATGAAGTTATAATGGGATAGTAATTATGATTACCTAATTTAATGTTTACTTAATTATTTCTTTATTATAAAATATTTTAGATTTAGGTGATTAGTTAGGATAGTGAACTCTTTATACTCCGTAGTTCTGAATCCTAGTGCTCTAAGTAGCGTATTATTACTAATAGTTCTTTGTTGTATATTGGGTAATTATACTCCATAGGTAGGTTCTTATGTGAAAAGAACGCTATAAGTTTTAGGATCCCTTCGTCGTTATACTATGACAAGGCACCTCCTACTACATAACCAGACGAATTGGTCTCGAGTATTATAGTTCGATTAGGGTCCTAGTGAGCTAATACAGGTGCGCTGATTAGGAGCGTCTTTAGCTCCTCGAATGCTCTAGTGTACTCTTTACTTTAACGTGGTTCATCAGTAAGTGGACCACCATCAGTGACTAGGCCACTTTTCCCACCTTCACCACTAAAAGCTTTTATATCTTAACTACAATTAATTGAATTAATTACAATTACTCAGAATTACTTAAACTATTTATTTCCATAGCCTCTGGACAGGTCCTTGCATTATGGCCGGTCTTATAATAGATACTATAATATTGTGAACTTATTCGACGACGCTTCGATGACCCCTCGTTTTCCTCCTTTTCACACCCTTCCTCCTTAATAACACCCTTTATAGCCATAACTTCCCTTATTTGAGACCTATCTAATACCCCTCCATCTTATAGTTTAGTTTTTTTTTTAGCTCTCTAGTGTTTACTAAGGGCCGTATTTATCTTTCGAAGATGGTATAGCTCTTTTTTTATAAGGGTAGTTATATGGGAAATATATTATAAACCTTTTGTGGTGAAGCCTGCGTAACGAACGGAGTCATTTTGGTAGAAAGTGGCCTGTCTTCTAGAAGTCTAACTACCGGGCGAAGCCCGCTTCTAAATAGGCTACAGAAAGGGTGAAGTTACGTAATACGGGTCATGTGCAGTACCACGTGACTGGCTCTGCACACCGAACGGGCTGGTTCAGCCAGGAGGCTATCACGACACCTTTTAAAAGCTTATCGGTAATTTTATAAATTAGAGTTAGTGAGCTTCCCTAATACTTGGAGATTTTTTCTTTTATAAGTGAAGACTGAGAAATGGCCTCGTTGGTGGTTTAGGGCGTCTTAAAAACCTAAGGGTCGAGTAACCTAATAGGGGTGTTCGGGGTTATTGGTGTCCATAAGTGCATATCCAGCTTAGAAAGGATAGTTTAAGGGTTATAAGGAGTAAGCCTAGCCCCTCTAAAACCCCCATAAATGTTTTCCTAGGTAAAGGTTTAAAGGAATGCGGTTTTAAATATGAGGAAAAACTCGGGTTTAGTGATATGGGTAATCCAGGCCTTAATAAAATAGTTAATTTAAAAGTTATATCTCAACTTTAATATATTATAGTAGCTAATGTTGAGAAGTTGGGTTAAATGTGATAAATAAGTAAGTAAGTAGATAGTTATAATTTTGTTTTTTTTATAATACTCTTTGAAATTGCTATTAACGTGGTTTTTATGGTTATTGACGATTAGTATCCGATATATGCCTCTTAATTGCTGTTTTGTGTGTTTATTAAAATGCTAAAGTTATTGGAGGGTAGTCTCGTTATTGGTTTATCTATTGGAAGTTGTTTTGATTGCCCAGTTATCCGGAATCTAAGCCTCGGAGTATTAACTCGCGAAGTGGAAGTGGCCCTGAATTACAAAAAAAAGGTGGTATTATATAATCATTACTAATAATACAATAAATTACTGTTACTTATTCTTAATTACTAAGTTGAACTTTTTTTTAATTTCCTAATCCGATTAGAATATATAATAACTATTTTAGGCTGGATTATACTTATTATAAAATTAATCTTGTTGAAATTATAAAAATCTTTATTTATAATACCGTATTTTAATTACATATTAATTATAAGTTAAAACTAAGGCTTAATAATCGTAGGACTTTTGTAGAGGCCTCTCTGATAGTTATAGATACGAGAAAATTGTGTTTTAAGCTCTGGGCGTTATTAGATAAAGCGTTCTGTCCAGTGCTTCCCGACCAGTTGGTTATTACATTTCCAGAGTAGTGTATTAGTTATATTTTCTATATTTATGCGTTGGGGTGAGAATCCTTAAGAATCTAGGTTAATAATATATCGAATAATTGCCTCTTCCTTGGTTTTTATTAAATTCAGCTACGTATTCCTATTATCAACCTTTACACTTTAACCCTTTATTCTAAACTGGAGGGTAGTTCTCGGAACGTTGTAAATGGTTGCTATACGTCGGATACTTAATTACGGTGTTAATCGGATTGTATTAATTACTAGAATAATCCTGTGTTCAGGCGAGGCTTTGGATATTATTTTATAAAAGAAATTATATATTAAAGTTAAAAGGTGGTAAAGGTGGGAAAAGTGGCCCGGTCACTGATGGTGGCCCACTCACTAATGAACCACGTTAAATGAATGGTATGTCCTTTTTGGTTAAGGCTGTTAGTGTAATGGTCCAAGCACGTATATTGTAACTAGCTATGGCGACTACTACGAGTATCTTCAAGATGAGAGAGAAAAGGAGAAAATGTTTTCTGTTCTATAGGACCTGTTTGCTCTGATTAGGCCTAAGGTTGATCCGTTTTAGGTAAGCCGGGCTTAGGTAAGCGGAGTCCATGGCTGAGAGGTTGCAAAGCCTTTAAGAGGGCCTAGTCCGTTATAATTACCCCCCCTCTCCTTCCTCCTCGTTTAGAGGGACTTGTCCATAACTAACCTCGTAATAATCCAAAGTTGTAGTCTCCGTTAATAACTTAACTAGTTCCTAAGTAAGCTTTACGTAGCCCTTCCACTTAACTAAAACCTTTTAAGAACTATGAATCTTCTTAGTGCCCTGGATTTCTTCGACTTTGAATTCCTCTTCGTTGTTTATTAATAAAGGCGGCGGTTAGGCGTTGTCTTGTTCTTATAATAGTAGTGGGTTAATTCTCGTATACCTAATTAGGGATATATAAAAGATGTTATGAATACTTAGCGGTGTATTAAGCTGGTAGGTATGGGATCCGATTATTTCTAATATAGTATACTTTGTATTTATTTAGTTTAATTTCTTAGATGGTCTCTTAGAATGGATATTCTTAAGCCTTAATTAGACCTTGTCCCCTAGTCGAAATTGGTTAGAAGGCTGGTGTTGTATATTTGCCGAGGCTTTTTGTTGCTCTTGGGTAGAGGCCATCGCCGCTTATGCCCATTCGGAGGCCTCCTTTAACTTCGAGATTAGGGCCTCTGCCCGAGCTGCGGGGGTCTTTCCTTTAGTCCATAGAGTCTCCCTTACTCTGATCAGGTCGATATTATAACCGTGGGTGGTGAAGAAAGGGTTGAGGCCTGTTGACGAGGTAACCCTATTATTAATAGCCATTATCATTATTGGAAGTAGGTCGTTCTAATTATTTTAAGTGTATAAAGTATAAGTTTGGAGGTAGGTTTTTATTACCTGGTTAGCTTGTTCTATGGTGCTGTCTGTCTCCGGGTAAAAGGCCGTAGATAAACGTCGTTTTATCCGTAATAGTTGACAAAGCTATTTCCATATATAACTAGTAAATTAGGGGCCTCTATCCAAAATAATAGCTCTTGGGGGTCCATGGTGTCTAATTAGGCCAAGCATTAACACTATAACCACAACGTTTATTGTTATATCCTTAAGTAGTTTGAAAATTATATTCTTAAATAATTGGTCTATTACCACCATAATGTTCATTATTCCTATATAGCGGGTTAGTGGTAGCCCTATAATAAAGTCGACTAATATCTTTGTTTAGACCTAATTAGGGATAGGTAAGGGCTTTAGAAAACCCCTCTTCTTATCCCATTATATATTACCCCGTCCATAGACATCACAGTTCCTTATAAAGTGTCGAATATCCTACGACAGGCCTGGCCAGTGAAAGTGGCGGTTAATCAAAGCCTTTAACGTATCTCTGCTGAGATGGCCACTAAGTGTTAAGTCGTGGAACTCTTGGATTAACCGGGTTTATAAGGGTTCATAATAAAGGACCTAGATCCTCTCCCTCTAAAGGAGTTTACCATCATCGTCCACTAAGTACTCTAATAGCATTATAAGCAACTTCCATTATAATGGTAATTAACGGTCCCCCTTTTTCATAGCTGTCCTAATTAACTAATAACGATTATTTAATTATAATCCTTTAGTCCAAGTAGATTTTAGGGGCTCCTCTTTAAAGGGGTTCAGGATAAGTTCCGACCGATTAGCCTTAGGATCGTCGTCCTAATCCATATCACCTATTATAATGCTTTCCACGGATTCCGTTATATCCATTTAATTCGTCTCGAGAATTGCCTAGTTCACCATAACTATATTCCGTTTCCCCTTTAGGAGTTATATTCTCTGTTCTTCTAGTTAATTATCTCACTAGGTATTAGGAACGTTTTATTCTCGTTTAAATAGTGTATCGGGGATTATTGCTTATTTACTAGGTTAGAACTAGATTATAAAGTTATAATAAGATAAGAGCTCCGATCATCTAACCTAGCGTTCACTTAATTGCCTCTTAGTTATAAAATACTTAAGGTTAAGGTGGTCGGTTAGGATAGTAAACTCCTTTACACTCCTTAATTCAAAGTCCCAGTGTTCTAAACAGTGGATTATAGCTAATAGTTCTTTATTATGTATTAGGTAATTGTATTCTATTAGTAAGTTCTTCTGTGAAAAGAACATAATAGGCCGTAAAATACCCTCGTCGTCGTATTATAATAAAGCACCACCCACCATATAACCTAATAAGTTTATTTCCAGTATAATAACTCGATTAGGATCCCAATATGCTAATACAGGGGCACTAATTAGGAGGGCTTTTAACTTATTAAATACTTTTATACACTTATTACTCTATACAAATGGGATATCCCTCTTCGTTAAAGTTGTGAGGGGGTGTATTAACCCTAAGAAGTCCGGTATAAATTGATAGTAATAATTTGCAAAACCAACGAAGGCACGGACTCCTTGCACTAATCGGGGGACCTCCCATATCTGGATGGCCTTAATTTCTTTTAGGTTAACGCGGATACCCTTCCCTATATCGATGATGAACCCTAAGTATTTAACCTTTTTTATTTTAAAGTCGTATTTATTGATATCGATTTATAAGCTAGTAATACCTAGACGGCTTAAAACCTTCTTAACTTTCTCCCTATAATCAGCGAGTAAGCCATCTAAATAGATTAGAACGTCGTTGATATAAGTGGTGTAGAATTCGTTTAGGAAGTCCCGTAAAGTATGGTTAATATACTTTTAGAACGTAGCGGGGGCCCCTATTAGGTTAAAAGGAGTTATTATTTATTCGTATAAGTTGTATTTTGTTTTAAAGGCCGTTTTTTATTTGTCGCTTTTTTTAACCCTGATCTTATGGAATATAGTAATAATGTCTAATTTTGTTAGCTACTTAGCCTTAGTTAGGGCTCTTAGGGTTTCACTGATTAGGGGTAAGGGATATTTGTTTTTTTTAGTGATAGTGTTTAAAGCCCGGTAATCGACATAAAACCTTAATCCTCCCCCGGGTTTTTAAATAAATAGAATGGGTGATGAAATAGGAGAACTACTAGTACGAATAAAGCCTTTATTTAGTAGTTTTATGAGGGTCCATTGAAGTATAATTAACTCCTCCTTAGATATCCCATATAAGGGTCCCCATATAACTGGCTTGTCTTGCCCTGTTAAGTCTTTCTCGATGGGAGTTACGTAGTCGATATTGTCTCGATATGGTGGTAACTAATCAACCTTATTGTAGTTAAATACATATAAGAACTTATAATAATATATAAGTAACTTAGTCTTTGGGTTAGTCTTCTTTTAAGGTATAAGTGCCTTCTCGATATCGGTAAAGTTTACTATAAAGACGTTCAGAGGTCTTACTTTGTTAGGTATCGAGTTTTTGCGTTTAGTTCACCTAATTAGGGCAGCAAATACAACTCCGGTTTATTATTGGATCGGGAAGCTAGGGTTTTGTAATATTTGATTTAGTTTCCTCTCTTAAACCCAGTGGTCTATAACACCTATGTGGAGGGTGCCCTTAGCTAAGTATACCGTAATATCGTCATCTATTATCCATAATTTACCCAGAATAACGTCGTCTTCTTAATCAGGGATAATATAAAAGAATAACCATCGTCGTTTATAACCATCAATATCAATATTAGCATAAATAACATAACGAATTACACTAGGGACTATAATGGTGATTTACATCAAATTCCGAGGAGTAATGCTAATATATAATAAACGGAGTTTCTTAGTAAAGGTGTCGCTAATTAGAGCGTATATTAAATACCCTATATTAATAAAAGTAATAGTATACTATATCCCATTAATTCTAATGTTAACATAGAATAGGTTATAGTCCATATTCTTCTTAATAACCTTCCATTCTTTTATAGCCTGTTCCTCCTAATAACGACTTCCACTAAGAGCTACTCTTTTCCCAACTCTTTAGAGTTCTAATTAGAGCTAATATCTATTTTACTCTACTCTTTAGTTTTCCCTTTTAAGGTTTTGGTCTCCTTGTTTTTCCGGTCTCTAGGGCATCTCCATTATATGTGCCCCTTTTTACCGTAATTATAGTATTTACGGGTTTCCTTTTGGTTTAACTTTCTTCGGATTAGTTTATTCTTGGTTATCCGGTTTACCTTAGTGGGTTCCTAATCCATTTAATTAGGTTAAGGTGACCCTATCCGATTATTTTATTTAGTTAGTGATTCGACTTTGTTCTGGTCGGGTATTAGTGATCTCTTATATTAACACTTACGGCGAGCTTAGTATAATTTATTGTTTAGCTCTAATTTTATTATTAAGAGCATCTGGGTGTATATAGTATAAGCCGTTGGTTTATTAATTACACTAATTAAAGGGGTTCTTATTATAATATTTAGAGTTTTTTTTAGGTAGTTAATCCTAATATTATCCAACTAATATCCTCCTCCCACTTCTATGAACTCCTTTTTGAACTTAGGAAGGAAGTGGGTAAAACTCTTGTTCTCCTTTTAACGTATTATTCTTAGTTGGTTAAGGGCTTATACTTCTGTGTTAGGGTCTACGTAGTAACCCTTTAGGTATTCCATAAATTATTCAGGGTTCTTTGACCTATTAGCTCCTCCCTATGAATAATAAGTGCTTATTATAGCTTATATAGTGTTTTCTAGTTTAGAATAGATATAAGTGAATACTATTAATACTAAACTAAAGGTTTCCCTGTTTACACTTATCTTCCCTTTTATTTCGAGGTGCTATTATTAAAATTTTTTATGTAATCCGTTAAACTTCGGTGGATCGGGGATCTGGTGTTTTGGTTATTTGGGAGGTGGTGTATAGGCCTGATTAGGTGGGATTAGTGTCGTAGAGGGTGTAGGGGTTTCGTATAACGTTAAGGTTGGGTACCTGGGTTTTATTAGGGTTTATTATAGTATTCGAATCTGCTTTCGTTGGGCCTCTTGTTTAGCCACTTGGGTGGTCCGTATCTCCTGTAGTTGGGCTGATAACTAACCGATTAACTATACCAACTATTGCGGGTTTCCGGATAGGTCGACGTTATCTTTTATTGTGATACGGTTATCGTTCTTTCTGTACGTTTTTATTTAGTAGTAATTATAGTATACTAATCGATGTTGTTAAGGTACTCTACTACGTGGAATACGTTCTTTTGAGTTTATTAAAACCTCTTAGCCCTGATCAGACCTCGTTGATCAGCTTTAAGTGTTCAGGGACCTTTAGGTTAACCCGCTTAGGACTTTTTACTACTCCTACTAAGGTCGTAGACTTACTTTTCGTCGATAATTATTTCCATACTTAGTGTACTCTCGTTATCTCCGATAATACTAAGATCTTGAAGATAATATAACGGTCTAAGTACGTATATTGCAATTAGTTATGGCGACTACTACGAGTATTTTCAAGATGAGAGAGAAAAGGAGAAAATGTCTTCCGCCCCACAGGACCCGTTTACTCTGATCAGGCCTAAGGTTGATCCGTCTTAGGTAAGCTGGGCTTAGGTAAGCGGAGTCCATGGCTGAGAGGCTGCGAAGCCTCCAAGAGGGCCCAGCCCGTCACAGTTAGGGGTTATGTGATCCCTGAGAAGTTGAGTATAAACTACTAATAGTAGTTAATAAAACCGATGAACCCATGGACTCCTTATACTAATCGGGGTACTTCCTATCCCTAGATTACCTTAATCTTCTTAGGGTCTACGCGAATTCCCTTACAAATATTAACAATAAACCCTAAATACTTAACACTCTTAGCCTCAAATTTGCACTTATCAATATCCATATGCAGGCCTGCAGCGCCTAGGTGCTCGAGGACCTTCTTGACCTTATTTTTATGATTACTGCGAAGGGCTGGTCCTAGGCCTTGTCTCAACCGAAAGGTAGCCAAATGCTGTTTATTTTAAGCTGAAGAGGAAAAGGGTAAACTATGATATGGTGCGAAATCTCTGTTTCCTAGGGGGTGGGCGCTAGTGGGGCACCGGTGGGGTACTAGTGTGAGCACGGGTATAGCCCGGGTATAACCACCGGGTTCGGCCTATAATACTACCCCCCTCCTCCCCCCTACGCAGCCTCTAGTTCTTGGCTAGCCTCCTAGGGGGTATGTACGTATACGCTACGTCTCCGTTATTCTCTAATATCGGCTTATAGTACTCCTCGTAATGGTTTAACACCTTCGTTTCCTTTATAGTACCGGCTAGTTCCCACGTAGGGTTAATATAACCCTCCTACTTCACTAGGGCTTTACGTTTTTTCCCTTTATTCACCGTTTTCCATCTAATAGCGTAAATCTCCTTTATCTACTACTTATCCTCATTATCTACTTCCCTAATAGGTGATAGTTAATAATTTAACTGAATTTGGCTTAGGAGGGGGTCACTAGCTGATCTCTAGAGGATATCTACGTAGAATTATAGGTAAATCCCTCCTGGTATATTTAATTTTACTACGTGTATACTCATCACCTTAGTAACTTAGTATTAGTAGTGTAGTTATATAAGCTTTTTACTCGGGTATAGGGATTTATAGTTTATAACGTTAAACTAGACTTTATTACTTACCCGGTACTTATTTACTAATAACCGGCGATAATTAACGCTTAATTCGTAGTACTATTGTGTTAAGGCTATTATAGTTTAGGTAAATACTATAACGTCCTTTATTTTGGTTATTAGTTCATTTGTGGTCGCCTTTCTACGGTTAGGCGGTCCCTTATTGTTTTCTTTTATAACCGGTAATGGGTTAATGTGGTACCTGTGTTCTATGAAGAACGGAGAGATACTAGTTATTATGCTAGTTCTATTCCGTAGGGCCAGTTGTACTATAAGAAATAACCCTCCCTAATCGTCCTAGGTCTAAGTAACATAGGCCCATAAAACAACTTAAACCTCCTAGTTTATATACTTTGTTCCCCTATTAGTTTATGGGTAATAGGTGGTATTTAGTAGTTAGGTAACCCCGGTTAACTTATAGAACTCCCACTAAAAGTCACTAACCTAATTTAATCCTTTGTTGTTTACGATCAACTAAGGTATCCCGTGGAAATAGTAATAGTTATAGAGGAACCACTAGGCACAAGATACCGCGTCCATAATCTCCATCTCTTCTAGTGTTAGCGCTTTGCTCAGCTGATTAACTATAACCTATATATAATAGGACTTCTTCTCTTTTATCGGTGGCAAATTAGTAATGAAATCCATTAACAGGTTATTACCTATCCGGAGGGGGACGGGTAGGGGCTTAAGTAACCCCTTCTTAGCTTACCTTTAGATATGGATACTATTATATACGTAATAGTTCCTCGTAAACCTTTTGACTATCTGGGAGTACCCCGGCTAGTAAAAGCGTTAACTTATAATCTCGAATATGCCGTTATACCCTGGGTAAACACTAGTACTAGAATTATAGTACTCTTATATAACCCTTATCCATAGTAGGCTTAAAGGGTTATTATCATCTTTTCCTCCGGGAACCCATATTTTATCCTAGAACGTTAACCTTTACTACTTATTAATTGTATATTCCGCAATTTAGACCTTTAACTACAACTCTAGTGGGAAATTACATTATCCCTACTTCACCATCTCGTAAACTTAGTAGTATAATTTGTCTTCTTCAATAATTTAATCCCAAAGTATTTATAATTCACTATTATTTATAAACACTATTATATATAAGAGTACTAGTAAGTCGTCTATGGTATAGCCCACCTAGGGGGCACTAGTTCCTTTTTTTAGGATAGCGTGGTTAGGTATTAACTAGAGTATACGTCCCTATTCTCTTTTATTATCCTAGCCCTAGGGGGCGTCCTACTCCCTCTAAAAGAGGGCATCGGGGACTACTACTTCCTTTCCTAGTTAGTACTCTAAATAAAAGTCGTATTAGGCTAGCTCTTCTACTCACTAGCTCTACTTCTCGGTAAAGCGCTACTTCATCATAAAGTGTTTAAGGTTTTTGTGATCTATAAAAATTTTAAAATTACTTATACTTCATAATTCTACTCTCTAAGCCCTAAAACACATAAGTACAGTGAGTAGTTCCTTATTATGGATAGGGTAATTATACTTAGCTAACGATAACTTCTATAAGTGGAATGCGATGAGGTGTTAATGCTCATTAGAGTCTTCTTATATAAGGGTACCACCTAAAGTAAACCCTAAATAGTCTATTTCCACTATTATCTTTCCTTTAGGGTCAAAACAGCAAAGTACCGGTTCTATATTAAATAGCCGTTTGAGCTCCTAGAATCCTTTTTCCTAACTAGGTCCCCAGTGGAATATAACCGACTTCTTTATAAGCCTCGTAAGGGGTTTAATAATAATAGTATAATTGGGTATAAAAATGCGATAATAATTCGTAAACCCAAAGAAACTTCTAACCCCCTTTATAGTTCTAGGGGGCAGTTACTCAGTAATAGCTTTTAATTTCTTAGGGTTATATAAGATCCCTTTTTTAGTAGTAATAATAAACCCGATATACTTTACGGTTTTAACTGAAAAAGTATACTTCTTAGGGTCTAGTCGTAGTCCGACCTTTATTAGGCGCCGGAGGACCACCCATACCTTCTCTTCGTACTTCTTTTTTAACCTAAATATGTAAATTAGGATATTATTTAAATAAGCGGTAACGAAGTTATCTAAGAAGTTTTGGAGAGTTGTATTAATATACTATTGGAACATAGTTAGGGCCCCGGTGAATTTAAAAAAGTAGACTAACTACTCGAAAAGTCCGTATTTCATATAAAACACTATTTTCTTAACGTCTTCTTCTATAATCCGAATCTTATAGAACGCAACTATAACATTAAACTTCGTATACTACTACGTAGTGGTTACTCATCGGAGAATCTCTGATATAAGTAATAGTGGATAATGGTCCTTCTTCGTAATACTATTAAGGGCTTAGTAATTAACACAGAACCGAATTCCCCTACCAGGCTTCTTAATAAACAATACTAGGGTACCCGCTGGTGAGCTGCTGGTTCGAATAAACCCTTTGTCTAGTAGGTCCTCTAGTATCTTCTTCAGAACTAAGAGTTCCTTACGGAATATCCTATATAAGGGTCCCCATAGAAGTATAAACTCCTAGCCGTGAGTATCCTTAATAAGGGGGATCTTATGGTTAACCCCTGGCCTCCTAGGGGGCACCGAGTACACCTTCTCCGGGTTAAATAAGTCTCTAAACTCCTTATAAACCTAGTTTAGGACGAGTTCCTTTATATCCATAAGCTTTTTTTCTTTTAATACATCCTCGATGTCCTTTAAGTTCATAACTATAACCTAGGCCTCTAATACCCTCTAATACTTTACTCATTAGTATATAACTATAAATACAAGGGTTATTAGTAATCGGGCTATACGAATCTCTTTTATAATAACTAGTTCTTCCTAATTAGAGAGGTATACGTCTACTCCTCCCTTACCGTGGTGTACCCACTGGGCAGCGGCGTCATACATTATACGGTTTATTTCCATCTATGGCTTCCCTAGGAATATGGGGGGGTCTAGGCCCTTTACCACGTATACGTAAATTTTCTGAGTATGGCCACTTAATTCTAAATCTAGGACAACTACACCCTGGGCATCACCAGGTGATAGCCCATCTTGCGTATACCCTCGTAGAGTATACTTTTTCCGATCCACTAATAGTAATCGGAGGCGTCTAAAGAGAGACTGATCCACTATTACGTAGACGTCGCAGCTAGTATCGATGAGGGCATGTATTAAGTGTCCTTTATTAATCCTTACCTAAATAGTGGTTAACCCTTAGCTCCTCTGTTACTGCTCTTTTTAATGGGATTCCCATCCTTTGGTTTCCTCCTTTATTAGTTTTAGTACCCAACTTTATACTAGAGTTACTTTTTTCCCGAGTTATCCTCATTAGAGGAGGCATTAGTGACCTCTTAGTCCTCTTCTTTTAACCCGGGATCTTTTTACTTTTTTATTACCTTAATACGAGTAACCTTCACTTACTTAAAAACCTTTTTCCGGTAATTCCTAGTAATATAACCTTCTTCGCCATAGTAAAAGCATTTATAGCGGTCCATTAGCGGATTACCCGAGGAGCAACGGCGGTAATGGTCCTTCTTCTCCCTTCGAGTTAATAAGGCATAAGTAACACTAATCATCTAAACATCTCCATTATAATCCTTCCGTGGAGGGGCTAGGGTTAGGGACCAGCGACGCTCCCGTTTAGTAGTAATAAGTATTATATACTCTAATTTCTAAATAACATCTTATACCCTAGTAAACCACTAAGTATACTCTTTTAATAGGGAAATAGTGATTAGGTACTCTTTTAGGTAGGAAGTAAGGGCGTTTTCTAATATAGTAATCTTAATGGTATCGGGCTATGCACCACCTCCTACGTTTATTATTATTCGTTTAAATTTCGGTAAAAAAATAGTTAACTTCTCGTTATTTTTTTAATAGAGGGTCTATAATTGGGTTATGGTTTAGGGTTAGGTGTTTAGGTTTTAGTAGGTTTTATTAAGGTAAAATATGAAATCTTTAGGGTTACGTTAACCTTTAGGCCCCCCGGTTATATAGAACGTAGTAACCACCTACTGGGGATTAGTGTTTAAATAAGAGTTAATTAGGTATTATAGTTCCTAGTTAATAGGGTAAAACGCTTTGTCCATAGCGATCTTGTCCCTTATTTACTGTACTTAAGAAGGGTAATCCTTCCACTTCCCCGAGAACTTTAAGGGTATTAGTAGTGGTTTACAGTGTATCGGTGTCTCTATTACGAAGTAGTGGTTACCCACTAGCGGGGCTTCGGTGCCTGCATCTTCCATAGGGGTCAGTATCGTCACCCCTAAACCTCGGCTTCGTTCTAGCTTATTAGAGAGCTTAGTAATCCTCGCTTATAGGGGCCCGAGGGCCTCGTTTAAGGCTAATTATAGTTGGGCTTATAGTTCATCAGTTATTATACTAATTAGTATCCTCTTCTTAATTAGTGGGGAGTTATACTCTACTCAACGTCCAACGTTCGTCGATCTATCATCAGGGAGCCACGCTTAACCTAGGATTCCACTTCGTAACCACTAAGGAGTTATGCTCAACCTAGTAGTATCTTATATAATAGATAAAACTGAGCTTAAAATATACGAAGGGCTGGTCCTAGGCCTTATCTTAACCGAAAAGTAGCCAAATACTATTTATTTTAAGCTGAAGAGGAAAAGGGTAAACTACGATATAGCGCGAAATCTCTACTTCCTAGGGGGTGGGCGCTAGTGGGGCACCGGTGGGGCACCAGTGCGAGCACGGGCATAGCCCGGGCATAACCACCGGGTTCGGCCCGTGACAGTGGAAACTGTTTATATAATAGTTTACTTATATAATGTAAACCTACGAGTAAATAATAATTAAATCTTACTAAACTAAGTAAAAGAAGAGTAGTTTTAAAACTATTTTCGATGGTGGACACCGGAATATATGGTTATATACACCAAAGACCTCTATCCACACTAAGGTTAGATTTACACTTATAGTTATTAAGTATACCCTCTTAGGTAAGAGTATAAAAAGGGAATTAATAAATAAAGGTTTAAGGTAGAACTTAGGGGATATATTAGATACCTAATAAGTTACGTCCTAAATACTTATAACTTATATAAAATCTGGATCCCCTTACTTAACTAGGTTATTACTATACGTAATGTGATATTTAATGAGACTAAGTTTTACTTAAAAAACGACATAGCAGCGGTAATCCCCGTTCCTATGGTTTAGACCGTAGTAAAAGAGATTAGGGAACCCTCTAAGGAAATAAACCCAGTACTCGAGATCCTTAGAGTGATCGACTATGCCGAAGTAGTAGTAATACTAAATAACCAACGACCATCACTTTAAACTCTAATACTATAAGGATTTATACTATAAAGAAACGTCTTAGTAGTGGAAAGAGGGAATCCTAGATAACTTAGGGGATAGGTGTTAACCCCTAAAATAATTTTAATATTAGAATATATACCTAGAAATAGAAAAAGGGGGCTCACTAGTACAATACCCAACACAAAAGTTACTAAAGGACTACTAGTGAACACAAAAGATAACTAATATAAATTAAGCATTAAGGACAACGTAAATATCTAAAATAAGGACCCCGCGTAAACTAAACACTAGAGTAAAGAAGGTACCTTAGAAACACAAAAACCTGATATTAACTCCCAACCTTAACCTATAAGGCCGTATACAACAATCGAGGAGGGGAGCGCCATAGGGGACCATGGCTAACCCGTACAGAAAAGCCGTCGACAAAAGAACCTACTATTAAAATATAATAAACGAGATAACTTTCCTATACAACGTCACTTTCCTTACACTTCTATACTTTATACAAAATAATATTAGGAGGTATCCTTTAATACGTTTATACTTAATTAGCTGAAAATCCTGAACGAAGTGTCCCTAGGTCACTACACCTTATACCACGTCGTATAAGGTGTAATACAATAGGCGAATAACCTACACCTGAATATCTCTCTAAAAAAGAAACTTCGTCTAAAAGACCTTCTATTACCTCCTAAGTTTTAGAAAGACCTCTATAAACTCCTAGGACCACTCCATAATCTCTTTAAAAAAGTAGCCCATAAGGAAATCCGTAAATTTACGGAGAAAGGTACGTAGAAAGTGGTTAACTAAATAAGTGTTAATACCGTACCCCTTCCCCTAAAATAAGTATTCACTTATAAACTAACTTCTAAAAGAACTATAAAACACTATAAGGTGAGAATCTGTGTTAAAGGAGATCTTTAGTAGAAGGACCCCTTAGAATAAACTTATATAGCGACCTTGGTTGTACGAATGTTCAGGGTGGTTATAGTATTCGTAGTACACTTTGATTTAGAAGTGTAGTAGTTTGATGTTGTTAATGCCTTCCTTAACGCAGAACGGGACCCTAACGGGCCACCTATGGTATACCACCTCCTAAACGGCTTTAAATAACCTAGGAAGTACATAGTACCTTTTTGTGTATTATATGGGCTTAGAAATGCGTTACTCTTATAATACAAAGAGTTCTTAGGAACCCTATATTACTTAAGATTTTAATTAGTAAATAAAGACCTTTACTTATTTTACACCCCAGATCACCAGATTATAGTTCTATTTTATATAAATAATATTCTTGTTTTATATTTGTCAGGTTGGTCCGCGTAGAGTGAAGGAGTCGGCGATGCCTAGGTAGGGTGTGGTAGTGACTAGTATTCGAATTTGGCCTCCTATAGAATTTCCCACTATGTTACCCCTTAAATCCCTTTCCCGGAGTAATTATTTTCCGTTAGCCCTACTCCGGGGTTGCCCCTCCGGTGCTCCCCCGGCCCCCGCTGGTACACCTAACACGATCCCCCCGCCCCCCAGGCCCCGTCCCGGGGCCGTCTAAACGTTTATCAGCCTTATCTAGGGCCCACACCGGCACCTCCGCTAATGCTCCCCAGTCACTACGCTTATCTTCAGCCTTAGGTCTGGGGGACCCGAAGCCCAGCGATGGTCGGTTAGCGCCTACGTCTCCCTAGCCGGAGGTGCCTTCCTTCTATCCTTCCCCGAGGTATTCTGGAGCTAAGTGGCTGCCCGCCACTTCTCTAGTTTACGGGAGGCCAGGCGTGAGCGGGTGCCCCTCCGCTGGGCCGCTGCTCCGCTTCCTCCACTGGTAGCCCACCAGGATAGCTTCCTGGTGTCTCCTTGTAGACACCTCGCGTACTAGCTAGTAGACCTGCCTCCTTCCGCTCCTTCCCTGCTAGTGGCCTTGTAGAGCGTCCTTGTGTCCCCTTTTAGTGGGCCAGGGTGGTCCCTGCCCTCGTTCCTTTGTGCTTTTTCCGGTCCTACTTCCCCCGCCCCTGCTAGCGACGACGGCGGTTCTACCCCGCCGGTTCCCCCCAACCCCTCCGGCGATATAGAAGGTGACGACGATGAGAATCGCCTCTACGCCGTCCCCTGTGCCCGTTACCTGCGCCGTATAGTGGACTAGGACCCTAAGGGCAACGCTCCCGTTCTACGTTACCTCGAGACCATTAATACGTCCTCTCCTCCCCCGGTGCTCCCCCGTTTCCGTTACTAAGGATTTAAACTGCGAATAATAAATACACCGTTTATGTTACCCAGTGTGGTAAACCTTACTTTTCGGTATATACTTATCCCCCCCTCTAATTTAGCTACCCCTAAGGCCTTCTAAATATCGCTAATACTTTATAGTTACTCTGCGAGTACTCCTCCACTGCCCTCACGCTCCGCCGTTGTTTTGATGAGATCTACGATGAGGTATTAAGTAGCTCCACTTTTTACGATGCTTAGGCCGAGGACGTAGTATGTTGCCCCTATTATAATACCGGTCCCCACCTAGTACCCCTCTACTGTACACCTACTAATCTATTACTTAGTTTACTTATAAGGCCACCTAATTTGTGGATAAGAAGGCCCTCTAAAAGAAAGCTGAGAACGTTAAGGACCCCGTTAAGTGTAAAGCTGAGGAGGAGGAGGAGGGATAGTTACTCCGTTAGTGTAAGGTCGTAGTCCTCGAGGTATTAGCTTCCTCCGCTAAAAAGTAGGCCTCGGTTACTTCCCGCTTTACCGCCTCCACCGTTAACCAACTAGTGACCCTCCGCTTCTACGCCGATGCCCTTACTACTTAGACCACCTTTATCCGGGCTTAGACCACCACTACTACTACTCTCACTACCACCATTACTACCACCTTCTAGGAGTTCACAAAGCTCTATACTAACACTATAAGTACCCTATTATTCCCCTAATACCCCTTAAGTGGGCCTCTTTTTATTTTACTTAACCTATTTAATTTAGAACTATACCACTCTTAACACCACCTCCTCCAGGGAGGGCTTGTAACGGTCCAAGCACGTATATTGCAACTAGCTATGGCGACTACTACGAGTATCTTTAAGATGAGAGAAAAAAGGAGAAAATGTCTTCCGCCCTACAAGACCCGTTTACTCTGATCAGGCCTAAGGGTAATCCGTCTTAGGTAAGCTGGGCTTAGGTAAGCGGAGTCCATGGCTAAGAGGCTGCGAAGCCTCTAAGAGGGCCCAGCCCGTCACAATTACCCCCCCTCTCCCTCCTCCCCGTTCAGAGGGACTCGTCCATAACTAACTTCATAACAATCCAAAGTTATAATCTCCGTTAATAACTCAACTAGTTCCTAAGTAGGCTCCACGTAGCCCTTCCACTTAACTAAAACCTTCTAAGAACTACGAATCTTCTTAGCGCCCTAGATCTTTTCGACTTCGAATTCCTCTTCGTTGTTTATTAGTAAAGGCGGCGGTTAGGCGTCGTCTCATTCTTATGATGGTAATGGGTCGACTCCCGCATACCTAATTAGGGATACATAAAAGACGTTATGAATACCCGGCGGCGTATTAAGCCGGCAGGTATAGGATCCGACTATTTCTAACACAGTATACTTCGTATTCATCCAGTCCAACTTCTTAGATGGTCTCTTAGAACGGATGTTTTTGAGCCTCAACTAGACCTTGTCCCCTGGTCAAAATTAGTTAGAAGGTTGGCGTCGTATATTTACCGAGGCTTCTTGTCGCTCTTGGGTGGAGGCCATCGCCGCTTGTGCCCATTCAGAGGCCTCCTTCAACTTCGAGACTAGGGCCTCTGCCCGAGCTGCGGGGGTCTTTCCTTCAGTCCACAGAGTCTCCCTTACTCTGATCAGGTCGATGTTATAGCTGTGGGTGGTGAAGAAAGGGCTAAGGCCTATTAACGAGGTAACCCTATTATTAATAACCATTATCACTATTGGAAGCAGGTCGTCCCAATCATCTTAAGTGTACAAAGTATAAGCTCGGAGGTAGGTTTCTACTACCTAGTTAACTCGTTTTATGGTGCCGTCTATCTCCGGGTAGAAGGCCGTAGATAAACGTTATTTTATCCGTAATAGTTAACAGAGCCATTTCCATATACGACTAGTAAATTAGGGGCCTCTATCCGAAATAATAGCTCTCGGGGGTCCATGGTATCTGATTAGGCCAAGTATTAACGCCGTAGCTACAACGTCCGTCGTTATATCCTTAAGTAGCTCGAAAATCACATTCTTAGATAATTGGTCTATTACCACCATAATGTTTATTGCTCCCATACGGTGGGTTAGTGGTAACCCTATAATAAAATCGACTAATATCTCTATCCAGACCTAATCAGGGACGGGTAAGGGCTTTAAAAGACCCCTCTTCTTATCCCACCATATATTACCCCGTCCACAAACGTCGCAGTTCCTTATAAAGCATCGGACATCCTATAACAGGCCTAGCTAGTGAAAGCGGCGGCTAATCAAAGCCTTTAACGCATCTCTACTGAAATGACCACTAAGTGTTAAGTTGTAGGACTCTTAGATTAACCGGGTTCATAAAGGTTCATAACAAGGGACCCAGATCCTCTCCCTCTAAAAGAGTTTACCGTCGTCGTCCACTAAGTACTCTAATAGTATTATGGGCAACTTCTATTATAACGGTAATTAACGGTCCCCCCTTTTCACAGTTATCCTAATTAGCTAATAATAATTATTTAATTATAGTCCTTTAATCTAAGTGGACTTTAGGGGCTCCTCTTTAAAGGGGTTCAGGATAAGTTCTAACTAATTAGCCTTAGGATCGTCGTCCTAATCCATATCACCTATTATGGTGCTTTCCACGGATTCCGTTGTATCCATTTAATTCGTTTTGAGAATTACCCGGTTCACCATAACTATGTTCCATTTCCCCTTTAGGAGTTATATCCTCCGTCCTTCTAATCGATCATCTCACTGGGTATTGGGAACGTCTTATTCTCGTCTAAATAGTGTATCGGGGACTATCACTTATTTGCTGGGTTAGAACTGGATTATGAAGTTATAACGGGATAAGAGCTCCGACTATCTAACCTGGTATTCACTTAATTACCTCTTAGTTATAAAATACTTAAGGTTAAGGTGGTTGGTTAGGATAGTAAACTCCTTTATACTCCTTAATTCGGAGTCCTAGTGTTTTAAATAGTGGACTATAGCTAATAGTTCCTTATTGTATATTAGGTAGTTGCATTCTATTGGTAAGTTCTTCTGTGAAAAGAACGTAATAGGCTGTAAAATACCCTCGTCGTCGTATTATGATAAAGCGCCACCCACCACATAACCTAATAAGTCTGTTTCTAGTATAGTAGCTCGATTAGGATCCTAATGTGCTAGTACGGGGGCACTAATTAGGAGGGCCTTTAACTTATTAAACGCTTTTGCATACTCGTTATTCTATACGAATGGGATATCCCTCTTCGTTAAAGCTATAAGGGGGTGTGCTAACCCTGAGAAGTCCGGTATGAATTAACGGTAGTAATTTGTAAAACTAACGAAGGCACGGACTCCTCGCACTGATCGGGGGACCTCCTATGTTTAGATGGCCTTAATTTTCTCTGGGTCAACGCGGATACCCTTCCCTGTATTAATAATGAACCCTAAGTATTTAACCCTCTTCATCTCAAAGTCGCATTTATCGATATCGATTTATAGGCCGGTAACACCTAAACAACTTAAGACCTTCTTAACTTTCTCCCTATAATTAGCGAGTAAGCTATTTAAATAAATTAGAACGTCGTTAATATAAGCGGTACAGAATTCGTCTAGGAAGTCCCGTAAAGTATAATTAATATACCTCTAGAACGTAGTAGGGGCCCCTATTAGGCCAAAAAGAGTCACCATCCATTCGTATAAGCCGTATCTTATTCTAAAAGCCGTTTTCCATTCGTCGCCTTCTTTAACCCTAATTTTATAGAATACAGTAATAACGTCTAGCTTTGTTAACCACTTAGCCTTAGCTAAGGCTCTCAGAGTTTCACTGATCAGGGGTAAGGGATATTTATTTTTCTTAGTAATAACGTTTAAAGCCCGGTAATTAACATAAAACCTTAATCCTCCCCCGGGTTTTCGAATAAATAGAATAGGTAATAAAATAGGAGAACTATTAACACAAATAAAGCCTTTATCTAATAGTTTTATAAGGGTCCATCGAAGTACGATTAGCTCCTCCCTAGATATCCCATATAAGGGTCCCCATATAACTAGCTTGTCTTACCCTGTTGAGTTTTTCTTAATGGGAATTACGTGGTCGATGTTATTTCGATGTGGTAATAACTAATTAGCTTTATTTTGGTTGAAAATATATAAAAATTTGTGGTAATGCGTAGGGAGTTTCGTCCTCGGGTTTATCTTTATTTTTAGTATTAGGGCCTTCTCAATATCGGTTAAATTTATAGAGAACGCATTTAGGGTGGATATGCTAAGAGGGGTCTCTCTTCTCTTCTATGCCCGCCTAATTAGAGCTAAGAATACTGATCTAATCTGCTATTAGATTAGGAACTTTGGATTTTACCGGGCTTAACCCGGTTTCCTTTTTATTACCTAGTGGTCCACGACACTTATATACAGAGTGCCTCATACTGGGTAAACCGTAACGTCATCGTCAATTATCCAGGACCTTCTAAGGATAACATCGTCTTCTTAGTTAAGAATAATATAAAAGAATAATTAGTGTTGTTTATAATTATTAATATCGATATTAGTGTAAGTGATGTAGTGGATTACACTAAGAATTATAGTAGTAACTTATATTAAGTTCCGAGGTGTAATACTAATACGTAATAAGCGGAGTTTCTTAGTGAAGGCGTTGCTAATTAGGGCGTATATTAAACATCCTATATTAATAAGGGTAGTTGTATAGCGTATCCCATTAATCCTAATATTAACGTAAAATAGGTCACAATTCATACTCTTTTTAATAACCTTTTATTTTTTCATAGTTTATTCCTCCTAATAACGACTTTCACTAGGAGTTACTTTTTTCCTAAGTCCTTAGAGTCCTAATTAGAGCTAATATCTGTTTCGCTATACTCTTTGGTTTTCCTTTTCGAGGTTTTAGTCTTTTTGTTTTTCCGGTCTCTAGGGCATCTCTATTATATATGCCCCTTTTTACCGTAATTATAGTATTTGCGGGTTTCCTTTTAGCTTAACCTTTTTCGGACTAGTTTATCCTTAGTTATCCGGTTTGCTTTAGTGGGTTCTTAATTCATTTAATTAGGTTAAGGTGATCCTATTCGATTATCCTATCTAGTTAGTAACTCGACTTTGTTCTAGTTAGGTATTAGTGATCTCTTATATTGATACTCACGACGAGCTTAGTATAATTCACTATCCAACTCTGATCCTATCGTTAAGAGTATTTAGGTGTATACAATATAGGCCATTGGTTTATTAATTATACTAATTAAAGGGGTTCTCATCGTAATATTTAGAGCTCCTTTTAGGTAGTTAATCCTAACGTTATCCAACTAGTGTCCTCCTCCCACTTCTGCGAACTCCTTTTCGAACTTAGGAAGGAAGTAAGTAAAACTCTCGTTCTCCTTTTAACGTATTATTCTTAGTTAGTTAAGGGCTCGTACTTCTGTGTTAAGGTCTACATAGTAACCCTTCAGGTATTCTATAAATTATTCAGAGTTCTTCAACCCATCAGCTCCTCCCTATGAATAATAGGCGCTCACTATAGCTTATATAATATTTTCCAGTCTAGAGTAAATATAAGTGAATACTACTAATACTAAATTAAAGGTTTCCTTATTTACGCTTATCTTCCCTTTTATTTCGAGGTGCTATTATTGAAATCTCTTGTATAATCCATTAAACTTTAGTGGATCGGGGATCTGGTGTCTCGGTTATCTAGGAGGTGGCGTATAGGCCTGATCGGGTGGGATCGGCGTTATGGAGGGTGTAGGGGCTTTGTGTAACGTTAAGGTTGGGTACCTGGGTTCTACTAGGGTTTATTATAATATTTAAATTTATTCTTATTGGGCTTCTCATTCGGCTACTTGGGTAGTCCGCATTTCCTATAGCTGGGCTGATAATTAACTAATTAACTACACTAACTATTATGGGTTTCCGGATAGGTCGACGTTATCTTCTATCGTAATACGGTTATCGTTCCTTCTACACATCTTCATTTAACAGTAACCATAGTATACTAATCGACGTTATTAAAGTACTTTACTACGCAGAATACGTTCTTTCGAGTTTATTAAAACCTCTTAGCCCTGATTAGACCTCGCTAATTAGCTTTAAGTGTTCAGGGACCTTCAGGTTAACCCGCTTAGGACTCTTTACTACTCCCACTAAGGTCGTAGACTTACCTTTCGTCGACAATTATTTCTGCACCCAGCGTACTCTCGTTATCTCCGATAATACTAAAATCTTAAAGATAATATAATGATCTAAGTACGTATATTATAATTAGCTATGGCGACTACTATGAGTATCTTTAAGATAAGAGAGAAAAGGAGAAAATGTCTTCCGCCCCACAGGACCCGTTTACTCTGATCAGGCCTAAGGTTGATCCGTCTTAGGTAAGCCGGGCTTAGGTAAGCTGAGTCCATGGCTGAGAGGCTGCGAAGCCTCCAAGAGGGCCCAGCCCGTCACAGGGCTCGCCTTTAGGTAATAGTGTTAATAAGGATAAGGAGGTTAAAGGTGATAACGCCGATGCTAATAACTAGTCCCCCTATACTACTCCCCTAATGGCCCACCTTTAGGTATTTCGATAATTTTTGTTTATTCCCGGGCCCCTAGGGTTATATAATTTTTTTACCTTAGGTTAAATATATTCCCTAACCGGTTAATAGCCTGGTCCTTATAACTTATTCCTCTTATGATCCACTAGTGATCCATTAGTAACTCTTTATTTAAACTCCGTTTTATAATTATTAATTAAATTTTATAAAATATTTTTCTGAGGTTCCCAGGAATTCTTTTTAGGCCTATACCCTTCCCATTTCACTAAATATTTTTATTTCCTTTTAGACCCCTTATAGCCCACCAGGGTCTTAACCATATACTCATCGTCGTTCTCCTTAACTAGTACTTTTCGTAGTTATAGTAAATCACCGTGGAACCTTTTTAGTTGGGATGGGGAAAAGATGTTATAGATCCTGTACCCTGGCCCTAGTTCGAGTTCATAGGCTGCCCCGCCGCTAATTACCCACTTAATAACAAATAGTCCTAAGTACTTATTGGCCAGCTTTTTCGATAATTTACATTACCGTATATTCTTAGTTAATAGTAAAATGTATTTACTAATTCGGAAGTTAATATACACCCTCCTCTTATTATACTATTTTTCGTATATCTTATTAGAGTGGGCTAGTAGGTCCTATACTACTCTCCTCTTCGCCTTTAGCCCTTTTACCCTGTCCTCCACCGTTAGTACATCTACTAGGGCTTTTCCGTTTATAGTGATGTTGTATAGTCCCGGTAATAGGTAACCTATTAGCACCTCCGCCGGTGCTAACCTAGTGGTACTATACTAAGTATTATTATAAACGAATTAGGCCATTCTTAGCCACCGTAGTTAATTATTTTGTTCCATATTATAGAATACTTATAGGAAGTGTTCTAAGTTTTAGTTTTACCTCTTTATTTATTTATTAGTTTAAGGGTAATATACTATACTAAGTTTCCGTTGGATAGCTAGTTGGTGATATACCACTACCCAAAACTTACTGGTAAATAAGGAGCCCCTATCCGAAACCATTAACCAAGGAATTCCATATTATAGGAACACCTTTTATATTAGTAGTATAACTAGTTAGTTTATAATAAGTAACTCCCTAGTGGGTATATAAAGGGCATACTTAGTTAGCTTATCCACTATTATTAGGATATTATTATATTATTTCCTATTTTTATTATCCACTATTAATAACTTAGTGATAAAGTTGAGGGATACGCTTTCTTATGGGTAGCTGGGTATTAGTAGTGTGCTTAGTACCCTATAAGGGAGGTGGTGGTGTGGTTTTGTATATTAGTATACGGTGTATGTTTTAATGTATTCTACTATATCCTTTTTTATCCTTTTCTAGAAGAATAAACATCTTATCCGGGTTATTGTCCTAGTAACCCCTAGGTGGCCATTTATTAGTTCATCGTAGAATATAGTGAGGATCTCCTTTATTAATGGGTAGCCCTCCGGTATAATAACTTTACTCCTATACCTCACCGTTCTTTTATTATCTCTTCCCTAATGCGCCTATTTCTCCTACGCTGTACCCTGTAATATAGGGTTAAACCTCTAGGCCTCCTATGTTACTTTTTCTAGGTTTGGGGCTAGTATTTCTAGTATAATGTTCACGGCGTCGGGCCGTAGTTTATCCCTTGTTACCTAGTTATATTTTACCCTCGGTTAGAATTGTTTTAGGAAACCTTCTAAAAATGCACCCCTAATTTCCTCTTATTCACCCTCCTTAGGTTTATAGTTTGGTCTCTGTGATAGTCCATCGATTATGTTTTGTTTACTTAGCTGATATTCAATACAGAAATTGAATAACAAAAGGTCCTAAAGTAACCTGGTTTAATAGTTGTTTAATTAGGCCTTAGTGGTGAAGTAGTAGTGCCCTAGGTGGTCCGTTAAGAATAACGTTTAGTGTTATGTATACAGTAAATAATATTACTAATATATAATTACTTCTCGAATTACTAGTAACTCCGCTTTTAGTGCTCCGTATCTTAGCTCAGCTCCCCTTAACTTCCTAGAGAAGTAGGCGACGGGGTGCTAAGTGTCTCCATATAACTAGCATAAAACTGCCCTTATTGTAAAGTCTAATACGTTGGTTTTGACCCTTATTAGGAGGGAGGGGTCGAAGTACCTGAGGATAGGGGCCTTTGTGAACAGTTCCTTTAACCTATGGAAGGCCTTTAGTGCTTTATTGTTTATAATTGGCTCCCCCCCCATCTTTTTTGTTAATTTATTTGTAAAAGGTGTATATATTTTAGTATAATTCCGGATAAAACACTTATAGAACCCTGTGAATCCTAGGAAGACTTGGATATTTCGTATACTACGGGGTACCGGCTATTCTATAATAATTATAACCCGGTTTTGTTCTATTGTAATCCCTTCCCCGGAGATCACGAACCCTAGGAACCCGATCTCCCTAATATAAAACTCGTATTTCTCGGGGTTGGTATATAAGTTAGTGGTGTTTAAGTGGTGTAACACCTCCTGGATTACCTCTATGTGTAACGCCTTATCCTTTGAAAAAATGAGGATATCATTTAAGTATATTATATAGGTGATATCGACGAGGCCCACTAGTGCATTGTTAACGTAGACCTAAAAGGTCGCTAGCGTATTAACGAGGTTAAACGGCATAATATTATATTCGTAATGGCCGTACTTAGTTTAGAAAGCTGTTTTTTATTCGTTTCCCTTATGGATATGCACCTGGTGGTACTTATCCTTAAGGTTTAGTTTTATAAACTAACTCACTTTTAAGAGGTGGTTTAGGATTTCTCCGATAAGGGGTAGTGGTGTATAGTTCTTTATGGTGATACCGTTAAGGCCCCGGTAGTCCATATAAAGCTTTAGTTTACTTCCCTTTTTAGGGATAAAGAGGATTGGTGCCCTAGCTGGACTTTTGGACTACCTGATCCAGCCCTTAGTTAGTGCTTTAGTAAGGTATTCCCTTAACTCCGCTAGCTCCGGCTCTATTAGTGGGTAGATGGGGCCATATGGTGGCTCTGCTCTTAGTTTTAGGTTAATAGTGTAGGTGTGTCCACCCCGTTCTGATGGCATAGCCGCTAATGTGGTATTAAATACGTGGGACCACTCTTTATACTCATATAAGAGAACTGGTCCCTGGGTAGTTTATTAGTTATTAATTAGTACCCCACTTATCTTCACCTCGATCCTCTTTATACTTAGGGTGATTATAAAGGTCACCCTCGTATCCCTTGTTGCTCTTCGGATTCCCTTTTTACTTGAGATTAACCGGATACTGTCCTTATTTAAAGGGTAGGTCTAGTTTAGGGTCTCTTATTTAAGGTTCAGCTGGACCGCTTAGTATTAGGGGATCCTTAGTATTATTGTATATTCTTCTACTTTGGTGATCCTAAACTTATATAACCTTGTATAGTTTACCCCGAGATTGTCCATCACTTGGGTTACTAGGGTTTTTGTATTATAGTCGGGTGTACGTGATCCCCATATACCCTATAATAGTGGCTTACTATTAGTGATCCCCGGTGGAGCCCCTTCGTAAAGGAGGATCCTTTAGTCCACTATATTCTTATCTACTCCCATATCTAATAACACCTTCCCCTCCTTTTACACCCCCACTACTCTTATTTACAGGGTTACCTTTACCCTCTAGTAACCCCGCTCTACTTCCTACGGGAGCTGGATAGCGTTCACCCCCGTGGCCGAACCTCCCATCGGCTTTATTATCTTAGGCCAGCATCGTCGTCCCGAGTACCTCGATTATCCATAGTTGTGGTAGTTGGGCTCCTAGCACTGGTCCGAATAGTGTCCTATTTGCCCATAATTAAAGTACTTAATATAACTCAGGTCCCACCCCGGTGGTCCCCTATTAGGTGTACTCTCTTCCTGTTTCACTAAAACCGAGCTCCCAGAGGTCTTAGTGGTGGTCCTTAGTATTTCCGGGGTAGGTTGGGTGGTATTAGTTATAATCTCTTTTTAAGGTATAAAACTAAAGCGAGTAGGTGGCCACTAGTTTCCCCCCCGCTGGTCCCTGGTCCCCTAAGCAACGGGCTTAATACGCTTTTGCTCCCTTAAATATATTTTCTACGTCGTCTCAGCCCTCTTAGCCACGTTATCTAGTTCCCGACGGGTACTCAGTAACCCATTGGCCATTACTTATTGTTATAGGTCAGGTAATAGTTGGTTAACCACATAGACCACCTATGTCCTCTCTGGTTAGGGATCAGGGCACTCCACCTTAACCACTTCGTATTAGTTAAAGAACTATTAATACGTTTAGTTCAGCTTTTACCTTATCTCTTCTAATTCCATTATAACTATATATACCCGGGTATCCGCGTCGGCTATGGTATTACAGAGTTATTACTCTATTGTAGCCTAAATAACGTTAAATACGTTGTTATTATAATTCGTGGTGACGTAGTTCATCTATTGGTGGGAGGTGGTACCCTCTAAGTATTCCCCCGTGAATAGGACCTTAGCCCTATTAGAGTCGAAGTCTTCTTTATATAAGCCGAATCGCCCCTTTAATTTGAACAGAAAATCACTAATATCGGTCCAACTTCCTCCCTTAAAACGGATAGGGGTAAGCTACTTTGTCTATGTGTTAGTATAAACTCACTTAAGTTCTAATAGTTGGGGAGTGGTGAACTCCTAGTATATCACCTTATCTAGGTCGGCGCCGTTCCTAAGGGCTATTATTTAGTCAATTATCTTCCTTTTCTTAGTTTATTACGCTACTTCGTAGAAGAGGGCGTTAACCTCCTTAGTAGTTATTCTTTTTATATCCTCGATATTAAGGTACTAGTAATCCCCGGTTATTTCGTCGTTAAGTATTATCTCGGTTATTAGTTTAGTGGTTAGTTATTTAACGTTTACGGAAATAACTTATTATATCACTAGTACTCTACGGGGGGCCATCGTCGCTCCAACGGTTTATACACCTATAAGTAAGTAGAGATTCGAATGTATTAGGTTAGTCTACGTAGAATAAAAGAGTCGGCGATACCTAGGTAGGGTGTAGTAGTGATTAGTATTCGAATCTGGCCTCCTACAAAATTTCCCACTACGCTACCCCTTAAATCCCCTTCCCGGAGTAACTATTTTCCGTTGGCCCCACTCCGGGGTTGCCCCTCCGGTGCTCCCCCGGCCCCCGCCGGTGCACCTGACAATATTGTAAAAATTATGTATAGGAAGCGGAAAACCTTATTTTAAGGTTTAAGGCCAGGTACGAAATTAAAGACTAAGGCGTTGTACAATAGTACCTTGGCATCAAGGTTATCCGGAATCGAGCAGCCCAGAAGATTTATCTTATTCACGATTAGTATATTAAATAAATCACTAAACACTTCGACTTTACGGATTCAGTGTCCCTAGTGACCCCCCTACCAATAATACACTTTCAAAAGTATAAGGGGGAAGCTATTAAATAAGAGGTTAAGGAATTCTAAAAAAAGGTTAGTTCAATTCTATATACGGTAATTATAATACGACCTAACATTACTTTTACTATTACTCTACTTTCCTAATTCCTTATAAACCCATCTCTAAAACACATTACTATAATAAATTAGGTTATCCACTATCTTTATTTAACTCACCACCTCATAATATACTTTAAAAACTGAGGAGGTAAATAGGTTCTACTTATCGTAGATAATACGTTCTTTATAAATAACAAGGAAACCCGGAGATCTTCACAAGGATACATAATATACCTTTTCGGAGGCCCGATCCAATAAAGGGCCACTCAACAAAATACAATCACAACGTTAACCACCAAAGCTAAACTATTAAGCTTTAAATACACAGTAAAGGAGACTATAACTCTAAAACGGCTTTTTCAGGATATAGCTCTAAGCCTGGGGGACTTATAAAAAGTGTATTACGACAATCGCTAAACAATACGTCTCATCATAGGCAAAGGGGAGCACTTATCAACCCACCTACGGTACGTGGATATACAAAACATATGACTTCGATAAGAACACACAACGGGAAGCTTCCGCGTGGAATACATACCCATAAACGATATACCAGCAGACGAACTCACAAAAAACCTACCTCGAGCGAAGTTTGAGCACTTCAGGTCCCTCCTGAATCTACAAGATACTCGGGAAGGAGTTACACAGACAACAACGCCTTCCGCGACGCGTCCTCCACGACGCGTCTTCTGGACGTAACTCATTTGCCTTTGAAATCGTTGAAACCAACGAGAGACACGGCTACCTCTAGCTCTTTCCTTTGTATTTACCTACTTTTTTTACTTTTCTAAGGGTTGTGGTGTACGGGATCGCGGTTTGCAGATGCGCTGGCATCTGGGGGGGTGTGTCGTGATAGCCTCCTGGCTGAACTAGCCTGTTCGGTGTGCAGAGCCAGTCACGTGATATTGCACATAACCCGTATTACGTAACTTTACCCTTTCTATAGCCTATTTAGAAACGGGCTTCGCCCGGTAATTAGACTTCTAGAAGACAGGCCACCTTCTACCAAAATGACTCCGTTCGTTACGCAGGCTTCACCACAGTATCCAAGTCTCAATTACCTCTCACTAGTCCTTGATATAATCGTAACTGAGAAACGTAAATAGGAGAGAGGTTTGCCGTATCAAGTGAAATGAAAAACCGAAACACCGAATTGTCTCATTCCACATTGCTCAAAGAAGTCACTATTCCCGCCATCTGCGCAATCGCCGCAAATCCTACCTATCAGGATACCAGATAATATAATCAGCACTCCCAGCGACAATCCATGTCCCTTGTCTGTACACGCGTACAAGTCAGTATTCAAATAATGGAAAGCGAAAGCACAAATTACACTTACTGGAGGCTTTCCATTTCCGCCCATCAGGCTTTCAATGGCATCGTCGAAAATCTCTGCGGGGTCCCAAGTGCCATGAGTGTCCCAGCGGCCAACTTCGCACCTCGGTACTCTCTTCTTATCCTCGTCCTCGTCCTCAGTACTCCATACCGTCTTATCCGCCGTGATCCGGACACTGTAGGCCTGGTACCTGGTGGGGTTGGACATCGAGCCCGGCGGAGGTCGGTCGCGCTTCTTGATCTTGCCGAGCCACTCGTCGAGGAACTCATACTTCATTGGGTAAGGAAGCTTGTCATCCTTGAGCGTGATGGTGTCACCCCACTATGTGTCGCAACTCTATTAGTGTCTCTCTGTTGGAAAGCAACACACCACACCTGACGCTTCTGAGCAATGCGGAGTTTTGGTCGTTTACTTACCGAATGCTTCTCGTTAATATCATTATTCCTATAAACCTCTTTCCCTGCGCCGTCGTATACGATTATCTTGGCAAGAAAGTGGTTTTCGCTGCCATACGTCCTGATGTGAGTGTTGCAAACGCCGGATTGGAACGGCGGCTGGTTGGGCTTCTCCTTGTCTTTGCACCCGCACTTGCCGTCCTTGCAAGCCTTCTCCTGGCCATCAGAGCAGCTGAGAAACCCGCAGCCATCAGCGTTTGAACACTTCTTCTCCACGCACCTGCACCTTCCGTCGGCGCAGGCTTTCTCTTCTTCCGGCTTGCACTCGAGGTGCCCGCACGTGTCCGCCGTTGTGCAGGCGCCGGTATCTTCAGGATTCTTGCAGACGCAGGAGCCCTCCTCGCACAAGTACTGGACCTTCCCTCCCGTACACTCGGGGCCGGAGCAGTCTGAGTTGGAGGAGCACTTCTTCTTAGACAGCGGAGGAGTGGTCTTCGACGTTCGGCAGCCGCATGCGCCTGCGTCGCAGAAGCTGGTCATGCCACCACCTGCACACTCAGAGCCTGAGCAATCCGAATCTGCGGAGCAAGTCTTCTGGGGCGGTGGGCTGCTGGTCTTGGATGGGTCGTCCTTGCCGTCTTGACCATCCGAACCACCAGGACCGCCGCCCGGGCTGGCTTCTTCTGAACAGATATCATCATCCTGCCGCTTCAGGTTCTCCAAGACCTTGATCTGATCCTTGGCGCTATCGCCGGAAGGCTCCCAGTGCTTCTCGCCATCTTCGGGTTTGTTTGCCTCCACCCAAACTCGATACCCAGCTTCTCTTGCGATTTTCTTCAAGCCGCCCCCGCCGCAGACGATGGCTGGCTGATACTGGACCATGGCCTTTCCGCGGAACGTCATAAACTCCGGGTCCGAGGTGTGCCGGGGATCTTGCCAGTCGGTAATCTCTGGGACGAGTGGGTCGTATGTGATATCCGTCTGCGGTCCGGGATTCTGGTTCCCTCTCCGCCACCACTCATCGAGATCAGCCTTTATCATGCGCACGAGCCAGGCATCACCCGCCTCACCGAAGTTAGCCCTATCTCCGGGCCTCTCTCCTCGGGTAACGACGAAGACGTGTGGCTCAGCGTCATCATCAAACATGTTCCCCTCAGGGCCGTCCCCACCACGGAGCGAGCCAAGTCCCCTGTTGAGAAATTCAGATGGGCCGTTTTCCCAGGCTCCAAACGTGTCCAGCACCATGCCAACCTGATCTTCCCAGAAATGGGACATCCATACGCCCCTTTTGGAGACGGCGATGACCGATGTACAGCCCCAGAGCCCTGCTATGGCCACTGTCTTTACATCCTCTCCAAACTTCATCCACCGTCCAGTGACAATTGGCCTGTTTCCATCCGCGTTAAGATTCACGCTAGATGAGGCATCCTGGTACGCCTTGTAGACCTCTGAAAAAAGGGTTAGCAGACAATGACAACAAAAGCGGCAGCAAGGACAATAACAATGTGTCATGATATAGCCCACAATTACTGTCCCGTAATAGTGGTTCCACTTTTACGACACAATGAGAATGACAATAATAACAAGAGGAACACCAGGGACAACGAGGACGACAAGAATGACAGGGACAACAGGGATAATAACAACGATAGCAATAAAGATAAGGGCAACAACCAAGGAACGCAAAAGACTCACCTGATCTCATAAATTCAAACTTATTCGTATAATGCTCTGGTCCGAACCAAGAATACGCGTTTGGCTGACTCTTTGGCTCGGGCGGCGCTCTCTTCACAAGCGCCGCCTTGGGACAGCCACCCCCGCCGCAGGATTGCGGAGAGCAAATAGTTGGCTCTGTCCCCACAGTAGTTGTTGTTGTCGTCGCGGATGCCGCGATCGTGTCGCAGGCGGTCTTGGTTTCGTACTCGAGCGTAGAACAACCCTTGTCCAGCTTGCGCTTCTCAGACTGCCCTGGCTCACTTGTGACAGTGCAGAAGACACTGGCATAGGTAGCTGTGACGGTTGTAGAGCAGCTCGTTGTTGACGATGCTGTCTTTTCTTCGGTTTTGGTCTCCTTTTCCTTTTCCATTTCCTCGTATTTGTCCTTGTCCTTGTTGTCACTGGGACAGTTGCCAATCTTCATGCCCAAGATTTGGATGCAAAATTCGGGAAGCTGGAGTTCGATGTTTGAGGGGAAGGGTACACAGCCCCAGCAAATAACTGGCGGCTTACCAATGGGCACAATGATGGGGACGATCGTGGGATCATCATCACCAGAGGAGGATGTTGTAGTGATCATGTTCTCTGTAACAGAAGCCGTGATGGTCTCGATCCGCGCTCCGGGGGGGAGGGTCGTCATGGTGGTGCTCACGGTGGCCTCGCCATCAGTTTTGCAGACACAAGCAGAATCCTGACAGACCTTCTTCTTTCCTTCGCCTTCGCAGTCTGGCACAGAAGCACATTGTCCGTCTTCCGTGCAAGTGGCGGCAGACGGAGTCGGAGTCGGAGTCGGAGTCGAGCCGGGGCTCTTGCAGCTGCACTGGCTCTTCTGGCATACCTTCTCTTTGCCATCGCCGTCGCAGTTGGGCAGGGATGCACACTCCTTGTCTGCAGCGCAGGTGACTGTTGGCTTCGCACTGGTCTCGCCCTCGTTTGTTTTCGTGGGAGGAGTCGCGCTTCCGATGATGCCCTCAAGAGCGTCCCAGTCAGATTTGATCGTGTCCTCGCCAGCCCGAACGTCCTCCTGTGCGGGTCCCACGACAGCCGGGTCGGTTGAGCTCTGCCCTTCCTCGAGGCCTCCGAAGATCTTCAGCAGCCCGCAGTTGATCCTCTGCAGCAGTGGTACGACCTCTTGAGAGCTCTGCCTCTTTGCTGTGGCAGCAAGAGCAGGGCAGTCAAAGATCTTCTGGCCGTCGGGTAGTCCGTTGGCAATCTCGCCAATAGCGGGAAGCAGAGTCTCGATAGCTTGGATGGCTTTAGTGGCCTTTGTTGCGTCAGGTTTGTCGGCCCAAGCGGTGACGAGGGGGAGAATGCCGGTTTCTACTTGGGAGGAGATAGAAACGAGGGTGCTGTGGAACGGGTCTCCTTCAACGTCTATAGTTGGTGAGGGTGCTGAGGTAAGCGTGATAGGAGAGGTAATCGGTCCACCATGGACAATGATAACAGTCGCCACATCTCCCTCTTCTTTTGTGACCTGTGTGGGAACAAATGTTGGTGTTGGAGGGCTCTGGCCGCCATCTTTTGTGTCGCATTTGCAGGTCCCTGACTGACAAGCAACAATCTTGCCCTCTCCAGTGCAGTCGGGTAGGGAGCAGTCCTCAGGGGCTTTGCAAGTTACAGAAGGTTCTGGGCCGTCGCTTGTGTGGGTGGACTTTTCAGAGATCGGTTTGGGACATGGCAGGTCTGGTTGGTCTACCATGCAGCACACGCCTCGATCGTACTGTGCAAGACTCTGGCACGCCGGAAAGTCCTCTGCGCTGGCGACGAGACCCTGGGTGACGAGCAACCAGATCAGGGTTCCAAGGGACCGGGGCCAAATCATGATGGCGAAGGACCACCAGGGCAGACCTGCCTTGAGCGGGCTGATATGACTTGAGAGATAATCGATCGGCGAAACAAGAGCAAGTCTTGAGACATGGAAAAGACCGCTGAGTACTCTGATCCGTGAGTTTGGAAACTAACACCATCAGAATCACAGTGACTTTTAGCCATCTTTATATCATGCTCCTCCTCCACGAGGCCATCTACGTACTGACGTTCCAAGACCACCTCACTTTCCGTGCCGCACTGGGCGGAAAGTTTCAAATACTAACATGTAATATGTATCATGGCGTTCCAAGGTTTGTATCATTGAGTCACTTGTGAGCCTTACACCACCCTTATGCTTTTGTATATTCGTATCATGACGCTGTCGTTCGCGCTCCTCAACCAATGATTCCGTCTCGAGCAGGAGAAGAAAACGCCGACCCAGCGCGGGTGACCTTTGGCATGATGGCGTGGCAGCCTGAGTTGGAACTTGGCCCCTGTTGCTTGAGAAAAGGCGAACTCTGCTGCAGTCGTGCCGCGATCCTACTTATTTCTATTTGGTACACCCTCAAAATCTATGGTTGCATGCCATACTCGGGCAACACGAGGTCTTAGGAAAGCATCGGATGACATTCGCGAAGCATCTAACAGACTGGGCGAGGTACATTCATCCTGTTCTCAACTTGTTCCACGTGCCCTCGACAACGAAGGGGGGCTTCTGTTAGTCGCCGGCCCCCGGATCAGTTTTGTTGGTGTAAGCGGCCGGCTGGCATTAGCCGCCGAGCCCCGCTTGTCGCCGATACCTAGGCAGACGCCGGACCCCACTTGTTGGCGCTAGCTGCCGGACCACACTTATTGGTGATAGTCGCCGGCCGGCCCCCGCTTGCTGCCTGGATTATGACGACCTGGAGACTTGACTGTGCCGCACGTGACGCCATTTCAGACCCTGGAATAGGTCCTCATCGTCCAAGGCTGCAGTCGACATCAACACTACCCGATACTTACCTGGAAGACGTACCTACGGAACCGGAACGTGATATTCCGGTTTCCACCGTGCTCAGTGTTTGCCTGATATAGAGATCATGCCTTGCCTATTATTGAGATTATCCCTTGCCTGATACCCCTTCGAGTCAGCATCAAGCCACTTCACGCATTCCTCTTGGTAGTGGCCCGTTACCTCAGAGCCTTTCGGCTTACTTGACCAAACTCAGTCAGTACCAGCACCCGATGCCCTCCCAAATCGTTGGGGTGTCCCATCCGCCACCCTGGGTACAAGATGAGATGGACAAGTCAGAGCAGAGCGCCGCGAACAGAATAGCAGGGCAACGTGCGAGGCTCCAGGAGCTAGAGGCAGAGGCCGAGCGTCACAACCTGCCGCTTCTGCCGCCTCAACTGCCCAGTCCTCTATACGTAATGCAGGATGTACCTGGCTACAGCGAAGACGATGCTGCAAGGACATTCTATAGGTCCTGTGCAGAAGGTGACCTGGACCGCGTCCGTACATTCGTCGACGAATTCACGCTGACAGCCGCCAATCTTTCCTATGCCCTTGAGGAGGCATGCCAGAACCTACAGCTGGACGTCGTGCGATTCTTGTTACAGCAGCCAGAGACGCAATTGCACTATCGATGTTTCCGCAGGTGCATCGAGTTTCCCGAGGATGACCTCACTGATACGTTTGACCGCAAACCGTCCAGCTCAGTGTCGCAAAGCATCTTTACAAGCGGCAGCCCCAAACTTCTCGATCTCCTGAGAATTCTTGTCGACTTTGGATGGCACCCGAACCAGATTCTTGGCCCCCCGCAGAGAGGAAAACGAAGCCCCCTCCATCACCCCCGCCAGGAGGTTGCGTTGCATTATCCGCGGTGCATCTTGGATCCAGACATCCTGCGATTCCTCCTGGATGCTGGAGCAGATCCGACCATAGCAAGGTACATATACAAGGAAGTCTGGTTCAACAAGCTCCTCGAACAACCTGTGCAAAGATTCAACGGGGATATCCTGCAGATGGCAGTCAATCTTGGCGCTACAGATGCCGTGACTCTACTTGTATCGAGGGGAGCGAAGCCAGAGTTCGGCGTTGCGCTGCACAGTCTTGCCCGACGAAAGCCTGATCCAGGAGCAACAGACTTGCTGGATGAAGAACACTTGAAGGAGCTGTACAAAGAACCACCTGAGCTGGAGTATCCCACGCTCTCTCTCTCCACGCGGCTCGCCATGGCACAACATTTGATTGACCTTGGCGAGAACATCAACAGGGTCGGCAATGTGTAAGTACCCTTAACTCCGGTTTCATCTAACAAGACACTTTTACTTTCCGACTCGAAATGCTACAGGCCTTTGGTTCGTTATAAATTCAGCTACTGATGTGAAGGAATAGATTCCCCCTAGTCGGGCCTTATGTGAAGATGCCTTCCATACAGCACATGGCCACTGCGTTATCACATGCTAAAAACTCCATGGACTGGGCTTTCGTTAGATGGCTGCTGGAGAACGGTGCGGATCCAGCTGCCAGTCCCAGGTCCACATTCTTCGCTGCGGATAGGATCTATTCGATTGGAACCAGTTGCCAGGAGGTCGAAGCGGCGTATGAGAATTTGATACGACAAATTCAGCAGCCAGGGTACAATGTGGCGGCAGCGAGCCAATAGCGCTTGAGCCGTATGTTCACTTATTATGATGTCTGAGAGCCACAAAGTTCTTATCTTGGTCTGAAAAACGGAAGCCACTTCCCGCACTATTCGAAATGATTACCTGACGTGTATTTAGTTGTGCTGTGTATGTCTTGCAAAGTGCCACCAGCCTTGGATATCATCTTGACGCCACTCGACATGTGTGCAATATATAGGCCTTCCCTTCTCTGTCCCCTCACCCATCGTCAGTAACATTGAGAATCCATTCAGCCCCGAATCTCTCATCGGCAATCTCGAAAATCCCTTTGGCTAACATCGAGGCTCTCGTATTCCGAGCTCAACGTCCGTCCGGAGTTTGTATCCATTTGGGACGTCAATGTCCAGCTTCGCCCTCTCGGGGGGTCCGCGCGTGGAAAGGAAGTGATAATTTGGAAGCCTATGGCCCGGCCACGTCGAGGAGTTTTTTTTTGCTGGGAGAGATACGAGAGGTTTGCAAAACTGTGAAATACATGCACAACCTGCTTCAGTTTGCTTCGCAGACAGCAATGCAACAAAAAGAACATGGCAGTAACAGCTCCTCGAGCCCCTCTGCTTGAATACGAATTCACAGGGGTCCAATGCCTGCTGGTCACGATCGCAACGTCTTCGCACCTGTACTGCGCCTCTTCGTAGCCACACCTAATCACGAATAAGAGCTGAATTGGCGGGGCTCCAGTGACCAGAATTAAAGAGGGCGAGAGCGTTTGTGGTTAGGACCAGGCCTTCTGCTGCAACCCCCTGCATTTCTGTTGGTTCCAAGACTTGTCCACCCTTGCGTTCCCACACAGCCGCCTGTTCACCTACAGCCCTACAGTAAATGGGAAACAAACGTCAAGTATCCTTCTCTTTTCTTCTTTTCCGCCCAAGGTTCAAACGCCGGCAGACCGTGCCACCTCCTCACCAGCAAACATGACGCACCCTCCTGAACCTACCCCAGCTATCACCGAAACCAGCCCATTTGTCGAGAATTCCAGTCCCCCAGAAACTAGGAAAGCTCCAGACCGTCAAATCGTCGAGGAGAACGACGCCAGAGATGACAGCGACGCCGCCTCCAAGGCTGGTCCGGCCCCTCAGTGGACGCCTGGATGGTGGAAGAGAATGCCGATAGTCGCTGGTCTTTCAATAATCGCTAGCATGCACCTCTCTGGCTCAATGATTCTCGTCGTCCAACTCGCCAATGGCACCCTCGTCTCAAACTGGAGGGTGTTTCCCACGGTGCTGTCAGCAATCATCGCCACAGCTGCCAACACGCTGATTCATTTAGCATTCACAAAGGGCATGGCCGTGTCATGGTGGAGGAGAAGCATCGAAGAGTATACCACCGTTCGAGACCTACACACGCGATGGGCCGTTGGAGATGGCTTCTTGGGCGCGTTACAAGACCTCGGCCGCCGCGGGCCAAAAGCCGTCGCAGCCGCCAGCATCATGGCCACTTTAGTCGTCATCAACTCTCCGCTAGTTCAGCGAGCTTTGAGCGTGGAACAAATAACTCTCAGCGAAGCCGCTGAATTGGGCGAACCCTATATCAGCACAAAACTTCCCCGCGGGGTTTCGGGTGCATGGGACCAGCAAAGCCGCACAATCACGTTTGGCACTCCAAAGTTCAACGATTGGCTGCTGTTCGAGAACTATTACACAGCTGACGAGGGCGGCAATGGATATTGGAAGTCCCGGTATAATGACTGTTCTGGATCCACGACATGCAAGGGATTTGCCCGAGCGGCCGGCTTGTGGTTCGACTGCGAACAATCGTACATTGTCTACCCTACGATGGAACATAATCCGGATATCAACGATACCGCCAACATCTTTCTCAGTGCCTTTCAGTATAGAGAGTATCCCAACTACGAGATTGACTCCTATGGATCCATGAAGGAGTTGCCTACGAAATAAAAGCCGAGGACCTTTACTTAAAAAGCGATGTAGAAAGAGCAACCCGGATGTTCAGACCCCGAAGGCATGAAGGTGCAGGTGAGGGAGTGCACCATCTCGCCTGCCGTAGTAGAGAACTGGATCAACATTGCCGACGACATACCATCTTTAGACACGATTCGTACCCCGTTCACTCGATTAGTCTCCAAAGAGACTCTTGAAGAGATGCGGGCGGATGTCGAACCTTCCATGCCAATTGAGCAGCGTTCCGGATCCTCGAACTACGGAGGGATTGCATCTTATCTCAACAGACGACTGTCCTCCCGCGTCAGCACAAAGTTCGAGAACGGCTCGTGGACCCAAGATGTCACTGGTCTCTTCGCATCCGAGATGATCGTACAGGGCTCTTCCTCCAACAACACATTGAACAATCCCTGTCTGAATGGCCAGTACTTCCCAGATCCAATGTATCGTGTTGAAAATCTAGTGAACGAGTTGATGTTCTGGCTTTCGACTCAGTCCGGCATGGAATATCCTCGGCTAGAAAGTCATCGAGTAACAAGAGCGCGCATAAGGCACGACGTGGCACTATACATGGTGTACGGCCGGTTTCTGTACGCTGCTGCGGCGCTCACGTTCGCCACAGAGCTTCTGATCACACCCTTGTTTTACGGCTTTAAGAATCTGAGGCGAACGGTCTCGATGTCTCCAATCGAGATAGCGAAGGCGTTTGATGCAGCCCAGCTGCGAGAAGCGGCTTTTGATTCCGAGGCAGGCGCGCTGCTGCAAACGCTTGGCAACAAGCGGATCAATTACGGAGTTCAATATCCATCTGATAGGGAAGGGTCTTCCATTCTAGCCATGGGCCATCCTGATTACTTACAGAGACCAACTTCCGGTACCGAAATAGCGAGATAGACGTTGAGGGCCATGTAAAGACACATGCAGATTTGCGGCTTATTTTATATGCCTGTTGTTGTGAGATAGAATGGTCTTTGTATTATTTCAGAAGCCCCAATAGAATATTTCGAGATCTGGTCGCAATGCGAGTACGAAAGAAGTTGGAGAATGGATGTCTCTTGAGGCAGTGCTATCTCCTGGTCCAGCGAACAACGCTGTCCCGGGCCCCAGTCTGGTGCCCATCGAAGAAGTACAAGTTGCGCAGGGAAGTACGGAGGCGGAGATGGCTTCTGACGCTTCGATGCAAGCCTTCGCTTCCCTGACTTTCCTCATCATTCTGGCTCCGCCAAGGATTCTTCTTCTGCCGACTTATCCCAAGATGCGATTCTTTTGCTGTTTAATCGGGATGACTAGATCTTCGATGCATTACCGGGGCTGCAAATTTATCAAAGATCGGTCTTGCGGGGTGAAGCGCTTAAGGCGAGCGAAGACATCCGTACGATATATTTGTCGGCGACTCAGGTGTGGATTCGGCGCGAGAAATATATCGCGTGGCCATTGCTGGCCAGGGTGAAAGAAGCCTCCTTGGGGAGGTTCTTGTGGAGCTCGACAGCATTTGAGCCCAGCAGCTCATGATTCATCAATCCGCTTCATCGAGCCCATTTGCTTTTAACGAGGACCGTGACTTTGACCGCAAACCTCTGAGTAGGACACTTCCTGGAGTGTAAGAAAGTGTCTTCTTCATCGCACAGCGCCCCGGCGCTGTGACAAGGGTATGGCTGCTCTGGGCCCTCTGGGTCAAATAGTGAAGTCGTCGTTGTATTTGGCTCGAATGTGGATCTGGTACTTTTTTCCAGTTTTTTAAACGATGGTTGATGCTGCATCCGGGGGTTCCGACGACCTGTTTTTGACGACCCAACCCGCGAGGATTGAAACGTGGTCATCACGTCAAGCGGTGGCAATGCCAGACACTTTCGTTGACGACAATTGTACAGGTCAGCCGGAGTGTGCGGGGGAAGGGGTGAGAAAGAGGGGAGGAGTGGGAGGGCGGGGCGTGAAGAGAGAGGGGAACATCTAGGAACAGTTGGGTTTGGCGTCGGCCATATATGCTTTGAACGCAGACGTGACGAATTATGCCTTGCACGCAGCCCTCCCGATAGGGATAGACCATGGGGTGAGTGTACATAGAATTGTGAATGTAATTGATAAAATCATTGGCTAGAGTGTCCAGGCACAGGGTGAGAGAGGGAAACGATTGGATTATGTCGAGAAGGGTGGCACTCAGAAGACTAAAATCCGACGTGAGATTCAGCCGTCGGGCATCGGTAAGAACAAACAGGGCTGAGGGAAGGCAGCTGTCAGGTTGATGAACCCTGTTCTGAAAATCAATATTGTGCAGGCCTTGCAAATAGCCCGCATTTTTTGGTGTGTTGAAGTGCCCAATACCTAAAGCGATCGCCGCCCTTGATTTTGAAGATATGATAACTAGGTCAGCACATGCATGCCATTGGTAAAAGACTCAGCTTCTACCTGGTAGTAAACATATCAGGCCATGACGAGACAACTAGTTGCGACACATTAGAGGGCTAGCGAACGTCTCAGATATACAACTATCCTCCGTACTGAGCTTATCCTCGAAAGATGGTTCAGACAATCATTTCCCTATCTTTATCGGCGCAACGACCCCGTACAGTCTGCAATTCTGGATTTCATTTCAGGCCTCTAATCGGCCACGAGTGTCGATAAAAATGCAAGGGCCACTGTCCAGGGATTACCGGATCGGATGGATTACACCGCGGCCATTGGAGCTGGCAGCCGCCACTGCCTTCCTAAACAAGAAGTACGACGACCCAGACAGTGTGGCTCTGAACGATGATAATACTTACCGCGTTGGAAAGATGGGCAATCATCATGTTGTAATTGCTGCGCTTTCAGATGGAGATGCTGGCATCAGCGCCGCTGCGACGGTAACCAGAGACTTGGTTCGGTCCTACACAAACCTCAAAGCCATTCTTATCGTCGGAATTGGTGGCGGTGCTACCAGAGCCTACGACACCGAAAAGGACGATAAAGAAAACGAGATCCATCTTGGTGACGTCGTAGTCAGTACGAATTCGAACGAGGACGGGGCCATTCTACAATACGATTTCGGGGAGCAGGTTCAAGGCGAGAACTTCAGAGCCAAGAAACACATGAATCTCCCCCCGAACTCGATCAGGACAGCCATAACTTCTCTCAGAGCGGACCACGAAGAAGGAACAGATTCCCTAGCAGACATGGTTGAGGAAAGGCTCAGTCTCAAAAAGTCACCCAAGTTCAAAAGTCAATATGGACGGCAAGCGAACAGTACCGATGTCCTTTATTCATCTGGATATGTCCATGTTGGCGAGAGAAAAACATGCGAGGGTTGCAACAAAGCGTACATCGTTCGTGGAGGCCGAGAGGCAAAGGACAAAGCCCCTCGAGTGCATTATGGTCTCATAGCCTCTGCCAACAGTGTATTGAAAGATGCCAAACGGCGGGATGCCTTATCAGAAGAGTTTTCAGTCCTGTGTTTTGAGGAGGCAGCTGGTCTCATGAACCAGTTTCCTTGCTTGGTCGTCCGAGGAATCTCCAATTACGCAGACACCCACCAAAGCGAGAAGTGGCAACGCTACGCTGCAATGGCTGCGGCAGCATACTGCAGGCAGCTTCTTAGCAAAGTGGTTCCTCGGAGGTTGGAGCAAGGAGAGAGAATCGCGGAGCAACTTGAACGAATCTCAGATAATGGTAGGCCAACAATCCTACGAAGCGGTAGACTGAGCTGCATCTAACCGCCTCTATTTCAGTCAATGAAACGAGAAGGGCCGTGGAAGGACTCGGGAGACAAGTCGAAGGCGACCAATTTGACAGCTGGTTCCGACGTTTCTTAAAGGTCGACTATGTTGCTCAGCAGAAACAGCACTTTGCGGACTGCCATTCTGGCACTGGAGAGTGGTTTCTACAGTCACCTGAGTTCATGCAATGGATGGATCATCCGGGAAGAGTTCTATTTTGCCCTGGTAAGCCTGGGGCTGGTAAGACGAGGATAACCGCTCTGGTAGTTCACCATCTCAAACAACAATTCACGAAAGATAAAAACAACTACGGCACCGTATCTTATGTCTACTACCAGTACAGCGAGCGGGAGAATCAAAACGAAGAAGATATTCTCCTGAGTCTCCTGCACCAAGTCACACCCAGAGACCAGCTGCCGGACGACATACGGAAACTTGTTGCTGCATATATATCCCATACCAGGGAGGAGCCCCCATCGTCCAAAGAACTCGCGGCAGCACTGAAAGACGTCTTTCAAAGACGTTCGACTCGGTCTTTTATCATTTTCGATGGGCTAGATAGTCACCTACTGACAACTCTTATCATCTTCCGGCTCTTGAGACCATTCTTGGCCTCCGAACCAATACCAAAGTCAACATTCTGATCACCTCTAGACCCAACCCGTACATTCAGTCTCAGATCGAGAAGGAACTCCAATCCGGAGAAGAACTATTACGGATCGAAGTCAAAGCGTCATCTGATGATATACGAAAATACCTTGAACAAGACTTGAAATCCAAATGTCTGAATGATGAGCATTTGCGGTCCGACTATGCCAGCGAAAAGATGAACGAAACGCTCAGGGAGACGTGCATGAGTATGATTATAGAGGTTAGCAAGGAGATGTACGTGAGAATCTGGCATCGTGGAGCCTGAGATTTGATGATTGACATGAACTTGCTAGGTTTCTGATTGCCAAGCTTTTCTGCAAATCATTCAAGAGCTTACCAAACTACCGATCCATCTATGACGAACTGGAGAAGATTAGCGGCCAGGTATTTGGCTTACAGCAAGCATATGAGAGCACCTTTCGACGGATCGAGGACAAACACAACGATCTCAGAGAGCTCGCCTTCAGGACACTTCGATGGGTTATTCATGCGCAACGCAAATTGACCAAGTTCGAACTGGAACACGCGCTCGCCGTGCATCCCAAAGCCCCAGACTTTGACGAGGGAAGTTTCACTGACATTGACACAGCCATGCTTGCTTGCGAAGGGCTTTTGAAGCTGAACAGCCGCGACAACAACAAAGTCGAACTAATCCACTCTATGGCCCAAGACTTCCTTATGAAACACGAACGGATGCGCAATTTCACAGCCGCTGGAGATCTTGCCATCACCTGCCTCACATATTTGACGTTCATCCCGTTTCGTACTGGATGCTGCGTCAATGCTGTAGCGTTCATGGAGAGGAAACGCCGATATCCCCTATACATTTACGCAAGCAGCTATTGGGGAGCCCACGCACGGTCTTGGATGGAGTCACACGTCGCTTGTAACGGGGAGTCAACAGTTAAAGAAACCTTTGCACGATTTTCCGAGTGTCTTTTGGCATAATTTCGCACACCTGAAGCGATATTTGCGTCTCTCCAAGGCTATGAGTCGCGGCTATGGGGTGAAAAGGGCATGGGGCCGGTAAGGAAGACCACTGCACTACATCTTGCTACTATATATGGTCTTGAACCAGCATTTGAGACACTTCTCAATGATTTTAAGGATGCGGGTCCTGTCGACGACTATGGCAACACACCACTACTCTACGCCACCAAGAATCACCACTAAGCTCTGGCGATGTCCATATTGAATCGGCCAGAAGTCAACCACAACTCCAGAGACAAGGATGGAAGAACACCGCTCTCCTTTTCTGCCGAGAATAACGCGGGTTTATCATTGGTCAGGTCGCTGATAAGGAGAGATGTCGCTTCTGTGGCAGTAAAAGATCGCAAGGGTAGGACGCCGCTGTCTTACGCTGCTTCAGCCGGGAATCTGGAGTCGGTCCGTTTGTTGGTCGAAGAAGGCGCAGCCGATATTGACGCTCAGGAGGGAGACAGCTGGACGCCAATTTCCTGGGCAGCCTCACAGGGCCACGAGGAAATCCTCAAATACTTGCTTCAAAAACGCAGAGAATCGCTCGTCGCCGAATCGCCCGCACTCAAACACCATCCCGTCCTAGATGTTGCCGTTGTTAAAGCAGCAGGTCTCGGCAGAGCCAGGTCAATTGAGCTCATCTTCGATGAAGGGGGTGTGAATGTTAACCACCCAAACCGTCGAGGCGAGACAGCCCTGTGTCTGGCAATTAAACGAGGGCACAGTGATGCTGTTAGGGCCCTTGTCAAGTATTGCAAGGCCGATGTCCTGTTCAACTACAAGGAAGCTGCTTCGCCAATGTCTATGGCCTTTCGGACGGTGAACCTTGACTTGATACGCATAGTTCTAGGCGTAGATGACCCGTCATTGAAACGTCCCTTCGAATCCATTTGGAACGACCTATGGAGCATATCAAAAGTCAAGTCCCTCGACAAGACCTTCGGGGATGAGCTGGAGAGCGTTGTTTGTTCGGATGGAAACACACCGAACAGTGAAGGTTTTACACCTCTTTACTGGGCTGCCCAAAAGGGTCAAGAGAAACTGGTTCGCAAATTTCTCGGGCAGAGCGATATCGAGCCTGATCGACTTTGCAACGCTGGCCGTTCCGCGTTGTGGTACGCTACAAAGGCAAAGCACCCGAATATCATCAGTATTTTACTCGAGAGTGGGAGAGTAGACGTGAATTTGCGAGCGCCCCTAGGGCTGTCGGGCTCAGGGCCACAGCATATGCGCTCTCCTCTTGGCTTGGCAATGGAGAGTCGCAACGAAAAAGTCGTATCGATTCTTTTTCGCGAGAAAAAGCTCGACGTGTTTCAGCCGGACGCTCTTGGCAGCCATCCTATTCAGGTAGCTGTGGAAAAAGGGCTGCTTAGAACGATCCAACTCATGTTGACACGTCGCATAGACATCAATGTCCAGAATCGAGATGGGCAGACACCACTCGCGGTGGCCGCAAAAAAAGGCTCTGTTCCTATTCTCGAGCTGTTCCTTGCCGCGGAGGCCGACGTCAATATTTGGAACTTTGAAAGACACACAGCCCTCTCAAACGCCGTGGAAAAGGGCGACACAAAGGCTGTAGCATTGTTGTTGAGGACAGCGACGTTGCCAGTCGACAATGCAGAGAAGAGCGAACGCCATGCCACAGTAAACTTGAGAGACTCCAGGGGTTTAACTCCACTGATGACCGCCGTCAAACAAGGCAAATCCGAAACCGTCCATCTTCTGGCACAGTCGACCAGGACATGCTTCAACATCCAAGACCGGAAAGGACGAACTGCACTCCATCTTGCGATTGAGTCTGGACGCTCTGATTTAGTTGCTCTTCTGGCCGCCGTGAGCGGCAGTGCTTTCTTCAAAGAGGACTGGAAGGGGATGACCCCGTTGTTTCTAGCAGCCATCGGAGGACATACCGAATGCCTCAAGACACTACTCCAAGACATGACCTACCGGCTGAGCATCAACAAGAAAAATACTCGAGGTCTCTCGATCTTCTCTTTCGCCGCAAGAAAGGGCCTTTGGTCGGTGGTTGAAGAGGTCTGCGGTATTCGAGGGATTGACCTTGACCCACGAGACGAAAAAAAGCAAAGTCCGTTGTCCAATGCCACGAGGGGAGGCTCGGGCCTGAGGCTCATTTCGGCTCTTCAGAAGGAGTTGTCGGTTACTTCCATCGATGAGGTGTTTCAACCCGGGCGCCTTTCTGTGAACTCCGAGAACAAGGGCGGCCAGACCCCTCTAATGCACGCCGTGATCAGGAAAGATGTAGAGCTCGTCAAAACTCTGCTCGAGATAGAAAGCATCCATGTAAAACATGTGTGCAAACACCGGCGTACAGCATTGTCTTACGCAACTGAGATAGGTGGCCTCGACACGGTACAAGAGCTTCTGAAACACCCCGACACAGACCCCGATCCACCAGACGACGTGCGGAGACCCCCTCTGTCGTACGCTTGTGGAGGAGGTCATTCGGAGATAGACAAGGCTCTGTTGGACCTATGCACAGAGAAGGTCAACATCAATCGTCGCGACAAAAACGAAATGTCGCCTTTGACTTATGCTGTGAGGAGAGGCCATCTCCACGTAGTACAGCTGTTGGTCACGGTCGAAGCTCTGAAACCCGACGTCAAGGGCCAGCATCGTCGGACCCCGCTGATGGAGGCAGCCAGATACGGACAGTTAGAGATAGGCCGAGTGCTTTTGAACACGGGAAAGGTCAACGTCAACAATCGGGACAAGAACGAAAGAACGCCACTATGGCACGCTTTGGACCGGAACCAACGGCAAATGGTTAAGTTTCTTGAGAGTAGTGGGGGAAAGGACTTGAAGCCGAGGCCGAAAACTAAGAAACAGTAGCGAAAGACTCTTGAGATCAGACCGGAGGTCGAAAGCCCGCAGGAGAAGCCCCTTGAAACCGGGGTTGAGGACGACAACGAAGATCAAAGGGCTCTTGAAAAGAAGGTCAGATTTTTATAATGAAGGATACAACAAGACAGACGACAAATCCGACAAGGGGGGACGCTGGTGGCTGCAGAGGACAATAAAGGAGGGATTGAAGTGTCATAGAACCCTAATAATCAAACGATACAGCCGCATTATCAGTATTCATGAGTAGACGCCTCCATGTCCTTATATTCACTATCGAGAATGAAACGAATTGAGCTCATTGTTTTTACATATGTATTTCCACTCTGAAGGTCGTCTCTTATAAGCTTTCCAAGCGCACCTTAAGATCCTCGTTCACCAGAACCATCTGGGACGGCTTAACCAGCTGCCATTCGTCCGGGTTGAACGTACTCGGTTCGCTGGCCACTATAACATGACTCCCATGCATCTTCTTCTCCAGCCGCCCGTTCCCGTTGTCAGCTCTTCCTCTAGAGCTGACTTCGTCCGGATTTCCTTTGTACTTCCTGTTCAAAGTTGGTCCGGCAGTTTCTGAATAGTACAAACTCGGAGGCTCATGGTCTTCCGGACTCGCGTGTCTGACGGCGACCAGAGAGCTACCGGATGTGACAATCAAGTTCAGCGTATTCGCTTCCCGGGCTGACGTCTGCTCCCCAGCAAACTCCTTCTGCATCCCCTCAAGCATCGCAATCGTCTCTCTCATGGCGCTCGCCATCTTGTCGATGCTATATAACGAGTTCCAGTCTCCGTCCTCGCCGCACAGGATGAAGAAGTACAGTGCTGCGACATGCTCTGCGTCGGTTGTCCCGATGATCGCCGTCTGATACCGCAGCGGGAGATACTGCAGGATAACCGTGCGGATGGACGCAAAAGAACCGACGACGCCGTTGTGAGCGAACAGGTGCCGACCAAAGATGAATGGATGACAGTTGGTATCCACCACAGGCGTGAGCCCGGGAGCGGCGCGGACATGGGCGAGAACAGCATTGGTGCTCGTGCCGCGGGCAATGCTTTTGAAGGCTAGATCGTTCAGAGGGGGTCGGGTGTTCTTGTAAACAACAGGCCGGAGGGCTCCTACGCCTGTAGAGTCATCGTCGGGGTCAAACTCGCATTGGCTGGACGAGTACCAGCCGATCCCAAAGCCATCCATGTTGGTCAGCGGGTTCGACGACCCGACATCATTTGCCGACGATGGAGTGACCTGAGGGGCATGTGATGGGTTGAAGGGAGTATGGCCGGACGGCAGGAAGTGCTCGTCGACTATTCAGATCAGCAGTGCCCCATCGCATGCCGGAATCTCGCCCACCCTGCTTCACGATTGAGTGCCGTGGCCGTAGCACGAGGTCCTCGAGGAGTTGCGGCTCTTGGCCGAGGTAGGTGAACCAGCGGCACATCTCGATGTTGCCTTACTAGAAGACGGATACGGTGAAAGCGCTTCGGAGGGGCGATTTGGCGTCGAGGAGACTGACTCGAGGTCAAGAGATGAAGATTTGGTAAAGTCGTTCCATTTCTTCGTCGTCTGCCGTCGCGCTCGGCCTTAGAGGACGCCGTACTAGGCGCATGTCTCAGTGACGATGGGACGCGCAGCTGACGTCACGGAGATTTGAGTTTGAACGCCTCTTTACACGCTCCTCTCCTCATCTCATCTGGCACGCTAGACAACAGGCATTCTCCTCATCCGCAGTTGCCCCGAATGTTCCTGTGCAAACCGACTAAGTAATCTAGCCGCGAGAGATGTATGACGCTGGCACTGTGGCACTGCAATATCCTCTATGCTTTTTTTGCCTGGCATTCCGGTGGTGGGTTGCTCGGGGCTCTCCGAGCTGATGTCCTCCATCTGCTTGTGCACCGGCCGGCGCCGGCAAAAACACACACCGGTTCGCCGACGGGCAGAGCGGGGCCGATTGTCAACCTGGAACGCCGAAGGACTTTCGTCTCGGATACCCAGCTCTGAATCTACGGCAGTCCGCAAGAGCCACTCCACCAAAACAATTTTTTTAGAGTTAATTACTCCAAAAGAACCACAATTCGTTAATACATTTACACCACCGTATAAAAGGGTTTTCTTTTTTAAGTATTTAACACAACATATAATTATACCATAGCGATTTTTTAGCGAAACCCTATACACAAAAATTAGAAAACATATAAAACCGTACAAACTCGTACAAAAGTGAACCTTATTTTTATATTTTCTTAATTTTATATCCCATTATTTCAAAATAGTATATAATTACCCAAAAAACCATATAATAAATCAACTTATTACTAAGTTTAAACGGAAATAGTTAACTTATATATTTTATTCTTAGGATCTTTCTCACCTTAATAAAGTCCTAAACGAACTTATAATTGACCTTATAGTTGACGACGACTTTAACTCTATACCCTCTAAGTTACTTACCTCAATTAAGGAGGAGTTAACTTACGTACCTACAACTATTAACTTCCTTCGGGCTACCCAAAAGAGCTCACAATAACGTAAAACTAGTATCCAATAAATAAAAAAGCCTACGAAGAACTCCCCTATTATCCTAATTAATATTAATTTTTAGTTTACCTTATATTATAAAATAAATATTAATAATATTCTTATTACTATGTATGTACGTGTAATATCACCTAAGAAGTTCTCTAGAAACTCCTCCTTTTTTTTAATAATAACGTATACTTTATACTTAGATATAATATATATAATACTATAAAATTTTATTATAAAAAAACATTTTCTTAATTATAAATAAAAAACTATACTTATTAACCCGAAAAACCCTACTAATATCTACGAATACTAAAGTATTATGTATAAAACTAATACCCTTAATTCGTTCTTTAATAAAACCTTAATTCTTCTTAAAAAGGATATATACTTATTATCTCTTATGTTATTAACACGTATAAAAGTACCTAAGATTGTGTTAAAGGTCTTAAAAAAGTAACGTATAATAAAGAAGACTATACTTACCAACGAAGTCCTATAAGAGCAAAATAGCAATCCTATATTTATACGGTTAAAAACAGGGGCTAAGCGAAAACGTACCCTTAAAGCAAAAGAAGCAACAGAGTACACAAAAAAGCAGGCTACTATACATAAGCAGAAGTACTCGCAGGTCACTAAGGATAAGGTTATAATTAAGGAGGATAATAATATAATTAAAAAAGAGATTTTTATAGTTATTAAGGAGGATATAAATGTTAAAAAATAATATATAAACTTCTACTCTATTCTTTAATTTCTAAATTACCTATCTTAATATATAGGAGTTTATCTATATTAATCCCAGCATCTTATAATCTTTACTTAATCCAATCAACTCCACCTATCTACCTTCCAAATAGTGCAATCTCTAACTAACTTCCTGACCTTTAGTGCCGATCTAGGCAGTACTATAAGTACTTATACACCTCAACCTAAGGGTATTAATCCCCTTTAAAGTAGGTTACTGCGAAGGGCTGGTCCTAGGCCTTGTCTCAACCGAAAGGTAGCCAAATACTGTTTATTTCAAGCTGAAGAGGAAAAGGGTAAACTACGATATAGCGCAAAATCTCTACTTCTTAGGGGGTGGGCACTAGTGGAGCACCGGTGGGGCACCAGTGCGAGCACGGGCATAACCCGGGCATAACCACCGGGTTCAGCCCGTGACACTACCCCCCTCCTCCCCCCGCGCAGCCTCTAGTTCCTAGCCGGCCTCCTGGGGGGGCACCTACGCACACACCGCGTCCCGTCGTTCTCCAATATTAGCCCATAGCACTCCTCGTAACGGTCCAGCACCTCCGTTTCCTCTACAACACCGGCTAACTTCCACGTAGGGTTAATATAACCCTCCCACTTTACCAGGGCTTCACATCTTCTCCCTTTACCCACCATCTTCCATCTAATAACGTAAATCTCCTCTACTTACCACTTATCCTCACCATCTACTTCCCCGGGTAACCACTTATACTAGAATTATAATACTCTTATATAACCCTTATCCATAATAAGCTCAAAGGGTCATCATCATCTCTTCTTCCGGGAACCCATACTTCGTCCTAAAACGTTAACCTCTACTACTTATTAATCACATATTCCGCGATCTAGCCCTTCAACTACAACTCTGGTGCTTATCGGAGTCTTCTTACATAAGGGTGCCGCCCAAGGCAAACCCTGAACAGTTTATCTCTACTATTATCTTTCCTTCAGAGTTAAAGCAGCAAAATACCAGCTCTATACTAAATAACCACTTAAGCTCCTAGAATCCTTCTTCCTAATTAGGTCCCCAGTAGAATATAGCCGACTTCTTCGTAAACCTCATAAAAAGCTTAATAATAAGGGTATAATTGGGTATAAAAATACGATAATAATTCGCAAACCCAAGGAAACTTCTAACCCCCTTTATAATCTTTACGGTCTTAACTAAAAAAGCATACTTCTTAGGGTCTAATCGTAGTCCGACCTCTACTAAGCACCGGAGAACTACCCGTACCTTCTCTTCGTACTTCTTCTTTAACCTAAACATATAAATCAGGACATTATCCAAATAAGTAGTAATAAAATTATCTAAGAAGTTTTAAAGAGTTATACTAATATACAACTAGAACGTAGTTAGGGCCCCGGTAAGTCTAAAAGAGCAGACCAACTACTCAAAGAGTTCATATTTCGTATAAAACGTTATCTTCTCAACGTCTTCTTCTACGATCCGAATCTCATAGAACACAGCCACGACGTCAAACTTCGTATACCACTACACAACGGCTACCTATTAAAGGGTCTCTAATATAAATAGTAATAGATAATAGTCCTTTTTTATAATATTATTAAGGGCTCGGTAATTAATACAAAACCGAATTCCCCCACTAGGCTTCTTAATAAACAACACTAGGGCACCCACTGGCGAGCTACCGGCTCGAATAAACCCTTTATCCAACAGGTCCTCTAATGTTTTTTTTTAGGACTAAGAGTTCCTCACAGGACATCCCATATAAGGGTCCCCATAAAAGTATAAACTCCCAACTATAAGTATCCTTAATAAGGGGGATTTTATGGTCAACCCCTGGCCTCCTAGGGGGCACCGAGTATACCTTCTCTGGGTCAAATAAGTCTCTAAGCTCCTTATAGACCTAACCTAGGACGAATTCTTTTATATCCACAGGTTTTTTTTCTTTTAGTACATCCTCGATGTCCCTTAAACTCACAACTATAGCCTAGGCCTCTAGTGCCCTCTAACACTTCACTCATCAGCATATAACTATAAACACAAGGGCCATCAGTAATCGGGCCATACAAATCTCTTTTATAATAACTAATTCTTCCTAATTAGAGAAGTATATATTTACTCCTCCCTTACCATAGTACGCCCACTAGGCAACGGCGTTACACACTACACAGTTCACTTCCATCCATAACTTCCCTAGGTATATAGGGGGGTCTAAACCCTTTATTATATATACATAAATTTTCTAAGTATAACCACTTAATTCCAAATCCGGGATAGCCACACCCTAGGCATCACTAGGTAATAGCCTGTTTTATATATACCCTCGTAAAACACACTTCTTCTAATCCATTAACGGTAATCGGAGGCGTCTAAAGAGAAACTAATCCATTATTACGTAAACATCGCAACTAGTATTAATAAGGGTGTATATTAAGTGTCCTTTATTAATCCTTACCTAAATAATAATTAACCCTTAGCTCCTTTATTATTACTCTTCTTAATAAAACTCCCATCCTTTGGCTTCCTTTTTTATTAATTTTAATACCCGACTTTATACTAGAATTACTCTTTTCTCGAATTATCCCCACTAAAGGAGGTACTAGTAACCTCTTAGTCCTCTTTTTTTAACCCGGGATCCTTCTACTTCTTTATTACCTTAGTATAAGTAACCTTTACCTACCTAAAAACCTTTTTTTAGTAATTCCTAGTAATATAACCTTTTTTATTATAATAAAAATACTCATAATAGTCCACTAGTGGGTTACTCGAGGAGCGGCGGCGGTAATGGTCCTTCTCCTCCCTTTAAGTTGATAAGGTACGAGTAGTACTAGTTATTTAAACATCTCCATTATAATCCTTCCGTAGAGGAGCTGGAGTTAGGGACTAATAATATTCCCGTTTAGTAATGATGAGTATTATATACTCTAATTTCTAAGTAACGTCCTATACCCTAATAAGCCACTAAGTATACTCCCCTAGTAGGGAGATGGTGACTAGGTGCTCCTTTAGGTGGGAAGTAAGGGCGTTTTCTAATATAATAATCTTAATAATGTCGGGCTATACACTACCTCCTACGTTTATTATTATTCGTTCAAACTTCGGTAAAAAAATAACTAACTTCTCGTTATTTTTCTAATAGAGGGTTTATAGTTGGGCTACGGCTTAGGGTTAGGTGTTCGGGTTTTAGTAGGTCCTATTAAAGTAGAACATAAAATCTTCGGGGTTATGTTAACCTCTAGGCCCCCCGACTATGTAAAACATAGTAACCACCTACTAGGGACTAGTGTTTAAATAGGAGTTAATTATATACTATAATTCCTAGTTAATAGGGTAAAATACTCTATCCATAATAATCTTATCCCTTATCTACTACGCCTAAAAAGGGTAGTCCTTCCACTTCCCCGAGAATTTTAAGGGTATTAGTAGTGGTTTACGGTGCATTAGTGTCTTTATTACGAGGTAGTGGTTACCCATTAACAGGGCTTCGATACCTATATCTTTTATAGGGGTTAATATTATTACCCCTAAACCTTAACTTCGCTCTAACTTATTAGAGAGCTTAGTAATCCTCGCCTATAGGGGCCCGAGGGCCTCGTTTAAGGTTAACTATAGTTGGGCCTATAGTTCATTAGCTATTATACTAGTTAATATCCTCTTCTTAACTAGTAGAGAGCTGTACTCTACTCAGCGTTCAACGTTCATTAATCTATTATTAGGGAACTATGCTTAACCTAGGATTCCACTTCATAACTAGTAAAGAATTACACTTAACTTAGTGGTATCTTATATAATAAATAAAACTGAGCTTAAAATATACAAAAAGCTGGTCCTAGGCCTTGTCTTAACTAAAAGGTAGCTAAATATTATTTATTTCAAGCTGAAGAGGAAAAGGGTAAACTATGATATGGTGCGAAATCTCTGCTTCTTAGGGGGTGGGCGCTAGTGGGGCACCGGTGGGGCACCAGTGCGAGCACGGGCATAGCCCGGGCATAACCACCGGGTTCGGCCCGTGACAGTTACTACTATAAAAAAGTCTACTCCTTCAAATAATTACATACATAATAAGTAGGTCTCTAATAATAAATAACCATTAAGGACTACCTTATTATACTCTAATACGTTAAGCATAACTTAGACCTTTAATAAATCAAATAAATAAGCATAATCTTATATAAACTCCTTATTAAAGTTATAGTAAAGTTACTATGGTTACCCAGGGATAATATTTAGCTTACTTTTTTATGCGCAAATCCGATGATTATTCCAGACCTTAACAAAGTTTTTAAAGTCTTGACGGATTAAGGGCATAAACGTATACAATATTACAACCTTATCAGTAAGATTATTTGGGTTAAATAACCTAAGCTATTATAAGTGACCAAAATATTCCTTTTTAAGTAATTAATACTAAGTTGTAAAATTGTGTATTAGGAGGTAAATATATATACACTATTATGCTAATAATCCCTGGTATAGTTGCCCCCACTAACTTTTAATTTTAATGTTATGGATACTTTTACCGAAAATCTAATAATCACAAAACTTAATAAGAATATCCTAGTCTAGTACCTAAGGATTCTTTTTTGTATAATCTTATAAAAGGAAGTAGTAGCCTCTAATTATTAGCATAATCTTAACACCACAATCTAATCGAATCTTCAAAGGTATAACCTTTTACTTAGAGATAATATGAAAGTATTATAATAGTACAACCCTAGTAGTGTATACTTTAACCCCTACGTAAAACCACACAATGTATTAAGAGTATACATTAATACCTACGTATATCTTAAAACCACACGGAAACAGCTTATTATACACATTAATTAACCAAATATAATTAGGCCCAGGGGTTATATACCCTTTCCAATGGTATCATAGCTCTTAGAAATGGTTTTATACTTTATTAGGAAAGATTTCGTAGTAGGCTTCGTATACGGTATAATAACTGATTACATGGCCATATTATCGTATATAGGTGTAAAGAAGCTCACAGCTAAAACTACGGACTACTCGGGCACTATCCTCAGCTATACAAAAGTGCTCAACTACCTTATTATAGGCTATAATAATTTACTTTTTTGATTATCGTTAATATAAATTATGGTATTGTTATAAATCTATAAGACCTTTTAGTGAAATTTAGTACCCTTCGTTTTTAAGTACTTAGAGCATATAGCTATTTATAAGTCGTTAATTAAAAAATAACTCGAAAATACAGCGGAGTAAGGCATCAGAAAAGGTCGTTCAGATTTCTCAGCGAAGGTCCCATTTTTGAAGTTGTCGCTCAAGGGTTCAAAGGGATATTCGAATAAATTCGGATTCGTACAAAAAAGTAACAATTACAAAGTATTTCCAACTAACTTCAAACTTATCAGTAATTTGCTAGCGAAAGGGCTTAAGGTCGATTAATGGACGAGGTATTTTATACGAATTTTTCATAAAAGTGTACGAAGGTGTGTAGAATAGTAAAATTAGGTATCTAAAAACCTAAAAAACTCAAAAGCAGGGCGGACCCATAAACTTCATTACATAAGCGTAAAGAAAAGCCCATACTTAAAACCGACTATCCTAAAATACCCGATTATGCATCCTTTTATAGGGTTTTATATACCCTTAGGTGTTTCTATTCGTTATTGAACTTCCTTATACAACTTTGTGTAACCCTAACCGATCCTATATAGCCCCGAAACACTAAACTTAAAAATAACACTAAATGTACTAATATATACGATTCCGTATATAATTACGAAATTAATCACTATCAGAATTAGGCTCAATAATCTCAATAACCTTAGATGGATTTATGCGAAGGGCTGGTCCTAGGCCTTGTCTCAACCGAAAGGTAGCCAAATACTGTTTATTTCAAGCTGAAGAGGAAAAGGGTAAACTATGATATGGCGTGAAATCTCTGCTTCTTAGGGGGTGGGCGCTAGTGGGGCACCGGTGGGGCACTAGTGTGAGCACGGGTATAGCCCGGGCATAACCACCGGGTTCGGCCTGTAATACTACCCCCCTCCTCCCCCTACGCGGCCTCTAGTTCCTGGCTAACCTCCTGGGGGGGCACCTATGTATACGCTGCGTCCCGTTGTTCTCCAATATCGGCCTATAATGCTCTTCGTAACAGTCCAGCACCTTTATTTCCTCTATAGCACCGGCTAACTCCTACGTAGGGTTAATATAGCCCTCCTACTTCACCAGGGCTTCACATCTTCTCCCTTTACCCACCATTTTCTATTTAGTAGCGTAAATCTCCTTTACCTATTACTCATCCTCGCTATCTACTTCCCCGGGTAACCACTTATACTAGAATTGTAGTACTCTTATATAACCCTTATTCATAATAGGCTCGAAGGGTCGTCATCATCTCTTTTTCCGGGAACCCATATTTTATCCCGGAACGTTAACCTCTATTGTTTATTAATTACATATTCTACGATCTGGCCTTTTAGTTATAACTCTGGTGCTCATCGGAGTCTTTTTATATAAGGGTGTTGCCCAAGGTAAACCCTGAATAGTCTATTTCCACTATTATCTTTTCTTTAGGGTTAAAGCGGCGAAGCACTGGTTTTATACTAAATAACCGTTTAAGCTCCTAGAATCCTTCTTCTTAACTAGGTCCCTAGTGGAATATAGTTGACTTTTTCGTAAACCTCGTAAGGGGCTTAACAATAAGGGTATAGTTGGGTATAAAAATGCGATAATAATTTATAAACCTAAGGAAACGTCTAACCCCCTTTATAATCTTTACGGTCTTAACTGAAAAAGCACACTTCTTAGGGTTTAGTCGTAGTCCGGCCTCTATTAGGCGCCGGAGGACCACCCATACCTTCTCTTCGTACTTCTTCTTTAACCCAGATATGTAAATCAGGACATCATCCAAATAAGCGGTAACGAAGTCGTCTAGGAAGTCTTAGAGAGTCATACTAATATACCACTAGAACGTAGCTAGGGCCCCGGTGAGTCTAAAGGGGCAAACCAACTACTCGAAGAGTCCATATCTCATATAAAACGCTATTTTCTCGACGTCTTCTTCTATGATCCGAATCTTATAGAACGCGGCCACGACGTTAAGCTTCGTATACTACTACGCAGTAGCTACTCATCGGAGGGTCTCTGATATAAGTAGTAATGGATAATGGTCCTTCTTCGTAATACTATTAAGGGCTCGGTAATTAACGTAGAACCGAATTCCCCTACTAGGCTTCTTAATAAATAACACTGGGGTACCCGCTAGTGAGCTGCTGGCTCGAATAAACCCTTTGTCCAGTAGGTCCTTTAGTGTCTTCTTTAGGACTAAGAGTTCCTTATGGGATATCCCATATAAGGGTCCCTATAAAAGTATAGGCTCCTGGTCGTGAGCATCCTTAATAAGGGGGATCTTATGGTTAACCCCTGGCCTCTTAGGGGGCACCGAGTACGCCTTCTCCGGGTCGAATAAATCTTTAAGCTCCTTATGGACCCAGCCTAGGATGAGTTCCTTTACATCCATAAGCTTCTTTTCTTTTAGTGCGTCCTCGATGTCCCTTAAGCTCATAGCTATAACCTGGGCCTTTGGTGCCCTTTAACGCTTTACTCGTTGGTATACAACTATAAACGCAGGGGCCGTTAATAATCGGGCTATGTAAGTCTCTTTTATAGTAGTTAGTTTTTCCTAATTAGAGAGGTATACATTTACTCCTCCTTTACTATAGTGTGCCCACTGGGTAACGGCGTTATACACTATACGGTTCACTTTTATCCATGGCTTCCCTAGGTATATGGGGGGGTTTAGGCCCTTTACTATGTATACGTAAACTTTTTGAGTATGGCCACTTAATTCCAGATCCAGGATAGCCATACCCTGGGTATCACTAGGTGATGGCCCGTCTTGTGTATACCCTCGTAGGGCATACTTCTTCTAATCCACTAGTGGTAGTCGGAGGCGTTTAGAGAGAGACTGATCCACCATTGCGTAGACGTCATAACTAGTATCGATGAGGGCGTGTGTTAAGTGTCCTTTATTAATCCTTACCTGAATAGTGGTTAACCCTTGGCTCCTCTGCTGTTACTCTTCTTAGTGGGACTCCCATCCTTTGGCTTCCTCTTTTATCGGCTCTAATACCCGACTTTGTACTAGAGTTACTTTTTTCCCGAGTTGTCCTTACTAGAGGAGGTACTAGTGACCTCTCGGTCCTCTTTTTTTAACCTAGGATCCTTTTACTTTTTTATTATTTTAATATAAGTAACCTTCGCTTACTTAGGAACCTTTTTCCGGTAATTCCTAGTAATATAGTCTTCTTTACTATAATAAAAGTATTCACAACGGTTCACCAGTGGGTTACCCGAGGAGTAGCGGCGGTAATGGTCCTTCTCCTCCCTTCGAGTCGATAAGGCGCAGATAGTGCTAATTATCTAAATATCTCTATTACAATCCTTTCGTAGAGGGGCTAGGGTTAAGGACTAGTAACACTCCCGTTTAGTAGTAATGGGTATTATATACTCTAACTTCTAAGTAACGTCCTATACCCTAATAAGTTACTAAGTATACTCCTTTAATAGGGAGACGGTAATCAGGTGCTCCTTTAGGTGAGAAGTAAGGGCGTTTTCTAATATAATAATTTTAACGGTGTCGGGCTATATATTACCTCCTACGTTTACCATTATTCGTTCAAACTTCGGTAAGAAAATAACTAGCTTCTTATTATTTTTCTAATGGAGGGTTTATAGTTGGGCTACGGTTTAGGGTTAGGTATTCGGGTCTTAATAGGTCCTATCGAGGTAGGATATGAAATCTTTAGGGTTATGTTAACCTCTAGGCCCCCCGGCTACGTAGAACGTGGTAACCACCTATTGGGGACTGGTGTTTAGATAAGAGTTAATTAGGTATTATAGTTTTTGGTTAATAGGGTAGAACGCTCTGTTCATGGCGATTTTGTCCCTCATCTACTGCACCTAAGAAGGGTAGTCCTTCTGCTTCCCCGAGAACTTTAAGGGTGTTAGTAGTGGTTTATAGTGCGTCGGTGTCTCTGTTACGAGGTGGCGGCTACCCACTAATGGGGCTTCGGTGCCTACATCTTCCATAGGGGTCGGTATTATCACCCCTAAACCTCGGCTTCGCTCTAGCTTATTAGAGAGCTTAGTAATCCTCGCCTGTAGGGGCCCGAGGGCCTCGTTTAAAGCTAACTACAGTTGGGCTTGCAGTTTATTAGCTATTATACTAGTTAGTATCCTCTTCTTAACTAGTGGGGAACTGTACTCTACTCAGCGTCCAATGTTCATCAATCTATCATCAGGGAACCGCACTTAACCTAGGATTCCACTTCGTAACCAGTAAAAAGCCGCACTCGACCTAGCAGTATCTTATATAATAAATAAAACTAAACTTGAAATATGCGAAGGGCTGGTCCTAGGCCTTGTCTTAACTGAAAGGTAGCTAAATATTGTTTATTTCAAGCTGAAGAGGAAAAGGGTAAACTATGATATAGCGCGAAATCTCTGCTTCTTAGGGGGTGGGCGCTAGTGGGGTACCGGTGGGGCACCAGTGCGAGCACGGGCATAGCCCGGGCATAACCACCGGGTTCGGCCCGTGACAATTTATAGGAATATATAAGTATTTATATAAAATAGGTATATAACTATACATTTACGTACTATAAGCAACATTATTAAGTTTATCCGTAAAGTTAATTATAGCTTTACTTAGAAGGTGTAGTTGGTTGGGACGAATACCACGGATTATTATAAGAAAGTCCACCTCTATACGGGACATTTTAAACTTACGCGGGGTCATAAAGCTCAGAGTACCAGTACACTTTCCCTTTTTCTTTTATATAATTAACTATACAACTCCTAAGAATATATACAACTTTATAAGGTACTTACAAAAAAAGCACTTACTCACACCATTATTATAATAATAATTATTATACGCATTACCTTATATAAACTAGATATAATTTATAAAGGGACCGTTACCCTTTATATAGTTAACGCAGGTAACCACGCCCTCCTTTATAGTTCCGTATACATAAATAAGAACCACCTCAGCGTTCTACAAACACTTAGGATCGAGTTTACGGAAGCGTATAACTCCGTCACTAACCTAGGAGTAAAGCTCAATTATATTCTTAACTTAAATACTATATAAAATAGTATACAATTCCTATACGGAACTATATAAATAATTTACCTTCTCCTTAATTTTAATTAAGTGAATAAGGGTAATAGAATTAGTGTTTTTAATAATAACTAGTTATATGTATTAGTATAAAATATACGGAGGTGCATATATATAAATATACTATAAAGGGCGAATACAGTAACAAGCTTAGTATTAGTGGGGAACGCCGGAAGCGTAGCGGGAACGTTATTTCACTTAGGAAAGTTTATAGAACTGATCCTATCCGGGATAAGGCTTATAATAATATATAAAACTATTAGCTAGTGTATTATAGTATTCTATAATATACGAGATTATAAGGATTAGTGGATGGTTTATACGGAAAGGATTATTTATGTATACGTAACACCGGGTATATATAATAATATATTAAAACTCATAAAAGTTAATAAAATTGTGAAAAAAAAATTATAGGAAAGTAGGTAAGTATAGCTGTGCAACTACCTGCGCCTGCCCAACTGCGCGAAAACCGCGAAAATCGCAAAAATCGCCAATTGCTACCATATACTACGTAATTGCAATATAACAATAAAAAAGGTATGATTAGAATCGCCTTTACTTAGCAATATAAAATATCGTATTGATTTTGGGGTAAATATGGAGGATTTTGCTGTTTTAAGGGCGAAAATTGGGGTCACTTACGAAAAATCGAAAAAGCATAGAGGAAAAAAAAAAGGAGAACAGGACCTTACTAAAAGGAAAGTAGCCCATTTTGGTGCCTGCCCTATTAGCAGCCAATTAAAATGGAAGGTACTAGTGATATCTACAATCTCGTATGGACTAAAACAGAAAAAGGCAACTGCGACAGGAGGGGTAGGCATAGTGTCACTTCTGTTTTGGCGGAGTGGCTCCTGCGGACTGCCGTAGAATCCTGCTCTGGGCAGAAAAATGATACGCGCGGGTGTCTGTGTATGCAAGCACGGAGCAGAATGGCAGAGCTGGCAGTGGTGCGCTACGTAGCGTAAGCGCCAACCATCCATCCCACCCCGCAGGGCACACACACGGAAAGGCATGCCATGCCATCCGGTACCTTTCGGAACTAACGAAGCCATAAGGCAGTGTTAGATCAGGCGCCGAAGCTTGTTCCGACAGCTTTTATGTCTCACAAAGCCGGGCCTGCAGATAGGACGAAGTTATGTTTTAGACCATGGCGGCCAGCCGTTTGTCGTATTCTGGAAAGCGCAAAAGGGCAACTCTGTTTTTGCTGACGTAGCCGAAGTCGGCCATCCCCCGAGGACTCAAGCCTCCCCGGAGACCTCGCCATAAGCAGCAGCCCAGTATCCGTGTCCACTCCGGAAAAGTCGGCCAAGGCACAGTATCGTGCTGCCTACAGATATCACGCTCACCGTGTTGGACCTTTTGACTGCTAGCGCTGCTGGGCCGCTTGGCGACGGGCGCGACGGAGCACCAAAGTCCCAAAATGTCGGGCATTGCTGATTCCAGCCCCGGGTATTGGCGCCACGCCCCGGAGCAGCATCGTACATGATCATGGCCTCACACACGAGACGTTGGGGGCCAGAATGACGGCCGGTTTCGAAGCAGCAGGATCACCAGAAACCTGAAAGGACGGCGATCGAACAGTTGTGGTGTCCAGGGGCAGTCTCATTTTTGAATGCAGAGCCAGAGAGGGAGAGTGGCATCTGGCGGGAAAAAGGACCCAATCCAGCGCTGGGGAAATTGAAATTGGAGGCGCTGACGGGCGTCGGTTGGCTCTGCTCTAGGCTCTATCTAGGGTAGCACTTCTGCTTACTCGCGAAGCTTAGCTGCCCACCCGCTGCGTTAGACTCGGCCAGGGTCCGCATCCTCCGCATACAAAAACAAACACAAGCTGCCGCCGATCGCTCCCGCGCCTGTTACTGGCAGTGTGTTCATTGGACCACGAGTTCAGCCCAGCGGCTGAGGGCCCTCCAAGGTGGGCGGTGCGGTGCCCCGGTTGACTTGACTTCCACTGTCACGAACACAACCTTGCCCAGCCAGCCCCCCCAGCAGTTGCAGCAGCAGGTTCCCAAATTTCGCAACAGCCTTACCAGCCAGCGGCCACGGGAATGGGACGGATGGGGTGGCCACAGAGCTGCTGCTAGCTCCGGGTCCTTGTATTTCTGGCGGCGCCGCGCGCCCCTGATCAGCACGATGGCACGCCCTTTGAACGAAAAGCCGCCCACAGTTCATCCTACTTTTCTTTTTCCTGAGTCGTTAGTCCGGTGTTTCTGCCTGCGTCTTACCAATCGTGCTTCTTCTTCCCGCTAGGCCTAGCCCATCTGCTGCTGCTGCTGTCGTCCGCCGTTTAAGTTTCTTCCTTTCCTTTCCTTCCCTTCCCTCCATCATCTCTGACGACGCCTCCTCCTGGCGTTCCGGTGTCAGAGATGGCATCGCTGCACCCGCACGATCGATACTACGACAACTTCTACACGAACGAAAATAGCCTTTACCACAGCCACTCCGTGTCGCCGGAGGCCGAGAAGATGCTCAAGAACCCAAACGGCGCGCCGGGACCCGAGGCGGGGGCGATCCCCGACGGATTGGAGGTGAATCAGGGCGCAAACTACAACACCGCACCGCAGCTGTACCATGCACCGCCGGTGCAGCAGCAGCAGCAGCAGCAGCAACAGCAGTACTATGACCATGGCCAGCATGCCCAGACGCCGCAGACGCAGTACTCGCAAACGACGTACACAAATAACAACTCGGCGGTGCCCTCGCCGAAGCCCCCAAATGGGAACGGAGGCAAGGCCGACGACAGGATATGCGGGCTGCGGAAATCGACATTTTTCATGATGGTCATCGCCCTGATCCTCCTCGCCGCGCTCATCGCCGTTGCTGGGGCGTTGGGCGCCGTGGTCGCGCAGAAGAACTCGCAATTGGCAGAGTACGTCGCGTCATTTGTGATGGCCGTATGTTTCTGGAACGCCAGGAGGCTAATTAGCGCTGAAATAGGCTTCAAGCAGCAGCATCATCACCCACATCTTCCGCGGCACCCTCCGCAACAGCGACCGCCGCCGCCGTATTAGACATGAGCAAGCCGGCGCCGACGGACGCACCCATCCGGCGGGGCGAATGCCCCACGGGCTCCTCCACCCCGAAGTGGGAGGTCCCCGGCACGAACATCACCTTCAGCAAGGACTGCGGCAAGGATTACCTCTACAACGACATCGGCCACGTGCCCGCGGCGAACATCATGGAGTGCGTCCGGCTGTGCGCCGTGTACAACATCAACAAGCAGACGGAGCTGGGGCGGTGCAACGGCATCGTTTTTCTTTACAAGGACGACCAGGGCAACGACGACCCGTACTGCTGGCTGAAGTACAGCCAGAACAAGAACAATACGCCTGCCAAAGACTTTGTGGAGTCAGCGTGGATTGAGTAGAGAAAGAGACCGAAAGGGGTGATGTTTTTAGACGGCCTGTAGTATACCCATTTTCTTGATGAGCCAAATACCAACCTAATACCTTCAGCTTCCCCTTCCCTTCAGTTTCTGCCCACTCTGGAACTTGCATTGCGCCTCCCCTCTGACGCTGGAGAGCACTGGGCCCAGCACTGGACCCTCCGGACGCGCCTGCCGCTCGCTGAGCTCCACAAGCAGCAAACCGAACCAACAGGTCACCCAATCTGGACAGACCCGCCTTGCTAGCTCAATCGGTAGAGCGTGAGACTCTTAATCTCAAGGTTGCGGGTTCGACCCCCGCGTGAGGCTCAAATCCTCACAGCGATTGGCTGCAATTCTTTTTTCAACTTTTTGAAAGTTGAGGAGAGAGACCTCGTCGTCTTTTTTTTTTTTTTTTTTTTTTTTTTTTTTTTTGGCCTCAGCCGGACGACTTGCTCGAGGTAGAACTGTCGCTTGAACGCAAACATGTCGTCAAAGACGCAGAACTCTGGTGCGCCCAGCTCAAACTCCTTGGGCATCTCGTCCTCGAAGTGGCTCATGAGCAGCGCATGCAGCTCCCGCCTTTGTTCTTCGTCGAGATGTCGCAGGAGATAGGCCACGCTGAGATGGAACCCATAGCCGTCGTGAACTGGATGCCGGATTTTGAGAGCATCGGCCAGCCTGTCTCTCAACCTCCGGATGCGCTCTGTCTCCGAAGGGGTGCGACCTTCGAGGCGGACCCCGATGCCGAGATTTCGAGAGGGTCGAAACCCTTGACCGTCATCTTGTACGGCGGAGCACCGTCCGACCCCAACTCGAAGCGAGAATTGCACTCTGTGAGCGGTGCGTCGAGAGCGAGATCCGACGGCCAGTATCCCGCCTTCCGCACCTGGTCGCATACGCCTTCGAAGACGGTCATGTGGAAGCTGGGCGCAGGGAGCAATGTGATGAGGGAGGAGAATTTGCTGGCCGCGAGCTTGTCGCTGAGGGACTGCATCGAGGCGTACAGCGCATCTGAGGGGGAGAGGTGGCAGATGACGGTGTTGCCGGGGAAGGGCTGCACGTTGCCGTCTGGGGAGAACTTGCTGGGGACACCGGCTGGGTATCGCGGGCGCTTGCCCAGGTGTTGAGGCTCAATCATGGCGGTTCGTGATGATAATGATGCTAACGATGCCGTACACGCAGGTGGCCCGGCGGTGTTTGTCGCTGTCGTCGATGCAACTGCGTCAGGGGAAGTGAGGGGAAAATGATGTCGCGACGCCGCACCGCTTGAGCGACCCGGAACAGCCCACGGCCCCTTTTGTGACGGATATGACGATTAGTGATAACCTAACATTGTTGACGGCCTTATCGTTGCGGTGGGCCTTGACATGAAAGAGTCATGGGATGACACATTTTCGCTGGGACGTGGCTTTTATTGGCGCTTAACAACAGCGCTTCTTCCCGCACCTCAACTTGGGGCCCGGACTTGTGGTCGCTAGTCACACTCCATCACCAACCCAACCCGACCCAAAGCAATACTAGCCCTGGGGGTGATAAAATCCTCCACATATCCCATCCATCATGGGAATACGCAGGAGGGCACTAGTTATTCGCTGCAACTGCTGCACTAAAGCCCTCTCAGGCGTGGGTCCACTGTCCGTGGTGAAGCCAAAACACAACATGTCACCGCCACCAGACTTGCCAACCCCCATTCTCACTTTGGCCAAGAGCGTCGTCCGACCATACCACTCGTCCGACGCGCCATCCCTCGCCGAGGCCGCAAACTCAAAGGGCGTAGCGACCTTCCTGCGCGACTACTTTCCGCAACCATACACGATCGTTGACGCCGAGAGCTGGATCATCATGAATCGGATTCCCCCAGTCCGCAACTGGGTCATCGTCTGTCCCGCGTCGGGCCGTGCGATGGGCAGCATCGGCGTCGTTCCCGGCAAGGACGTCTACTCGCGAAGCTATGAGCTGGGCTACTGGCTCGGCCAAGAGTTTTGGGGGCGAAAAGTCATGAGTGAGGTCGTCCCCGCGTTCGCCAAATGGGTCTTTGACGGCATGGGAGACGAGAGAGCCGAGGTTGAGAGGCTCTGGGCCGGTGTCTTCTCCGAGAACAAGGCGAGTCAGAAGTTGCTGGAAAAGAGCAGGTTTCAGCTAGAGGGAAGGCTACGGAAGGCTGTGCTCAAGAACGGGGTATTAATGGACGACATAATGTATTCGCTCATCAGGGATGATTTGTCAAAGTCGCGTTAAAGACGAATCGCGGGGTTTGTTGATTTGGTTTCTATGCTGCAATGCGTTATGCGGTTGAGGCTGTGTCTGTAAAGGCCAAGAGGCGGGTTTAGAATGGACGTGAAAACGTGCTCAAGCTATGTCCTAGTTTTAATTACAACGGGCCCCGTTCAGTGATACCCTAAACGCCGAACCAGGCGTCCGGGTACGATGCCCGCCTCGTAGGGCTTTCCGAGAACGAGAACGAAGACGCGCTCGTCAAATCTGTTGGCTGTTGCGAGGCCGTATTGAGGCCATCTTCTGACTAGGCAATTCCGATTCGATTCGCGTCAAGACGTAATCCATAATAGCATCAAGATCTTGACGGCCAATAGTGCCAGTCTCCCTAGGATTGTAAAATGTGACGGCACGGCGCCGACAACTCGCCGGGCAGTTGCCAAACGTTAGGTAGAATTGTGAGCGACTCGTGAGAACTCCAACGCCGGAATTAGGAGCTAGAACCACGTCCTGGAAATTGAACTACGAGTTTGGCAGTTAGGGTTGCCAAGACCCGTACGGCAGCATACACACCTTCTCAGAGGCCGGCAAGAAATAGTCAGGGGCTAAAGAAACCGTACTATGATATTCCTAATTAAGAGAATTGTAGAGACGGCGCTACTCAGGTAGTAGCTTTGGGTCTCGAACGTACGCGCTTCCCGTGGACGGTTTCTCGACTAATCGCCAGGCCAGAATCGTCCTGCGATCCAAAAGTCGCGCATGACCGAAAGAAAATGAAGAAAAAACATGGCGTTGCATCGTGAGGCGAAGCCGGAAAATCCATTGTCTCGCCTCAAACAAGAGTGAGGCGGAATGAAAGCCGCAGACGTTGCTTATTGAGATTGACATCACAGCCGGGCAAAAGGCTGCTTCATGTAAGTCGATACCCGTGCACGCAAGACAAACTCATCCATCCACCCGAGATTTACCCCTATGCGGTCTTTAGCTTCGCGAAAACAAGAATGTAATAGCAATCCGGTTAAGACTGTGACCAAAATTAATGCTGATGGTGTCATCAATCCCAGCTGTTTGGGCGGCCTTTCTCATCGCGACAGCCCATGCCCAAGTCGATACGTCAAGCACCACCACCGACGTGGATGCGCCCATCACCAGCCCATTGGAGGCTACGGCTGGCCGATCATAGTATTAAACTCGGCGCTCTTGCATCAAAAAACCTATGCTAACTCTGAGACATTTCAACGCTGCGCTAGTGGCCCAGTTTGTTCTTAGCAACCTGTCAAAATACGTCCATCAACATCTAAATCCACGCCCACAACTCCACCTCCTAAAATATACTCCGATACGGCGATCAAGGAAGTTGGTCTCTACTCCCTCGTAGTTCTAAGATTTTCTGAGTTGTCCCTCCTGCTCGCTTTGCCAGAGTTTGTCGGCCGATAATGAGGCTGCTTAATTTGGTACTTGTTAGCTGCCTTGGGCCACCATCCTGTTTAACTGATGTGCGGATGTTGGTCGTTGAATAATACCAATTTTGCAAACGGATGGAAATCCGATGGGGAAGATCAGTAATATGAATGGGGAAAAGGCAGGAACGTACCGTCTCAAGCGGAATGCTGTGAAAGAGGCCGGTGTGCATGACAATAACACGATCACCGTCTCAACCGCATCCGCCACACTTACCATCCGCATCGGCATCCGTGCGAATACCACCAAAGATCTAGATCGTTTGCGGGCGCTCCAGGACGCCTCGACCATTGCAACCAACCAGCCAACCCCTCGGCAAAACCCACAGTCCCACCCCTTTCCGCTGTTCTTGTGGATGCACCAAACGCGCCTGACCCCATGGGAACACTCCAAGTTCGGAGTCAAACTGGTTCCATACAACCCCCCCTCAGGCCACTTCAGACCAAGTCCGAGTCAACCAACAACGACCTCGCCCGAGCAGGCAACCGCGACTGCGCCTACACGACGGGTCCCTCCGTCGACTCGACGTGGTGGCCCGCCGCCGCGTCCATCGCCACGAATCCCATCGAGGCGGACCTTTCCGGCGCGACGAGAAGCCTGAACCTTGGCAATAACTACACAATCCCAGTGCCTGCCTGCCCTTCCTACTGCGCAGTACCCAGGGCCAAGTCATACCAGGAGGACGACAGGAGCAACTCCGCTCTATGCCTGGCAAGGGTGCCTAGCACCTCGGAAAAAAAAACGCCGAGGCTGGCTGGTGCTGAATGAATTGCCTGGGAACCCGGCCCTGGGCTGGGCGTGATCGACTTTTCCGACCGATCGTGGCCACGACATTTTCGGGCAAGCCGCGCGTCACGGGCCCCCGGCCTGCCTTCTGGAATATTGGCTCCTTACGATGCCGAGAGAAGAATGCATCTCGCACCCCAATGGAGCTCTCGACCAGCACGCCATTGGGTCTCCGAGCTCAACCTTGGTTATACATCGGCGGGTGTGCCAGAAGTATACAGATACAACTCCGCGGGAGCTTGATGGAGAGTTCCAAGTCCTGCCTCAGCGCCCTTCAGCCCTCGATGTCCTCGCCCCCCGGCCCGCGGCCAGCTGGACTGGGAGCTGGCTGCCAGTGTCCCGCTGATGCCGCACTGACACGTGAGTTTGCTCCAGTATTGATGCCAAGTGTAGCCTCGAGAGGCCTAAGCCTGACATCTGATCAGTCTGAATTCGCTGGCCTGCGCATGACATTCTGGACGGATCGTATGTGTGGCCCGAAGTCGAGAGAGTGTGCCCCACACCACCCGGTGATGTGGGGCCGGGTGATGTGGGGCCATCAGCCGGGACACCCACTGGACCGATAATTCCGAATTTCTCGGCGTTCAACTACCGATATTGCGGTAGTTGGTGGTCTTGTAGTTGTCCAGTAAAATTCGGGGCCTCGTGGTATTCGGTAAATCGTATTGATTCTCGTATCGTTCGGCGTTTTAGCCGCGTTCGCATCACATCATAACAGTCAAACGCGTCCTGTGTGAGCCTCCCACACAGGGTATGACGTGTATTGGGAAATACTCTCATGGGGGCGCGCTTCTGCTTTGCATGTGCTTTTTGTGAAATGGAACTATGAGCTCTACGCCGTGACATATTTCTGTATCTGTCAGGCTATCATCAGATGCGAGTCTTATCCTGGGGAGACTCCCACACCCGCATCGTGTGCCAAAGCTCAAGGTACAAGCAGAGGGACGCCGAATCAATATCTCCTGTCGGACTCTAGGCCGCAGCGTCATGACACGTCGATCAAGGCTGCAGTAGTGGCTGTGGGAGGGTGTTGTGATGACAGCTGCGATCCCTGTGAGACATTGGTTGAAAGCTTACGTTGCATAGCTGGCCACGTTAAGTCTCTCAACGCTCGACGCCGAACAATTAGACCTCGTTCAGGAGCTTTTTTCTATATAGTTGAATCATTCGATTTTCACTTTCACCCGTCCGCTTCTAGAATCGCGCCATCAATAGTGTCCAAGGCGCGAGACCCCTAGAAAGAATCTTCCTCGGGGAGAAGGAAAACCCCGGCGGTGCAACGTAAAGCAAGGAAGCCCAAGAATCTTGCGCCACATCCATCCAACGCGCTTACTTGACAAGCGTGTACCTTGTTGCGCTCAGGGGTCGAATCTCCTGAGTCCAGGCTCTAGAAGCTGCAGGCCTTCGATCGTCCCTGCTGGGCTCGTTCATTCCAAAATCATCCATGATCACTTCTCATTCTCTTGTCCTTGTTTCTCCTCCTATAGCGAGCAGCCATTATCCGTCACTACGCCGCTGTCAGCTCTTCCCAACGCCCGCGGAAATTATGCCTCAACCTGGGCTTCCAACGATCCCCGGCCCTTTGGTCTTAGGTCTTGTGTGCGATAGGCGACAGGGCGTCGGGGTGAGGAAGATCAAGAGGGCCAAGACGGGCCGCGGAAGGGCTGACTGCATGGGGCCGAGCATGGGCGAAGCCTACACGTATAGGGGCCAGAGGGCAGCGCGTGCTCCCGCGCGCTTTTTGATCGCATCACTAGGCTGAAATTGTCCTAGCCAATCTGCCAGACAGACACCCGGGATCAGCTGATACATGTGATGTCGGGCTGTCAAGTCCAGTCACAGCCACAGCCCATAGACCAGAAGGCCACGAGCCCTGGGGCAGCCTCCGACTCCACGGAATATGGGTTCCAGAGTCGAACTGTGTTAGTAAGAAGGGACAGAGAAGGCCCAGGGCGTGATATGAACGGCAAACGGATTGCTTCTTTAGGGAAGTGCGCTGAACCATGTCACCTGTCCCCTGACCTGTCCCCTGCCTGCTTGATATTATACCCATGACTTTCATATCGTGTGCTATCAGATCGGCCCATCATACATTGACGGCGGAAAGTGGACTGTCCCGCGCGAGAAGGTAGCAAGACAATGGCCATGGAGCTACCCACTATCGCTGGAGCGATTAACGGGAGCACGAGAAGAGACGACGGCGAGCCTAAGCCTTACGGGCGATAACAAAGATGCTACCACAAGGCGCCAGGCCTGACTCTGGCGGCCTGGAATTGAGTTTGATGCTTGAACGCGGGGGAAGGGAAAGGGGGCAGGCGAATGTCTTCAACCTGCGACCACCAATCTGACCAGCCCGCCGCGGTTAACATTATCCCGAGTGAAAACTGAGCCAGGGCCCCTCTTCCGCTGGGGTGCGTTGCACCGTTCCCTGAATGGCAATTGATGGGAAATAATCGCCATGGCCTAATAGCTGGTGTGCTGTGTGCGGTGTACGCGCGCCCACGAAGAGAGAGCAGAAGATGATTTATGGCCAACCCCGCCAGATGCCGTCAAGTTCGAAACCTTGTTTGACTCTCACAGGGACCCCGGTCAATCAGTGGAACTGTTGACAGCTTTCAGGAGCCAGTCGCAATGCAGAGCCACCCGCATGAACATTAACGGCTGCGCCGTTATTGCGCTGGTCTGCTGTGGCGCCCGGACGCGCCAGGCCACCCGGGACCGGATCTTGGACGCCGTCGCCGGATATCGGACGATGAATGCAACTGCCGAAGAGAGGAGCCCACTTCTCCAGCACTCGGAGACCGCCGTTCGTTGATTTCCCAACCGCAGTGCATCGCAAACTGCAGTCTTGGATTAAACAGCAGTTCGAGAGGGAACGAGATCGGAACCGTCCGATTGCATTACCGGCCTTCGAGATTTGCTATTGCTATAGCTGCCAGTGGTTTTTGGTGGTCGGAATCACTCTCCTACAGGGGAGATCAACGAGTTTGTCGGGACGGATGTGCTCCCGTAGAACCCCCCGCGGAGAAATTGTCATCTTTTCGTCGAATGGAACCGATATATGAAATCCGGGTCTTCTTAATTCGACCGGGGATGTAGCGGTGATACCCGGGGTGGTATTCTTCGGCAAGCGCCCCCAAGCCAGCGCCCTTCGACGCCCTGGACCAAAGCCATTTTTGCAGGGCTGAAGGTCCTATTATTGGCGGATATTTCGAATCCTCTTTGTTATGATCATGACACCTTCTTTTCGTTTCTTCCAGAATCACAACCGAGTACTACGACTCGAGAATCACAATACGCAATCATGGCGTGATTGCTGATCGGCGTCTATAGAGAGGGGTAAAATAGGAAGCTTCCGCCAATTCTTCGGTGCTGGTCTTCCTCATGAGGGTGTGTTCGGTGTTCCCATCGGGTCGACAGGTTGCAAGAGGATGGCTGGACAAATCCACACCATGTTCCAGGCGCTCCACTTCCCGAAGGTCTCGTTATCTTGCTCATGAAAATTCTTCAATACGTCATCTAGCGTCGTTTTTCACGTCCCTAAGTTCGGCCTTCCCGGACCGAACTTGAACCCAACGATGGGCCCCTGGCTAGCCAACACTAGACTAGATCGTGACCAGGACGCTCTAGAGCACAACTTGAGTTCACGTCGGTAATACATCCAGGGCATCCTCCCAGGGAATATTACCACATGAGGATTTCCGTGGGGAGTCCCTTGGGTCTCGGCATGAAGTAAAGTTCGACCAGAGCATCAGGAAGCTGCGATTGCTTCGCCTCTTAAATTTTGATGATACATGGTTTTTTACAACAGTTGAGACACGGCTCAGGGCATGAAGGGCATGAAGAAATGAAATAGGAGAGATCAAGGTTCGCTACTCATGCAGGTCCAATCGACCGGCCACGGAAGACTCGTGCCCGTCTCGTGCTTCAACATTTATCACTCGCGCTTTGATGTTTCCCCCTCTTCCTTGAAGAAATGGGACGTTCTACGGGGACGAGCAGTCCTCCGATATGCACCGCGTCTTACCTCTTTTATTGGCAATAGTTCTAATATTAGGTAGCAACCCGGCGAAGAAGCAACCTGGTGAGGAAACACCCAACAATTTACGCCGTCTTGGCTACGAAGTCGACCTCGGCTCGTAATCTACATTAATTAACCAGCGTGGGCCGCGAATATAAATCGGTGTAGGATTACTACGCCGTACGCCAAGTCTGACATGGATATCTAGACACGCGGGTATTAGTGAAGTCCGCGGACACCAGAGCCTGTGCCGAAAGGGAATCAAGGTGACGACAACAGACAGAAGATAACTAGCGTACGCAGTACATCCAGTAGACATGTCCCAGCTACATGCGTCTCTACCATCGTCGGATCTAGATTTGTTTTGAAGGCATGATCATCGTCGGCAGGCATAGACAGCCTCAACAAGCATACTACAGCAGTCGTGAAAAAGGGGTACACTATCAGACCAAAAGGCCTTGCTCGATCTCCGTTAGAATTTATATGCAAAACCGGCTCGCACTAAGCTTCTTCTCGGCCGACCGAATCTGGATGCTGGTTGACCACACTTGGCCCTAGACGGGCGTGGCGCCTGCGACGCCGTCCTCGCCGGATTCCTTCCAGCCACGGCCAGAGGTCGAATTTAGGGCCCCAGGGTTCTCGCTGGCTGGGGCTGGGTACACCAGGCCACGGATCCCCCTGGCAGCAAGCAGACAGGCTGCAAACCTGGCACGACCAACAACCAACATCCACCACGTCAAAATAGACGGCCGGGGATCCCAGCGCAGGGCTCACGGTGGGGTGGGGCTCTCCCGGACCGGGGGACCGGGGTCGACGATCTGGAGCGCGACGAGGTATAACCAAGTGCCGAGGACCAGGGCTGCCGACAACCGCCACCACCCACTGGACCACCCCCCGGAAATTTCAGCGGCGGGACGTTGGGGGGTGCCGCCGAGCTTTGCAAGTTGTGCGAGTTTGGGTAAGTTGGGGGAGAGTCGACGAGGAGATCTGGTACGTACTGGTGAAACAGCACCCCAAACTGCTATACTGGTGCTGTGTTATTGACCTGGAGGGGGGCCGTAATAGAGTTTATCACGTCCAGATATATATCACGGTGCTCGATTCCTTCGCTCGCAGTGGCAATGTCCTCTCTTTAATCGGCCCATCCTGCCACATTTGCTCAGGTCCCGTCCCCCAGGCACAGCAATATTTCCTTCTTCAGCTTCACCTGTTGAGCTGTCATTATTTAGTGCTCGAGAGATACACCTCGCCTATTTGGGGTTTGGAGCCGACGACACTTCCACAGACCATTCCACAGACCATTCCACAGACCACCATGGAACAGCAATATCAACAACACCACACAAGCCATCACGGCGGCTACAGCAGCGGCGACATGTTCGCCCAGGTCGAACACCAACCCGTGGCCTGCGGATTCGATCTCGGCCCGGCGCCCGCCTTCAACGGGGAGTGGTTTCAGCCAGCGTTGCATCCAGATCCTATGTCCGCCATCTACCAGCCCCTGCCTTATCCGGATACCACCTCCAACACCATGTCACACTTTGGGCCCAGCCATCTGGTCGAGGCCGGCAACGCACACATCGTCCCGCCGTCGCCAGCAGGGCCATTATCAGCAGCAGCGGCGGCAGCAGGACCCCAACACGCTCAACACGCCCACGCCCACCAACACGCACACGCGGCGCCCGCGCCGTCGACGATGGCGTTACAGTCGCCCGGCTGGGAGGTGCTGAGCTCCAGCGAGGGGTCCCAGAGTCCCGCGGAGGAACGGGAGGAGGACGTGTGGGAGCCGGAGGACCTCCGCCGGATGGGCTACCTCGACGCCAACGGCAGCTGGCGGTGCCGGTTCGAGGGGTGCCGGTCGACGCGCGTGTTCCTGCGCGCCTGCGACCTCCGGAAGCACTACCGCGGCCACGACAAGTATTTCTTCTGCACGGAAAAGCCCTGCCTCAAGGCCGGCGTCGGCTTCGCGACCAGAAAGGACTACCAGCGCCACATGGGCTCGCACCAACCGACCATCAAGTGCCCCCACCCGGACTGTGGGAGGATTTTCAGCCGCAAAGACAACATGGTAAGCCGAGTGCCTCAACCGTTCGGGGTGTCAGAGAGGTGCAGTAGCAGGAAACAGTAGTGCTGACTTTGAGGAACAGAGAGAGCACTTCAAAAAGATCCATCTGCGACTGCGCAACAACCTATTCCCCAGACCGTGCCGTCGCCCAAGACGGTGTGACACTCCGAGGCAGCCAGTCCTCAAAGCAGAATCTCCAAGATAGGAGACGGGTTAGCGAAAACAGTAGTGCTATTGTGGAGTTAGAGATTCTGGTTTTAGGTCATTGGTTGGCATGGTGTCCGGTTCAACCCAGGAAATGGCATAGGATAGGTCGCTGGATAGGTCACTCGTTACACCCGTTTAGAAGACCGCCTTGGCAACACAAAGAAACCCATTTGGATAAACCCTTGACCATATGCTGGACACATAGCGTTCGGCGAAAGATAAAAGTTTGGTAACCAATTGAATATGATGCTTCGTAGAGCAACGGCTGGCTTGCAGGGGCACGTCACACGATCTCGGCAGTCTGGATGCTACCATGCCTTGTTCCTTTCCACGGAGTTGCTTCCCGCAGCCGCGTTTGCCCCAACCTGCCCCAACTTCTGGGTTGGAGTTTCCCGTAACCGTTGCCTCGGAACATCGGAGTGTGCTGCGTGGGCACAGAGCCCCCAAGGACTGGGCCCCGGCGTCCTGAGTTCGGCGCTGGCAAGGTGCCATTGTTGCAACGGGAAGGTCGTAAGCCGCCTCTGCAACTCGTGCTCAGGCCCCTTCCGCACCTACATCTTCTGAATTAATCTCGCTGCCCAGTGCTAACGGCCACGGGATTATGTGAATATTGATAATCATACCGGCCAATCAGCCCGTTAGGATGTGGTCGTATTTCCCGTGGGCCACGGCCGATGTTTGCTCGATAAAGAGGTAAAAAAGAATGGTCGGTCGCATCCAACTCTCTGTCGGGTCCGACCCCAGCACCGTGGTTTGACGTCGCGGTCCCGGCTTCTTGTGACGTCGTAGTGTTTGCGAGTTTGCCAGGGCTGCCACCGCCGATCTGACGTTGTCGCCTGATCAATCTCCCCTCAGCTTACCTCGAATGCAGCGGCAGGCTCCCGGTCGACATCATCAAAGCGGCTTATCGGAGCTGACTGGGGATTGTAGGAAATAATGTCTGCCGATTGCTACCGCATACCTAGAATTGATGTCGTTACAGCCATCAAGGGTGTTCAGTCGGCCATTGCACCCCGGAACAAAGGTCCAACAAGCCGACCTGGTTCGGCCGCAGGGCGGTGCTCGAAGATCCGAACGAAGTTTGTGAACGAGAGTTTCCTATGCTCTTGGCCGAACAGAGGAAGTTGCCTCTTGCAGACCACTGCGTGTACCCGATGATCCCTTGGGCCGGGCAATGGAGTCCACCTTGCGAGAGAATCCAACTGACTCAGCTTTCTGAAAGCAGATCATCGGCTCTGATTAAGCCGCCCCTCCGGAACCCCGCGAGATGGGAACGTCCCCCGGCGAGGAACTATCGGGAGGACTTGGCATCTCAAGAGGGCTGGAGTACTCCGAATGGTTCAGGTGAGAACGTGTTCTTGGCAAAACAGGCAAGCATCGACATCCATGAACATTGCTTTGAGTCAGGAGATGCTTTCTCTCCGAGTCAGCCCATGCCCATCTTCGAGCATTGAGCACGCCCACGCGTACATGTAGCAGCTTGAACATCGTCTCGGATGCACAATCAAGACTTGAGAAGTGGTCGCATGCCGGCTACCCTTGCCCTTTTCCCTCCTGAACAAGAATGCTGCTTCGCAAGCTGAACAGGGCTTCAGTTACAACTGAGAGTCGCAGGCAACAGTTTCTCTTCGAGCCATCGACGAGGCGAATCCCCAGCCCATTCGACTCCGCCACTCCGCCTCCAACCGGTTTAATGCTGCCTGGACAGGCCCAATGAAATTCCAAAATTCTAAAAAGCTTGGAGGACTTGACCTGATCTTTGATAGCTGCTGTTGCCGGAGTTTGATTTTGGGATGGGAAAGTCGCGAGGCAGTGCTGCATGAAGTCCTTCTTGGGCACGAGTCGTCCCTCGACCACATGTGGCGCAACAAGGCACCGAGACTTGGGAATCTAATTGGAGGAGACCTTTCCAGTCCTTCGGCTTGCAGATTGAATGTCCAAAGTGCCTTTAATCAAGGTTGGGGAGGACAGTTCAGTCCAAATTTCTTCGAGGTGTTGCTCCAGCTCAAGACTTTAGCCCCGTGAACTATTGTTCCATAATGAAGACTAGCCAACGCCAGCGTTTCAGGCAATTCCAGTTGCACCTTGCCACACGAACCAGAAACAGCCAGTTTGGAACGTTACTATGATAGATAACCCTCAAGCATGAATATTGTTCCAAGTTCATGTCCACGACTAGAAGAGTTGACAACTAAAAGGAACGGAATAGGGCAGAGACCCAATCCGGGTAGTCTATCGTGCTCTATGTCGAAACACTCTAGGCAATATGTCAAACCAACCGGTTATTTTAAGTCTTGGAGAGTCTGAAAAGTGGTAGGCCATGTTATTTACTCTCGTGAACCACAGGCAGAGTCTGAACTCACAACTTCAACCGTTAACCGTAAACGAATTTCCTGCCTCGAAATGGGTTGTCACTATTTGGGCATACAGCCTTAAGTGGGTCCTGGCCCTGACCGTTGCCTCTTGCCTGGTATTGCCCCGTTGTCGCGTATCTGGCTTTGTCCTGTAGGTTTCCCGGATCGTTAGATCACGACACTATTTCTGTCCTTCCGTCTACGTCTCTGGCCTCTGTCCGTTACCGTCCCTTCCCTTCTGAGCAATCCGGTCTTTTTTTTTTTTTTTTTTTTAATTAGGGCAACCACCCTCGTCTTTTGTTTTGTTTACCTTCCCACTCCCCCGTTGCCTTCTTCGCCTTCTTCCTTCACCCTCTCGCCCGCGAGTCTTCTCCGCGCAACCCTTCTTTCCGCGACCACCGCGTTGATTTCTCTTCTCTCTGGTCGCGCTCTCGCGTCTCTCTGCCCTCCCGTTACCCTCACTATCGTCTCTTACCAGCGCCGTTGTCGTTGGTGTCCTTTGGCCTGTTACTGCCTTCTCTTCCCCTCATCATCGTCTCCACCCACATCTCCGGCATCGTCTCAGCTGTCATCGTTGTCTCTGACGGTCATCTCTGTCAATTCTGCTCATCATGGACGCACTCCCTTCCGAGATTGTTATCTCGGTCATGAAGGCATCCAATCACTTGTCAGATCTCATGGCACTTACCTCGACCTGCAAGCGCTTCAATGGCATATTGAAGAAGCACACGGACATTCTCGATGCGGTCGCAAGGCCTCTCTTTGAGGGTTTCGACAAGGCGCTGGCTGTTGTAAGGATTCCCTGGTTATGCCCACCTTTTCCTTTGTGTGCACCCGCAATGACTTCCACATCATCCAACGGAACTGTGAAGATTGCTAACCATCTTGTTCAAAAACAGGTCCGGGCCACAAGGATTGTGAAGGATGCATACCATCGCGGCGACCTACCCCCAAAACCATTCCCCTTCCACGAGCTTCGTCGCCAACATGCCCGAGCCAACTTCGAGGAGTTTGCAAAGACTGCCGATCTGCTCGACTTGATGCACTGGGTTGAAGTGCTGTATTGGCAGCCCTGGAAGGATACCAAAATCCCTGCACAAGCCACTTTGCAGAAAAACTTCACCCACAGCATGTTGCAGGCTCTACTTGCTGGTGCTGCCCTTGCCAGGGACTACGCCGAGCCCTTTTACGAAGCAGCCAACAATCAGTCTTCAGCTCCTGCTGGCGCGGCGTCCATCCTCATGAAACTTCATCAGGGAAAGTTCTCTGATGAGGTATTGGAGCCCGAGTACAAGGAACTTCTGACCCGCAGGGACTGCAGGGGATTGAAGTGGGCGATTACCAAGTACGACATACTCACCGAGGCTGAGGCTGTGTACCTTGAGCAGTTCACGGTCTTTAATGTCAACCCGAGCGAGGAGTCAGAAGAGAACACCTTCGGTCCTGTGGCTGACTTTCTATTCGGATCGGAGAGGATGAATGTAAGGCAGCATAGACCTGCATGCTGCCCCATAACCGCCGAGGTAGCAAACCAGAACCGACACAACCCAGCGTGGGCACCCTTTGTCAGAGCCGTGGACGCAGCCACAAAGGTGGGACGGGTCACGTTTGCGTTCATTCATCTGTTGAGGTTGATTCCAAGCAGATACATCTTCCGTCCCATCAACTGGATTCCACTCGAAGAAGGACGCTGCGCCCCAATCTCTTTGCGCGTACCCACAAAGCCGGTCGAGCTGGTTGTTCTTGGCAACTTCAACGTGCACTCAGTCACTTGCAGAATCGGCAATGTCTCGCCCTTGCCCTCGCACTCTCGCAGTTACTTCGGCGCAGACTCTTTTGTGAAGACGTCGGCATGTCCCCGTGGCATCAATACCCACGGGTATGTCTTACAACTGCTGAACGTCTTGCAGCTGAAGATGGGCCGGCCAAACCTCACCAACGGCTTACCAAACACCCCGGCCGCTTTACAGCTATTCACATACACACTGCGTAGTCGGCTCGGGATGCAGCATAACGAGGTGTTGAAGGCACGCAGCGGCAACAAACCATGGGAGACGTATCTCCAGCGCTATCTCATCTTCGCTGAGGAGTTCAACATCACCGTTGCCCACTACGAATTCTACGCTGCGCCCAAGACAAGAGGCTACGCTGCTCAATGGCCCGCCAATCGCGGCACCACGTGATAGGGAGTCACGATGGTGTTTGGGACATGGTTTCTTTGTCCGAGTATTGGGATATCGGAGGCTTTTTTTTCCGGGCGGGCAATTGGCTTGCTACTTTCTGCACTTGATGGTTGTATCCGAGGCTTTTCTTTTCGCAGCTGGTCTCATTTCCTCTCTGCTCCTGTACGATTATAATACCCAGATCAATACCGATGCTTTCATGACTCTCAATATCCGAAGTGGCCGAAGCGTGTCCGTATCGAGAGGTGACTTGATGATGTGTAGCGGGCCATCTCCCACTCCCAAACGGCGCCGTGATGTCTTATCAAACTCCTTCGAGGCTCTCCCCCCTGCAGCTGACCGGAAAAGGTCTCAGCTGCACGCAGTCAGCTCCCGCTCCGTCACCCCGCTCTGCCAAGGACACGCAATTGCCGGTTCGGCTGGGGGGGGGGGGCAGGGGCATGCAACTCTAAACGCATGTAAGCGGGCGGTCCGCGAAAGGGCCTCCGGTCGTGTATGTAGGCGTGGTGGCACGAGGGCAGCGGACCAACCGGGCTTGGGTGGCCGGCTTTGGCCGTTTGTAGTTGTAAGCTCCGAAGCCTCGTCCCACGACCAAGTGCTCCGAAGGCTGAACAAGACGTGTACGGAGGATGTTGTGCAAATGGATTAGTCAATCCAGTCAAAAAGAAAAGTGTCCGAATGTTGGGCCTGGCCCCTATCAATGGCATTGTTCTATGCGAAACGACGCCAAGCTGAAGAAACTTGAGTGATGGATCAACGTCAAAGACGCATCGCGTCCGACTTAAATGTAACCGACGCAATTCTGCATCACCCATCACTCTCCACAGCCTCCTCCTCGGGTTCCATCATCAGGTTTGGCATCCCGTAGCTGCGTCGTCGAGGTTCCCGTCGAACGCGTCCCTGCAGCCGTGCAATTCGACCGAACCAGCGCCGTCGACATCGGACGCAACACCAACCAGACCTCCAACCCAGGGCCAAGATCGATTCCAAATGACACGACGCTTGCAGGATGCGCCGTCTGATGCAGATCAACCCGCTCAGCCCTGGGAAGGCCGCTGCTCCTCCACATCCTCCTCACCAACAAGAATAACAGGCTGTTGCTGCTGGTCCGGCCGCGGCCACCAGACTCCAAGCTGACCCCTCCCATCTGGACCACTCACCACTCATACATCGGAGCTGGATGTGAAGACAAAGACATACATGCATGCCCGTACCCGCGTGGCGAAGCGGTCGGTATCCGTCGGGGGTCTCGAGCCGGCCGTTCGTCCTATCAGGCGGCATGGCGACAGGGGACACGGCAGCAGCGCGCAGATCTTGGCTCTTGGATTCGCTCGGCGGGCATGCGATGTGTCACTTTCGGAAGCAGGCTGTGAGCTGTAAGCAAACACGCATACACACACACACACACACATACAACCGGGGCTCAGCTCGTTCGTTGGTCGTGGAACGAAAAGAGACAGCTGGGGAAAAAGCAATAATTTGACTGACAGGCCGAGGGAGGAGGAGAATAGTTGGACGCAAGGGGGAAATAAGGAAAAGGTACCCGTCGCCCTGTCACTGCCCATTCATTCAGGTTTCTTTCTTTCCCTTTGCTCCTCTTTTTTCATCATCTTCGACACGGTCAACTGCGACCTTCGGTTGAATAACAACGCATTGTTTGATCCTGAATTGTGGAATGGCCCTTTCTTGACCATTGGATTGGGAAAGTGCTTTCCAGATTGGTTCCGGCCGAATTGGTCTTGCCAAATTAGTTCTTTCCTCTGGGGCGTATTCTCCCTTTTCCCAATTGATCGCCCGCACTTCATCGCGTCAACACCATCACCCACCGCCCGCGATGCTCGGAATGCTACCCCTCTTCCTCGTCGCCTCGGCCTCGGTCGCGGCGGCGCAGGACGATTACAACCAGTGCTACTTCGGCGAGAATCTCGCTGCGCCACAGGACCTGATCCCCTGCCTTCAACCAAACGAGACCGAGAGCAACGGTGGCGTGAGCTGGTGCTGTTTCGCCGGCGATAACTGCGTCAACCAGGGCTGCTGGGACAACGAGACCTCCGTCACCTACCAGTACGGCTGCAACGACCCGACCTACAAGCACGAGAACTGCCCACGCAAAGGTGGACTCGATCAAGGTGAGCTCTAGCCTCCATCTGTGCATTGGCGGAGAAACCGGCCAGAGCAATGCCATCTAACGCACATACAGGAAAGTCGCCCTGGATCGGCCTCGTCCGATGCAACGACACCGAGAACGAAGGCCGCCTCAAGTACTGGGCCTGCAACCACCCCGACACCTGCGGCGACAACTGTCCGACCGAGACGGCGAACACGGCGAGTGCGGGCCAGACCCAGACCGCCTGGCCATGGTCCATCCAGCCGCTGCCGAGGCTCCCCAACTTCTGCAACGATCTCGGAACCGTCGTGAACGCCATGTACGCCCCGAGCGAGCTTGGCTCGACCGGCGCCGTGCCCGAGACCTACACGCCAGAGACGACCAGACCGAGCCCCACGCGCCCAGCCGTCAAGACCTCCGACGCGATCCCCTCCTCCCAGTCCTTCACCATGATGGCATCCGAGTCGGGCACTTCCTCAGCGACGAGTACCCCGACCACAGCACCAGCAGAAACCGGCGGCGCGGCATTGAGCAGGGGCGCCATTGCAGGCATCGCGGTTGGAGCGACGCTAGGCGGGGTGGGAATCCTCGGCGCAGCCTTCTTCCTCTTCCGCCGACGACGCGCAAAGGCGAAGAAGCAAGGCGGCGGTAGCGGTGACGTCCCACCACCCGCGCCGCACATGCAAGAGACGACCGGCACGGGGCCCTCGGAACTTCCCCCCGACGAGAAACGCAACCTGATGGTCCCCAACACGCCGTCGACGCTCTCGTCAGACGGGGGCATCAGGCGGCCCGTGTCGGACATGAGCTTCACCAACTCGTCGCCGAGTCCGGTAGGCACGCCGAGGTCGCCGTCGTCGCCGTACAACAGCCAGGGACAGGGCCCGTACGCCGGGCACGCGGAGCTGTCGGATGACGCGAGGGTGATACACGAGATGCCGGCGATCAACGAGCGCGCCGAGATGCCTTGAAGGGCAGATTGATACGAGAAAATGAAGGGGATGAGAAGGCGTTTACGGATGGCTAATATTGATATCACAACGGCGTGGGCGGGCTTGCTTTTGCTATGTAAATGAATTGAGTCGGGTATAATCTTCGACCTTGCTGCATGTACGCTTTCGGGAGTGTCCTATTATCTGACATCGCTAGTCACTATCAACTTCTACTCGTCATGTTCCTTCTCCGTTACTTCTGGCGAAATCCTGCATGCAGAACCCGACTTCAAGCCGTTCCCACCATGAATACGAGATCTCACTCAGTGTGTGGATTAGAGGCGGCCCGGTCCGATGGAGATAACAGTGAGAGTCAAATTTTCAACAGCTTTGATCGTCGACTTGCGTGGGAGTCGATTCGAGAGAATCCGTCTGCCTAGACGGATGAAGGGCTGGGGACCCTTTCACCGTACCTACAGTCCCGAGACGACATTTACCCTGGCAGGCTACGATTAGTCACGAGGAAGTAAGGGTAGCCACCCTAACAAAAACTACGACCCCTGGTATTGATGGAATCACCACAAGATTACTTAAGGTGTACTGGGACTCTATATCCGAACCGGTGCGGCTACTCTTCTAGGCCTGTATCCAGACCGGCTACTTTCCCCAGCCTTTCCGTAAAGCAGAGGTTATTATGATCCAGAAGCCTGGAAAAACCGACTTTTCAAAGGCTGAATCCTGGAGGCCGATTGCCCTCTTATCCTGCCTCGGCAAAGGGCTCGAGAGGCTGATAACTAGAAGAATGGCCTACCTCACTATCCTAGAAGGGGTTGTCAGATTGAAGAGCAAAAAGCAGCGCGAGGAACGCCGGTTCCGCGACACCTATTTCCGCCAAGCCTGAGGCAGCAAGGGAGACCCCTACCCCTATTCCTAGAGGACTCGCCGCTCTAGGATAGAAGAACAGACACATCACATCAATATACGCAATTGGCCCCCAATTCGACAGGGGTAGCCAGCCCACAGCAAATAGGGGCCCTACCAGGCAGAGCAGCTATCGATCTAACGACCTGTTTTACCCACGATATCGAGCAAACCCTCGATAAGGGGCTCACAGCTACACTAGTGATAATGGACGTAAAGGGGGCTTTTAACTCTATCCTTAGGAACCACCTAATTATTAAACTATACTAATAAGGCTAGCTAAACAGCCTAGTTAGGCTAATTTTTACTTTTATTTTAAATTATATTATTAGAATTAAATTTAAAGGAATCATAATAGAGGATTTCTTTTTAACTTGTAAACTATTTTAGGGTTTCCTATTATTATTTATTCTTTTTTTATTTTATATTACTAAGATCCTAATAGAGAATCCAAGGCTTTGGTTTAGATATTGCGAAGGGCTGGTCCTAGGCCTTGTCTCAACCGAAAGGTAGCCAAATACTGTTTATTTCAAGCTGAAGAGGAAAAGGGTAAACTACGATATGGTGCGAAATCTCTGCTTCCTAGGGGGTGGGCGCTAGTGGGGCACCGGTGGGGCACCAGTGCGAGCACGGGCATAGCCCGGGCATAACCACCGGGTTCGGCCCGTGACAGATATATAGATAATATAGGCCTTCTAATTACTAGTTTTTCCCTCGAAGAAAGCATTATATCCCTAAGCTAAGAGATAACTCAGATTCTAAACTAGGGCACTAATAATAAAGTCTCCTTTAACTTAATAAAAAACAAAGTTATCCATTTTATTAGAAAATATGTATAACCTAAGAATTTATTAAGGATTAAAATTAAAACCTTAGAAATTAAAGCTTTTATCATAGGAAAAAGCAGTGCTTAACCCACTGCGCTAAAAGGTACCGCCCGGCTAAATATTACCTAGTCGGACGTAATTAGGCCTCTTCTACTCTATCAGGGTAGGGCGCATAAGTCGCGTAGCGGCTCATACACCACACACCAGAAAAACTGTTGGATTCACCTCACCAGGCCTGGTTATAGTGGGTGGGTAAATAATGATATATTCGTCCTATTTGTTGTTATTGTATAAGGTAGGAATTGAAGGTGGAAGGTGGTGCTTGGGGCCGCTTATATTAATCCGATCCCTGACCTCTGATTAGCTCGCTAATCGGGCTAATCGGCGATATGCGGTAATAGGTGTCGCTAGTTGGACGGTGGTGTTCTAATACTAGTAACTCTCTTTTTTGCCGCAAGATCGCCATTTAACGCTGAATGGGCGATTTTAAGTGTTATTCGTATGGGCATCGAATTACTTAAAACGCAATTAAATCGATTAATGAAATGAGTATATAAGGTGGTTAGAAGTGGTAGAATTCCCCCTTTTAGCTATACCACCTCCTAGTAGAAATAAGCATTTCCCGGGCCTAGTTACGGGTTTATGGTTATCTCGACGTCCCTGACGATGTTAATGGTAATTCCCCCTTTTCCCCCCTTATATTCCTCCTTTTACTAACGTCGTAGACGTCTCCTAGGGCCTCGTTACCCATCCCTTTATCCGTATTATCACCCTTATATCTTCGACGAACCTCGTAACGGCTCGATTCGGCGCTACCTTTATGAACCCATTAATAGGGTTATCGTCACCGTGGATCCATCGGATCTCGTAAAGCTCTCACCACTTATACGATTACCTTAACACCATAATATCAATCATTAGGCGCTTTTCCTTTATAATACCAAACTGTCGCAAAAGTGGAACCACAATTACGGGACAGTAATTGTGGGCTATATTATAACACACCCCCCTAGACCGAGAAGAGAAGAGGTCTGCTGACTAAGGAATTAGCACCGGCTTACACTCACAGCTAACAAGTCCTTACTGACTGTTACTGGGTGCCGGCCGCTTCCAGCTAGCAAGTCTAACCTTCCATTTCGGTGATTTACTGCTGAAGTGAGAATGAGTGAGCATAACGAGGCTTAAACCCATGACCTCTAGGTCAGCCCACATACTGCCACTTTAGCAAGGCGTTTAGCCATTCAACCAGAGGGCTCGTAGAGACAAGGGCTCATAACTGTCGCAAAAATAGAACCACAATTACGGGACAGTAATTGTGGGCTATATTATGATATTAGTAGTATATTAGTTAACTCTTAGGAAGAGTGGGGAACTTTAGTATTACTTTAGCTTATTTAGTAAACTTAGAAGTAATGTTAATACTCAGTATTTATTATTCCATAAGGACCAGAAAGGCTGGGATAAGAGGGACTACTAGTTAGCTATAACCGAGCAAAAAATCAAAGTACTGGAAATAGAGGTTAAGGTTAATAGGGCGAGGAAGAGGAATAAGGTGACTATTGGAACCGGGCAGGGAAAACAGGTGTCCCGAGAGAGGGGTGAGCCTCCACATCGGCGACGACATGGTATAAAAAGCGAAGTCCGGCATTTTCTAGGCCGGACCGGACAGACAGGAACACAGACACATCTCTTTAGATATTCAATTCGAGCGTTAGCCCCCTTTTTCCATCATAAGTCCGGAGGACGTCGTTCGGACGTGAGACGAGGTCGCTTTACCACTGAGCAACAAAGCACCCTTTTTCGCTAATGGAACCCCATTCTGAGAGTTATCTGAATATCTTCGGCCCTGATCAGGCCTAAACAAGCCCGGATACTCGAAGACTCGTGTTCATGACGCTATTTCGTACGAGTTAGTCACCTCTTCGGACGTGGGACGAGAGGTGCACGACCTGTGGTCAGTAGGGTGTGTGTGTTATAGACGATACGATACACACTGTCCACTGCATCCCCCGCTCCGTTCCACTATGAGCCCCAATTCGAAGTTCACCAACATCAAGGCCATACGGAGGGCTCAGATTAAAGTTGGCGAGGTTGACGATTGTCGGAACACCACCGTCCAGCTGGCGACACCTGTTGCCGCATATCGCCGATTGGCTCGATTAGAGAGCCAATCAGAGGTCAGGGATCGGATTAATATTAGCGGCCCCAGGCGCCACCTTCCACCTCCGATTCCTACCTCATACAACAACAGCAGATAGGACGAATATATTATTATCTGCTTACCCACTACAACCAGGCCTGGTGAGGTGAATCTAATACTAATTAGTGGTCAAATACCATTTCCGTAAATTAGTAAAGTGAAATTTCAACTAAAAAAGATATTTCCGAAGGACCCGCGAAATAGTTAGCCCAATAGCCAACTAAATTAGAGGGCAGCCACTAATTCATATTATAGGAAGTTATTATGAGAAGCCCCCGTACATTAAGTAACAGGGTTATCACAGTCTCGTCCCAGGGAGTTATATCGAATTCGCCTAAAACTACTTAATAAGGAAACATAAAGGAAAATACAACTCCTACGTTTATTATATACAATCTCTAATACTAACCCTACGAAGGGATAACTATTAACACTACTAACCTTTTACTTATACTAAATAATTAACCTCTCCTTCTCTTTTTCCTATAACTTATAAACGCTATTTTATTCTTAGTAATTACGGAAAGTACCTCGGAATTAGTATTTAAACAGCTGATTTGTATAAGGACCACGTAGTATTTATACCCAGAACACTCCTGCCCCTAGGAGATAATAAGATTGAACCGTAAAGGTAGGCGTAGATGAACGAAAAAAAAAAGACCTCGTATCACCATGGAAAAGATAAGGCTACGGGAGCTTAGAATACACCTTTTATACCAATCCTGTCGAATCCGCTGTACCAAGCGCCTAGTACGCTTCCGGCGCGCTCGAAGGTCCGCGCGCGGCGCGGAACAATGATGGGCCGAAATGCGCCCTTGCACCAGCCACCTTAAGGGCTAAGTTCGCCCCTAAAGAACAGGAAGAACAAGAACAATTACACATTATTGAATACATCACGAATTGACCATTGAATCCGACAAATCCCTACGTTGGAAGTAGTATTCTATAGATACTAAACGGTAATTCGTTTAATATACGGAATACACCCTTAAAGCTGCGGCTTAGAGGAAACGCCCCGTATTCGAGACGTCGTTAAACTTAACTGTCGGAATATCCACGCCGGACTGGCGCCACCTGTTGCCGCTTATCGCCTATTGGCCCGATTAGCGAGCCAATCAGAAGGCAGGAATCGGTTTTAGATCGGCAGCGTCAGATCGCTGCCGTAGGCCCGATTCCTTCCTTCAACAATAACAGAGTAGATACGACGAATATATTATTATTTGCCCACCTTCTATATTAGGCCTAGTAAAGTGAATTTAACACTAATTAGTAGTTAAATACTATTTCCGTAGATTAGTAAAGTGAATTTTTTATTAGAAAAGGTAATATTATAAAATCCCAGAACAACTTAGTGTATTCAACGAATCTCACGATACTCGTATTACTAAAAGAATTTGCAATACCCTTGGTTAACTAAACGATCAACAACAGGATACCACAAGAGCTTCCCAGGAGTCCATACAAAATCACTAGAATAATAAGTTCCACTTAATATAATAGAATACAACCTCTATGTCCATTATACACAGTTTACAACGAAGATCTCATAATTAGTAGTAATATAAAGCGCCCCTACACTTCCATCGCCGACTTTTGTTCTTAACGAGAAGTTATCCATTATAATCGACATCCCCTTCTTCTTTAAATACTACTCCATCACTTAGTAATTATAAAAACACCTTAGAATTAATACTTAAAAAGTTAACCTTTATGAGAACCCCGACTTTACCGTCGTCATCGTTGTCCTTTACTCCTACTTTTAGAGTAGTGACCCTAAAAACCCAACGAATACGATACTAAAAACGATAACCCCACCTTCCAACTACGTCCATAAAAAAGAGCCGGTAATAAATACCGAGACTAGAGTGACCTGCTAAGGATACAACATCCAACGCTCAAAGGGCTGAATTCAACGAGAACCCCGACTTCACTATCGTCATCCCTGCCCCTAGAGACAACCTAAACGTGGATACACGACCAGAGACTACACTAAAGGAAAGAAGACTCCCTTCTTACACTACCCATTAGAAGCGGTATTCCATAAACACTAAGTAGTAATTCGCTTAATGAACGGTATACGCCCTCGAAACTGCGGCTTAGAGGAAACGCCCCGTATTTAAAACGTCGTTAACCTTACCGTCATACACTAGAATATCTACTAAGATATCAAAAAACGACCCAACTACGGTGAATCCGACACCAGAGGAGGCCCAGGGTACTCAGGCCCCTTAATAAAAAAAGACGATAAAAATAACAATTACTAAGGAACCTAATTATATCATAATTAATAACTCCCCGGTCCTATTACCGAAGAAGTATAAGGACGACGTTAATATCCACGAATGGGGACTATGGACCAGATTTAAGCCGGAGGACGTAACCTCTAAATCTACCTCTAAATTAGTAGCAACGGTGGTAATGTTCCTCACGGAGATATACGATGTAAAAAGTATTGTTGGCCATAAGCTAGAAGAGGAATTTAAGGAAGACTTTGAGGAATGGACCTAGGAGACCTTTAAAATACTTAAAATAATAATAATAAAAAAACTACGCAACTTCCTACTCCACTATAGTATTTATATTCCTATAGAGGGAGGGAAGATTATAGAGGAGCTTTTTAAGCTTAAGGACTTAGAAGAACTATGCTATTGGACCCAGGAAGAAATCGAGAAGGTCAGTAAAAGGAGCAAGTCCTTCAGAGACCTAATAGAGGACCTAGTCCTTTATAAGGAATTAATAAAGGAATAAATACCACTATAACCTAAATTACACCTAGAAAAGATCGTAGCACAGAAGAACTCTCCATAAATACCACTACCCCCAAAAAGAGCGGGAACAAGCTAAACCCGTATCGTACCGAGCCCTCAGAATTGGCCACAACTACCTAAATAACCCATATTCACCTAAGAGCTACCAAATCAGGAAGAACACTACACTATAAACAAGATTAACAAAACAGCGACCCCTTAACAACAAAGTATACTTATTAAGGTATATACCGACGATATAAGGTATAATAGTGAGAAATTCGACGTCCTTAACACCAAATTCCGTATTTTCCTCGAAGCCTATAGAAAAATTGGAGTTAACCACTACGTAACGGCTAACCTACTCCCTACAATACTAAAAAGGAGAGCTTCTCAGTTCTACTATAACCATATTAATAGTATACCGACTATTCGGTTAATAAAGGAGGTAGTTAATAAACTATGGCGCTACTTTAAAGGAGACCAACACTACTAAGCTTATATTATTAATTAGAATAGAGTAAATTTTAATAAAGTTATTTAGAAGAACCCCGAAAAGACAAAGGTTAAGGCTTTAGAGACCCTTTTCGACGACCTAAAAAATCTCTAGTAAATTCTTGCACTATACTACTAAGGAGACCAGGTCCTAAAGGACAAACTAATCAAAGCTACTATCTCTATAAAAGAGTACTACTCTACTAACCTAACCGGAGCAAATACAACGAAGAAGCTCTATAACACAATAAGAATAAGCCTCGACTTAGAGGGAAAAAAAAGAGATGCCCATTGTAGGTTTGACCCTAGGTCAAAGGGTCGCCTAGGCGATAGGGTTGAACAGCAATAATTGATATATTAAATACGTAGTGTTGTTGTCAGTAGAGGAATAATGGACGATGTTGCTCGTTAAGGTGAAGTTCTCGTCGGCTTAGGTCTCGTTAACTAGGATAATGAGGAATCCTAGTTATAATGAGAGGTTACTATTATTAGTGAACGAACTATCCACGAAGACGAAGAGGGTCACTATCTTAAGTTGAACGAAATTATAGTCTAGCCCTACGTCCAAGGTCTCCATCTACCTCTTTAATCGCTTATTAAGGGCCTTTATTTGTTCTTCTGTGGGCTCTTGGTATTAGGCTGCTACGGAGAGGTCGTAGTAGGCCTCGATATCATAGACTAAGGTAATGTATACTCTACGAGTTCTCTGGATAACGTATTATTAGTGGCTCGACGTTGTCCTAATCTCTATGAGTTGGATTTTCTTTCTTTACCTTTTCTGCTATAGTTTAATAGTTTTATTATTTAAATAAATGATCCCTCCATTAAATACGAGGGGTTCCTTTACGGTTAGCCGTTACTTCGCCTTCGCTATAAACGTTACTTTCTTCAGCTCTTCTTCTTCCTTCTAGGAGAACTTCTCATTATTTAGGCCTATTATATTGTTTATCTATATCCCGATTATTACGAGGCTTTCGTTTTCGGGTATTAATAACAATAGGTACGGGTCATATATAGAGGTTCTTATCTGGAGTTTCTCCTTATGGTGATTGCTGTAGGTTATATACTAATGGGTCCCTGCTTCGGCGATCCCGTAGAGGGGCTTTATGACCTTCATAATCGTCCCGGGAGGGTGCTTATCCTTGATTTAATCTAGTAGGTGGGCTAGAATTATCCAGGTAAGCTTCGTCTTTGACTAAGTATACACCTAAGTGATATTTTGTAGCCATAACGAGTAGCCCTTCACCAGAAAGTAGGGGGCTAGGGCGAGAATTAGTTGTTAGCTTGCCCGCTGGATTGTAGGGGATTATGTGAGGACGGCTTCCTTATCGTCGTCGGTGTAGCCCTGGATCATAAAACGGCTCTTCTCATAAAACTTCTCGGTTTTCCCCTTAATTTTATTAACAATTTTAAACTTAAAGATCCTAGTATTATTATACTTAACTTTGTTATAGGGAACGAATTCGAATACACCTCGGCTTATAAGGTTCATAATCTCCTTTTTTATTGACTTTTCGTATAGGGCGTTGGGTATGGTTATTACGTTTTTTTTCCGAAGTTCATGGGTTAGTATAAGGTTATTCTTCTCCTTTGCTGATAAGTATACTACGAAGTAAGGTCTCTTTAGCTCGTCGGTCTCTACTTAGAAGTAAACGGTGTTAACTTTGTAGATAATAGCCGGGTTCTTTTATAACCAGCTTCGTCGTCTCTTAAGTGGCTAAGGCTCTTCCTCCTTTAATAAAGGGGATAATTTAATAATAATCTTATCTATGGCCACTAATTTAATATCGTCCTCGTTATTTTCTTCTCCTTCACTATTATTACCTTTTAGGGCCTCGTTTCCTACTCCGTTATTAATGGTGGTGGGCTCCTCTAATAACTCTTCTTCAGGGTTATAATAATAGGGCTTAACGATTGTTGAGTAGAAGGTCTTAGGGCCTCTGGGTATCTGAATAATGTAGTTCTCACCGTCCATAGTCACTAGTGTAAATAGGCCTCTCTATCCCTTCCTTTTATACTATACCCTGATTTCCGAGCTTAGTGGGAGGTTTTTTAGGGTAATATTATTAGGTTTATTCCTTATTACGAGGATATCTAAGATTTAACGTTTTACGTTAACTTTCCTAAGGTTTTCCGTGGCCTTTTTAACGACCTCTGTGTATTAGGTTACTTTTAGTAATAGGGGAGAGCTGTTTAACGTCCTAAGGTATACACTAAAAACTAATAGGGTTAGTACGATCCCGTTTAGTCCTATAGTATTATTTATAATTTTGAGTATACTTTAAAGGGTGGTTTCCGGTGTTATAGAATGGGATTCCTACCGGATAATATCGTACACCCATCTAAGCTGCGTATAGTACTTCTCGACCTTCCCGATACTATTATAAGCTTCTACAGGGACAATCTTAACCTTAATCCCCATAGACTTCACTATTTACTTAAATTCGGACACCTTAAAGTTGGTGCCAGCGTCCGCAACGATCTAGTTGGGTAGCCCTTGGTATACGTTGATCTAGTATAATCTGAGTGTCTCCTACGCCGTCTTTACACTTATATTACTTAGGAATTATCCTATATTAAAATTTGTAATTATATCGACGACCTGAAGGGCGGGCTTTCCGTCGAGGTATAGTACATCAATAACGATCTCGTAGTTAAAGGGTACATTATCCCGGATAGTGAATTTAAAGTAGTGGGGAGCCTTTTAGTTTATCTAATAATAGTAGTAGTACTTCGTTAAGTATTCAATAGCTATTAATTCCACTTCCTCTCTAGTCCTTTAAAGGATTTTATAGAATTTCTATACTAAAAGGTGACTAAAACGCTGGTGTAGGCGTTATAATTCGATGTTTATAAGGTAGTTCTACGCAACGGATTTATCCTAGTGGCCCAGTTTTATCCAGGTGTAGCCGAACTTTTTAGTAACTAATACAACGACGTCTCCTTACCTTAGAGTGTTCCTTAGATTATCAAAGTAGACCTTTAGGTGGTTTATATCCTTAAAGCAAAGGAGGAACAGAGTATTATAAGGGATAACGTGGAAAGTAAGCGGTCCGAGGGGCGTTGTAACTATAGTCGTCCCTATTAATGAGATGACCTCCCCTAGGCCGAATTTGATGCTTGCCTAGCTAACTTGAGTTTTATTAAGGGTAATTTCTGGGTATAGGCATCTAAGAGTGTTAAACTAAGGTTTTCCCGTTATTAACGACTTAGTTATACTTATATTCGGTATAATTCCATAGAATATAACATCGGCGTATCTTCCTTTGAGTATATAGGTCTCCGAGGTCTTTACAAAGGTAGCCTCGTTAAATGGGTTTTCCTTTATGAGGGCATAGTATATTACCTAGTCCCTAAGGGTCGTTGTAATGATCTCGCCGTTAAGAGTGGTCTCGGGGCCTAGTATTAAGGTGTGAAACTGGTCTCCGTAGGTCTAATCCTCGTAGTTTTCTTTTTTTGGGTTTACAATAAAGAACTCGTGGATCCTGTTGTCCTTATCCTCGTCCCTCGCTTTATCGCCTTAGGGGCCTTCGTATTCGAGAAGGAAGGATTCCATGGTTCCCTTAGGAGGTTCTATATGGAATTATTTTTTATACCCGTCTCGGAACACTTAGAAGGCTTTATTTGTTTCCTTTTTTGGGTGGTTAGAGGATTAGTAGTTGTCCTTCCCGTAAATATAGCACTTCTTATCCCTTGGGGGTCATCTCGGGGTAAAGCGTCGGTTACCTCGTCCTCTACTGAATCCTCCCCGCTGGCCGAATTTTGCTTACTTCCCTCGGTTATTATAGTATCTCTTTATAAAGAAGTAGTTTATTTCCTCGTTAACGGGTTATTATAAGAAGTGTTATTTAGTACCCGAGTTAAGTCTCATATTGTTGTTGTTGTTGTATTTAACGCCAAGGCGGCAAGGGCGAAGCCCTTGCGGCAGACCTCCCAAGGGGTATGTGGCGTGGAGAGCCGCAGGCTCAAACTACCTACTCTACAATACACAGCCCTTACCAACGTCCTCCAAATCCTACCTACTAACTACTATACGTTCAATCTGTCCCTAGATCCCACTAGTTCCTCCAGTTCCTTTACTTCCTATCTAATCCCTTAAGTAGGGTAGGTTAGTTATCTTCAGGACTAGCCAGGCTAGCCCCTAGTAGCGTAGGCAGATCTTCTAGAAGAAGCCTATTACACATAGGAAGGCCTTAAAGCCTTTATAATTAGTGATTAGACCCTTAAAGTATCGCTCGAGGGATCCCATAGGTCCTATAAGCTCTAATGAACTAGAAGGGTGGAGGGTAGGCCACCATTACCTCCCCATTAAGGTTTTTCAGTAATAAACTAAGTGGTCTATATCCTTTACTTCCCCATAAAAGCAGGTAAGTAGGGCTTTATTATAGTTAAAGCGTTAATAATATTATTCAAAATCTCCGTGGCCTAATTAGGCTACTAGGAGGTGGTATAGGGTAACCCGTAGAAGGGCTAGTTCAGGGGGGCTAGATAGGGTAACCTCGAGTCCCAGTTGGACATATCGGTCTATTACCTCCTTACACCACCATTATGTGTATTAAGCCCGTACCCGTTTCTTAGCGAGCCGCTTAATCCCTACTAGGGTTACTAATTAACCTAAGGGTACTAAGAGTATTATACCCTACTTAGCTAAGCGATCTACTTCTTTATTACCTTTTATCCCCTAGTACCCTAGGGCCTAGTGGGTATATATATCGTATATCCTAGCCGCCTCGTATATCTCCAGGAAGGCTGCTTATAAGGAGTCTGGAGCCTCGCCCCGTATCCCCTGGATAATACTAGTATTATTAATATAAATGTGTATAGGTTAGCCCTAGGAGGTAAGGAGGGCCCGCCGGAGCCCTGACCTCGCTCCTTCAGCCTCTCCATTGAACACCTTTACTAGGCCAAGATGGCCGCAGCCCTGGGCTATCCGCCTATTACCTCTATAAATAACGAACCCGTATCCTATAGCCCCATTAGGTGCCTTAGAGCCGTCTAAATAGATAATTATATGGTTATCTAGGATGGCTTTTAACCAGTTCTAAAAGGCCTTAGTGGCCTTCTCTTTTGTTTATAGGACTATTGGGTTTTATGACCCTATGAGGTATTATGGTTAGAGTAGTGCTAACCTTGGGGCCCTTAAGACGAGGCCTGCTGTCCGTTAAAGTCGTATCTACTACCTCCCTTATTATGAGAGCCTTAGGACTAGTGGGTATTGTTGATTAACCTTTTATAGGTGTACTACGAAACGTAGGCGTGCCCCTTTTAGGGCTACCTTCCCAGTAAGTAAGCCGGCATTTCTTAAGAGGTTACTTATTGGGGTTATCTTTTAGATTAGAAGGATAGCCCGGGCCACTATTATGATAACTTTATTGACCTTCTAGACGAGGCCCTTCTGGCCTATATTAATTATCCCTCCCTAGGGGGCGGCGTCGTTACTTAAAGCTGGCTTAGTTAGCCCCCCGAACTAGGTATCGGATCCGAATAGGGCGGTTAGGAGGACGCATATGACGACTACCTTCCGCACAGTAGCCGCTGGGATCCCTCTTTTTGTGTTTATTAGATGCCCTAAATGCTGGGCTGCCTTTTTTGCTATAATTACCCTTGTTTCGACGTGGTGTCGGAAAGAGAGCCTTCTATCAAACCAGATCCCTAGCCAGCGAACAGGCTTGGTTAACACTTTAATTTCCAGATCCTTAGCTTTGATCCCTGGTAAATCCTTTGGTTGTTTATGCTTCCTAGTAAAGTGGATAACCTCACACTTTGCTGGGTCAAAAAAGACCTTATTATTAGTGCCCTAATCTAGGATCTGGGTGATCTCCTGGTTTAAGGACACCGTATTCTCCTCAAGGGATTGGCCAGTAGCTAGGAGGCCTATATCATCCGCATATCCAAAACGAAGTCTTAGGTTCTCTACTAGGATCTCAGTAATGTAGAGTAAAAAGAGAATAAGTGATAGTGGGGAGCCCTGGGGTAGCCCATAGGTTAAAGGGAAGTCCTCTGTTATTATCTCCTCTAACCTGACCCTAGTAGTATGGTCTAATATAAATGCATAGATCAGCCTGATCAGGCTATTAGGCCAGCCTTGTTACCGTAGTTTGATAATAAGGCGGTTCCGGAGGACGGAGTCAAAAGCCCCCTTCACATCCATCGTCGCTAGCGTAGCGGTACACCCCCTATCGAGGGCCTGTTCAATATCGTAGGTGAGACAAGTAGTTAGGTCGGTAGCTGCCCTGCCTGGTAGTGCCCCTATTTGTTGTGGGCTGGCTACCCCTTCTAGGATAGTAAGGTAGGCCATTCTCCTAGCTATAAGCCTTTCGAGCCCCTTACCTAAGTAGGACAACAGGGAGATCGGCCACCAGGATCCAGCCTTTGAGAAGTCGGTCTTTCCAGGCTTCTGGATCATAACCACCTCTGCCCTACGAAAGGACTAGGGGAAATAACCGGTTTGGATGCAGGCCTAGAAGAGTAGTCGAACTAGCTTAAATATAAAATCCCAACAGGCCTTAAATAGTCTTATAGTAATTCTATTAATACCCGGGGTTATAGTTTTTGTTAAGGTGGCTACCCTTGCTTCCTCCAGGCTAATTATAACCTGCCAGGGTATTTATCGTCTTAGGACCGTAGCTACGGCCCGCATGGCGCAGTGGCGTGCGTCTGGCAACCCCTCTCCATCGCAGAGGGGGCTGGTTCGATTCCAGCTGCGGGCACAAAGCGTTTGGGTCACGCTTCGCCATAGGCAATGGTTGGACCCGCTATATGCGGGTCTTCCGGTCTCCCCCAGCCAGAACAATGCGGGACCGGCGGCCGGTACGTCGTCAACGAGACCAATCAGACTAAAAGGAGGCCTAGGGCCACCAACCAGCACGTTCCAGGTGTCCATTAAGGGCCCAGGACAACAATATAGGGCCTAGTGCCCAAGCGACTAAGGAGGGATAAGGTGCCCATTAAGGGCCCACCAATCCCGATTCACCAATCAGGGGCAAGGCGCTACCTGTGAAGGACCCGTTATGGGCGGGTCGGAATGACAAATTTGCGAGCTGCACTCGCCATTCACCATTACATTCGAACTTGAGTCAGGCAACCCAGCGGGACCTAGTAATATAGTATGACAGTTACGTAGCCACTAAGGCATGATTTGGAGGACGCTAGCCGGGTTCATGTACTGTAGTATATAGCTTGAGCTGCGGCTCTCCACGCCACATACCCTTAGGGAGGTCTGCCGCGAGGGTTCCGTAGCCCTTGCCGCCATGGCGTTAAATACTACAACAACAACAACAACCGTAGCTACGGCGAAAGGGTCCCCAGGTAGGTCATCCGCATCGTCAAACCTCTCTAAGAGGGCCCTCCGTAGGGCCTGGGCCTTATCCTAGCTACTATCGTACATCTGACCCTCAACTATTAAGGGGGGGGCTCTAACTACTAAGCTGGCCTTACACCAACCCATTATCTTATAAAAGTCCTAATCCAATTTAACCCCTTCAATTTTAGTAACCCAATAGGCTCGTTTAGCCTTCCTAACCGTATTTAAAAAGGCCTTCTATTCTTTAAGGATAGGGGGTAGCTCTGGTTCCCGGGCTTATTGGATACGGGCCTTGAGGTAGGATTAGTAGGCTTCAGAGCACTCCTCTATCCACCAGGGAGCCCCCTTTCCTAGGTTTCGTTATTTCTTCCCTACTACCTGGATAACTATTAATAGTAGGCTAACTATCCGATTAACCTAAGTATCTAATTCAATTAAGGTAAGCCGGTCCTTAAGGGTAAGTAGGGCCAGGGCTCCTATTCTGACTAGGTCATTAAACCGAGGCAGGGCTAAATCCAGGACTAATACTGGCCCTGGTTAGTGGGCCTGTTGTTATAGGTTATTGGGGTTAGGGTTAGGGTTGAGGGGGATAATTATAATAATCACTTAGTGGTCGAACCCTGGGTACAAGTATAAACTAGCCCCTACATATACTAGGGGGATATTTGAGAAGGCCAGGTCAAGAACATGGCCACAATTATAGCTAGGAATTCCTATTTCCCCGATATAAAAGAGGTTATAACTATCCACCCAGTCTACTAGGTCATCCCCCCTATTCCAGCTGACTAACCCGGGTTCCTAGGAGTAGTATTAAGCGTTAAAGTCCCCAACTATGAGGGCTCGTATTAGTGGTTGGTACCCTAGGAGGGTGGTTGTTGTGTGGTTATGGGGATCGCTTGGTTGTCTATAGACGTTAATAACGGTAATATTATTAACTTTCAACCACAGGATGTCCCTTGTTTGGACAGGCCTTTGCTATTGCACCTATAGCCTTATCCCCTTTCGTATATATGTCATTACCCTAGGCCTCGTCTCCTTATTATTCCAGAAGTCTACTAGGACGTAGGAGTTAAACCCAGGGTATGTATTAATTTTTATCCCATTAGTGAAGCTTATCCATAACTCTTAGATAAGTATTATATTAACCTGATCAGCCCAGCAGAGCTCTAAAAGGGCCGTATATGCTGGGGCCTTTTTCTCTACGTTGTATTAGGCTATGCATAATACCCATAGGGGGCGCTTCCGAGGCTTATACCTCTGAGTCGAGGTCCAGGTGGGTGTAGGCATTAGTAATGTTATAATCAGGCTTTTGAGCTACCCTCTGGCTTCTGCTTCGGAGAGGGTGGATAGGGCGGTTAGTCTGAGGGAGGGCTTCGGGATCTTCAGCCTCATCTTCGTTTATACTACTAGTTGTATCCCCATCACCTAAGTAAACAATTGATCCTTGAGAGGGTGTCCTACTATATGGGCACTTAGAGCCAGGCTGTTGGCCCTGATCAGGAGGAGAGTTTTGGGGTTGTTAAGTATTACTCTAAGTGGTGGTCTAGTTAGTCTGGTTAGTGTTATCGCGGGCCTCGGAGGCCTTTTACCCAGCCTTTCGGATCCGTCCACGTTCCTTTCGGCCTAGAAGAGTAGGGTGACCGTTGACCATTAGGGGCCTAACTGGACAATCTGTATGGCCGGCTTGGAAGGGCCCTAAGTAGTTAGCACACTTCGGCTTAGCTATATAGGGCTCGGTCTCGTAGAAGTCTGAGGGCTTACCGTAGTTATTATAAAGTAGCCGCCGGTTATAGTACCGGTTTATATGGTATCCCTAGTAACCAGGGTTATACCTAAGCAGGGTCCTCTTTTTCCTAATAAGCTAGGCCTTACTACTCTGGTTGAATAATCTAAAGGGTGGTACCTTGACCATAAAAGAGATAACCCAAGTGATTTTATTTATAATAGGGTTTAGGCCGAGGCGGGATTACCGAGTTAGGACTAGCTCGTGGCCAGTCTGGGCAATAACCTCCTCCCTAATCAGGGTTAATATATCAATACTTTCCCCATTTAGGCTTTGGAGCTTAGATGGGCAGCGTAGGACGGCGTATGTGAACCATTTTATGGGGGTTTCTACTTTAAAGGCCCCTAAGCAGTCTACTAGCTTTTGTCTATTTCCAATAAGGCTTTATTGGATTTATTTATTTAGGGGCTTTAAGGAGTATCCGGTCGAGATGTGGTAGATATGTGGGATGTCTCCTAGTTGTAGGCCAAGGGCCTGGCAAACTGTACGGCGCAGGGCGAAAGGGGCGTTCTTCCGGGCAGTATCCAGGCCTTCCTCGGGGATACGGACGAAAACCCGGAGGTCTTCTAAATAAGCCTGGGCTTGTGGGCGGGTAGGGGCTCGGTGTTAGGCCAGGGCGGGGGCCGGGGTGGAGGCCGGGGCTGAGATTAGGGCTAGGGTCGGGGCTGATACTATAACGGTAACCCAGTTCCGGGTTAAAGTTAGAGCAGCTTCGTTATTCATTAACTTCTTCAGGGCTTGGATCACATAGGTTATCGCCTCCTTTGCGATCTGCTTTTTCGGCCCCTCAAAACTAGAGACCACGTTGTTAACAAACTGGGCGATGGCCAAAAAGACACCCTTTCGGTCCTCATAGCGTCTGGCTTGTTCATCGAAGGCAGCTAGGATAGATCCAGTGGCCACCCCGCTTACGTTCAAGGGCCCCTTTGCCGTAGAAGGGGCTGCATCAGGAGAGTTGGGCTGGTTTCCCCTAAAGTTGGGCCGGAGTGGCTGGGCCTCAGTGTTGTGGCGGCGCTTAGCCCTTAAGGGAGGGGTTGGCTCTGGAGGTGACCCAGAGCCCCGATTAGGGCCGGCCGGAGGGGCCAGCTGCAGTCCGGTGCTCGCCGGAGGTTGTAAGGCTATCACGGGAGGGCTCCGGGAGGGAAAGGTGAAGAGTTTTCAGCTGTTAAGGATCTTAGTAACGTATCACCTATTTCATTAATAGTAGATGCTAAGAAAAATTAGGCGAGAGGGAAGTTGAGTTAAGTCTCATAGAGTTTCGAATAGTATTTTATAATTAGTTATAAAGGTTTTTAAATATGTTTTTCGGGTCCTGGAGAGCATAGGTATACTCCTTAACGTTATTAACTATAAAAAGGAGTTGATCTCGTAGTACTCTATTAGTATTATATTTGTTGGAATCCGAATCGGGCAATAGCCCCACTTTCGGGTTCCTGATTGGCCGGTTCCGACCGGACCAATCAGAAGGCAGGGATTCTGGCGCACCGACTAGATCTGGCAACAGCCGGCCTAGCCCACGTCGGAATAACCTCCTTCCAACAACAACAACAACAACAACAACAACACTACGTATTCAATATATTGATTATTGCTGTTCAACCCTATCGCCTAGGCGACCCTTTGACCTAGGGTCAAACCTACACTAATTAGTGGTTAATTTGACCACTACCGTAGATCAGCAAAGAACGACTACTAAAAGAGACGACTTCACCGAGCAATAGAAGATCGGATTTTGTTATTATACAAAACCCATAGTTAAGTTTAACTATTCCGGCGACGATGTACTAGAAGAGGAGGTTTCTAGACGGAGATATCGGAAATCTCATAGAACGGGCAAAATACCGCCTTTAGTGTAAGTTCCGCTCACGATAACTATACTCAACCACCTGCATTAACCATACACAAAGACGTCGAAGATCTCATAGAACGGGCAAAGCTCAGCCTTCGGCGTAGGCTCCGTTATCGATACTCTTTACCCTTAATACCCTTTTCTATTACTATTCTTAGTTACTAACTACGTATTTTATACAAATACCGAGGTAATACCCAAAAAGGATAGTAAAACCAAAAGAATTCCCTAATTTCTACTCACTACGACCCTCCCTCCTACACCACCTTTTAGCCCGACGAGAGACACCGCACCCCTTATAATAAACAACTATAATAACCGCCGGTGCACTATTAAGGGTTACGAAGACCTCCAATAAACATTTTTTTCCACACTCAGAGAGGGCCCCGCAATTAATCTCAAATGCATATCAAACACGGAGAGATCCCTAAGGAGATTACCTTAGCAGCTAGAACGATGCTCAGATTACCCGGAATACCCAAAGCGCAAAGGGACACCAAGGACGACGCCCCTCCACTTCTCCAACCATAAGGGACTTACTTACTACGATATTAACGATATCAGAGGCTACTTACCTTTTTACCATAGTAATCACCATAAACAAAGATTACACCAGTGCTTTGGACCTCGACCAGAATACTCGGAAGGACAACACTAAAAACGATGAGCCCCTCAGGGAGACGCAGGAGACGTACCCTCACCCTTAAGATCCCACAACACACAGCAAACACCACCACAAAGCAATCAGATCAAGGAATTCAACAAGATCCTACGTAAAAAAGAAGACCACCACTAAGGGACGCTCACCCCTTAATATATACCCTCCGAATATCAGAATACACAGAATACACCACTACCAACAAAAACACCAATACTCTAACCTAACAACCAACAATAATTCGTCTAACGGACACTATACACCCTCAAAGCCGCGGCCTAGGGGAAACGCAGCGTATTCGAGGCGTCGTCAGGCTAACTAAATGACCAAAATACTATTAACAACCTAAGCAAAAAAATAAACCAGTAATCAGGAGAAAGCTCTGAGAGGAGTACCCCTTTAAAGGACTCTTCTCGGGTAATTACCCCTTAAGGAACTACATAACCCGAGGGAACACAATAGACCCTTATAAAAAGAACTATCTCACTAATCCCAATCCCAGAGGAATACACCACCCACGTAAACCCAGAAATATAAGGGAAGTGGATAAACTTTAAACCTATTAAAAGAACGATCTAACCAGAAAAAAACACTATCGTCACCTTCCTTCTAATTATCTATAAACAAAAAAAACTTATAATTATGGACCTTTAAATATAATTCCGAATAAACTTTAAAGGATGGACGAAGGATATATGGAAGGACGTTAGTAAAACGATAATAGGCCATATAATTAACACCCTTAGGGAGGGAGTAATTTATATCCCACTAAATAGTACCACTTTAAATATCCAAAAATTAGCCGATATTATAGCCGAAGAAGAGTTCCATATTTGGATAGACGATAAGATCCAACAGTTCTAGAAGAGTGGACCTCGAAGCCTAAGGGAGGTCCTCGAAGACTTAAAAATCATTAAAGAGATTATAAATAACTATAATATCCCCCTCCACTAGATAACTTAGGGGATAACTCCCTTAATAAAGACGATGAGGGAGGTAACATAGGTAATAACAAAGCCGTAGGAGAGCACCCCGTTGACGTCGGGGCAACTAGCAAGGGAATTAAGCCTATTATATAGAATAAGACCACTTATGGACTTATAGATCCCACTAGTTATTAAAAACTCCCCGGCAACTACTACTAATAACCCATATATATCTCCTCTAATAAATAACCAGATCTAGGTGCTCGCGAAGTAAATGAAGGAAGTAAATAAGTACAGAGGAGAATACTACGAGGTCCTAGAGAACTCACTATGGTTATAGAAGTACTACTATAAGGTTCTACAAATACTAACAGAATTAGTTACCCTAATTATTAATACTATACTAAAGGACAAGGCTCTGGACTTCTTCACGGAACATATTATATAACTAAATACACCAGGGACCTTCTTATCCTAAGAAACCATCATTAAAAAACTAAAAAACCAGTTCAAGACGAAGGAGGCCCATAGAGACTACTTAACGGAGTAGTAAACGACCAACTAGGTGATAATTAGGAACGAGAACCCTACGAAGAAACCCAACAAAATACTCAAATTATTAGCTAAGAAACTAAGGAAGATACAATGTATGCTTAGCAGCGAATATAATACCAACAGAGTATTATGAGATTAACTCCTTTCCGTAGTTAGCAACGTTAAGGAGTGTACTTATACTCTCCAAGACCCGAAAAACACGTTTAAAGACCTTTATAGCCAGTTACAAAGTACTATTCAAAACTCTATGAGACTTAACTCGGGTATTAGACAACACTTCCTATAATAACCCGTTAACAAGGAAATAGACTACTTCTTCACGGAGAGACACTACAACGGCCAAGGGAAACAAACTAGGTTCGGCCAGCACAGAGGAGGATTCAGCAGAGGGCGAGGTAACCGACGCTTCGCCCTAAGACGACCCCCAAAGGACAAGAAGTGCTACATTTGCGAGAAGGACGGCTGTTGGTCCTCCAACCACCAAAAAGAGGAAACAAACAAAGCCTTCTAAGCGTTCCGAGATGGGTATAAGAAACAATTCCACATAGAACCTCCTAAGGGAGCCATGGAATCCTTCCTTCTCGAATACGAAGGCCCCTAGGGCGACGAAGCCGAGGATGAGGATAACAGAATCCGTGAGTTCTTCGTTGTGGACCCGGAAGAGGAAGACTACGAGGATTAGACCTACGGAGACCAGTTCTATACTTCGATATTAGGCCCAGAGACCACTCTTAACGGTGAGATCATCACAACGACCCTCAGGGACCAGGCAATATACTATGCCCTCATAAAAGAAGACCTATTTAACGAGGCTACCTTTGCGAAGACCTTAGAGGCTTATATACTCGAAGGAAGATATGCTGATGTTGTATTCTATGGAATTATACCGGATATAGGCGTAGCTGAGTTGTTAACAGTGGGAGAGCCTCAGTTTAACACTCTTAGATGCTTATACCCAGAAATTACCCTCGATAAAACTCGAGCTGGCCAGGTAAGCGTCAAATTCGGCCCAGGGGAGGTCATCTTATTAATAGGGACAACTATAATTATAATACCCCTTGGACCGCTTACTTTCCACGTTATCCCTTATAATACTCCGTTCCTCCTTTGCCTTAAGGATATGGACCGCTTAGAGGTCTACTTTGATAATCTAAGGAATACTCTAAGGTAGGGAGACGTTGTTGTACTAGTTACCAGGAAGTTCGGCCACGCCTGGATGAAACTGGGCCACTAGGATAAATCCGTTGCGTAGAGCCACCTCACAAACGTCGAATTGCGACGCCTACACCGGTGTTTTGGTCACCCTTCGGTACGGAGACTCTATAAAATCCTCTAAAGGACCGGAGAGGAAGTGGAATTAGTAGTCATCGAATACTTAACAAAGTACTACCACCACTACCAAATAAACCAAAAGGCTCCCCACCACTTCAAATTCACCATCCGGGACGACGTACCCTTCAACTACGAGATCGTTATTAATGTATTATACCTCGACGGAAAGCCCGCCCTTCAGGTCGTCGATACGGCTATAGGCTTTAACGTAGGACGATTCCTAAGTGATATGAGCACAAAAACAGCGTGGGAGACACTCAGATTATGCTGGATTAACGTATACTAAGGGCCACCCGATTAAATCGTTACGGACACCGGCACCAACTTTAAGGTGTCCAAATTCAAATAAATAGCAAAGTCCATGGGAATTGAGGTTAAGATTGTCCTTATGGAAGCCCATAACAGTATCGGGAAGGTCGAGAGGTACTATGCGCAGCTTAGATGGGCGTACGATATTATCCAACAGGAATCCTATTCCACAACGCCGGAAACCACCCTTTAGAGCATACTCAAGGCCATAAATAATACTATAAGACCAAACGGGATCATACTAACCCTACTAGTCTTTAGTGTATACCCTAGGACATCAGATAACTCTCCCCCATCACCAAAAATAACCCAACACGCAAAGGCCATTAGGAAGGCCACGGAAGACCTCAGGAAAGTTAACGTAAAACGTTAAATCTTAGATACCCTTACAATAAGGAATAAACCTAATAATACTACCCTAAAGAACCTCCTACTAAGCTCAGAAATTAGGGTATAGTGTGAAAGGAAGGGATAGAGAGGCCTATTCATATTAGTAGCTACGAATAGCGAGAACTACGTCGTTCAGATGCCCAAAGGCCCTAAAACCTTCCACTCAACAATCGTCAAACCCTACTATTACGACCCTAAAAAAGAGCTACTAAAGGAGCCCGCCACCACTGATAACGGAGCAGGAAACGAGGCCCTAGAAGGCAATAATAGTAAAGGAGAAGAAAATAACAAGGACAACGTTAAATTAGTAGCCATAGACGAGATTATCATTAAATCGTCCCCTCCACTAAAGGAGGAAGAGCCTCAGCCATTTAAAAGACGATAAGGCCGGCCACGAAAGAACCCGGCCATTACCCACGAAGTTAACACCGTCTACTTCCAAGCAGAGACCAACGGGCTAAAAAGACCTTACTTCGCAGTATACTTATCAGCAAAGGAGAAAAACAACTTTACACTAACCTACGAACTTCGGAAGAAAAGTATAATAACTATACCCAGCGCCCTATACGAGAAGTCAATAAAAAAGGAGATTACGAACCTCATAGGCCGAGGCGTATTCGAATTCGTCCCCTATAACAAAGCCAAGTATAACAATACTAGGATCTTTAAGTCCAGAATTATCAACGAGATCAAAGGGAAAACCGAGAAGCCCTACAAAAAAAGCCGTTTCGTAATCTAGGGTTACGCTAATAACAGTAAGGAGGCTATCCTCACACAATCCCCCACAATCCAGTGGACAAACCAATAACTAATTCTCGCCCTAGCCCCCTACTTTCTGGCGAAGGGCCACTCACTATGACTACGAAACATCACTCAGGTGTACACTCAGTCGAAGACGAAGCTTACCCGGACAATTCTAACCCACCTACCAAACCAAATCAAGGATAAGCACCCTCCCGGGACGATTATAAAGGTCGTAAAGCCCCTCTACGGGATCGCCGAAGCAGGGACCTATTAGTACACAACCTACAATAATCACCATAAGGAGAGACTCTAAATAAGGACTTCTACGTATAACCCGTACCTACTATTATTAATACCCAAAAATGAAAACCTCGTAATTATCGGAATATAAATAAATAATACAATTAGCCTTAACGATAAGAAGTTCTCCCAAAAAGAAGAGGAAGAGCTAAAGAAAGCAACGTTCACGGCAAAGGCGAAGCAACGGCTAACCACCAAAGAGCCCCTCGCGTTCAACAGAGGGGTCGTTTATTTAGACGAAAAAACAATCAAACTACATTAAAAGGGCCAAAAGAAGAAGATCCAACTCGTAGAGATCGGAACAACGTCCAGCAACCAGTAATACGTTGTCCAAAGAGCTCGCAAAGCATATATCGCCTCAGTCTACGATATCGAGGCCTACTACAACCTCTCCATAACGGCCCAGCACTAAGAGCCCACAGAAGAACAGATAAAGGCCCTCAATAAGCGATTAAAGAGGTAAATGGAGACCCCGGACACAGAGCTGGACTACAACTTCGTCCAGCTCGAGATAGCGACCCTCTTCGTCTTCGTAGACAACTCATTCACTAATAACAGTGACCTCTTATTATAATTAGGATTCCTTATTATCCTAGTCAACAAGACCTAAGCCGACGAGAACTTCACCTTAATAAGTAATATTATCTATTATTCCTTTACCAAATCAAAGCGAGTAACGTACAGCGTTCTAGCATCCGAGATCTACGGTATGGTGGCCGGCGTGGACATGGCCTACGCTATCTCTACGACCCTAAAGCTGGTGACCAATCACTTGGAGCTTCCCGAGATCCCTACGGTTATCTGTACTAACTCGTACTCGTTATACGAGTACCTCGTCAAGCTTAGAACCACTAAGGAGAAGCGCCTTATAATCGATATTATGGCGCTCCGGCAATCCTATAAGCGATAAGAGCTTTATGAGATCCGCTGGATTAACGGGGAAGACAACTTGGCCGACTATTTCACGAAGGCAGTATCGAATAAAGCGCTAAAGTACTTTCTCGAGGGAGGGAAGGCAACGGTTCGAATAGATGGATGGGTAACGCAGGCCTAAGAAAAAGAGAAGGGTCAATAGGGTTCGAGAGATTACGAGAAACGGAGGAATTATTAATACCGTGGCCAGCGCCGGCGACAACATTAATTAACCGGTCCGATATAGGGGCCGGAAGGCCGGCTACGCCACCAAGAGCAGAATCTAATTCTACTACCTCTCGCCGCTTTACACACTTAAGTGAATTCGTCGTTTTATTACGTTTTTTAAGCGTTTTAGGAGAAAAGTGGCCTTTGCCCGATTAGCGAACATAAAAAGAGAGTTTCCAGTATTAGAATCCGAATCGGGCAATAGCCCCACTTTCGGGTTCCTAATTAGCCGGTTCTGACCGGACCAATCAGAAGGCAGGGATTCTGGCGCACCGACTAGATCTGGCAACAGCCGGCCTAGCCCACGTCGGAATAACCTCCTTCCAACAACAACAACAACAACAACAACACTACGTATTCAATATATCGATTATTGCTGTTCAACCCTATCGCCTAGGCGACCCTTTGACCTAGGGTCAAACCTACAATATTCGTTACTAAGTATACGTTATATTTTCCTTAACCTCTTAACTAATAATTTAAGTACTTCGTTAAGCTTTTTCCCATAGTTCTCATCTCTAATTGTTACTTAGTTGGTCGTCTACTACTCCGTTAAATAGTCTCTATGGGCCTCCTTCATTTTAAACTAGTTTTTTAGTTTCCTAATAATGGTTTCCTAGGATAAGAAGGTCCTTGGTATACCTAATTATATAATATATTTTATAAAGAAGTCTAGGGCTTTATCCTTTAATATGGTATTAATAACTAGGGTAACTAATTCCATTGGTATTTATAGAACTTCATAGTAATACCTCTATAACCATAGTGAGTTTTCTAGAACTTCGTAGTATTCTCCTTTATACTTATTCACTTCCTTTATCTACTTCGTGAATACTTAGATTTAGTTACTTATTAGAGGAGATATATATGGGTTATTAGTAATAGTTACCGGGGAGTCTTTAATAACTAGTGGGATCTATAAGTCTATAGGTGGTCTCGTTTTATATAGTAGGTTTGATTCCCTTATTGGTTACCCCGACGTTAACGGGGTGCTCTCCTACGGCTCTATTATCGCCCGTGTTACCTCCCTCGCTGTCTTTGTTAGGGGAGTTGTCCCCTGAGTTATCTGGTGGAGGGGGATGTTATAGTCGTTTATGATCTCTTTGATGATCTTTGAGTTTTCGAGGACCTCCTTTAGGCCTCGAGGTCTACTCTTTTAGAACCGTCGGATCTCGTCGTTTATCTAAATATGGAACTCTTCTTCGGTTATAATATCGGCTAATTTTTGGATATTTAAGGTGGTACTATTTAGTGGGATATAGATTACTCCCTCCCTAAGGGTATTGATTATGTGGCCTATTATCGCTTTACTGACGTCCTTTTATATGTCCTTCGTCCATCCTTTGAAGTCCGTTTAAAACTATATTCAAAGGTCCATAGTTATAAGTTTTTTTTGTTTATAGATAGTTAAAAGGAAGGCGACGATAATGTCCTTCTCTGGTTAAACCGTTCCTTTAATAAGCTTAAAGTTTATCCACTTCCCCCATATCTCTAGGTTTACATAGGTAATGTATTCCTTTGGGATTAGGATTAGTGAAATAGTTCTTTTTACGAGGGTCTATTATGTTCCCTTGGGTTATATAATTCCCTAAAGGGTAACCACCTAAAAAGAGTTTTTTAAAGGAGTACTCCTCTTAGAGCTTTTTCCCGATTACTAGCTCATCTTCTTGCCTAGGTTATTAATAATACTCTAATCGTTTAGTTAGCCTGACGACGCCTCGAATACGCTATGTTTCCCCTAGGCCGCGGTTTTGAGGGCGTATAGTATTTATTAAACGAATTACCGTTGATTATTAAATTAAAGTATTAGTATTTCTATTAGTAGTGGTGTATTCTATGTATTCTAATATCCGGAGGGTATATATTGAGGGGTGAGTATCCCTTAGTGGTGGTCTTCTTTTTTATATAGGATCTCATTAAATTCCTTAATCTAATCACTTTATAGTGGTGTTTATTGTGTATTATGGGATCCTGAGGGTGAGGGTACATCTCCTACGTCTCCTTAAGGGGCTCGTTATCTCTAGTGTCGTCCTTCCGAGTATTCTAACCGAGGTCCAAGGTATTGGTGTAATCTTCGTTTATAGTGATCACTATAGTAAAAAGGTAAGTAGCCTCTAATATCGTCGGTATTGCGGTAAGCAAGTCCCTTATAGTTAGAAAAGTGGAGGGGCATCATCCTTAGTATCCCTTTACACTTTAGGTATTCCGGGTAATTTAAGCGTCGTTCTAATTACTAAGGTAATCTCCTCGGGGATTTTTTTACGTTTAATATGTATTTGAGATTGATTACGGGGCCCTCTCTGAGTATAAAAAAAGGGCATTTATTAGAGGTTTTCATGATTTTTAATAGTATGCTGGTGGTTATTATAGTTATTTATTATAAGGGGTACAGTGTTTTTTGTTGGGCTAAGAGGTGGTGTAGGAGGGAGGGTCGTAATAGGTAGAAGTTAGGGAATTCTTTTGGTTTTACTATCCTTTTTGGGTATTACCTTAGTATTCGTATAGAATACATAGTTAATAGTTAAGAATAGTAGTAGAGAAGGGTATTAAGGGTAAAAAGTATTAATAACGGAGCCTACGCCGAAAGCTGAGCTTTGCCCGTTCCGTAAAATCTTTAATGTTTTTATGTATAGTTAATGTAGGTGGTTGAGCGTAGTTATCATAAGCGGAACCTACGCTAAAGGTGGTACTTTGCTCGTTCTATAAGACTTCCGATATCTCCATTTCGAAACCTCCTCTTTTAATACATCGTCGCCGGAATAGTTAAACTTAACTACGGGTTCTATACGATAGCAAAATCCGATCTTTTTGTTCAGTAAAGTCGTCTCTTCTAATAATCGTTTTTTACTAATTTATGGTAATAATCAAATTAACCACTAATTAGTGTAGGTTTGACCCTAGGTCAAAGGGTCGCCTAGGCGATAGGGTTGAATAGTAATAATCGATATATTAAATACGTAGTGTTGTTGTTGTTGTTGGAGGGAGGTTATTCCGACGTGGGCTAGGCCGGCTGTTGCCAGATCTAGTCGGTGCGCCAGAATCCCTGCCTTCTGATTGGTCCGGTCGGAACCGGCCAATCAGGAACCCGAAAGTGGGGCTATTGCCCGATTCGGATTCCAACACCCATCATCAACACTTTACGTTAAAAACAAAACCAGATAAGCAGTTCTAAACTAACCAACACTATAACAAAAAAGGGCAAAACAACCATTACGAAGGTTACTAATAACAATAAGGATACCCTCACCACAATAAGAAGTGCTATATCTATGGTAAGGAAGGGTACTAGTCTACGAAATACTCCATAAAAGAGAAAAATAAAATATATAAATATTTTAAATTAAATAAGGACATCTCCGACGCCTCTCCTAAAGTATACAACCGCTTCCTCATTGAATATAAAGGAAATAAAGTGCTTAATAATAAGGACACCAGGGACAAGGAAGATCTGAGCTAATACCTTATTAGCGCCGCCCTTAACGAGGAAAATAAGTACAATAACGAATTCCACATTTCATTCTTTAGCTATACCACTACTCTAATCAGCAAAGACCTTGCTCAAACCCTGAATAACTAAGTCACCTACTATACTATTACGGGGAAGGATATCTATAGTATACCTATAAAATTACTGGTCTATGGGGTGTTTATTAGTAATGACCATTATACAGTAACGATTTTCTAGGGTATTATACCTAATATAAGAGTAACCAGCATTTCCATAGCTGGATACCCTTAATTCCTTGCTCTACAAAAGATTAACACTACTATGAAACTCGATACCTCCAAAGGAGGCTAGATAAGCATTACCTTCGGAGATAACCCTCTAATACCCTCCATAGGACTAACCCATGTGAATTCACCTTTTAGATAACTACCCTTCTACGTTATGAACATTAGTACACTATTCTTACTTTATCTAAAAAATATGAACAATTTAGGGATCCGTTTTAATAATATCTTGTCATGATATAGCCCACAATTACTGTCCCGTAATTGTGGTTCCACTTTTGCGACATATAAGTAATAAAAAACGGGCTAAGTCCTGTTAACGAGGCGACCTAGTTATTAATAGCTATTATTACTACTAGGAGTAGTTCGTCCTAATCGTCCTAAGTATATACTATGTATACTCTAAAATAGGTTTCCATCACCTAGTTTACCCTCTCCGTAACTCCGTCCATTTCTAAGTAGAACACTATAAAGAGTCTCTATTTAATCCATAGTAACTAGTAAAGTTATTTCCATATAAAACTCGTAAACTATAATCCCTTATTTAATATAATTATATAAGGTATCCCATGGTACCTAATTAGACCTTAGATTAGTTGGTTTACTATTGTATTCGTTATAATGTCCTTTAATAACTTAAAGATTATGTTCTTTGATAAATGATCGGTTACCACTATAATGTTCATAGCCCCATCGTGGTGGGAAGGGGGTAATCCTATTATAAAGTGTCGCAAAAGTGGAACCACAATTACGGGACAGTAATTGTGGGCTATATCATAACATAAAGTTAATAGAGACCTCTGCTCAGATCCGTCCAGGGATAAGTAAAGGCTTTAATAAGCCCCTCTTCTTATTACGTTATACGTTTCTTTGTCCATAAACATCGTGGTTCCTTATAAATCTTTGGATATCCTAGGACAGGCCTGGTTTGTAACGGTCCAAGCACGTATATTATAACTAGCTATGGCGACTACTACGAGTATTTTTAAAATAAGGAGAAAGGAAGGAAAAGTCTATTACCCCATAAATCCGTTAAATCCTAATTAGGTTTACCTAGGCCTAATTAAGCTTAGTAAATAGTGGTTAGCGTTAAACATAGTCAAGTAATTCCGAGGCCTCTAATCGGGCCTTAGCCCATAATAATTACCCCCTTCCTCCCCTCCCTTCCTAAGGGATATTCCCGTGATCGGCTTCGTAACAATCTAAGGCCGTTATATCCGCCAGTATATCCACTAGTTCCTAGGTGAATTGGGTATAGTCCTTCTATTTCACTAAAACCTTTTATGCACCCCGTACTTTCCGCGTATTATAGATCTCCTTAACTTTAAACTCCTCCCTATTAACCACTAATATCGTAAATAGCTAAGCGTTATCATAACTTTATAATAACAACGGATCAACTCTAGTATACCTAATTAGGTTTACGTAGAAAACGTTATAAATCCCTAGTAGTATATTTAGCTAGTAAATATAAGATCCAACTAATTCAAGGATAGTATACTTTGCGTTAACCTAGTTGAACTTTTTTAATAGTCAATTAAATTAAATATTCTATAACCTTAACTAAACTTTATTCCTAGGTTTAAACTAATCAAATGGTTAACGCTTTGTGTTTACGGTAATCTCTTATTTCTCTTATGTTACCGCCATCACTACCTAAGCCTACTTAGAGGTGTCCTTCAGCTTCTAGACCAAAGCCTTTACTCTTATTATAGGGGTTTTATTATTATTCCATAGGGGTTCCTTTACTCTAATTAGATCTAAGTTATACCCATAAATAACAAAGAACGGGCTAAGTCCTATTAACAAGGTGACCCGGTTATTAATAGCTATTATTATTATTAAGAATAGTTCGTCCTAATCGTCCTAAGTATACACTGTATACACTCTAAGATAGGTTTCCATCACCTGGTTTACCCTCTCCGTAGCTCTATCTATTTCTAGGTAGAACACTATAAAAAGTCTCTATTTAATCCATAGTAACTAGTAGAGTTATTTCCACATAAAACTTATAAACTACGGTCCTCTATTTAATATAATTATATAAGGTATCCTATGATACCTAATTAGACCTCGGATTAGTTGGTCTACTACTATATCCATTATAATGTCCTTTAATAACTTAAAAATTATATTTTTTAATAAATAATCGGTCACTACTATAATGTTCATAGCCCCATCGTAGCGGGAAGGGGGTAGTTTTATTATAAAGTTAATAGAGACCTCTACTTAGATCCGTCCAGGGATAAGTAAAGGCTTTAATAGGCCCCTCTTTTTGTTGTGTTATACGTTTCCTCGTCCATAAACATCGTAGTTCCTCATAAATCTTTAGACATCCTAGGATAAGCCTAGCCAGTAGAACTAGTAACTAATTAGGGCCTTTAAAGTATCCCTCCCCGGATATCCCGTTAACATAAAGTTATAGAACCTTTAGATTAAACCCGTCATTAAAGGCTCATAATATGGAATCCAGATTTTATCCCTTTACAATAATCTCTTATTATCGTTAATTATATATTCTAATAGTATTATCGGTAACTTCTACTATAAGGGAAGTTATTAGTCTCCTTTTTATATTACCCCCCTAATTAACTAATATCGGTTATTCTAGTCTAAGGCTTTATCCCACTAGGAGTATAATAGCTTTTTTTTAAAAGGGTTCAAAGGGGGTTTTATCTTATCTAAGCTAAGGTCATCGGTCTAATCCATATCTCTGGGGGAGTCTCTTATATTAAACTCATCCCTCTCTACTTACCCTAATTAGGCCTACACTTCTCTAATTATTACTATGTTATTAACTCATAATACGTTAATGCTGTTCTTCAGGAGTTTAATCTTCCGACCCTTTAACCTATCATCCTATAAGGTATTGGGGATATCCTATTCACATCTCAATAATATATTAGGAACTATTACTTCTTTACTAGGTCTAAACTAGATAATGAAGTTATAATAGGACAATAATTCTGACCACCTAATCTAATGTTTACTTAACTATCTCTTTGTTATAAAGTACTTTAGATTTAGGTAATTAATTAGGATAGTGAACTTTTTTACACTCTGTAATTCTGAATCCCAATACTCTAAATAGTATATTATTACTAATAATTCCTTATTGTATATTAGGTAATTATACTCCGTAGGTAGGTTCTTATGTGAAAAGAATATTATAGGTTTTAGGATCCCTTCGTTATTATATTACGATAAGGTACCTCTTATTATATAACCAGATAAATTGGTCTCGAGTATTGTAACTCGATTAGGGTCCTAGTGAGCTAATACAGGTGCACTAATCAGGAGCGTCTTCAGCTCCTTGAACACTCTAGTGCACTCCTTGCTCTAAATGAATGGTATATCCCTTTTAGTTAAGGTTATTAGGGGTTATATAATCCCCGAGAAGTTAGGTATAAACTACTAGTAATAGTTAGTAAAACTGATGAACCTATGAACTCTTTACACTAATTAGGGCACTTCTTATCCCTAGATTACCTTAATCTTCTTAGGGTTTATACGAATTCCCTTACTAGTATTAATAATAAACACCAAATACTTAACGCTCTTAGCTTCGAATTCGTACTTATCGATATCCATATATAAGCCTACGGCGCCTAAGTGCTCGAGGACCTTCTTAACCTTCTCATTATAATTAGAGAGGGAGCTATTCGAATAAATTAGGATATCGTTAATATAAGTTAAGTAGAACTTATTTAGGAAATCTCATAGGGTATAATTAATATATTACTGGAACGTCGTAGGGGTTTTAGTTAAACTAAAAGGGGTAATTATTTATTTGTATAACCTATACCTCATCTTAAACACCATCTTCCATTTATCTCCTTTCTTAACCCGGATTTTATAAAACATAGCAATAACATCCAATTTTATTAACCACTTTACTTTTACTAATACCCTTAGGGTTTCATTAATTAAGGGTAAGGGGTATCGGTCCTTTTTTATAATAGTATTAAAAGCACAGTAATCAATGTAGAACTATAACCCTCCTCTAAACTTCCAGACAAATAAAACAGGCGATAATACAAAGGAACTACTAACCCTAATAAACCCTTTATTTAATAATTCTATAAAAGTTCAGCATAGTATAATTAACTTTTCCCTTAATATACCATATAAAGGTCCCTAGGTCATTAGTTTATTTTAACTATAGGAGTCCTTTTTAATAGGGATAATATAATTAACGTTCTTCTAATATAATAGTAGTTAATTAGCCTTATTTTGGTTAAAGATATACAAAAACTTATAGTAATACGTAGGGAGTTTCGTCCTCGGGTCTATCTTCATCTTTAGTACTAGGGCCTTCTCGATATCGGCCAAACTTACAGAGAATACATTTAGGGTAAATATACTAAAAGGGGTCTCTCTTCTCTTCTATACCCACCTAATCAGGGCTAAGAATACCAATCCAGTTTACTACTAGATTAGGAACTTTAGATCTTACCAGGCCTAACCCAGTTTCCTTTTTATCACCTAGTGGTCCACGACACTTATATACAGAGTACCTCGCACTAGGTAAACCATAACATCATCGTTAATCATCCAGGACCTTCCAAGGATAACATCGTCTTTTTAATTAGGAATAATATAAAAGAATAATTAGTATTGTTTATAATTATTAATATCGATATTAATATAAGTGATATAGTGGATTACACTAGGAACTATAATAGTAACTTATATTAAGTTCTAAGGTATAATACTAATACATAGTAAGCGGAGTTTCTTAGCGAAGGCGTCGCTAATCAGGGCGTATATCAAACACCCTATATCAACAAAGGTAGTTATATAACATATCCCATTAATCCTAATATTAACATAAAATAGGTCATAATCCATACTCTTTTTAATAACCTTCCATTCCTCCATAACTTATTCCTCCTAATAACAACTTTCACTAAAAGTTACTCTTTTCCCGAATCCTTAGAGTCCTAATCAAAGCTATTATCCGTTTCACTTTATTCCTTAGTTTTTCCCTTAAAAGTCTTAGTCTTCCTTATCTCTTTTCAATCCTTAGGGTATTACTATTATATATACCCTTTTTTATTATAATTATAACGTCTACGAGCTTCCTCTTAACTTAGTTATTTATGGACTTTCTTATCCTTAGTTAATTTATTTACCTTTATAAGTTCCCACTTTATCTAACTAGGTTAAGGGGACTCTAATTAACCATTCTACTTCTAAGGGAACTTAGTTCTTATTCAGTTAAGGGTCAACGATCTCCTACACCGATACTCACAATGGGCTTAAGAGGATTCACTATCCAATTCTAAACTTATACTTAGGAGCATCTGGGTATATACAACGTATATCATTAGCTTATTAATTATACTAATAAGGGGGGCTCTTATTATAGCGTTCAGGGCTCCTTTAAGGTAATTGATCCTCATAACGTCTAACCAGTGTCCTCCTCCTACTTCTACGAGCTCCTTTTTAAATTTAGGGAGGAAGTAAGTGAAACTCTTATTCTCCTTTTACTATATAATCCTTAGTTGGTCAAGGGCTCATACTTTTATATTAGGGTCCACATAGTAACCCTTCAAGTATTCCATGAATTTATCCGGGTTTTTCGACCCATCGGCCCCTCCTTATGCATAGTAGGCGCTCACTATGGTTTACATAGTGTCTTTTAGCCTGGAGTAGATGTAGGTGAATATAACTAACTCTAAACTAAAGGCTTTTCTATTTATACTTATTTTCCCTCCTATTTCGAGGTACTATTATTAAAACTTCTTACACAATCCATTAAACTTTGGTGGGTTAGGAATCTAATATCTAATTTATCTTAGAGGTAGTATATAAACTTAATTAGGGGGAATTAGTATTATAAAGGGTATTAGGGACTAGTTTATCGTTAAGGTCGGGTACCTGGGTTCTACTAGGGTTTCCTACAACAATTAAATCTGTTCTTGTTGGGTCTTTTAATCGGTTACTTAGGTGATTCACATCTCCTATAATTGGGTTACAAGTTATCCGATTAGTTACACCAACTACTACGGGTTTCCAAATAGTTCAGTGTTACCTTCCATCGTTGCGTAGCTATCACTTATTCTAGTGTTTTATATTTAATAGTGACTATAATATACTTAATAACGTGGTCAAGGTACTCTATTACCGGTATATATACGCGTTTTTTTGAGTTTATAATAACCTCTAGGTCTAATTAGGTTATACTAATTAGTTTTAGATGTTTAGGGACTCCTTAGGTTAACCCATCTAAAACTTCTTACTACTTTTACATAAATCGTGGACTTTTATACTAGGTGTTTAATCAATTACTTTTAATAATTTTAAAGATAATATAATAATCTAAGCACGTATATTATAACTAGTTATGGTAACTACTATGAGTATCTTTAAGATAAGGAGAAAGGAAAGAAAAGTCTGCTGCCCCATAAATCCGTTGGATCCTGATTAGGTCTACTTGGGCCTGATCAGGCTTAGTAAGCAGCGGTTGGCGTTGAATATGGCTGAGTGGTTCCGAGGCCTCTGATCGGGCCTTGGCCCGTGACACCTAAAGCTACCCTCTATACTAAAATAAACGGTTAAACTACTAAAGCCGATAATATTAATACATAATTAAACTTAATAGAAACTAAGGAGGAGGTAATTGTTTAATATATTATTAACCTGGATTCTCGAGGATTCTCACCCCGACGTATAAATATAAAAGATATAGTTAATACACTACTCTAAAAGTATACTTCCCGACTAATCGGGAAGTGTTAAATAGAACACTTTATCCAATAATGCCCAGAACTTAAGATGCGATTTTCTTATATTTATAATTATTAGAAAAACCTCTATGAAAATCCTACGATTATTGAGCCTTGGTTTCGACTTATGGCTAATATGTGATTAAAATATGGTATTATGTACAAAGATTTCTATAATTTCGATGAGATTGGTTTTATAATAAGTATAATCTGTGACGGGCTGGGCCCTCTTGGAGGCTTCGCAGCCTCTCAGCCATGGACTCCGCTTACCTAAGCCCGGCTTACCTAAAACGGATCAACCTTAGGCCTGATTAGAGTAAACGGGTCCTATGGGGCGGAAAACATTTTCTCCTTTTCTCTCTTATCTTGAAGATACTCGTAGTAGTCGCCATAGCTAGTTGTAATATACGTACTTAGACCATTATATTATCTTTAAGATCTTAGTATCATTGGAGATAACGAGAGTACACTGGGTATAGAAATAATTGTCGACGAAAAGTAAGTCTATGACCTTGGTGGGAGTAGTAAAGAGTCCTAAGCGGGTTGACCTAAAGGTCCCTGAACGCTTAAAGCTGATCAGTGAGGTCTGATTAGGGTTAGGAGGTTTTAATAAACTCAAAAGAATATATTCCGCGTAATAGAGTACTTTAATAACGTCGATTAGTATACTATGGTCACTACTAAATAAAGACGTGCAGAAAGAACGATAACCATATTATAATAGAAAATAACGTCAACCTATCCGGAAACCCGCAATAACTAGTGTAATTAATTAGTTAGTTATTAGCCCAGTTATAAGAGATGTGGACCACCTAAGCAGCTAAACAAGAGGCCCAACGAGAATAAATTCGAATACTATAATAAACCCTAATAAAACCCAGGTACCCAACCTTAACATTACACAAAGCCCCTACACCCTCTACGACGCTGATCCCACCCAATCAGGCCTATACACCACCTCCTAAATAACCGAAATACTAAATCCCCAATTCACTAAAGTTTAATAGATTATATAAGAGATTTTAATAATAACACCTCGAAATAAAAGGGAAGATAAGCGTAGATAGGGAAACTTTTAGTTTAGTATTAGTAGTATTTACTTATATCTACTCTAAACTAGAAAACACTGTACAAACTATGGTGAGCACCTATTATTCACAGGGAGGAGCTGATGGGTCGAAAAACCCTGAATAATTTATGGAATACCTAAAGAGTTATTACGTAGACCCTAATATAAAAGTACGAGCCCTTGACCAACTGAGAATAATACGTTAAAAGGAGAACGAGAGTTTTGCCCACTTCCTTCCCAAGTTCGAAAAGGAGCTCGTAGAAGTAGGAGGACACTGGCTGGATAACGTTAGGATTAACTACCTAAAAGGAGCTCTAAACATTACAATAAGAACCCCTTTAATTAGTATAATCAATAAACCAACGGCCTATATTATATACACCCAAATACTTTTAATAATAAGATCAGAGTTGGATAGTGAATTATACTAAGCTCGCTATGAACGTTAATATAGGAGATCATTAACACCTAACTAGAATAAAGTCGAGTTATTAATTAGATAAGATAGTTGGATAGGATTACCTTAACCTGATTAGATGGATTGGGAACCCACTAAGGTAAACCAGATAACTAAGGACAAACTAGTCCGAAGAAGGTTAAGCTAAGAGGAAACCCGTAAATGCTATAATTGTAGTAAGAAGGGGTATATATAATGGAGATGCCCTAAAGATTGGAAAGATAAGGAGACTAAAACCTTAAAAGGGAAGACCAAAGAGTATAGCGAAATAGATATTAGCTCTGATTAGGACTCTAAGGACTTAGGAAAAAAGTAACTCCTAGTGAAAGTTGTTATTAGGAGGAATAAGTTGTAGAGGAATAGAAGGTCATTAAAAAGAGTATAAATTGTGACCTATTTTACGTTAATATTGGGATTAATGGGATACACTACACAACTACCCTTATTAATACAGGATGTTTGACATACGCCCTGATCAGCAACGCCTTTGCTAAAAAACTCCGCTTACTACGTATTAGTATTATACCTCGGAACTTGATGTAAGTCACCATTATAGTTCCTAGTGTAATCCGCTACGTCACTTACACTAATATCAATATTAATAGCTATAAACGACACCAATTATTCTTTTATATTATTCTTAACTAAAAAGACGATGTTATCCTTAGAAGGTCCTAGATAATTAATAATAATGTTATGGTTTACCCGGTGCAAGGCACTCTGTATATAGGTGTTGTGGATTATTGGGTAATAAAAAGGAAACCGGGTTAAGCCCAGTAAAATCCAAAATTCCTAATCCAGTAGTAAACTAGATTAGTATTCTTAGCCCTAATTAGGCGAGCACAAAAGAGAAGAGAGACCCCTTTAGTATATCCACCCTAAACGCATTCTTTGTAAGTTTGGCCAATATTAAGAAGGCCCTAGTACTAAAAATAAAAATAAATCCGAGGACAAAACTCCCTATATATTACCATAAGTTTCTATATATCTTTAATCGAGATAAGGCTAATTAGTTACCACTATATTAAGATAATATCGACTACGTAATTCCCATCAAGAAAAACTTAACAGGGCAAAATAAGCCAGTTATATAAGGACCTTTATATGGGATATTTAGGGAAGAGTTAATTATACTTCGATGGACCCTCATAGAACTACTAGATAAAGGCTTTATTCGTACTAGTAGTTCTCCTACTTTATCACCTATTCTATTTATTTAAAAACCCGGGGGAGGATTAAGGTTTTATATTAATTACCGGGCTCTAAACACTATCACTAAGAAAAATAAATATCCCTTACTCCTAATTAGCGAAACTCTAAGAGCCCTAATTAAAGCTAAGTGGCTAATAAAGTTAAATGTTATTACTATATTCCACAAAATTAGGGTTAAAAAAGGCGATGAATGGAAAACGGCTTTTAGAACAAAATACGGCTTATATGAATGGATAGTGACTCCTTTTGGCTTAATAGGGGCCCCCGCTACGTTCTAGAGGTATATTAACTACACTTTACGGGATTTCCTGGATGAATTCTGCACCGCTTATATTGACGACGTTTTGATTTATTTAGATGGTTTACTCGCTGATTATAGGGAGAAAATTAAGAAGGTTTTAAGTTGTTTAGGTGCTGCTAGCCTATAAATCAATATCGATAAATGCGATTTTAAGACGAAGAGGATTAAATACTTAGGGTTTATCATCGATATAGGGAAGGGTATCCGCGTTAATCTAGAGAAAATTAAGGCCATCTAAATATAGGAGGTCCCCCGATTAGTGCGAGGAGTCCGTACCTTCGTTGGTTTTGCAAATTATTACCATTAATTTATACTAAACTTCTTAGGGTTAATACACCCCTTTATAACTTTAATAAAGAGGGATATCCTATTCATATAGAGTAATGAGTATATAAAAGTGTTTAATAAATTAAAGGTCCTCCTGATTAGTGCCCCCGTACTAGTATATTAGGATCCTAATTAAGTTATTATACTGGAAATAGACTTATTAGGTTATGTGGTGGGTGGCGTTTTATCATAATACGATGACGAGGGTATTTTACGGCCTGTTGCGTTCTTTTCACGGAAGAACTTACTAGTAGAATACAATTACCTAATACACAATAAGGAACTATTAATTATAGTCCACTATTTAGAATACTGGGACTCTGAATTAAGGAGTGTAAAGGAGTTTACTATCCTAACCGACCACCTTAACCTTAAGTATTTTATAACTAAGAGGTAATTGAGTGAACACTAGGTTAGATGATCAGAGCTCCTATTCCGTTATAACTTCATAATCTAATTCCGACCCGGTAAATAAGTGATAATCCCTAATATACTATTTAAATGAGAATAAGACGTTCTTAATACCCAGCGAGATGATCGATTAGAAGGACGGAGGATATAACTCCTAAAGGGGAAACGGAATATAGTTATAGTGAACTAGGTAATTCTCGAGATGAATTAAATGAATATAACGGAATCCGTGGAAAGTACCATAGCAGGTGATATGGATTAGGACGACGATCCTAAGGCTAATTGGTCAGAATCTATCCTGAACCCCTTTAAAGAGGAGCCCTTAAAGTCCACTTGGACTAAAGGACTACAATTAAACAATCGTTATTGGCTAATTAAAACAGTTGTGAAAAGGGGGGACCGTTAATTACCGTCATAATAGAAGTTGCCCATAATACTATTAGAGTACTTAGTGGACAATGATAGTAAACTCCTTTGGAGGGAGAGGATCTAGGTCCCTTATTATAAACCTTTACGAACCCAGTTAATCCAAGAGTCCCATAACTTAACACTTAGTGGCCATCTCAGCAGAGATGTATTAAAGGCTTTAATCAGCCACCACTTTCACTGGCCAGGCCTATTATAGGATGTCCGATGCTTTATAAGGAACTACGACGTCTATAAACGGGGTAATATATAGTGGGATAAGAAGAGAGGTCTTCTAAAACCCTTACCCGTCCCTAATTAGGTTTAAATAAAAATATTAGTCGACTTTATTATAAGGCTACCACCAACCCACCGTATAAGAGCAACGAATATTATAGTAGTAATAAACCAATTATCTAAGAACATGATTTTCGAGCTACTTAAGGATATAACAATGGACATTGTGGTTACGGCGTTAATGCTTGGCCTAATTAGATACCACGGACCCCTAAGAGCTATTATTTCGGACAGAGGCCCCCAATTTACTAGTCGTATATAAAAACAGCTTTATTAACTATTACGGATAAAACAACGTTTATCTATGGCCTTCTACCCAGAGACAGACGGTGCCATAGAACGAGCTAACTAAGTAGTAGAAACCTACCTCCGAGCTTATACTTCGTACACTTAAAATAATTAGGATGACCTGCTTCCAATAGCAATAATAGCTATTAATAACAGGGTTACCTCGTCAACAGGCCTCAGCCCTTTCTTCACCACCCATAGTTATAATATTAACCTAATTAGAGTAAAGGAGACTCTGTGGACTAAAGGAAAGACCCCCACAGCTTAAGCAGAGGCCCTAGTCTCGAAGTTGAAGGAGGCCTCCGAATAGGCATAAGCGGCGATGGCCTCCGCCCAAGAGCAATAAGAAGCCTCGGTAAATATACAACACTAACCTTTTAACTAATTTCGATTAGGGGATAAGGTCTAATTAAGGTTTAAGAACATCCGTTCTAAGAGATTATTTAAAAAGTTGGACTAAATGAATACGAAGTACACTATATTAGAAATAGTCGGATCCCATACCTGCCAGCTTAATACGCTACTAGGTATTCATAACGTCTTTTATATATCCCTAATTAGGTATACGGGAGTTGACCCACTACTATCATAAGAACGAGACGACGCTTAACCGCTACCTCTATTAGTAGACGACGAAGAGGAATTCAAAATCGAAGAGATTTAAGGTACTAAGAAGATTCGTAGTTCCTAGAAGGTTTTAGTTAAGTAGAAGGGCTACGTAGAGCCTACTTAGGAACTAGTTAAATTATTAACGGAGACTACAACTTTAAATCATTACGAAGCTAGTTATAGACGAGTCCCTCCAAACGAGGAGGAGGGAGAGGGGGGGTAATTATAACGAGCTAGGCCCTCTTAGAGGCTTCGCAGCCTCTCAGCCATAGACTCCGCTTACCTAAGCCCGGCTTACCTAAGACGGATCAACCTTAGGCCTAATCAAAGCAAACGGGTCCTATGGAGCGGAAAACATTTTCTCCTTTTCTCTCTCATCTTAAAGATACTCGTAGTAGTCACCATAGCTAGTTGCAATATACGTGCTTGGACCGTTACAATGGGGATGGATCATAGTTTTCGCAATAAACCTCGCTAGTCCATTAATAAATATACTATCGCTACTAATAAGAAGCTAAAAAAGGCCTCTAAAAAACCACCTTTACCTAATTAACTTTAGAATACTAGTAATAACCCGTTATTAATTATTAACGGTACCAATTCCAACACATCTTTAGGCCTATCTGACCCGCTGGACGATTTACCCAATAAACCCTTTTTCTCTTAGTTACTATAACTAGAGGTGACCCCAACGTCCCTTTACCCATATAATTTGACCACCTTAATATAAGTAGCCCGAAAACGAGTATAGGACTACGAGGTTAATCAGGAGGTCCTTGTGCATGGGTATAAAACTAAGTATTAAAAATGGAAAAAGGTCGCGAAGGTTAGTTATAAGAAGATTACCGACTATACTAGGGAGGAGTTCATAAATAGGATCGACGACCTGTACTAATTTATAGTGTACTGAATAAGAGCCTAGGAGCTGTTCTTTAAACCCATTAAACCTAATTAGTGGTAAGGATATAACCGGAACGATGCGGTGGTGTACTGGAATAAAGTAGTAGTGGTAGAGAAAACGGAAAGGGAACGTCAGAAGAGGCTAGAGGAACCACCTAAGGAAAACTAGAGGTATGGTTTTCGTAACTGATACGCCTAATTAGGTTTTATGTATATTAGTTTCCTTTTCTTTTCTATTTAGCTTGCCCGTTTGTAGGATTGTTTTGGTACACTGGAGTTTAGAACTAAGATAAGGGGACGATTAAAACCGGGTAGGGGAAGTGCACGGCTCATCTTTGGGATGATGGTTAGGGTACGGCGACGACGACCCCTTATAAGGAGAGACTTTCTTTTAGTATTTTAGACCTGATCAGGCCTCCATACACAACACAACACAGCACACACCTCGGGGGAGCCTCCTCGACAAGAATATTCACTCGTTTTGCCCATTTTTGTTATTGACGTTATTATCGTAACCGTGGCGTACAATACTTTATACGGAGGTTAGTTTACCACTAAGCAATAAGGCAACCTAGTCTCGGATACGCTTTTCCTGGCCTTTTAAGCTTATTCCAGACCTAATCAGGTCTAGAATACTCGATTCCCCTTGAAAGCAGCGTCCCTAAGGCTGTTCGGTACGAGTTAGTCACCTCTTCGGACCCGTGACGAGAGGTGCGCGACTTGTGGTCAGTAGAGTGTGTGTGTTATTATTCGTACAATACATGCTGTTCACTGCATCCCCCGCTCCGTTTCATCAGCGAATTCCCTGAGTTATTAATGAGTTAGAGGGAGACCTAGTACAGCTTATACTCATACCCATTTAGCTAAATTACTCTCTTGGGTAGGAGAAAGCCTCTGCTTATGGTTATAGGCCAGATCTCGCGACTGGCTGCCTTTAATTCGATCCTTGAGAGTAGAACGTAGTATACCATACTCAAATGCTGCTTTTTTAACACTTTGACCATGTGTAACAGCCTCAAAAGCCCGAATAACGTCATCTTCGGTACATTAGGCCATTAGGTGATAAATAAGCTTCGTATAAGGTTTCGTAGCGATTGATAAAAAATACCTTGTGAAAGGTTGAGCGGAAGAAGAGGGGTAGTTATGGTGGTGAGTGATTTTTGGGGTGGCGGAAGTTGGGGGGTGGCGGTGAATGGGTGACGGACGTTAGACCGCCTAGCTAAGCAGGGCACTACACTCCCAGTGCCTTTAGGCCAACTGGCAACCCTAGCAGGGATCAAGCAACTCGCCAAGAAACGGATACGGGCCCAATACACACGATGGTGGCGTAAGGAGGCAACAGATCGATACGTCCAACTAGGACTCGAGGCCACCCTATCCAGCCCCCCTAAACCAGCCCTACCTCGGGCTACCCTATACCACCTCTTAGTAGCCCGATCAGGCCATAGAGACTTTGTGTCGGAACACCACCGTCCAGTTGGCGACACCTGTTGCCGCATATCGCCGATTGGCCTGATTAGCGAGCCAATCGGAGATCAAGGATCAGATTCAGATTCGCGGCCACCAACGCCGCGTTCGGCCTCCGATTCCTAACAAGAACAACAGCAGATACGACGAATATATCGTTATTTGCTAACCTTCAATTACCAGGCCTGGTGAGGTGAATCCAACACTTCGAACAATATCACTAACACTTTAACTACAATAAATCCCTACTTACCTACTTTTATGGGGAAGTAAAGGAAATAAACTATTTGGTCTACTGTTGAAAAACACTAGTGAAGAGGTAACAGTGGCCTACCCTCCACCCTTCCAGTTTATCAGAGCCCATAGGACCTATGGGATCCCTCGAGTGATACTTTAAGGGGTTAATCACCGATCCTAAAGGTATTGAGGCCTTCCTACGTGTAACAGGCTTCCAGAAGATCTGCCCACACTATTAGGGGCCAACCCCCGGCTGGTCCTTAAAACAACCAACCAACGTACCCTACCAAGGGAACAAGATAGGAAGCAAAGGAACTGGAGGAACCAGCGGGATCCAGGGACAAATAGAACGCATAGTAGCCAGTAGGTAAGATTTGGAGGACGCTGGTAAGGGCTGTGTACTGTAGAGTAGGTAGTCTGAGCCTGCGGCTCTCCACACCACATACCCCTTGGGAGGTCTGCCGCAAGGGCGTAGCCCTTGCCGCCATGGCGTTAAATACAACAACTACAAGAACAACAACAACAACAACGACGACGACGACGGATGAAGGGGACCCATGCAGTTACGTTGCATGCCGGTGCCCGACCACGGGGCCCACAGAGTCCAAATGTGTCATTGTTTCCTATTGCGTATGCTCTTCGACGGCTGACATTGTTCATGTTTCCTCTTTCAGGACCTTCGCTAATGAGTTCCTACCGCTGGAAATATGGATGCAACTGTTTATGGCCCTCAAGCCTCCATCGTGGTGTCGTATCGGGCGGTATTCAACTCCAACTCGCTAGCCCATCCACAACCAAAGGTCCGAATTGCAGTCCCCAAGCTGCAAAAGGAAGGTCGAGATGCGATAATAATCGAATCAGCATGCAGTCTCGAGGCAACAGCGACATGAAATGGCTCGATGGCAAGGATGCGCTGGCTAACACAATAACAATAGTGAACATGCCTGACGGCTACGCCGCGGAAGCCAGCACCGTCGACACGGGTGGCCCCAACGGCTACACCTGCATCTTCACCGAGTAAGTCCTCTCCAATGCTATGCATTTCTGGAAGGAGGGAGCAGCTTGACTGAATGGTTACTTTTCTTTTGGAATAGGGGCTACGAATGCAGTGGTCCATACATCAGACTTCATGGACAGCACCCGACTATTCCTGCCGAGTGGAATGACAGAATCCGTGCCGTCGCGTGCTACAATTATATCACGGACTAGTCTAAAGGCATCGGTTTCATAGGTGGTTATGAATATTAGAATATGGGAATTAATTGAGTAACCTTTGATTGTATTCGTCCTTAACTACATCTCGTTCTGTTTGCCCCGTGAAGACGCCGATCAACAACGGCGTTTCTCAAGTTCTGAGCCCAGTCCCCAATTGAAATGGCGAGAAGGAGTAGACGTCGAAGGATAATAGTTGCGCCTCTGTCAAAACCTAAGAATCTCAGATTGAGCAACCGAGACGCTACGTGATGAGGAGAACAAACAAGCTCTAGCTAATTAGGTACTTGAGAAATAATACCCTAGGCTCCTTAAATATCATTAATAACAGGCGCAGCCTTGCTTCAAGGGCCATTGTTCTGCCCGCGAACAGCCAGCTGTCGTCGAGCCTTGTCACCGAGCTGGGCCCCTTTGACGATTATATCCCCCTCTTTTGTTCGGATCTCGAAGGCCTCCGAGGTCACCCACTCGGTCTCTCCGGTTTTGGCCTTGATAACTTCCCTCCCAACCTGATTCTGCACATCTCTCCGGCCATTAAGTACATCGTTATTCAATTTGCACTAAATGCTTAGTTAGCATTCGTCGAGCCGCGAAGGATGGACATCAAGGACTTACCGCGGGCTCCTTGTAAGGAGCACTAGTAAATTTGCAGATCCAATCGGCTCGAGTGAGGGAGTGTACAAGCAGCTTACAGTCCTAAAAGTCGTCAGTGGCGAGATGCCGAGTACAAGAAGCTGTTCACAGATAACGGCCCAGCGCTCTGCGAATGTCTCGTAAAAGTCCCAAGTTGAGAACGTTCTTTGCCCTGACCAGAGTGGCCGCATTGCGAACCCACGTTGAGCGTTCATAGCTGCGGTCTGGTTTCATTCGTGGTCGGTCTATTCCGCCTTCCACACAAGAACGAAATTGGAATTGCTCACCAGCGACCTCCAGCAAAGCAGCTCAATCTCCAAATCTGAGATGCGATGGTGAGTTATGGCAGCGAGAAGGTCAACCGGAAAACTCTCTTGGTCCAGCAACTCCCAGTCTGCTTTACTCATGCCTTTAGGCCTGGGTTTGCTGACAGTTTTGCCGGCTTTGTTGGTTTTCTGTCTCTTCCGCGATGGGCCCGAGTTAGTGGCCGTCGTCTCAGCCGATTGCTCATCGCTTCCCTCACTGGAGACGGTCGCCAATCGTTCCCTTGCCTTTCTCAACTCGTAGAAATCTGTCATGTTCGTGATGTCCTGCACCAGTCTCTTGACATAATCTCTCTGCTGCTCTTGAGTGGCAGGCCACGTAGGGTCGTCCTGCGGAGGGAGGCCTGCCTCCCGCCTGAGGTGGTGTTCGTGTGCATCATCCAGCTCCTCGAAGTGCACCATATCCTGAATAATGCCGCGGTAGGTGAACTGAGCCGGCTTCGCCAATGCCTCGACGACAAGAGGGTGCTGATCTGCGGCATTGGTCACTATACTGTTCTTAGACCGTCTGCCTCCTTGTCGTCCCTGGAGGGTTTGGGGTTGATCGAACGACTCCTCGGCTCCGTTGTTGTCTCTCGGTGACTCGATCGGAGAATTGTTGATGCCTGAAGGATCTACTTCGCCTTGGTGAACCTCGTTTTCGATCCGCGCCGGTGCGGAAGCGGCTTCCAAATTTCGCAAATTGTCGAGAGCAAGGTCCGTGACTTCTGGAGAAGCTTGCGCGAGACAGGAGATCCAATTATAGAATCTACAAACGAACGGCCAACTCTCTGTGAAGTTGCTGCGGTTATTCAAGAGAATGAAGTAGAACTCCGTTCCAGAAAACAGACGAGGGCCCTCGCTGAATCTATATGGGACCACGTCGTCTGCGGTCTCGTCAGCTCTCGATCTTCTAGCTTTGTTAGTGTCTCGCCCCGGACGTACTAAAGATGATGTCCCGCATCGTCTTTTTGGCCTGAAAGGGCACATTTGCGTCCTGAAGGACATTTAGGTCGACCTGGAAGTCGTCCATGGTGCCTCTGGCTTACAGTCGTCAATGTTTTGTGGGTTAAGTATACAAGAGAGAGTATATAAGACACGCTTGAGTGTTATTCGTATGATGCGGTGATCAACGGAGATGGGGGGAGATTGAAGCACTCGATGAGTCGTGGAAGTCACAAATTAGGGAGGAGAATTGTGAAATATAAATATATCTGAAGAGAGAGTGTCGAAGTGATTAAGAGACAAGGTGAGGTGAGGTGAACCGGCCCTCACCTCTGAGTCCATTTTCCTAAAAGGGAATAAGTGACTGGCGCCCGACCTGCCTCAGGGCCCCACCGCAGCCGATGCTTTATAAGTGGGTTTTCCAGCCCATGGCCTGAATTTTGGAAGGTGCTTCCGTCTGAAGTAGTGCCTTCTCTGAGACCTAGTGAATAGTTTATGGTGTACTGAATCTGATCCTACTAGAGGAGAGAGGAGAGGTCTGAGACCCTTTCTAGACAATAGACAACTGATGGCCCCCATTCGCACCCCCATACTGGCTCTCACAGAGGACCATCCCTTCCACTTTATAATCGAACAAGGCATGTCCGATATTCTGGAATCATTGGGATACAATTCTGTCTGGGCGGCAAAGGCTCCCATATTCTCCTGCAGGATCCGGCTGAATCGAGGGCGCTTGGTCATGCTGGCCTGCTAAACCTGCTTTCTGTGCAGCGTTCGCTCCAACTTGACTACATCGAGGCCGTCTCTGTTATACAGGACGGGCTTTATATCAAACTGCGGTTCGCGGCCGATGAAAAAGATCGTACTCACAGAATCGGAGAAAGGCCCTATAGTCATCGTCCTGCGCGAAGACTTGTTGATTTCCCATCACAACCAGACTAGTCTTGGCTCCCGTGAGTGCGACACTCATCTTTTGGGGCAAGCTCACAATTCCCAGGATCTCTTCCATTAGGAACCAATATTGAGGTCTCTCTTGCGCTGGTGTCGAGGCTCTCGAGACCGAAGTCGTCTTCAAACATGTGGATAAGGCCAGCTCTTCGCCGCTCTTCGTTAGTCATAATTCGCCTTCCCCATTTCTTGCTCTTGGGGGGAGCAATCCGATGAATAGGTGGTTTAGGTAGTTCGTATGTTTCCTTGGGGCCGCTCTTGCGGCGCGCCGATTCTGAGAGCCGTAGCCCTGTGGGTGTTTCGATAGGGCTTCCCATAGAACGGTTCGTTGCTGGCGGATGCTACCGACCAGCCCGAGGCTTAGCTTCCACAGTGAAGGTGATAGATGAAAGGCATAAAGGTACCGTCTAATATACATGATAGAGCGCTTGAAGCCGGTATAGCCTTCACCCTGGGTAGTCCTCCTCTGTCAGGGTTGATCGAAGCATAAAATATAGGCGTCATGATGTCTGACGGTTGAGTATAGGTGGCATTTAGGCCGCAAGAAAACGGAAGGCCGACGCGTAGTGCTGGCCACAGCACTCGAAGCTCATATAGCGAAAGCTGTTGCTTGGGCCAAGGGCAGGGGCTTGCGTTCCGCTTCAGCGATGCCTTAACCGGCAAGACAATGGCTGACATGAAGTTGATTGCCCCACGATCATCAAAGACATTCTTCAGCCCGAGATCCAATCGATAAATAATTGGGCTCGTAGAGCGAGCATTACCCGGGGCCATGGAAACAATCGTGGGAGAGCACACAGTGCTACGATAGAATCACGCGAGAGCCACACAATGATCAAAGAAAGTACCTCATCGCCTCCAGAATCGATATGAAAAGGCACAAAGAAGTGTATGGGAAACAATATGGTAATCCTGAATAGCTCCAAGTCATGTAACTATACTCCGATGAGGTGAACAACGAAGTTGTTCAACCAAGCTTCCAAATGCAATCTAGTCTCACTGCTTCGGCAACAAAGCATCAGTTCATCGGTTCGTTTTGCCGGAGAGCAAGTTGCCGACGTGCTCTGTCCCCAAGCTGGCCGCCCTTGTAAACCAAGTTTCCGTCTCTTGTGCGGATTTCAAAGTCCTCGGAAGTTGTCCAGTCCTTATTACTGGTTCTCTCCTTGATAAGCTCCCGGCCGACATGGTTTTGTACGTCCCGACGGCCGTTGAGCACGTCGTTGCTCAGCTTTGTCTGGCGCACGCGTTAGCTCTTTCCCATACCTACATTGTACGGCTCGCTGGAGCGAACTCGGGACAGAATTCAGGGAAGCTTACTCCACACTCTTTCTCGGGGGCACCTGCGAACTTCGCAACCCAGTCCGCACGGGTGAGCGAATGGACCATTAGCTTACAGTCCTGGAACTCAGTCATTAGCCAAAGTACCTCAATAATGAATAGATTGCTTACCAATAACTCGGCGCACATCGCCGACCACCGTTCTCCGAACGTGTCGTAGTGATCCCACATCGAGACTGTCCTCTGGCCAGCCCATAGCGGCCGCATAACGAACCCGCGCTGTGCTTTTTTCGCCGCATTCTGCGGGCAACTTTCAGTCAGCTATCTTATCCTGTGATGCAAGAAGTGCAGAACGTACCAGGAGTCGCCAGCAGAGGATTTCAACCTCCACGTTCGTGATGCGATAGTGGATGACACCGCAGAGCAGGTCAGCAGGCGTGTTTTCCTCATCCAGGAGGTCCCAATCTGCCTCATTGATGCCCTTAGGCCTCGCTAGAGCCCAATCAGCACGCGCGCCAGATTTGCTGGAGCGCCTGCGCTTCCTCGGTCTCTGTCCCTCGCCGTCTTGCTCCCCTGTGCTTGGGCTCTCGAACCCCTGGCCGTCCTTGGTGCCGTTGGCCTTCTCTTGGACTGTCGCCAGGCGCTCTCTCGCCTTTCGGAGCTCGTAGAAGCTATCCGTGTTCGCAATCGCCGCGAACATCTCTCCGACGCGTTCACGCTCCAGCTCGGTAGTATGAGACCACGAAGGGTCTTTGGAGGCATCCAGCCCCGGCTCCCGCTTGACATGGGAGTTATAGGCGTCATCGAGTTCCGCAAAATGACTGGCATTGCGGATTACTCCCTCGTAGAGGAACGTAGCGGGCCTCTGAAGCTCTGCCGCCAACAAAGGATGCTGATGATCCGTGTATACTGTCGGCCGGGCCCGACTCAGCTTCTGCGGCTCCGGCAGTGACACCTCCGCGGTTTCGTCGCCAGCGACTTGCGGTGGCGATGGATACTGAACAACTGGCGAGTCGATAATTCTATCCGCTGGGACACCATCGTAAAGACCAAGGCCCGTTCTCAAGAGCTGTAGACTGATAATGGCTTGGTCGGCTTCATCCGAAGACAACAAGGCGAGGAAATAGATCCACGTATGGAACCGCGTGACAAAGGACCATATACTGACAAAGTCGTTGCGGTTGTTCAAAAGTGTGCCGTAGAAGTCCAGCTCGGGGAACAGTCGCGGGCCATTGTTGTAGCGGTACGGTACGATATCAGCTACTCGTCTGTCAGCCTTGGGGGATGGCCTCGAGGAAGGTCTACGCACAGAAGATGATATCCGGCATCCATCTTTTCTGATCGGCCGGTATCTCGTTGTCTTGAAGAATATCAAGATCGATTGGAAAGTGACGTCCATGATGGTGAGAGTTTGACGAGGCATCCTTAAGAAGAGGAAGGGAGAAGTGAGGTGAGTGAGGTCGTCCCTCACCCGCCTCTGCACCCCCGGATGAAGTCACCAAAACGGAAAGACCCCAAAGCAGTGCGCGTTAGACACTGATTCAGCCCGTTCAGGTACAAGAAATGAACTTGAACTTGTTCAAAACGATCATATATTGACTTTCACCTCTTCATAATACTAGCCAACATGATAGAATATAATTCAAGTCTGAGTCATGATGTGTTTAGCGTGCAGTTCCGGCCTTCTGGGCCCCGTGGATGCCTCTGGCTATGAGCTGCGTATACAAGAACTGGTATGGAGACACAACCAATACCAATTAAATGACATTCAGGTTACTGAAAAATCTATAAAATAGGAACGGGTGCGCTGTAGGACTGGAGTTGAGTATACGCTGTAGCTACCGTGGCTCTAGCGAAGCCGGTCCGCGGGGCTGCATGTATAACGCGGCGGACGAAGTTCCGATGCCTCGACAACATGGGACTTAGATAGAAAGAAACAGAGACCTCGAATGGCAGGCCGGTTGCGCCTGAAGCGAAGAGTTACGGGGTTCGTCATGCGTATGTGAGTGTGCTCCGTCGATGACGAGCAGATACCCCGTAGTTAAATGAGAAGGACGCAGGGGTAGACTCCTCTTATCTAGATTTACTGGTTGCATCCTTGGTGGACAGCTGACCATGTTGTCTAATCATCTTCAAACTAAAAACTTAAGCTATTAAATTATATAGGTGGCATCGTTGACGCGGCCAGGGACCGCGATTCATGCTCAGGGTCGGGCGGGTCAAGAGGAAAAAGGAACGCAACTAAGGCGTCTGCAGAAAATGGCCTCCAAGAAATGTGAATGGAGCAAGACTTATGGGCTGGCTTTCATCAATTACAGAGCTCTCAAATGATGCAAGAAGTCAGCTTCATGGCGACTATGTGATCCCTACCACAGAGCTCCTCTCCAGCCTTGACATCAAAACATTTGGTAGGAGGCCAGTCGGGACTCTGTCCAAGCTGTTTGAAATCTCTCGGTGTTGAATGCAAGTTGTTCTCACAAAAGTTGTTGGCCAATTCTTTGGGTGGCGTGGCTCAGGACTCTCTCTCTCTCTCGTTTGACAAGCCCCCCTTCCACGCAAACAAAGCATCCGACAAGACAATTTGGCGGTGAATGGCGCCGACCATCTGATTGTTTCCTTTATTGCTTGGTTGCATGCCCTTTGCTGTGGCAGCTTGGAGGGGCTGGCTTGCTTGCGTTGCTTCGTGTTTCTCCAGCGTGCTTTGCTTGTGAGCTAGGTAGTCATCACCACCGTATCCACCTGTCAAACTGCATCTGCTAGTATGGATGGTGCTTGTCCTTGCGCGGTCACGTCGATCATTGATCGATGACTTAGAAAAGAGCTTTCCCAGGAAACATGAGAGAAATGCCAGGTGAATTGTCAGGGTATCTCTATGCCTGCTTGTGCCAATTCGATGGCCCAGTCCCGAAAACCCTAAAGCAAAATATGTATGACCTCATCCACCGAAAACCCGAGAACGCCAGCCAGGCTGGAAGTTACCAGCGCATCATTGAATCTTGATCCGTACGGGAATCTTCATCCATACAGGGATCGCCTGGGCCTTACCATTGGCGACGTCCGCCACGGCCTCTGCCACCGAACCCACCGCGGTTGCCGCCGCCCATGCCCTGCTGCTCGTACCCGCCGTACTGGCCCTGGTTTCCTCCGAAGCCCTGGCCAAAGTTCTGGCCCTGACCGGCCTGGCCGCCCGCGTTGGCGCCCTGGCCCTGCATGCCGTTGAACATGGCTGACATGGTGGAGGGGTCCATCTGGCTGGGATCCATGCCCTGACCCATCATCTGCTGCATCATGGCCTGCATCTCGGGTGGCATCCCGTCCATACCGGGCATTGCTGGAATACCGCCTGCCTGCGCACCACCGCTGGCACCTCCGCCAGGCATGTTCATGCCACCCATCATCATCATGCCGAAGTCCTCCATCATCTTCTTCTGCCCAGCGGCGATGGCATCGGCGTTGTACTCTCCACGGACGGCCTCTTGCTTGGCGGCATACAGAGCCCAGGTGAACTCGTCGAAGCCGTAGTTGAAGTAGTCGCTGATATCGGTACCAGGCTTGCGCCAGGGCTTCTCGTTCTCAGGGAGATCTGGGCGCGGTTAGCGACGCGACTACTTGCGCTGGAGGGAAGCTCTTGCCTTCGTCGATGTTGACGGCGGTGATGGGCTTGCCCGCGGGAGGGTAGACGGGGTTCGCGTTGACGTCGATGGTCGACTTGGATGCCGCCGCAGCCGCCTTGTCGGCGCTGGGAACGCCGAGAGGAAGCTCAGAGGCGGCTCTTGGGGAGCCTTCCTCCTTCTTGGCGGGGGCGGCCTTGACAGTCATGTCGTTGGAGGCAGACCTTTGTGGGATGTTTCTAATGTCGCTGTACCGTGATTGTCTGTTTCGTGTGAGTTTCCAACTGTTCAAGTATTTCTGTGACGGAAAAAAAAAAGGATTCGACATACGTGGGGGGTGCAGCCTTTGTGCCGTCTTTGCGCTCTGTGATGATGTAGATGTCCTGTGGAAGGCGCCGGAACAGTCAGTCACTGGAATATTCGTGCAGGCATACGCAGCTCCAAGGAGCTTCTTAGGTTCAGAGAAGATGTACTGATTCTTCCTCATCTTCTTCCATCGCGCCACCCTCGTCTTCCTCTTCGCCTTCCTCCAACTCGTCCGCCTTCGCGTCTACCTTTGGGGACGGGGCTTTGGGAGCTGCATTTTCGACAGCAGTGGTCGTTGGAACCGTCGGCTCCTCGGGCGCATAAAAATCTTCGTCTTCGTCAATATCCATAGTTACGGCTTCTATGGCGTCGTTTACGTTTCGCGCAGGTGGTGATGCGACGTTCGGGTCTGCAGCTCCAAGCTCTGGCGATGCTCTTGCTCGTCAACATGTCCAGATGGGTCAACAGACCCGACCATTGCCCAATCAGCGCCGGGGCCTAGAAGCTTCGCTGTGGAACACGGAAGTCGGCCAAATGGTGCGCCGACCGGCCAATAGTCCAGGGTCGCATATGGGCCACAGTCCAGCGCAGCGAGCAGCTCGGCCAGCTGCCCACGGTCCGTGCACTGCTGCAGCGGCCAATTCTTTCGCGTTGACCGCGCAGAGAGCAACAGCAACAAATAATCCAGTTCCAGGTCAAGGTCAAGGCCAAGTCCAAGTCCACCACGCCCATTATCCGCCTGCGCCTGCCACCACCTCCAAGGCCCCGAGTTTGCTCTCGACTGCAAACGATCAACACGAATCTTGCTCACTTGCATCCGACGACGTCGAGGACCTCTGCGAAATGTTTGGAAACAAGGCTGCCACCGCCGGTGGCTTGAGCATCAACACCGGTGCTGCTAACGCTGGGTAAGTCGCAATACTCCAGGGCCTTTGCATTGGCACTACGAGTTCATCCTCATGTTACTGCCCCTTGAGTACGGAATGTCAACTAACAATAACCCTATACAGTGCCGGTCCCTCGTCGACTCCAGCCGCTGGAGGACTGTTCGGCGGCGCAGCAGCGACGACTCAACCTGCCACGAGCGGCGGTCTTTTCGGCGGTACCCAGACGGGCGGAGGAGGACTCTTCGGAAACAAGCCTTCGACACCTGCTACTGGCGGTCTCTTCGGCTCGTCCACCGCGACCTCCCAGCCCCAGCAAACGGGCGGTCTCTTCGGTTCAACGACAGCAACCTCCCAACAACCCCAGCAGTCTGGGGGCTTGTTCGGTGCATCGGCCGCCACTCCTGCACAGCCCCAGCAGTCAACAGGACTGTTCGGTCAGACCAATGCCACGGCTCAGACGAATACGGGTGGAGGATTGTTCGGCACGGCTCAGCCTCAACAACAGAACCAGCAACAGAGCGGAGGGTTGTTCGGCGCATCTCAGCAGAAGCCGGCGATGGGCGGTCTCTTTGGCCAGAGCACAGCGCAGCCCCAACAACAACAGCAGACTGGAGGACTGTTCGGCGGCAACACACAAACCCCGCAGAACCAGACCGGGGGACTCTTTGGCCAAAGCCAGGCTCAGAACCAGCCGAAACCCGGCGGTCTCTTGTTAGTGACCATTGATGTCAAAGTTGAAACCTTTGCTGACAAAATCTACAGCGGCCAAACCCAGCAGTCCAACACGGCTCCCGGGCTGACGATGGGTCAGTCAACCACTCAGCAGACTGTCCCCGGCGTCCGGGTAGACATCTCCAATGTCAAGGGCACTACGCGGTTTAACGACCTCGAGCAGTCTCTGCAGAACGAGATGGAGAATTGCGATATGATGATCCAGCGCTTCATGGCGCACGCTTCCGAGATTAAAGGCTTCATGGCGGCGCATGGCGGCGATCTGGCACAGCTTACCAACGATGTCAACTGGCTTCAACGCAAGTACGAGGGCGTCAAGACAACCCTGGACGAGGATATTGTGACCCTAGCCCACCTCAAGGACCTGGTCAAGTCCGATGCCGACATTGCGAAGATGGCATTCGCAGGCGCCGACCAGCTCAAGCTGCCCGCCCACTACCACCAGACCTGGCTCACCCGCGGCGGTTCAGGTGGCAACACGACGAATGGCAACCAGGACCGCAACTTGGAGGATGTGCTCACGCTGTTCTCCAACGAGGCCGACAGGCTAAAGGAGCTCCACCAGTTCCAGGTTCAGAAGATCAAGGAGATGGAGCAGCACATGCCGGGTGTCGAGCACGGCTTGTATGAGCGCGTGCGGGCTCTGCGCGACCAGACGCAGGTCCCGGCCTTCAACATGGTACTCGACCTGTTGGAGACCATCAAGATGATGGGTGACAAGATCTATGAGGCAGCAGGCGGCATCGTCGACGTACGCGAGAAGCTCACCCAGCTTCAGCGCCAATACCCCGCCAAATGAGGACAGTAATCGGCATTGTGGAATATAATTATGAGGCACTAGTGGTGGAACCTGAAGCATTGACGGATGGCCCTATCGGAAGCAAATGGCGTTCAGGATTGGCAAAAGTATATATCGGCAGCATTGGTAAACCCATGCATCACCAGTACCTGTCAACGGTGGCATGGGAGCTTTATACGCTCAACTGGGGCCCGAAAGGCTTCAGCCCGGCTCGTCGGGCCGTCTAGTGTCGGCGAGGTCCAGAATGGGCTGTGGCCGCCACCAGAAGGACGCGGTGGGACCTGGGGTTGAGGCCATGGTATCGGCGGGTTTAGCTCAGTCGGGGCCAGCCATTGAGGCGGCTTTTGGAAGTCTGAAAGGGCTGATTGTACACTAAATAAAGCATGGCGGCACAGGTCGTTGATACCCAATAAATGTCAGGGAATTCTGACTCACTATGCCACAAAAGTCAAGACCGAAGTGAATCTTTATATTGATGAATGCTGACTTGAATTGTCCTCCGTTGTTCCTCAGCCAATGTCCGATCCACACATGACATGGTTCGTCAAGTCGCGCCTGCCTGAGTCGTATCTGTCCTCAAATCGCACTTGCCCTGTCAACGTCCAGGTGACTGATCGTACCTGCCGTAGCTGGACGCATCCGAAACTGAAAATGCCTTTTATTGATGGGTATCTATGATTTACTCCCCCGCTGCATGGCCCGCGGTCGTCGCGCCTGTCCTTCACGCTCAATATGATCCCTCCGGACCGCCGTCGTCGTCTCCGCCGTCGTCGTCGCCGAATTCTCCGTCGTCAAAGTAGTTCTCGGCGTCATAGTCCCCGGCGTCTTCGTCGTCGTATTCGACGTCCTGGTCCTCCTCCTCGACGTATTCAATGTCATCCTCCTCACCGTCCTGCTCGGGGGCGTCGTCGAGGATCGCCTGTAGCTTCTTCTGCTTCATCTCCTCGTCTATCTCCTCCTCCAGGTCATTCAGATTGAAAACGTCCTCGGCAGTGGGGAGCGCCGTGATCCGCGACAGCTGTAACCGCTTAGCCTCGCCGCCCCGGCGTCGCTCGCCGCGCGGAACGTCGTCGCCATCCAACGTGGCATGGAGCTCGCTGGGGAAGAATTCCTTGCAGAAGGGCTGGCCGGAGAAGTCGGGGAGGGTGCGCTCGGGGCGGATGAACTTTTGCGAGTATGCCGGGACTGCGGTGAAGGGGTCGGCCGTCGCGCGTGTGCGAGCGCCGCCGTACATTGCGTTGACTTGATCCTGGCCGTACAACATGGTCTTATTCAAAGGGTCTATGCCCCAGGTACGCTTGCGGGTGTAGAGCGGGCTGTCCTGGACCTGGCGGCGGAAGAGGAGGAAGGCGTTGACGTTGGCCTTTTCGAGATCGGAGAGGGGCTTCGCAGTAGGGATCGCGTAGTTCTAGGGCTGGTCAGTGCCTGATATAATAGAGGGGGAAGTGTAGGAACGTACAGGAAAGAGCTCCGAGGGACGTGTATCGGGGGCATGCTCGCCGTTATCCCACGAGAGTTGAGGGCCGGACTTTGCCCCTCCGCGACCGCCTCCGCGACCGCCACGGCCGCCGCCTCCGCCTCGTGACATTGTCAAACCTGGTTGGCGATTTGGGCTTTGGAGTGCTGTCTCGATGCGTCGCAGGGCGAATCCGTGGGTGACTCTGAGGTGCGTTAGGTGCAACGGAAGGAATAAATAGACCTCGAAATTTTTAGCGGGGTCAATTCCGCGCACCTGCAGTGACGCAACCCCTGTAAGGTGACCTACCAGGTCAGGTAGGTAGGTAGGCAAGGTACCTACCTTGAGGAACCGCCAATTCCTCGGATGGGATACAGGACTAAGCCGGGTCTCATTGGATGGATCCATTGAAATTGCGGGAGCTGCCTTTGTCAAATAGCGAGTGCATTGTGCTACTTGAACAATATTGCATATATACTAGGGGTAGTAATGGAGTTAGAGGCCAAAAAAAAAAAAAAGGGAAAAAGAAACAGAAACAGAGCCAGAGCCAAAAAAAAAACGACAGCGACAAGGACGACCGCGACAAGGACGACAAAGAGGACGGATAGCGGCAAGGACGGCCAGAGGATGGGCAGAGTCAACGATGGGCAGGGGTAGAATATCTTGGGTTGAGGGAGAGAGAACCCGAGCTAGAAACAGAGGTCAATACGGGTTTGGCTGGATGTTCACGGCACCTTCACCCGCCAGCTTCCAGGTTGTCGCTGAGAAGTTAGGTACCTACCTTGGGTAAGGTAGTAGGCAGGCAGCAAGAGCTTAAGCGTCCCGAGCCCCCGTACGCAGTAGTGACGGAGGCACCAGGCGGAACGCGTACCCCGCTATCTTATCTTAGCGGCCGGGGAACCTTAAACAAAGCTTCCCCCGCCATCCATTCGTGAGCTGCCGTCGATCCCCTCCAACAGCTCCTCAGCTTGGAACATCGCAGGCTTAGTGAAGCTTCACCACTTGCAATCGCCACAGTACCCCAGAGCCCGGATGACAGCCAACGTCGTGCCCAAAATGTCCGCCGACACCATCCCCATCGCCGGGCTCGATGAGCTCGTCAAGCATCTCGACGAGCTGGTCTCGACGCCCGAGACGCCCCTCCAACCAAAGATCCTCGATGACGTCGAGCTCCAGCTCACAGGTGCGTTCTCTGACATCCTCAACTGCCTCATTTCCTACTCGGGGGCACCAAGCTAACATCCCAACAGAAACAAACATCCCGCCCCTCCTCCCGACTCTCCTTCCCAAGCTCACGACGATCCTCAAAACCTCGCCGCACGACCCGAAGCCTGTCGTCTCCCTGACAATCAAGCTCCTCGGCCCGGTCCCCTTCACTCAGACTCTCCAGCTGGCCGACGAGTCCTCCCTCATAACCGCGCTGCGCTCCCCCGCCGCCTCCGCGAACCTCCTCGCCCTCGCAATCCTCGAAAAGGCCGCCACCTCCCCCTCCGATGCCGCAATCCTCTCCCTCATGTCGCGCGTCCTCGAGGAGTTTCTCCGCCGCTGGCTCTCCGCCCCGCAGGTCGAGGTCGGCGAGAAGGGCTCGCGCGTGCTAGGCGACCTGCTCGACATCGACTGCGAGCTACCCCCTCCCAGCGCGCTACCGCACCTCGGCACCGAGCTCGTGCGCCGCCGCGCGCCGGGCCAGGGCAGGATGTGGCGCCGCATCTTCCACGACCGCGAGCTCTTCGGCCTCGTGCTATCGCTCGCCAAGGGTGAGGACCCGGCCGAAGAGGCAAAGCTGTCGGAGCACCAGCTCTCCCTCGCGCAGGGCCGCATCCTGCGGGTGCTCCCGCGCCTCGCCTCCCTCAACATCGTCGAGGTGGCCACCTCCCAGTTCCCGGACCTCACGGGCTCGGCCGACGTCGGCCTACTGCAGTTCGCCGCGTTGAAGATGGTGGACACGACGGATACGCTGATGCACTTGAGCCTCATCGACTTCTTCGAGACGCTGCTGAGCGTCATGCGCGTTGCCGACTACTCCCACCGCACGATGGGTATCTTGAAAGACCTGGTGAGGCAGGCGACCAAGGACGACAGCGAGCTCAGAGCTGCGCTTTTGAGCTTGCCGGATCGGACGGTGCCGGAAGAGTCGGAGCGACTGAGAACATTCATCAAAGATGTCATGGCATGAGGGACAGAATCGGCATGTCATAACAAGCACGCAGGGCAAGGCGTTGGGAACACTGAAAATAATAGACACTAGCAGGCATGGGACCACATAGGTCTACGAAGCGCACGCATAGGCAAGGAAAGGCGGATGAAGATGTTTCAATATGGACACGAACTGCGAAAAGCCTCGGCTATCCGAGCCGGGTACAATAATTTTACACGAAATGATTCCCCCCTCAATCTATCCATTACGCCACCCTTGTGCTGCACTGTTTTGTATTTTCTGGATCAACGCCTCGTTCTGGCCGAGGCATCGCCCTCGGGTCCGTCAACCGTGTTGTCTGTCATGTGGCTGAGAATGCTGTCCCTCCTGTCCAACTCCACCTTGGACATGCCTTCGATGCCGAGGCCAACCTCACCGACGCGCCTCAGCACCAGCAAAAGTGCCGTTCTGAGGTCCGAGGTGAGATCCTTGCCGAGAAGCTCCACGACCATGGGGTAGAACTCCTTAATGTTCTTGGAGAATGAGTCTACGGGGAACGCTGCATATCCCTCCAAGACATCGACAACGACGGGCCGCCAGGCAACGATGTTGCGGTGCTGGCTGTCCTCTTCAAGCGCGACGAAGTCCCTGATGATGCTCTTGCACAGGGGAACGAGAGCCTGTTCGATGGCGTCGCGTGCCGACGCACGGTCGGCGCTGTCGTCCGCGTACATGCGGAAGAGGATGGCGACATAAGTGGAGGCCGCACCACTCTCCTGCTTCAGCAGGTTGGGAGCCTGCTTCATGAAGCCCTCGCGCCAGAGTCGCATCCGCAGCTCCTTGTCAGCGTTGAACTTCCTCGCGAACAAGTATGATCTCTTAAGCAGCGCCATGAGCCGGAGGAGCTCCGCCGTAGGGATCTGCGAGTAGACCGTGTCGTTGCTGAAGAGCTCGTTGACCGTCTCAATCATGAGCAGCTGGAGGACGCATCGCGAGATGATGCGGTTGAAGTAGCGGCGGCGGGCGGCAGTGACGACAACCGGCTGTTGCTGAAGGTTCGACGTCGGCTTGAACTCCTCCAACGGCGCCTGGGGCTGGGGTGGCGGCGGCGCCGTCGGTGCTGTCGGAGTCTTCAAGTCGTCATCGTTGATTGTTCCCGCATTCGCGGCCGTCGAGTTCACCTCGAGATTGCCGCCATTCCTTTCGGAACCATTTATCTTCAAGTTGTCATCCTCCACCGGGTTCTCTGTTCCGGGACTCAAAGGACCGTACTCCAGACCATTAGGTGGTAAGTCGATGGAAGCAGTAGAATTGATCGTGGTAGCCGAGAAGAGCTGATGAGCCGTCGTGCGCGAGAACAGTTCGCAGAAGGCGCCAACAATCTTTGACCAATGATCTGCCGTGAACTTGGCGACGTTCTTCAAGATGAGTTGCTGCAGACAGTTGCTGCCAATTCTGGAAATCGTGTCGTTTTCTTGGCAGATACAGAGGGCCAGCAGCTCCAGGAAGCGATCGAGCATGTACTCCAAGGCGTCGAAGTAATGCGTGAACAGGGTGATTATGTTTCGCAGCGCTTGAATCATGGTTGTGGACAACCACACAGACAACTCCTCATGGTTAAGCGCGTTGTTAAGGTCTGGCCTAGACCGCAACACCATAAAGATGGGGTACAGCTGTTGACGCCAAAGAATGTCCCAGAAGTCGGGCGGGAATTCGCCGCCGTACCTCAGCAGGGCTTCGAAGAAGTACTCGAGGGCGTTCGACCGCACCTCGAGGTCCTCGCCCGTCATTAGAACGTCATGGAAGGCAAACAGGACTGGGAACCAAAAGCCTTCCTCCACAGACGTCCGGTTCTGCGATCTCTGCAACTTATCTGCCGCGGAACCGGTCTTTTCGAGGGACACGGACGGTTTTTTCTGGGATAGAGGACATTCTGGGGTGTTGAGCATGCGGGGTATGATGGACTTCAAGCCCTCAAGCGCCTGCAGACTCTTCTTCTGGAACTTCATGTTCTTAGAGAACTCAGTGAGGCAGACAATCAGGTCGGTAAACGCGCCTTGTGAGATGACGACGCCGAAGAATTTGCCCTTGTAGACTTGGGTTACGTTGTCGTAGGCCAGGTTGACGATGCTCTCGTGCGATTCACGTGCCGCGACAGTGAAGACACCAAACATTGTCCTCCAGCCTGAGCGGATATTGTCGCCCCTGGCTTGAATCATTTGAATCAAGCACTGAAGGACGAAGTCCTTGACAACAATGTTTTGAGAGTTTGCCAGCACATGCTCAAACGGCTTCAGGAAGTCCTTCTGGAACTTGAAACCAGCCAGCTCCTCGAGCTCCATGAAACGCATCGAAAGCTGACGAAGCGAATCGAGGGCGAAGAAGACGATTGTGACATTGTTGTGGCAGCCCACACGGTTGAAGTGGTCTCCCAAGACGTCCCAAATGTTGCTCCACTCAAAACGCACACGGGTCATGTTGTAGTAAGAGATCTCAACAATCTTCTGGAGACTGTACGTGCGCGGGGAGTCATTTGAGCCAGAGACCTTGATCTCATCCCAACTAACTTCAGTCAGAGCACGAGCAAAGTGGACGATGGCCTCTCCGGTCAGGTTGCCCGTGTTCATGAATATCCTGTCGACGGCCTTGATCACTTCATCGGAGCGACTCTCCAAGGCAATCTCGTTCGAGAAACCCTGTGGTCGAGTTCCGGGTCTTGGCTGACTCCGCCGCCGCTTGGACTGTGTTGACAACCGCGAGTCGTTGGTGTTCTCTCGCTGTGTTGGTATGAAGCGCGCCTTGGAGACGTCGGGGACAACACTCTCATCGACACCGCCGGTGATGAGCTGCAGTCGGTCGAGTTGGCTGATGCACATCAGAACGTCCTTCCACGACGACCGCAGCACGTTGCCCTCGGTCTGGCCAAGCTCGAGAATAACCTTCAGAGCCTCCACGTTCTTTGCCAGCATCTCTTGCGGGTTGTTGAGGTTGGTGGTGTTCTTCAAAGCGGACATAAAGGCTTCTCGGGGAGTCGATAGGTCGAAGACGCAAGCAATCTTGGTTGCCAGTTTCATTCCCTCAAGGCACAACTTGTTAATCTCTAGGTTCTGGGTCTTCTGGATCTGGCTAGACAGGGCCGAGAAGTAGGACATCCACGTCACGTCGAACATGGGACCAACGTGCTGGAAAGATGTCGCAGGGATGAACTTGATGCCAGATCGCTGCGCGTTTCGCCGCTGGTTCTTGTAGAGAGTCTTGAACAGCTGCTCCGAGCGCATGGAGATTTCCTCCGACTGCTGCATATAGGCTTCTCTTTGTAGGTCTCGACCCATGTTAGAGAGCGCTTGTCCTAAGCCAGCGGCAATTCCGGTCGACGGCGGCGGAACAGTTCCCGCAGCTGCCGCAGCCTCACGCTCACTCTTCAGAACGATTTCGTTGCTTGCGATCTCGTCGTAGATCCCGAGGAGGTATTCGTCCGGCAGATCGGCGTTGTCGTTGATGCCACGGTTGTTCTTGATGAACTCTTCCTTGCTCATGCGCTTGGCGATCTTGCTGCTGTGCAAATCGGTATTAAGCATGATGACGGAGTAGGCCAGAACATAGGCAGTGTCGGCGTTGGCGAAGGCATTGGGGTTGCCCATCACGTAACGGTTGGCAAATTTGAGCATGAAACGATCAATCTTTTGCGCTTCTCCCGGCAGTCTGAAGGACTGCAGGAACGTCCGCAAAGCGTCGACAAACCGCTTCTTGGTGAAGTCCATGCTGTCGACGAACGCATGCATGATTTCAATGTTTTTCGGGTCACCTTCTCCCAGGTACTCACCAATCTGTGCCTTGTCGAGACGCTCCTCAGTGAGCAGAAATTTGGCGATATCCTCCGGGCTGTCGCTCGGAATGAAGCCGCCCTGGATCAGGAGCTTGACGCCTCGCTTGGGTTTGAAGTTGAATTGCTTGATGGCATTGTTCATGGCCGTCTTTCTCGCCTTCGCCTTCTCCAGGAAGGCCGGGTCATCTTCTAGGACAGGCGTTGACGGCAAGGGAGTTTCGAAGCGAGAGGGGTTTTCGCTCATGCTGGGGTCCATTGACGGCCGGAGATCTTCGGAATTTCTGGTGTCGCCATCCGGTCTGACTCCGTTGGCGTCTGGCCGCACCGCGGCAGACCAGTCAACCATTGATCTCAGCGAGTCCACCAAAGCATCCAATGCAACCCGCTTCATCACGTACTCCTTGGGAATCTCGCTCTCGGGCTCCGTATGCGGCGCAATTTGCGCAACGGAGAGCGGCGGTGGCAGGATGGGCCGCAATTGCCAATCACCTCCATTGCTGTTCTTTGAACTCCTCTCCTCGTACTGCTGCTCCTGGGCAGGCGTCACGGGCACGGCCGCTGTCGAGAACTTGGACAAGTCTTCAATGATTGTCTGGAAGATGTTGTCCACGCTTCTCTCGCAGTCATAGTTCAGATATGTCTCAACCAATGCCCTAGAATCCGCGCAGAATCGATTCAGAATGTTGACCACGTAGACCTTTTGGGAGATGGGAGCTGTCCGCCTTGCCAATAGGGCAAGATAGATTTCGTTGAGAAATACGGCGATTTCCAGCTTCACAGGTTGTTAGCAGACAAGATTACGACACGAAAAGCCTATTACGAACCTTGAATGACTCCCTCATATACTTCAACATCAACCAGAAGATTTCGCAGCAGACGTCAAATACGTGGTCGACAGAGCTCGCTCCGTTCCGCGTTATACTAAGACACAAATAGAACTTGATGGCTTGAAGAAAGGTCGTGGGCTCGTTGCTCTTGGAGTTTGTAATGGTACACAATGGGGAAGTGAAGACGGCGATGTTGTTGTTCAGGAGGGTGTGAATAAGGTGGAGGGAGATGAGCTTCGAGCGCATCGGCTGTCCGCGGGAGTCGTAGAGCTGGTCCGGCGGCAGAACCTTGGTGGAAAGGTTGCAGAATGATCTGAAGACCAGGTAGGCATCCTTGATATATACTTCGTCCTCTGCATCCAGCGTCTCGGGGCTGTCGTCTTGGGACGATTCGGGTGAAGACTGCTCTGATACAGATCGCGCAGCTTTCCTACCCGGCTTGATCTCCGTCACCATGGTCGGGCCGTCGCCGAGGTGCGAGTCGTCGAAGCTCTTGCGGTGCTCCAAGTCCTTCAGAGTAAGCTTGCCGTTGCCGTTCTCTGCGCTCTCGGTCGCGGGTGGTTCGGAGACGGTGGGAGCCGGGGATTCGTCTCGGTCTCCATCTCCGGTGTTGCCGGCTCCATTGATGGAATCGGCCGCCTCGAATGTGACGTTGCTCGAGCTGTGCTTCAACTTGTCCAGGTTGATTCGAGCCTCTTTCATGTGTAACCGTGTCTTGACTCGCTCGAAAACGGTACCGACCATCTGAGTGAGCGTTCCCTGGGCCATTTGCTGGTTCGCAGTGCTCCGCGAGAGGAGGAAGACATTGTATACTTGGCGGACGGCCTTGAGGAGACCAGCGCCGTGGACGACAATCTTGTCGTTGAGAACGGCCGCCAAGAGCGACTTGAGAATCTGGAGCTGAACCTCGACAGCGGTGGTCTCGCCCTGGAAGCAGTCGCAGATGGTGTCGATCGCCCGCTCGATAAGGGGGGCTCTGTCGGTGGGAGCATCCTCCTGGCCTTCCGGGCTGCTCGGGACAGAAAAGTATGAGTAGGATATAAGCTTGCCGATGCAGTCGAGTGCGCCGGTGATGAGCTGGACGTTGCCCGTACGTGTGGCCAGCTGGAGAGGGGCGAAGACGATTTCGGGGTCTGGGAAGTTCGGGTCGCTTTCCTTGATAGCGGCGAGCGTCTTCTGCAGAGATTCAGTCAACTGCTTGTTCCTCTGAGCTTCCTTGGAGGCCGCGATGGCCTCCAGAGAGGAGACGAGGAATTTGAGGGAGCTCATGGGGGAGCAATGGCGGGCCCAAGTGCCATTCGCGAGTCGAGGGAGACGAGGTCGAGTTCAGGAGAGGGCGAGGACGATCTATTCCAGCACCGATTTTCGTAAGTAAGCTGGAGCTGGGCCGGTCATCGAGGGGCGCAGGCGCATCTGCAGGGCGAGCAGGACGTGGAGGAGCGCCAGGCAGGGGGTATTAAGGTATCGGGACGCAGTCTAATTCAGGCCGGTCGTCTCGGTCGGCCAGGTGTCTTTTCAGAGACTCTCAGTCAGCGTCTGTCGGGGCGAGACGTGGCGTCGGCGAGTCGTCTTCGCGCAAAGGTGATTCGTGGGAGTTTTGTTCGTTCGAGAGGATTCAGCAGCTCCCGTCTGTCGAAGGGGTCCTCGAAATGCGAAATGCGAAATGGACAGCACAGGGCCAGTGACGGTCCAAATTTCCTTGAATGGAGGGACCCCTGCCGCCGACACGAGCAATGCTGCTGCGGCCAGTACGTAGCTTTGGCGTCGGGAGGATGCCCTGCTGCACCCCGTGGAGCTGCACTGTGCTACCTTTGCGGAGAGACGCTAGGGGAACAGGCTGGTCCGAACACTGTCCAGCGGAACGAACAGCACTGTGGCGTGTCCCCGTATTTAATGTAGCTGTTGCAGGCTGGAGCCCAGCCGGTTCAGCATGTGGTTTACGTGGCGGACTGAGGCAGGGAGCAACGGGAGGCTTATGTCAGCTATGTGCACGGACCTTATACGATTTGAGTGATGTTCGACAGGACTTCCAATTTCCAGCCTGGAAAAAAAAAAAAAAGATGCTGCCATCCAGGTGCTGACGTAAGCTACCTGGTGCAGGGGCCACTACTTCCCGCGTCTCTTCGCGCCTGCGCTTAGCAGCGGCCAATTGAGCCAATTAATGGGGACGACTGACCGTGCCCCGCTTCTGTCACAATTCAACACATCCATTGGCCAGCGCATTCCCACCTCGACGTCCCTTATTTTCCCGGCCTATTCCCACACAAGTCCGAAAAGTTCCTGAGGTCACTTGGCCTACCTTGCTAGGTAGGACGGGCAATAGGAACACCGCGAGCCCACTTGTTCATTGAGGGCGCCATTGAGGGCGCCATTGCGGACCCGGCTGGCCGCTGCTGAAGTGTTGGTTGGCTGGACGCACCGGCCAACGGTCGCAATTCTCGGAGAAACGAGTCCCACCCCACTGTGCGGCCAGTGAGTGACACCACCCAATGCACCCAATGCCATGGCGGGCGGGAACAGTGAGGCCACTGTCCACTGTTCACTCTCCGTCCCTCGCTGAAGGCCGCACGCTGATGCACCCTTCAGTGGGCTCGCGCCCGCGCCAGCTAACGGCTCTCCCTGCGGCGCTTTTTGTAGGGATGCACTAGCGCCCAATCGGGTCTAGCGCCCCAAGCTCCATCCAGCGACGGAGCTCAACGCAAAAAATCCAGCCCCAAGGAAAGATTCCCGTCCGACAATCTTGAGCATCAAACCTCGTCGTCTCAATAATCCCGCGTCGCCGCCTGTGACCCTTTCCTTTTCCTCCTCCCCTCCCCGTCTCGCTCAATACGTCCTCAATTGCCTTACGGCCCAATTGCTCGACGTCGACGGCCCCTCTCGCCTGATCACAGGGTTCTGCCTCGCCAACTCGGGTGATCCGATCCCTCTCTTTCACCCACACCACACAGTCTCCCTGCTTTCGCGACGCCCGCGAGAGCTACTTGCCACGATGCTTTCCACGGTCCTCAGACGGCGCGTGCTGCCCAGCAGCGTCCTGCGCAGCAACTTGTCCTCCCAGATCCTGAGATGCTACGCCTCGTACCCCCCGCACCAAATCATCAAGATGCCCGCCCTGTCGCCCACCATGACGGCGGGAAATATCGGGGCTTGGCAGAAGAAGGCCGGTGACAGCATCGCCCCCGGTGATGTCCTGGTCGAGATCGAGACGGACAAGGCCCAGATGGACTTCGAGTTCCAGGAGGAGGGTGTCATCGCCAAGCTCCTCAAGGAGTCCGGCGCGAAGGACATCGCTGTCGGTAACGTATGTGTGACCCCGGTGCTTATGCCGTTGCCGCCGCCGCAATGCCGCCTCATGCCACGTCTGCGTCCGATAGATGCTGACCCCGTTGCTCGTCATATAGCCCATTGCCGTCCTCGTCGAGGAGGGCACCGATGTCAAGGCCTTCGAGGGTTTCTCCGTTGCCGATGCCGGTGGTGATGCTTCCAAGCCCGCGCCCAAGGAGCAGCCCAAGGAGGAGTCCAAGTCCGCTCCCGCCCCTACCCCCGAGCCCGAGGTCAGCTCCGACGACTTCAACCAGCCCGCCGGCAAGCTCGAGCCTGCCCTCGACCGTGAGCCCAACGCCACCGCCGGCGCCGTGAGACTCGCCAGGGAGAACAGCCTCAACATCCGCGACATCAAGGGCTCCGGCAAGGGCGGCAAGATCACCGAGGAGGACGTCAAGAAGGCCATCTCCTCTCCTGCCGTCGCCGCCGCCGCCCCCGGCGCTTCCTACGAGGACATCCCCATCAGTGGTATGCGCAAGGTCATTGCCAGCCGCCTCCAGGAGTCCACCCAGAACAACCCCCACTTCTACGTCTCTAGCAGCATCTCCGTCAGCAAGCTCCTCAAGCTCCGCCAGGCCCTGAACAGCACCGCCGACGGCAAGTACAAGCTGTCCGTCAACGACTTCCTGATCAAGGCCATCGGCGTCGCCTCCAAGAAGGTGCCCCAGGCCAACTCCAGCTGGCGCGGCGATGTCATCCGCCAGCACACCACCGTTGACGTCTCGGTCGCCGTCTCCACCCCCACCGGCCTCATCACCCCCATCGTCACCGGCGTTGAGGCTCGCGGCCTGGAGTCCATCTCCACCGAGGTCAAGAAGCTGGCTAAGCTCGCCCGCGATAACAAGCTCAAGCCCGAGCAGTACCAGGGCGGCTCCATCTCCATCTCCAACATGGGCATGAACGCTGCCGTCGACAACTTCACCGCCGTCATCAACCCTCCCCAGTCCACCATCCTCGCCATCGGCACCACCAAGAAGGTCGCCGTCCCCGCCCTTACTGAGGACGGCTCCGCCGGCGTCGAGTGGGATGACCAGATCACCATCACTGGCAGCTTCGACCACAAGGTTGTCGACGGTGCCATTGGTGCCGAGTTCCTCAAGGAGCTGAAGAAAGTCCTCGAGAACCCCCTCGAGCTCCTCCTGTAAATGGGATGTTGTTGCGCGGGCGTGGCGGAGGCATGATGAGATTCGAGGCGTATCCGGCGTGGGAATTATAGACGTTCAGGCCGGAGATGCGACCTGTGGTTTGCGAAGGGAGGAAACGGAGGGCAGTGAAAGACAGCCGAGCAACCCCCTGATGACTGTGACTGTGGGGGACTTGGAGGCGAAACGACGACCTACCACCAACCTACTTCCCGTGTACAATGATCTCCTGACTAATGCTGCATGTTGAGTGCGGAAGAGGTTTCTGTCTTGTACATTTGGTCTCCTTTTCCTATTTACCTAGAAAGACAAGCAGTTACCCTTTGACCTGAAAGCAGCGGAATGTCCCGTGTTTGTGTTTATGTGTCTGTGGTCCGGGCTATGTGACGAACCAGGCGTCCGCAGGAATGTGGCCTCGCCGGGCTAACTGCAACCGGTCAGGAGATGGGACGAACTCATTAGGGGTTGACAGGTGGGACAAGCCGAGCCGAGGTGCGGAAATGGCACAAGGGTAGCCAGGGGCCAAAAGGGGTTATGCGAGTTGAGTATCCGTGGATGGCATTCGTTCTACCGCATAGTATTCCCTCTAAAAATGTCATAATTGCCATGGTCCTCCAAATCTTTTATATACCACCTCTACTCTATCGGTGTGAAGTCATGATTCTCACCGCCCTTAGACCTTGCCGAGCACCCCTTGAGGCGTCAACGCCTTGGCGAGCACCACCAGCAGGGCTCCCATCATGCACATGACGCCACTAAAGATGGAAACCTTCTCGAAGCCACCGTACCTATCCAGCAACGCGCCACTAACGGGCGGCGACATGAGCGCCGCAAAGGACGCCAGCGCCGTGCCCATGCCGATGTACGTGCCCATATCCCTGACATCCTTGGGGCAGAGCGTCATGGCCACGGCGCCGCCCGAAATGATGGCCCCCGAGCAGAAGCCGAAGAGCACGGCGAAGCCGATGATGCCGCCCTGCGTCGTGGCCTCGGGCCAGCAGAAGATCATGATGGCCGTCGAGGCACCGGCAAACAGCAGGGCGTTCAGCTGGCCCACCTTGTCGCCCATAAATAACACCGGGAAGAATTCGGCCGAAGATGGAGGCGCCGTTGATCATGGCTACGAGATACGAGGCTAGCGTCTCGGTCATGCCGTGGAAGATGCCGTAAGTGGGCAGGTAGAACAGCGGCACGAACATGCCGACGAAGAGGAAGAAGAGGGCCCCGATGAGCGTGACGTACAGCTTGTCCCGGAAGGCGGAGGGCGGATGACCTGTCATCGTTAGGGCTGATCCTTGTGGTATTGCGAAGGCCGACTTACCCAGGCGCCATATCGGTCGAACAGCGGCCCTCCGAGTATCGCCCCGAACAAGCTCAGGAAGGCCTGCGTAGAGCCGATCCAGGCGATGTCATCGGCCGGCTTGTCCTTGAAGTGATGGAGGGTGTAGTACGCCCGGAAGACGCCGAAGGTGTTGGAGTAATCCGAGGTGCAGAAGAGGATGCACGCGTTTCCCACGGCTACCAGCCACGCCTGTCGCCCTCCTTCTGGGAAGTCGATGTCGTCCTGGGAGACACCCTGGACCGCCACGGCCGCTTGAGGTGCATTCTTTTCGGAATCCGACCTGGGCTCGGAGGTGGAAGTTGGCTTGAGCTGCTCATGTTGTCGGACTTATACAGAGACCTGTGTAAGAGGATGTCCACTGCCTTGGTGACTGTGTCTGGATTGCCTGCTCAACGATATCCCATCTGTAAAATGGGGACTGAAGCCTCCCTATTATATACAAAACCATGATGTTGAATTCTTGGTCTCAGGGTCCAATTCATTACGGCACCCTCGATCAATACTTAGAACGAGCCGCAAAAGGTATCCAACAAAGATCAAACGTTGATGCTAGTCTCGGTGATTGAGGAATCCTTCTCGGGCATCGTGTAAGTCGGCATTTTCAGCGCCGGGCTGACAACCAATCAGAGCGTCCAAAAGCTCGGTGTATGGCGGGCGGAACACACCGAAAGCGCAGAAATGCCGAACACATGTCGGGGATAAGCCCATCCCACCTATCTACATCTTCGAGTTGAACAACTCTGCGTCCTCAACGACGCGTCTTTATCTAATCATCTGATAAAAAGAGGCATTCTATGACTATCAGCTCCCGATGATCGCCAATTGCCGGGCCAGGCAGCCACATTAATCAGCTGCATCTCAGGGGTCAAAGGGTGTCTCGGGCCCAGAGTCAAAAGGCCGAGCTGTCCACCTCCGGCCGCCCTCACGGGCATTCTGCTCCCTCCATCTCTTCTCCATCCTTGGCATTCCGAACCCGAAAATGGATTTCCCGCCGACCGCCCCCATCACCGCAGCAGCCCCGGCCCCGAAGAAGCGGCGCAGGCCCGCCTTGGCGTGCGAGCAGTGCCGTCGCCGCAAGGTCCGCTGCGACGGGAACATGCCCTGCAACAACTGCGTCCGCTCCAAGAACGCCCTCTGCACTTGCACGTCTCAGACGACGACGACGACGACGACGACGGGCTCAACCAGACCCCGGGAAACAAGTCCGAAGCATGGGGCGCCCGTTCATGGGCCCGCGGCTCTCGCCTTGCCCGTACCCCTCCTCTCAGACCCCTTCGAACCTGTGCCCGCACCACCCAGGCACTCGGCCCCGTCAACAGCAGCTTCAACCGGCCACAGCCCCCCTCATGAGTTCGCCCCTCTCGCCCTGAGGACCGGCGAGCATGGTCCGGCCGACTTTGGAATCTGGCAGCCCGTCAACCCGGCCCCGCCTGCGTCTACTCCCTCGCAACCTGTGTCTGTTGGTGCCGGCAGCTCGAAGACGCTGGTGACACCGCGTCGACCCCGGGAAGCAACCCTGGGTCGTCGTCTGCCGTCAACTCACATGCGGAGAGGGTGAGGCAGCTTGAGCAGCAGCTTGCCAGTCTTGAGGTTAGGCCCGACCGAGATGAGACGAGGGTCAGCGGCACCGTGGCTGAGAAAGAGGGATTGAAGTATAGTCGGGGATGCGTCAGCAAGACTCGTTACTTCGGCCAGAGCCACTGGATGAACGCGGCCGATATGGTATGTTTTGACTCTGACTATTCTCATGTCATCCTTTTCTGCCATCTCCTTCATCTTGTCTTTTGTCTCTTGCAGTTCATCCCAGGGCATCATCCCCCTGCTCAACCTATAGACCATGCTAACACAATAACAGCTTGTCCGTTTGATCACCTTTGCCAATAGATTCGAGACCGAGAGGACCTCGAAGCTCTACAACGGCCTGGAGAAGTGCAAGAACCCCGGCCGCCTCATCAAAGCCCGCCGCAACCCGAACTTCAACACCATCTCCACCGGCCAGAACATGCCTTCGCGCGAGGTGGCCGACGCCCTCATCGACGCCTACCTACGCACCTTCGAGTCCGTCCAGCGCATCATCCACATCCCGACCTTCCGCGCCGACTACGAGCGCTACTGGCAGGACCCCGCGCAGGCCTCCGAGCCCTTCATCCTGCTCATGCAGCTCTGCATGGCCATCGGCGCCACCTTCCACGACGAGCGCTTCACCCTCCGCCCGCTCGCGATCGGGTGGTTCTGGGAGGCCATGTTCTGGCTCATCACGCCCTGCGAGAAGTCGCGCATGACCATGACCGGCCTCCAGATCCGCGTCCTCATGCACCACCTCCGCCACACCGCCAACATCGGCTGCGACCTCTCGTGGATCGGCGCCGGCGCCATCCTCCGCACCGCCATGTACATGGGCATGCACCGCGACCCCAAGGAGCTGGTCAAGATGTCCCCCTACCGCGCCGAGATGCGCCGCCGGCTGTGGGCCTCGATCCTCGAGATCGCGCTGCAGAGCGCTATCGACGCCGGCGCCCCCCCCCCCGCTGATATCCCCGCGCGACTACGACACCGAGCCGTCCGCCAACCTTGACGACGACCAGCTTGTCGAGGACGCCGACTCGGCCATCCCCGTGCCCAAGGACGGCGGCACCCTGACGCAGATGACAGTGCCGCTGGCGCTGTACGGCTCGTTCGCGGTGCGTCTCGCCGTCACGCGGCGCGTCAACGACTTCCACTCCGACACGGTGTACGAGGAGACGCTGCGCTACAGCGGCGAGCTGACGGCCGCGCTGCAGCGGATGATGCAGCAGCTGCGGCCGCACGCCGGCGCGACGCAGTTCCAGTCGCGCTATATGCAGTTCATGACGTACCGCCTGTTCTTCGCGCCGCACCACTCCGTCATCCAGCTGGCGCTGCGCAACCCGGTGTACTACTTCTCGCGCAAGATGAGCGTTGACACGGCCATGCGGCTGTGCGAGACGAGACGGCCCTGCTGGTGCCGGAGAGGGACGGGTCGCCGAAGAAGCCCGCGGGGACGTCGGAGCTGGACTTCCAGCGGTTAACCGTCAACGGCGCCGGCGCGTACCGCTTTATACCGTTTCAGGCTGTTATGAATATCGGGCTGGAGCTGATCAACCAGAAGGAGGAGGAGTTCAAGAACGGGTCGGTGATGTCGCTTGCCGGGCCCGAGTTCCGGGGCGTGCTGGTCGCGCGAAAGGACGCGGTCCGGCGAGACCAACGTCAAGGGCCACGCCCTCAGCGTGCTGCTGGTGGCCCATCTCAGGGTGCTTGAGCAGGGCATTATCGACGACCGGCTCGAGCATTACTTTGAGCGGGCGTGCGAGGAGAGGGTTACCGAGTGCTACGACCTGCTGTGCGAGCAGGCGGGCGGCGACGTGCCCGAAGAGGGCATCAGCGTGCCGGACATCCACGATCTGGATATGGACTTCGAGACGGGGGCGGACTTTCTTGGAGACTGGGATTGGGATAACATGAACATGGTAAGCACTCTTGAGGCCATCGCGGGAAGTTTGGACTGATAAAGGCAGGATAATGGCTTCATCTCTAATTACGGGAACCTCGACATGTTTATGTAGTGACAAACATGACTGGCTAATTCTTGAGCATCGGAATGGGTATTAATATTGGCTGGGATTGGCCTTTCAACGGACTGGGCGGATAGGCAACGGATGGCTGGGATCAAGGCCGAGGTTCGGCTATGGGAGCGGAGCTAAGCGGACAGCTCAAGGAAAAGGTGCCGTTTTGTACGATACACATGATACCCATATCTCTTCTGTGACAGTTGGGGCTCGTGGGAAAAAGCATCAGAAGCGTCTATTCTCCTAAAACTAGGTCTAGAATGCGTGGCATCTATATATAGGCGCTCAGGGGCGCGTAGGAGGGCGAGTCAGCTGGGCGGAAGGGCCGTACGCCACAGACCACCGCCACAGGCCACCACATCTTCTTACTTTGTAAAAGTACTTATACATAGGAACAACTACTGGTATCCCTTCTCTCTATATAAATTTGGTATGGCATGAAATACAACTTCCCGATGCACAACGCCGTGCATGATGCTGTGGGCTTAGGCCGGCATGTCGTAGCCCAGGTCGATGAATCGCTGTCCTATGGCCTCCATCGCCAAGTCAACTCGGCAAATATGCCCTGGCGAAGAAGCTGAAACAAATTACATTAAAAATCTCAGAAGGCTTGGCAGTTTCCGCATTCTACTTGTAAGCCGTATTCGCCTTGACTCGTTGCGTCGCGGGAACGCGCCCCAACCCTTCTTTTGCAGTCGCCAAGTGCAGGTACCCCCCCTCGTCGACCTGGACATGATAACTCTTACGCAGAGCTTTTGTGTTTTCTAGAGAATCCATCTCCATTTCCTTGCCCTCGGCTGGTGGCCTGCGCATTGCTAGCGCTAGTACATCAGGTGTCGAATCCCAATATGTGCCTGCAAAGCCATAAGCAACGCTCGAGAAGATGAACAGAACTGCTACGGCAGAATACGCAAACAGTCCGATCATCAGGTAGCGTACTGTGTCGTCTGCACGCGAATAGTAGTACAAGTAGATCTCGTTGCTGAAGTATACGTTGGCCATTCGCTCTTGCTCCGCCTCTGACACATCAAAGACGGTATTTCTCATGTCAGGACCAACCTCTCGACATTCTGAGAAAAGGTTACGCCACCAGGCTCCATCTTGATCTTTGAGCTTTGTGATGGGTTTTGCATGGGGCGCTGTGTGAGCCATGCCGTTGCAGAGCAAGCAGTTGATGATGGTCTCGACATGTCCAACGCTCCACTCTGAGCGTTTAGCCGCAGTGCTGCTGAGCTCCGCCGTCTCAGCAAGCCTTTGGAAAACAATAGCGTTGGAATCTCCGACTTTTGGATTGGTGAGGTTCGCGTAAGACGTCTCAATAACGACTTTGTTGGCGTTTGCCTCGCTTTCTAGCCAGGCGTAATTCAATGGCTGATGGCGTTCAAATGTGACAAAACCTTCTGCTGACACCTTGAGATCTTCGTCGGCCCACAAGGCGCTGCTGAAGCAGCCGTATAACACAAGAGCTTGCCTTTGAACAGCGATAATTGGTACAGTGACGACCGCACCGATCGAGACGTTTTTCGAAACCTCATCTGCGGGATCAACGTCGAAGTAGAGGAGTTGAGGGTCGGACCAGTCCAGGTTCAGAAACAAAGAGTCTAGACTTGGATCGTTCATCGTAATCATCTGGCCGAGAGTCTCGTCGGACCTTACGTCGGGGAAGAAAAGGGACTGGCTTCCATGATCCAAGGGCGAATCTTGGAAGATGGCATTTATCTGGCATCTTGTGTGAAGGATAGGAACTCGATGACGGGACAAGAACTTATGATCCGAGCCGTGGGCCAAGGTATGGTCTGTTCTTGCTGCGATTGCCGCCGCTTGTCCCCAGAGTGCTGCAGTTTCACTGAGGAGTTCACCCGTGGCCCGATGCGGAGTCATCAACCTGGACGCGCCTGAGTTATACCCGTATAAGATATCCGGGTTGTCCTCGATTGGCTCGCGGATGCGCACACTCGTTTGCGTCAGCGAACCATGCCTGGGTATCGCGAAGAGTGCCGGAGGACGCCAGATGCTCCAAGGATTCTGGCTCTTGATTCGGTGATGCGGAAATTGACTTGCAATGTATTGGAAAGTCTCCCATCCGGATGAAGGACAGTGAATGTTACCAGTAACTTCACAAGCAGTTGCGTTGAGCGTGTGGCTGGCGGTGATTACAGGAGGGAATATATCGTCGTGTGAGGCGTTGAGAAAGGCCCTCGTCCCGCCTATAGTATACCAGTCCTGCCTCGGCGATAGTATAGTTGCGGCTGACGGTGCTACTACGGTTGCCAGTGCCCAGCAGAATGCCGAAAAGAGTAAAAAGAAGATCCGTTTCCAGGCAGCCGAGAAACGGCCCTTTGCCATGGCGGTATACACTTCCGATACGCAGAACGTGAGAGATGTGAAGTCCATCGGGGCCAAGTAAGCTGCCAAGGGCAAAGCTTTACCTTCGGCGACTTCTAACCGGATGAAGGCGGACATCATGGTCCCGAGGGACGCAACGATGAAATATTCCATGATCTTGGCTGAGAATTGGATTGCCAGGATAATCCGAGCGTTCCATGTCGGATCCGAGCCAAGGTTTGCACCAATCAAGTGCTCCGTGAAGATGAGTCGAGCAATCAAGGCGATTCCCACAACCGGGGGAATGTGAGCCGCTGCTGCAAGGAGTGCCATGAGGCGGCTCTTGTAGATGATGATACTAGAGCCATGTTTACGAATCGGGGAGGATCCCAAATTACCGATGCTCTGTTTCATTCGGTTGTCCGCCTTCGTCATTGTCCGATCCCGAAGGCTGCCGTGCTGTCGTTACACGTGGTTGCATCTTCGGGGCTACGACGCCTTCTTCGTTGGTGTCGGTATCCTTTTCACGGCCCGCCATTGTAGAAAAGTGGCAATACGAAGCGGTCGATGTTGAAATTGAGAGAAATGAAGGAGCAACTCGCTGTACTGCAAGGCTACATACAGCCTGCACTTCGAAGTCTTCAGTGCTGGTGGTGTTGGCAGGCACGAGCTGCGGCACAACACGAAGCTGACAATACCAAGTTGCTTGGCGAAGGTTCGAAGAGTTTACTGATTGGAAGTTGGTCATTTGGTCCAGGGGGGCAAACTTAGCGACGACAGGGAAGCGACGCGGGACAGGTACGGATAAGATACCACATATCCCACCCTCGTCGAATTACCACCAACATTGACGCCGTAGACACGCAGATAGGAACACTCACAAACAACCTTGGCATCATACGATGTCGTGTTGCAGGGAGGCACGACATTCTCTTCGGTAGCCTGATGTTAACTTTTCTTAAACTTGTTATTTATTATAAAAGCACATTTATATAGAAGTAAATACTGTTTTTCTCTCGCTATGCAATAGACATGCACTCGAAAGGTCTGATTAACGAGCCAAAGGTAGGGTAGGCTACCTCGAGTGTTGTTTTTGTATCGGGATCTTCTTCAACTGTGTATATCACCGGGCGCTTATTTGAATAAAGGACGGCACGCAATTGGTGTGGCATAAACTTGCCGTTCCGTAGCATCATGCAAGATGCCGTAGGCTTCAGGCCGACATGAGGTAGCCAAGGTCGATGAATTGCTGTTTGATGGTCTCCATCGCCATTTCATACCCCTGCTGCCGGTTTTCCTCAAACTTATTCTGCGGGACTTGTCTTGTCGTTACCCATTCCATTCCCGCCTTTGCACACTCTACGCCGATACACACCGGGCATGGTATCCAGCTGTGCTCTGGCCAGATATAAAGCCATCGGCATAGCCATGACCTGAAGTACACCATGGCATCCCAATTTTCGACCCAACGCCGAGGTACTGCAGTTCCGTCCTCCTTATCAACTGCGCAAAAGGTGCATTTGCCTCCTTCCAACCAGCGAATGACATCGGGGATGGTGATGCCGCCAGAGAGGATTCTGTATAACCTCAAGTCCAAAACCACTTCTTCAGCTAGCCCATCTGGCTGGATGGTCAAAGGTCGTTCGTGTGGCCTGAGACGCATACTTGTCGGTTTGGCGAAATAATGTACGTAATCCTCAATTGTAGAATCTTCCCGCACTGAAAGTCCGCACGTCTGGCGCAGGCTGATTACTTGGAGTACAACCGCCGCCGGATGGCCTGCACTATCGCGTTCGAGTGACACGGGACGAACAAGGTCAGACTTGGGGTCCATAACCGCCCAACGGAGAACCATGTACCATAGCTCCAAAGGAAGCTTTGTATTTTTCGCTTTAGTACCGATGAAATTTGGTGAACGACGGATAATAAGATACACAAAAGCAGGTCCCATCCAAGAGGTGTTGAGGATGAGGGCAGGCTTTCGCTCGACTAGGTCCCCGAGATGGGCTAGGTCTATCGGCTTCATGTTCGTGGACGGTGGCGAGTTTCCAAACGCGGGTTTATTGATTTCTGTTATGGAATGTCTCAAGGCTTTGCTGATAGGTGTGGGATTTTCTGGAATATGGTTTGCTGATGTCTTCGGTGAAAGCCCAAGACTGAGGTAGCCATCTCCAAAGATGAGAAATATATAGACGGGAGGAGAGTAGCCATCTCCGATCCGTTGATCATATTCTAATGGTTACATGTCAAACAATTATGGCCGGCCAACCTCTCTCACACGAAAAACGTCTTAAACCTTCCAAGATTGTTTAAAGCTGAGATATGTGTGCATGTGTTGATTAAGAATGCTGTCCACACCTTGCTAGCTGTAGCAGACTTTTCCCTTGACTCACAGTTTTGATAGCCGTTTATAAGGTATAAGTCATTGTCACCTCTTTTCTTCAATTTGCTACGAAAAAAGCCATGGGACCGAGTTCTCTAGTTCTCAACATATCTTGCTGCGCAGTCGATCCTTGATGATTGCATAAGTACTGGGCTGTGGACTCATCAACACCACAGTATCTATCTCCAGTCTTAAGCCTGCCGCGGTCTTTGTCCATATCTTGGCTGTGTTGCTTGGCATGCTGAGCTTCCCGGTCGTTTCAATCGTGATTTGCGCGGTGTGTGCCGCGCGTTCATATCGGAACAAGAAGTATTGATCCTCCCCACAATGCCACAACTCCATGACCTCTAGCTTGGGCATGCATCTCGCCGCGAATCCCGCGGACTGCAGCAGCCGATTCGCTAACATGTAATCGGACGAGAAGGAATTGAATGGCTGTGATAGAGTCCTCGATGTAAAGGCTAGGCGTTTTAGCTCTGGCCAGGGCTGTGTGGTGCCCGCCGACGAGAAGAAATCCCAAGCGTCGAACGCACATGTCGCGTAGAATGTCTCTAGTTGACGACTGACTTTGGCCGCAGCTTTTACAAGGCCTGAGAAGTTTGCAATTACGCCATAAGGCATCCACTCCTTGTATTTGTGGCTCGGTTCCCAGAGAGACACGTTCTTGACTCCCTTGGGGAGCTCACTCAGAAGTATTGCCTGTGCCGTACGACGCAGTCTGTTGTGTGCCAAGTCAGTCCCACGCCAGGGCTCGTATACAATATCCTCGAGGCGAGGTAATATCCGACTTACGTACCTCAAAGCTACTTGTAGTGAAGATGGGGCTCGGAAGTGTTCCCGACTGATGATGAAGTGCGAGACTACCGAAATCTTGGCGTTGCTCGGAATGTGCAGATCTTCACTAGCGGGAAAGACCAATTCGAGGAGATTTCTATGTGTTACCCTCATGTTCCAGAACATTACGCGCTGCCTGCAATCTAACGCATCGCTTCGCGAACTTGCAGACAACTCAAGCGTTAAACCGCCACATACCTGCCATTCCGAGAGGACTTTGAGGAGGTTCGACAAATGCCTGCTAAAAGTTTGGTTGTCCAGACAAATAGTCTTCCCGTCTTCATCGACGCCACATTCATCATGGAAATGGAGGTTCATTTCCGACTCCACATGGAGACGAATCTTTTTGACGAGTTGAGGTCGATGGCCGCGCATCATATTCCCAAAACGCCGTATATAGTCTTCCAAATTCAGCGTGAGAGATGCGTATAGGAAGCTTTCAAAAAATGGCTGCCAATCTGTACAGACCCTAGATAACTTGGGAAGTCTTCGTCTCTCGGTATCGACTTTGGCGACCTCTTGCCAGATCATAATACGGATCTCTGCTGGCAGGTCTTTCCATCCTGTGGCGGATGTGGTGTTGAGTTGTCTTCTCGTTGGCTTGGGGTGTCGGTTTATGTGCTTCTTGGATTCTGCAGCCGTGCCTCTCCTTCTCTTCGCAGGCGCGTTGCTTTTCGAGACCCTTGCGTCTTGTTTGCGTGAAGATGTCGAGGACTGTTGGTTCTCCTTCGATGATTGACTGGGAGCTTCATTTTTAGGGACTTTTCAGGTAGACGACGTGGGTTGGGACTGTTGATGGTTGTTTGATGGAAGGAAGAAAATGCAACTCGCTGATGTTGTATGAAGAATGGATTCAAATCGGGCCACGTCCAATTTCAGAGGTACACGTGCGGCTATCAAGGTCTAGGCAGCCACCCCAGTTGATTGATAAATCCTTATGAACCTTTAGGGCGCAGGTTTGTGCTCTGGGGCTGTGGATCGCGGGCTGTCGAAGAAGGGTTGGCCTCAAAGGTACTCTAAGACACCCAACTGGTGGGCAAAAAGCCTTTCGCCGCGCTATCAGACAGCTGCCATCTCTTGAGCCTCCGCTTCAAACCTGAAGTCAGCTCCTAGGATACGGACACAATAAAACTAGAAATGGCAAGGCTATGCAAATTTTCTTATCTCCCCATTGTCACTGTGATATACTTCTGCCACATAGCATGTCGTCCTTTGACGACAGCCGACATGACGACTTGGGCCCAATATGAACCATGGTTCCGGTATCTGTTGAAGGTCGCCGAAGAGGCCCGAAAGCAAGGGCTCTGAAGAGTATGTCTTCTTGACCGAGTGACAAGTGTCAGCGCAGGGCTAACTGAAGCAGTCTGGTCGATCGAAGGTGACGGAGTTGATTGAGGGGGGGGGGGTGGGGCGGAGGAACGTCAACGAAGTTCTCTGCAACAGTTCATATACCCTGTCCAGGCCCGTGTACCCACCTGCCGCATAGCATGTCCTTTAAATAATGCTCTGCGACGGGATGATCCGTTGGTCATCCGACGGGATGCCACAGTCTAGCTGGAGCAGCCTTGGAGACCGGATTGCGATTGTTTGCCACGATGATATGCGGTGCTTATGACATTTACAGGGTAACCGCTGCTGCAAAAAGTCCATCTTTCAGACTTCATCAAGAAATGTTTGTCTTTTCGCCTGATTATTATGCAATTATGTGAACGACACAACCATTGTTTAAACCTCCGATATGGCGCAACAGAATCATATGATTCGCCGGGGACGCCTTCAAGCCCTCTAGATAAAGAATCCCCGTCCGCGCACCTTCCCTGACTAATATGCTGTTTAATCTTGGAACAATCTTTAAATTGTATGCTCTGTACAAAAAATACCGTCTACAATGCAAAACATGAGACTCTCTGCGATGGCCGTCATCTTGGCCCTCCCAATCCTCGCCACCGTGGAGGCCAACAAGGTGGTCGCCAAGGTTATCCCCACCAAGTAAGTCTCGCACAATGAAGAAGAGCGTTCTACGGCAATTCTGACAATCAGTTGTCAAAGTGAGATAATCCAGGCGGGCGCCACCCAGGTCGAGGTGTCCACCACCGGCGACATCCGATCTTCGACATCACCAGCCTGGCCGGCCACGACGGCGACGACACCGCCGTCACCCTCGCCGGCGCCGATGGATACTGTCGGAACAACCTCGGCGTGGTGATTTAAGGTTTCACAGCAAAGCTTCTATTGGCTCGCTTAACAAGCCAATCAGAGCGCAGGAATCGTACGCTAACCCGATCGTCTAAGATCGCGGTCTTAGTGACGATTCCTACATCAACAACAACAAGAACAGCAGGATCCATACGAATATACGTATATTCTGCTACGCCGTACGGCCGACCCGACGTGACTGAAACCAACAGATACCGCGCCGGTGACGAATACCTGAAGGATGGCTCCGGGAGGTGGATCAAAGGCCCTGAGAAGGTTGTCTCTCTGGTGGCTAGGGGGATGCCTTTGTTGGCCCGCAGCAGGAGCGCGTCTTCGTCGTTCGGCAGGGACAGACGGAAAGGGAATTTGTGGTACTAAGGGAGCTGTGAAGCTGCAAGGACAACGGTGGTTTGGTACTGGAACCTGTGCAGCAGTGCGCCACATGAAATTGACGGGTGTTACGTGAGCGTTTTGAATCAAGTCCATATCATCGCAACTTCCTCCAGATGCTACTCCGCATTAGCCGTTGTAGCAGCACTAAGCTTTCGGTTTAAATGATGGCATTGACTGGAATGACACTTGCTGAATCACTAACTGCAAGCTCCGTCTCTGTCTTGTGTTACTCATAGTTACTGAAGTGCAAGCCCACCGCGAGACAGCGTTGTTTTCCGCAGTGCAGCTCCGAATCGCTGCAGGTATAATAGCTCTGGTACACTCTGAAGGCAATTTCAGGCACCTTTCGTCATCATCCATGGGATTTGATGACTATCTTTTATTCGGTCATCGATCTCTGAACCATTATACCGACAGTATCGCATACATGAGACTCTGTCATCTCCACGCAATATCTATCAGCATGGATAGAGGCATAGATCGCCTTTGATGTGGCCATCATCGATGCTTGGAAGATCACATCCTCTAGTGCATCATTGTGTAACGTATGACGGTGACGAAAATTCCTTTCTTTAATACTGGTTCTCCTAGCGTGGTGGCAACCGGGCGCTGAGCAGCCGCGGAATCCAGCCGGCACGGGAGTGGCGCAAAATTCGAGAGGGAACTCATCACGAACTCCGTTCACGGATGATGCATTCAAAAATCCTGATTGGCAATGCTGACAGCCAGGTGTGATGAACGACGGCGTGGCAGATTTTACAAGTCTGCGCCCCTGCTGCGCCGCACAGCCAAGCCCTTCCAGTGCAGTGAGGGACAGACATCATACTATTTTAATATCCGGTAGCGCCAACACCACATGACAATATCGAATTAAAATCACGATCTAGCTTTGGAAGAGAAAAGACTTCTGTGTTGGGGGTTTGTCGCAATTGAGGGCAAACAACCGTGCCGTGATGAGTCCGTCCCTAGTGCTCTCCGGATACCTTAGTGCTTCATTGTTGTGGGAATCGTAGGTTGGGTCCCACGAGATGTTGTTCCAAGCCGCGAAGCTTGGCTGCATGTGGTGTTTTTTCCCCCGGAACCAGAAGTTTTCTCTCTTCACATCATCAAGGAAGCGCAATGTGTGAAATGTGGTTAGGCTCATCACGTCTGATTGTTCAGAGAGCTGAGGCTGTGGCTTGTGCCGAATTTAGTCGCGACGAAAACAGCAAATTTCCTGACCACCCTCGGAAGGCTCTTCATAGGCTAGGGTACGGTGACATTTGCCGTCCATTTTATTGCTGGTAACTGAACATGAAGTTTCCACATGCGTGAGGTACCTTCAATGTATTATGATTAGATATTGAACTGTTAGGATGAAGTCACGCTAACTGAACGATTGAGACTGTCCGCCGAGGTTCACTCACTGTTTGGGCTGACGCAAGAGAATACCAAGACCGATATGAGATAGAATCCAGGGCAGAGAATAGAGATATAAGTTGCAATAACCCTTCATTATTCAAGAGATCTTCAGAAGACACTCTTCAACATAATACCTCCATCATCCTGCCAACCTCAGCCATAGCCCACATTCCACAGGCCATCCTTCTGCTCCTTCCTTCTATCTACTGCACAATTTTGACACCCACAACAAATCGCAAACAAAATGCATTTTCTCACCAGCGCAACCGTCTCCGTCGCCATGCTGGCTACCCTTGTCGTGGGCATTACCACCGACCAGCAAAAGGCTCTCGACCTCCACAACGCCGCGAGGAAGGCGGTTGGGTGCAACAACCTGACCTGGGATGGCGGTCTCGCCGCAGACGCGCAAGCATGGGCCAACAAGCTCGTCGCTAAAGGCAAATTTGAGCACTCCCAAGGCACCGGCCAGGGCGAGAACCTAGCAATGCAGTACCCTGCCAACGGGGCTTACCCAAACTCCGTGAACCAGTGGCTCGCCGAGAAGCAGTACTACAACGGCCAACCTATCTCTCAGAATGACTACCAGAAGTATGGCCATTACAGTAAGTATTTGTGGTGATGTTAACGTTTTTAGATTACGACTAACTAGCTCTCTTACAGCGCAATGCGTGTGGAGAGGCACTACCAAGCTCGGAATGGGGAGTAAGGTTGACTCTCGGGGCTACGCCTACACCGTTGCCCGCTACTCACCCCCTGGCAACTAGTAAGTAACTGTCTTCTCACTTTTCTCAAGTTGCATAGGCTAACCCTGCTTCTCCCAGCTTGGGCCAGAAGGCATACTAAACCTTGACCGCGTGAAGGACGAGCGATTTGAGATAATTGGATCTTTATAAAGATTGTAATAGTAATAAGGGTGGATTTTGGCCTTTTATGTAAGCATCTGCGGCCTCTGGGGAAGATGGTGACAAGTCCTTTGCGGCAGGTCCGCATCCCCGTGTAACTTGCACTTTCAGGCTGCAAGTTTGAATACTGCATTAATTCATTTATTTCACCAAGTATTAATGATTCGTCTTACAAAGTATTTCGTGAATGATCGTAAATGTGTGGCTTTATTTCTTCGGCATGGCGAATGGACTCTGACAACCTGAAAATGTTGATTCGCCCCTCTAACTTTGGATCCTCCTCAAGCGGACGTAGCACTGCGTAGGCTCTCTCGCAAACCTCTGAACATCATGATACCCATTGAGTTCATCCGGTACTCTAAGAAGGTGGAAATGCCAGACGATCAATGCAAATTCGATCCTGAGCGTCACCAGAGCTAGCCTCCTGCCGAAGCAGCCGCGAGGCCCCAAACCAAAAGCCAACATCGGCCCAGCCATCGGCTCAAACACTTCCTCCCCCGTGTCCGGACTCGTCTTCAGCCACCTCTCCGGCCGGAAGGCGGAGATGTCGTCGTCATCCCACGTGCCACTCAAGGCCTTGTTCTGGCTGCGGCGGGCGCCGTGGCTGCGGGTCTCGTCATCGACAGCCATGTTGGGCTCCAGGTACCCCGGACCGTTCGCCATAAGGAACACGTTGGTGCCCTTGGGGATGCGATGGCCCAGAACCGTGGTGTCCTCCAGAGCTTCCCGCGCAACGAAGGCGACTGGCCCCGCATAGCGCAGGATCTCCTCAATAACGGCATGGAGATAGGGAATGTTCGCTTTCATCAGCCCCTCATACGTCGGAGCACGCCCTTCTTTGACAGCCTTGGGGATTTCGCTACGTAAGATCTCGCGTGAACGGTCTTGGCTGGACGGGTTGTCCGCAAGATACTTGACGCCCCACGACACGGCGGTAGCAGACGTATCGTGGCCCGCCAGCATGAAGCCGAGGAACTCGTCCGAGATGCCGCGCTGGAAGTAGTCCGGCCGGCGCTCCTCCTTGGCCGCAATTTCTTTCTCGCGCAGCAGCACCGAGTGCAGCGCACTCGACGGCTCGGTTTCGCCGTCCTCGATCAGCTGTGCCGATTCGCGCACCTTGCTGCCTATGTACGCGTCTTTGATGGCTATCGCCTTCTTCATGTACGGGAGCTTGGGAAGGAGCCAGGAGGTGAACGCCGGCGAAGGGGAAAGACTTGTTTCCGTAACCGAGTCCGTTAGAGTGAGGACAACCGAAAAGATCTCTGGGAGCTTTGCCTCAGGGAATGTGGCTTCTTCGTTGATGCTGCCAGGCAACTTTGGAGTCGTCCGTTGCACGGAAGCCAGTCGTTGGGCCGTGATGCTCTGCTCTTCTGGCAGCCCGAAAGCAGACGCAAAGATGGAGTCAAGTGCTGCGTACGTAATGTCGTGATGGGCCGGAAACGGCCGTTCCTCGGCCCTGTCACATTTGATCTGCCACACCTTCACCAAGGTGCAGAGGGACTTGACGCGCGCTAATTTGGTTAATAAAAGTCGGTGCCATTAGGTGGTTGATTAGGTTTCGAGGCTTCTTGAACCGCGGGTCGGCGGACTGGAACTGGATGTGCTGCTGCGGGAGGATCCCGCCGATCAGCTCGCTGAAGAAGCCGCCGCGGTCGAACTCTTTTCGGCGCAGCAGAATGTCCTGGCTCTCAAAGGGGTCGGTTAGTACCACCCACGGCTGCGACCCGGGCTTGATGAAAGCCTGTACGATGGGGCTCTGGTGCCGTGTCGTGAGGGAGGTGAGCCAGCAGAAGATGCGCTTCGTCCGCATGACGTATCCCATCATCTCGGGGATGTCGCCGAGCAAGTTTCTGGCGGCATTTTGGTTGTATGGGATGCCTTCCAATGGCTTTGGAATCAGGTAACGGTAGGCAACGACCGATGCGATGAGAAGAGCACTGGCTATCAGTGCCCCTGTTGTAGGGGTGAGAAAAGCCATCGTGTATGTGCTCGTGACTTATCCCGAAGTTCTTGAGGGTGGAACAAGACGCCGCAGACAAGAACAGGAAACCTGAAATATGGAAGGGAGATCAAACCGTAAGTGAAAGTTTTCGGGAAAGCTGGAGAGATGAAATGTAATCCTGGCTCGGTGATTTGTTGCCCCCCTCTTCATCGTATGCAAGTCAGACTAGATCCCTGTCCCGCGGTCACTGATGTGTCCATCCATGACTTCGTTTAGCCATTTATGGCCTGGCCGACTACGTCGAGTACGATGTTATTCGATGGTAGAGAAATCCAGGCATCCCCCACTTTCATTTCAGTCAGGCCGAATATTTCCTTGTCCAGAGAAAACTGTTGCATTCACCTCACCAGGCCTGGTAATTGGGGGTTAGCAAATAACGATACATTCGTCGTATCTGCTGTTATTCTTATTAGGAATTGGAAGCCGAAGGCGGCGTTAGTAGCCGCGATTCTGAATCTAATCCCTGACCTCTGATTAGCTCACTAATCGGGCTAATCGGTGATATGCGGTAATAGGTGTCGCTAGTTGGACGGTGGTGTTCCAATACTAATAACTCTCTTTTTTATTTTAAAATTGTTATTTAATATTGAATAGGCGATTTTGAGTATTATTCGATATGGGCGTCGAATTACTTAAAAACACAATTAAATTAATAAATAAAACGAGTATATAAAGTGGTCGGAAATAACAGAATTACCCCTTTTAGCTATACGATCTTCTAATAAAAACAAGCGTTTCCCAGGCCTAGCTACGAGTTTATAGTTATCTCAATGTCCGTCGTGGACGTCTCCTAAGGCCTCGTTACCCATCCCTCTATCCGTATCGTCACCCTTATGTCTTCGACGAGCCTTATGAGGGCTCGATTCGGCGTTACCTTTATGAACCCGTCGGTAGGGTTATCGTCACCGTGGACCCATCGGATCTCGTAAAGCTCTCACCGTTTATACGATTACCTTAACGCTATAATATCGATCATTAGGCACTTTTCCTTTATAATACTAAGTTTTATAAGATATTCATAGAGTAAATAAGAGTTGGTATAAATAATTATTAGAATTATAGGTATTCGGAGTTTATTAGTGATAATTTTTAGGGTAGTAGAGAGGGCGTAGACTATGTTAACTTTAGTAACTATACTATAAATCTCGGATATAAGTACACCTTTTATAACTTTTTGGATTTTATTAAGGAATAGTGGATTATATTACTTTTCACCGTAAAATCTTCTTTTCCCCGAATTTTGTTTATAAGAAGAATAATAAATCTGAGTTAGGATATTAGATTATTATTATTAATAAAAGATCCATCAACGAAAATAAAAAGCTTAGTTGTGGGTAAATTAAGGGGTATATAAGTGAGCCCTTAGTTTAGATACTCAATTTACTATGTTAACCATCGATTTAAAGCTTTTATTTACTATAGTGTTACCTCCTAGTGCTGGGTTGTTATTGATAAGTTGAAAGTTGCCTCTGGTTAGTAGATTAAAGTGATATATGCCCCTCTAGTGCACGGTTTAACGTATTCCTTCTGTCGGAATGTCCACGCCGGACTGGCGCCACCTGTTGCCGCCTATCGCCCATTGGCCCGGTTAGCGAGCCAATCAGAAGGCAGGAATCGGTTTTAGATCGGCAGCGTCAAATCGCTACCGTAGGCCCGATTCCTTCCTTTAACAACAACAGAGCAGATACGACGAATATATTATTATTTGCCCACCTTCCACACTAGGCCTAGTAAAGTGAACTTAACACTAATTAGTGGTTGAATACTATTTCCGTAGATTAGTAAGGTGAACCTTTTATTAGAAGAGGTAATATTATGAAGTCCCGGGACGGAATAGCCCGTCCAACGGATCTCACGATATTCGTGCTATAGGAAGAATCTGCGATACCCTTGGTTGGTGATACGATTAACAATAGGATACCGCAGGAGCTTCCTAGGAGTCCATACGAAGTTACCGGAGCGATAAGTTCTGCTTAACGTGACGGAATACGGCCTCTACGTCCATTATGCACAGCTTATAACGAAGATCTCGTGATTAGTAGTAATATAAAGCGCCCTCGTATTTCCATCGCCGACTTTTGTTCTCGACGAGAAGCCATCCATTATAATCGACACCCCCTCCTTCTTTAGATGCTGCTCCGTCACCTCATAGTTACGGAAAACACCTCGGAATTAGTGTTTGAAAGGCTGACCTTCACGAGAACCCCGACTTTACCGTCGTCGCCGTCGCCACTCACTCCTACCTTTAGAGTAGTGACCCTGAATACCTAGTGAATATAACACTAAAAACGACAACCCCACTTTCCGACTACGTCTATAAAAGAGAGCCGGTAACTGATACCGAGATTAGAGCGACCTACTAAGGACACAATATCTAATGCTCGAAGGGCTGAATTTAATGAGAACCCCGATTTAATTATCGTCGTCCCTGCTCCTAGAGATGACCTAGACGTGGATATAAGACTAGAGATGACGCTAAAAGAAGGAAGATTCCCTTCTTATATTACTTATTAAAAGTAGTATTCTATAAATAATAAATAATAATTCACTTAATGAACGGTATACGCCCTCGAAGTTGCGGCTTAGAGGAAACGCCCCGTATTCGAAACGTCGTTAACCTTACCTTTGTATACTAGAATATCTACTAAAATATCGGGAAGCGACTTAACTACGGCGAATCCGACCCCGGAGGAGGTCTAGGATACTCAGGCCCCTTTATGAGCAGAGACGGTAAGAGCACTAGCCCCCGATAGTACTCAGAGTCGAATAGTGAACAGCTCCTCGGTCCCATTACTAATAAAGTATAAGAGGGAGGTTAACTTTTACGAATAGGGATTATGGGCTAGGTATAGGCCAGAAGAGGTGATTCTCGAGTCTGATCCGAAATTAGTAGTAATAGTAGTAGTATTCCTTATCGAAATATGAACTGCGGAAGGCATTGTTGGCTATAACCTAGAAGTAGAATTTAAGTTAGACTTCGAAGACTAGACCCAAATTACGTTTAATATCCTTAAGACCTAAGTGGCGAAAAGACTATGCGACTTCCTACTTTACTATAGTGTATTTATCCCTATAAAGAAGTAGAGGATCCTAATTAAACTTTTTAATTTTAAGGAGACCCCAGCTCTATACTGCTGGACCTAGGAAGAAGTTAACGAAATCAGTTTTAAAAGCCCGTTTTTTAGGAAGTTTATAGAGGACCCAGTCCTCTATAAGGAATTAACGAGGAAATGGGTATTACTATCGTTTGAATCCCGTTTAGAAGAGATCGTAGTACAGAAGAACTCCCCGTGAGCACCGCTACCCTTAGAGAGAGCAGGAACAAGTTAAGCCTATACCGGGCTATGCCCTCAGAATTGGCTATAACTACCTAGATAACCCATATTCACTTAGGAACTATTGGATTAGGAAGAACGTTGTATTATAGATGAGATTAGTAAAATAGCGACCCCTTAGTAATAAAGTATGCTTATTAAGGTATATACTGATGATATGAGGTATAGTGGTGAGAAATTCGATGTCCTTAACACCAAATTCCGTATCTTCCTCGAAGCCTGTAGAAAAATCGGAGTTGACCACTACGCAACGGCTAGCCTACTCCCTACGATGCTGAAAGGGAGAGCTTCTTAGTTCTATTATAGCCATATTAGTAGTACGCCGACTACTTGGTCAACAAAGGAGGTAGTTGATAAGTTATGGTGCTACTTCGAAGGAGATTAACACTGCTAAGCCTACATTATCGATTAGAACGGAGCAGATCTTAACAAGGTTATTCAGAAGAACCCTAAGAAGATGAAAGTTAAGGCTTTAGAGACCCTCTTTAACGACCTAACGAATCTCCAGTAAGCTCTCGTACCATACTATTAGGGAGACTAGGTCCTAAAGGATAAGCTAATTGGAGCTGCTATTTCTGTGAAAGAGTGCTGCTCTGCCAACCTAACCAGAGTAAATACAGCGGAGGAACTCTATAATACGATAAGGATAAGCCTTAACTTAGAGGAAAGAGGAAGAAATACCCACCATTAATACTTTACATTAAAAACAGAGTTAAACGAGTAGTTCTAGATTAACCGATGCTATAACGGAAAAGGGCAAAGTAATCGCTATAGAGGTCACTAATAATAACAAGGATACCCTTATAGTAGTAAGAAGTGCTATGTTTATAGTAAGGAAGGGTGCTGGTCTACGAAATACTCTGTAGAGGAGAGAAGCAAAGTGTATAAACACTTTAGATCGAATAAGGACATCTCTAATACTTCTCCTAAAGTATACGGCCGCTTCCTCGCTGAATACAAAGGAGATGAAGTGCTCGACGACGAGGACACTAGGGACGAGGAAGATCTAAGCTAATACCTCACCAGCGCCGCCCTTAACGAGGAAAACGAGCACAATAACGAATTCCACATCTCGTTCTTCGGCTACACTACTACTCTAGTCAGCGAAGACCTTACTCGAACCCTGAATAACTAAGCCACCTACTACACCATCACGGGGAAGGATATCTATAGTATACCCATAAAGTTACCGGCCTATAAGGCGTTTATTAGCGATGACCACTATATAATAACGATCTTCTAGGGGATTATACCTAATATAAGAGTAACCGGCGTTTCCATAATTGGATACCCTTAATTCCTTACTCTATAAAAGATTAACATTACCGTAAAACTCAATACCTCTAAAGCAGGCCAGACGAGCATTACCTTCGGAGATAACCCTCTAATACCCTCCATAGGACTAACCTATGTGAATTCACCCTTCGGACAACTACCCTTCCACATTATAAACACCAGTACACCATTCTTACTTTATTTAAGAAATATAAACAACTTAGGGATCCATTTTAATAACATCCATAACTTCCTCCAATAAGGAGATGTAAAGGTCCTTATTATACGCAAATGGGAGCATCCATGGATACTTATACACTCTCCAAAACAAAGTTTTGCATAGAATTACCTTATAAACACGGAATTACGTAGAATCCACCGTCGTTTCGGCCACCCATTAGTACAAAAGCTTTATACGATCCTAGAGAGAGCCGGCAATAACGTGATGTTCAAAGTAATCCAGAAGCTCATAAAGCACTACTACTAGTACTAAATAAATAAACGAGCTCCGGGGAAATTCAAATTCACCCTTAGAAATGATGTGGATTTTAATTATAAGGTCATTATTAATATTTTCTACTTAGAAGGGAATAAACCCGTAATCCACGTTATTAATACGGCCACTTCCTTTAACATAGCCAGGTTTCTGGAAAACGTTAATATAAAGTACACCTAGGAGATACTATGCGAATACTGGATCGATACCTACTTCGGACCCCCTAACTAAATTATTATGGACACTAGTAGAAACTTTAGCTCTAAGGAATTCAGGAATTCAGTGAGATCCATAGTAATTAAAATCAAAGAGGTGCCCGTTGAAGTCCACAATAGTATCGGGAAGGTAGAGCGATACTATACACCCCTACAACGAGTATATAATATTATCCACTAAGAATCCCCTTTTACACCACCGAAGATCGCCCTATAAAATGCAATTAAAGTGATTAACAATACAGCTGGCCTAGATGGTTTTATTCCGACCCTACTTATCTTCAGAGTGTACCCACGTATAAATATAAATTCACCACTATCACCAGAGATACGGTAATGCGTAGAAGTTACGCAGAAGGCTATGGCGAAGCTATGAGAGATTTATATAGAATATATGATAGTTGACGTTCTCGTGATGAGAAATGGCCCAAATACGACCCCTATACGAGATCTACTATTATAGTTAAAAGTTATCGTTTAATGTGAGAAAAGGGGCTGGACAGGCCCATATATACTCCTCGTTAACGAAGGTGAAGATTACGTTGTCCAATTACCCTCTGGACCAAAGACTTTCAGGTCTATTATCGTTAAACCCTTCTTAGAGGATGATAACGAGAATACGGTCCTAGAAATACTGAGAAATGACAAGGAAGACGTCCCTAACGAGGAAAAGGAAATCCAAGACGAGATTATTGTCTAGACGGATATACTATCCCCGGAAGAAGAGCTAGCACCACCACCTCGACGCCCGAGAAGTAGACCACGGAAGAACGCTTAGATCAACCTCTTAGTAAAAGTTGACGCTTTTAATAACACTAAAAACGAGGCCACAATAATAACCGCATTTATAAGCACCAAAGAAGAAGCAAATCACGCCCTTATACTCGAGTTACGTAAAAAGGGTATAATTAAAGCCCTAGGACCCCTATTTAAGGAGTCCACTAAGAAGGAGATCGACGCCCTAATTAAACAAGGAGTCTTTGAATTCACTTAGTATAATAAAGAAAAACACAAAGGGATACGTATATTCCACTTAAAGATCGTTAACGAAGTGAAGAGCAAAATAGAGATGCCCTACGAAAAGTCCAGATTTGTTATTTAGGGATACATAGACGACGGCAAGGAGGCTATCCTCACGTAGTCTCCGACTATTCAGAGCGCTAATCAGAGACTGATTCTCGCCGTTGCTCCGTCTCTTATCCAGAAGGAGGGCTATTCACTATGGATAAGAGACATCACTTAGGTGTACACCCAATCCATAACAAAGCTCGAAAAGACGATCCTCATAAAATTACTAAACTAAATAAAGAAAAATTACCCTCTAGGAACTATTATAACCGTCGTATAACCGTTATACGGTATCGCAGAAGTTAGAACTTATTAGTACATAATATACAATAAGCACTACAGAGAGAAGTTCTAGATGAGGACTTCTATGTACGACCCCTGCTTACTGTTATTAGACAATAAAAACGAGAATTTCGCGATAATTAGTATATAAATTAATGATATTATTAGCTTGAGCGACGAGACCTTTACTTAACGGGAAAACGAGGAACTCTAAAAAGCGATGTTCTCGGTAAAGGAGAAATAATACCTCTCCACCGAGATACTACTCGTATTCAATAGAGGGATTATCTCAACTAATGGAAAAGCCATCTTCCTACACCTAAAGGGCTAGGGAGCGAAAATACGCCTAGTTAACGCTAAATCCGCTACTACGAAGGAGTAGTACATCGAATAGTGCACCAGAGGTGTGTACACCACCTCAAAGTGTTAACTAGAGGTAATGTTCGATCTATCCGCAGTAACCCAGCACCGAGAAGTGACACTAGAGCAGATCAAAGCTCTGAATCGACGCCTACTATAATAAATAGAGTACCCAAACCAAGGCCTCACTTATGTACCCCTTAATCTAATTACCACTAAATTCTTTGTTTTTATTAATAACTCCTTTATTAATAACAACGACCTAATGTCCTAACTCGGATTCGTGATCCTCCTTATAAATAAGACTAGAGGAGAAGAGGATTTTATAATAGAAGGAAATATTATCCACTACTCCTTAATAAAGTTTAAGAGAATTACGAGGAGTGTCCTCGTATCCGAGATATACGGGATGGTCACTAGTATTAATATAGCCTATGCCCTCTCTATAACCCTGAAGATTATAACCGACAAGCTCCGAATACCTACGATCCCGACTATTATGTATACTAACTTATATTCGCTCTATAAGTGTCTCGTTAAGCTTAGAACTATAAAAGAGAAACACCTGATGATCGATATTATGGTGTTAAGGTAGTCTTATGAGAGACGAGAATTATACGAGATCCGATGGATCCACGGAGACGACAACCCTACCGACGGCCTAATAAAGGCTATACTAAACTGAGCCCTTATAAGGCTTATTAAGGAGGTAAAAGTGAAAATTAAGATAAAGGGATGGGTTACGAAACCCTAAGGAGCACCTACGGTGCTAAATAAAAGGAGGAATATAAAGGAGATTAGGGGATATAAGAGGAATACCGTTACTATCGCTAGCGACGGTGAACCGGACTTTGCTCGTAGCTGGCTATGGGATACGCTTATTTCTACTGAAGGTGGTATAGCCGAAAACGGTACTTTTGCCGCTTCCGACCACCTTACGCACTCGTTCCATTTATTGATTTTTTTATTGCATTTTAAGCAATTTAGTGCCTACACCGAATAATACTCAATTTTCACTTATTATTTGAAAAAGGGGCGATTTACGGCAAAAAAAATAGTTACTAGTGTTAGAATATCCACGCTGGACTAGCGCCACTTGTTGCCGCCTATCGCCCATTAGCCTGGTTAGCGAGCTAATCAGAAGGCAGGAATCGGTTTTAGATCGGCAGCGTCAAATCGCTGCCGTAGGCCCGATTCCTTCCTTCAACAACAACAGAGCAGATACGACGAATATATCGTTATTTGCCCACCTTCCACACTAGGCCTAGTGAAGTGAACCCAACACCTTCTTTATAGTGGGCAATTTAGTATTAACTAGGTATAATTTCGCCCTTTGGCCCTTCTAGTATAGGAATGCGGCTTTTCTATTAGTTGAGATAATCCCTTTATTAAAGATAAGTAGTGATTTAGCGGATAGGTATTACTTTTCTTTTATTATAAACGTTATTTGTTAGAGTTCTTTATTTTCTTATTTAAAAAAGATTTCGTTACTTAGACCTATAGTATTGTTTATTTGTATTCTAATTATCGTAAAGTCTCTATTTTTGTTATTTAGTAATAGTAAATAAGGGTCATACATAGAAGTCCTTATTTAGAGCTTCTCTTTGTGATACTTATTGTAAGTTGTATACTAGTGGGTTCCGGCTTCTGCGATTCCATATAAGAGTCGTATAATAGTTATGATGGTTCCTAGGAAGTAGTTATCTCTAATTTGGGCTGGTAGTTTCGCGAGAATCGGTCTTTTGAGCTTTATTATTAATTGGGTGTACACCTGAGTAATATCTCTTATTTATAAGGAATAATGGCCTATTTAGATGAGGGATAGGGCGACGGCGAGAATCAGTCTCTAATTAGCTCGTTGGATAGTTGGGGACTATATGAGAATAGCCTTTTTGCTGTTGTTAGTGTATCCCTGGATAACTAGTCTTAATTTCTTACAAAGGGTCTTTATTTTCCTTTTTATTTTATTAATAATTTATAACTTAAAGATTCGAATATTATTGTATTTCTTTTCGTTGTACTAGGTGAACTCGAAAACTCCTTACTTAATTAAAGTGATAATCTCTTTTTTAGTGGATTCTTTGAACGGGGGCCCTAGGGCGTTAATTATCCCCTTCTAATAAAGCTCGAACACCAGGGTGTAGTCTACCTCTTCCTTAGTGCTCATAAACGCGGCTATTGTGTATATTTCGTCGTTAACGTTATTAGCACCGTTAACTTCGGCGATGAGGTTGATCTATACTGTTTTCCTAGGCTTGCCCCTCGGGCGTCGAGGTGGTGGCGTAGGCTTTTCCTCTAGGGGTAGTGTGTCTATTTACATAATAATCTCGTCGAGAACTTCTTCTTCCTCCTGTGGAGGGGTCTCCTCGTCATCGTCTACTATTTCCTGGCCCTCTTCGTCGTCATTTCCCTAGTGGAATAGATTAATAACGGTAATTCTAAACAACTTTAGGCCGGATAGAAGTTCAACGACGTAGGTTTCGCCATTGTAAGCGATAAGTATGAATAGGCCTATCCAGCCGTCCTTTTCACACTACACTTTAATGAGTAACTATAATAGTAAATCCCTAGTTAATATAATATCTAGGCCGTTTCTTATTATGAGAGTATCTATAGTTACTCACTCGGCGTAGAGACTACGTACTTTAGTTATAGCTTTCCTAGTGGCTTTCACTCTTTATTAGATCTCTGGTGACGGTGGAGAATTATTTATTAAACGTGGATATACTCTGAAAATAAGTAGGGTTAATATAAGGCTATTTAGGCCTACTATATCGTTTACTACTTTAACGGCACTTTAGAGAGTTAACTTTAGTGGTGTAGACGGGGATTCCTAGCGTATTATCTCGTATACTCAGCGGATCATAGTATAGTATTATTCCACTTTCCTGATACTATTATGGACTTCCACGGGTACCTCCTTAACCTCTATTATTATAGATTTTGCTGAATTCCTGAATTCTATAAAGTTAAAGTTCGTTTTTGTGTTTATGATGATCTAGTTAAGTGGTCCGAGGTAAGTATCAATTTAGTATTCGTAGAGCGTTTCCTATGTGTACTTAGTAATCACATTTTAGAGGAATTTTACGGTGTTAAACGAAGTGGTGGTATCGATAACGTAGAGGATAGGTTTATACCCTTCTAAGTAGAAGACGTCTACGATCACTTCATAGTTGAATTCAACGCCACCTTTTAAAGTGAATTTGAAGTGTCCTGGGGCTCGTCCACTCATCTGGCACTGACGATAATACTTTGTAAACTTCTAGATCGCTTTGTAGGCCACATTGTGACCGGCCCTCTTTAGTGTTGTGTGGAGTCTCTATACCGAGGGGTAGCCGAAACGACGGTGTATTCGTCGTAGCTCAACATCTATTAGGTGATTCCACGCAAAACTCTGTTCTGGTACGTGAATAAGTATCCAGGGGTATCCCCATTTCCGTATAATAGGGACTTTGACGTCTCCCTAGTATAAAGGGTTATTAAGGTTATTAAACCTAATTCCTAATTAGTTTATATTTTTTAAATATAATAAGAATAGGGTATTCACTATTATAATATAGAAATACATCCTTTTAAATAGGGAATTAATAATAGTTAACCCTATTAAGTCCAGGGGAGGGTTATCGCCGAAAGTCATGCTCGCCTGGCCTGCCTTCGATGTATCCAGGGTCGTTGTAGCGTCAATTCTTTATAGGGCGAGGAATTGAGGGTGCCCTACTATTGATACGCCTATTACTCCTGTGTTTAGTATAATACCTGCGAAGGGCCAGGCCTAGGTGTTTTCGACCTTAGGGTGCTCTATTACTGTTTACTTTAAGCTAAGGAGCGGAAGAGAGGAAGTTCCTCATAAGGGGGGCGGTGTAGGAATCTATACTATTAGAGAACAAAGGGGACCTCTAGTGGGGTACCGGAGGTCACCAGAGGCCCTTTGATCGGAGGCCCCTTTGACCGGAGGGCTCTTTTATTAGATGCTAGTTAACACCTCAAGCAAAGCTTAGGCCATCGTAGGCATTAGCTTATAACAAATACCCCCTCCTTTCTCCCCCCCCCCCCCCCCCCCACCCCCCCCACCGAGATTCTACTAGTGCACCAGCAGTTATTAATTTACTACCCTCCGACGTCTTCTCAGGGTGTACACTGGGTCCCCATCCACTATATTAATTTCTTTATACCACCGTTTATACTTATCTAAAACCTCCATCTCTAATACTACTTCCATAAACTCCTAAATTAACTCCACATGACCTTACTATTCAACTAAGGCCTAATAATAATACCCTCTACCCACCCATTACCACCTTACTACTAATATATTCTCTATAAACTATTTAAAATCTCTGTTCATATCGTAAATCGGGGGTAGTTATTTATTAGTTATTTCTTACCTTAGTAACGGGTCACTAATTACTCTATAAAGGAGGTCCACATAAAAGTGTAAATAAATACTAGTTAATATATGCAGTTTTATTATGTGAACTAAGATCACTTATATAACTTTATACTTATAATAAAACTACACTAACTTCTTACTTAGCTTTAGAGATAAGTAGTTGACGACGCTTAACCACACTTTATCTCCAACCTCGTACTACTCAGCTGGTCCCCTAATACAGTTCATAAAGTCTTCACTTCACTACTAAGCAACTACTCTTACTACTTAAACGAACTTTATAATATCCTTCATCCTCTAAACTAGCTGTTTCGCTGTTTCCTCTTAATTCGTTTTTAACTAGTTATCTTCTTCTACTACTAATAAAGAGTCGATATAGTATCCATGCTCTATAAAGAATAGAGACATCATCGTAGTAATACTTGTTCGGTTCCTAAGGGCTAACTACACGCTGGGCAGTAGTTCCCCCTAATCGTCCTAGGCATATATTATATATGCACAGAGAATTACTTAGATCTCCTAGTTAAGGTGTTTTATTCTTTTATTTATTTACGGGTAATAAGTAATACTTAATAGCCGTTTTATACTAGTTAACCTATAAAATTCCTTTTAAAATCGGCTTATCTAATTTAATCCTTAATTACTAATTATTATTTATAGTATTCCGTAGAACTTATAATAATAAGAGAAGAACCACCAAGTATAAGCTTCAACGTCCATAATCTATATTTCTTTTAATATAGGGTTTTTTTAATAACCTGTCTATAATGACCTATAAATATCAAGCCTTTTTCCTTTTTATTAAAGGAAGATCGGTAATAAAATCCATTAATAAGTCGTAATAAATGCGGTTAAGCACCGGTAAGGGTTTAAGGAACCCTTTTTAGCTTACCTCTAAATATATATCCCTTTATAGGTATCGTAGTTTCGTATAAACCTCTGAACTATCTAGGACTGGCTTAACCAGAAAAACTATTTATTTACTATTACTAATATATTATTCTATCCTAAGTGGCCACTAATATATAAGTCGTAACACTTTTATATAATCTTAGTTCGTAATTCGTTTAGGTAATCATTATCGTTTCCCCCCCCCCCCCCCCCTCCGGTACCGATAATTAATCTCTCCATATAAATCTTCCTAGCCTATTAAGTCTTGAAACGGAGCGGGGGATGCAGTGAACAGCATGTATTGTACGAATAACAACACACACACTCTACTGACCACAAGTCGCGCACCTCTCGTCACGGGTCCGAAGAGGTGACTAACTCGTACCGAACAGCCTCAGGGACGCTGCTTTCAAGGGGAATCGAGTATTCTGGACCTGATCAGGTCTGGAATAAGCTCAAAAGGCCAGGAAAAGCGTATCCGAGACTAGGTTGCCTTGTTGCTCAGTGGTAAACCGACCTCCGTATAAAGCATTGTACGCCACGGTCACGATAGTAACGTCAATAACAAAAATGGGCAAAACGAGTGAATATTCTTGTCGAGGAGGCTCCCCCCGAGGTGTGTGCTGTGTTGTGTGTGGAGGCCTGATCGGGTCTGAAATACTAAAAGAAAGTCTCTCCTTATAAGGGGTCGTCGTCGCCGTGCCCTAACCATCATCCCGAAGATGAGCCGCGCGCTTCCCCTGCCCGGTTTCAGTCTACATTTAATAATTTAAACCTTTAATTTAAGCTTTAATGGGAAACTTATCCTCTTTTTTATTATTATTAAATAAACAACTTAGTATACTCCATCGGCTTTTATAGTTCTATCCCAAAAAGCTTATAGTATAGGGTTAACGTTAAAAACAGTGGTTTATAGTATTTCTAGTGTATCTTTAGTAGTTCGTCTAACTCGAGGGTCACTGGGTGGAGCACAGCTTAGTTATATAGAGTTGGGAATTATCTGGATTACCCACCCCTTTTCCCTCTTATCGTCCTATCCTTAGGGGACATCTTATTCCCTTCTTAATAGTATATCAAGTATTATCACTTCTTTTCCTAACTAATACTTAATCCTAAAATTATACTAGGATAACTCTTTTACTTAGTAGCTTTATCTCTTAGTTAAGCGTTACTTTTTTATAAAATACTTTAGACCCTTATAATCCGTTAAAATAGTGAAATACTAGACACTGTGGAGTTTAGCTCTCTAGGATTGTAAATAAGTGAGTACTACGAGGAGCTCCTTATTATAGATTAGGTAATTATACTCTATTAATAATAGTTTCTGTGAATAGAACCCTATTAGCCTCTAGTGACCCTCTGGGTCCTTTTATAATAATGCACTGCCCAAAGCAAACCCTGAGCAGTCTGTCTCGACGCGTGTTTCGTCGTCCAGGTCAAATTACCGTAGGAACGGCTCTTTTATAAATATCCTCTTTAACATCTCGAATACTTTTTTTAAACTATTCCCCAATAAAAAACTACCCCCTTCTTCGTTAATCGGGTTAGGGGCTCTATTAACCTACTATACCCTAATATGAATATACAATAATAATTAGTAAAACCTAGGAAGCTTTATACACCCTTAAGGGACCTAGGGGCCAACCACTCCTTAATAACTTTCAACTTATTAGAATTACATAATAAACTCTTTCCCATAATAATAATAAAATTAACATATTTCACCTTCTTAACATAGAATTCGCACTTCTTCGGGTCTAAGTTTAAGCCAGCTTTGGCTAGGGCCTGGAGAACTATTCGTACTTTCTCCTTATAATCCCTCTTCGAGCCACCAGTATAAATAAGAACATTATCCATATAAACCATAATAAAGTTATCCAGGAATTTCCATAGGGAAATATTAATATATTACTAGAACGTTACTAGGGCACCGGTAAGCCCGAAAAAATAAATCACCCACTTAAATAACCCGTATCTTATTTTAAAAATAGTCTTTTCTAAATCTCCTTCGGTAATCCGTATCTTATAAAAAATAACCATAATATTAAATGTGGCAGATATCTCACTGGTACGGGTAGACTTCATATGGGCAGAAAGTGATTGTCTCCTTAAGCTACTGAGAAGGTCTATCCGCACCGCTTAAATAGCTTCCGGTGCGATGACTAAGCGTCGGAAGCTCGTTGCGCAGGTCTCGGTGGCCATCGTGCGCTGCGCCACATAAGCAAGCCACGCGCCCGCCGCCACATTAAACTTTATAAATTATTTAATAATAACTATTCTATTAAAAATTTCCCATATTAGTAGGAGTAGGTAATAGTCCTTTTTTGTAATAGTATTTAGGGTTTTATAATTAACACAAAATCTCAATCCACCTCCTAACTTCTTAGCGAATAACACAGGAGCACCAGCTGCTAAGCAGCTAGCTCGAATAAACCCCTTATCCAGTAGGTCGTTAAATATGTTCTTTAATACTAATAACTCTTCTGTTAACATAGTATATAAAAGTCCCTAAGGGAGTTAGGGCTCCTTCCCTTCTAGCCCTATCTCCAAAGGGATTACGTAGTCCATACCCGGTCAATAAGGAAGCACCGGGTACACTTTAGTTAAATCGAATAAGTCTCTAAACTCCTTATACACCCGTTCTAATACTAACCCCGAAATATCTTCCTGTTTTTATAGTTCCAACTTTACAAGAACCTTCTCAATATCTTATAAACTAACTACTATAATAACAACTAGTAATCTCTAATTATCTTTTTATCTTCTTTTTTATGTTATACAGCAAACTATAATAAACGGTGCCACTAATAATAGTCTAACCCAACATATTTCCAATATATTTTCGGGCTCTTCTTTATTAGAAAAGTATACTCTCACTCTTCTTTTCCTATAAGTAAACTAATAAGTACTAGTATTATACTTCACCTTATTCTAAACTATCCAGGGATTTCCTAAAAATATATCCAATTCTAAATCGTCCATTATATAAACGTAAACTTGTTATATATAACCAATAATTTCCATTTATATTACAACTACTCCCTAGCTTCCACCTAATAAGGGGCCATTTATTATATAACCTCTTATAAAGTGTTTTATTATATTAATAAACAATAATAAGAGGCGTCATACAAAGGAACGGTTAACTATAGCATAAACTTCATAGCCGGTGTCCACTAAGGTATTAGTTAAGTGTCCTTTATTAATTCTGATTTTTATAATTATAGACTATTTACCCTACTACTACTAGCTCCTTTAGTATTTCTTTTATCCCTTCACTTACTCCTTAGTAGGCTCCGGGGCCCGACTTTATCCCAGAATTATTCTTTTCCCAACTCATACTTATCACTTAAACTAGGGGTTATCGGCTAGTCTTCTTCTTCTACGTTTCCTTTTAGGCAAGTTTTAGCCATAAAAGGCCGGTTAGCCTATTAGCGGTGTTCGGCCTTCTTCTAGTAGTTCCGTATAAAATGTCCTTCTTCTCTATACTCAAAGTATTCATAACGATCTTTATTACATTTTGGGTTTCTTTATTAGGAACGGTTATTATCTGTAAAGGAGTTGAAGCCTTTCCAGGGTCTAGTGGTGGTTATCTTTTTTTTAGCTCTTATAAACTAAACCGCTCCTATTATAATAACATCTCTATTATTATCCTTCGGATAAGCGGTGGGGGAGTGGGTGGACCTTTAAGGGTGATTATATTTAGAGGCTTGTTTAACCTTCTAAGTAATATCCTGTACTCGGGTAAGCCAGCCTAAGTAGTCCTTGGGAAGTTCGACCGTGAATAACCGGTCCTTCAACGAAGAGGTCAAAGCTACCTCTAAGAGTAATATTTATACGGTGATAGGCTAATTACTACTACTAATATTAGTTATTATTTATTTAAACTTAAATAAGAATATTATAAAACTTTTTTTTTTAGTATAAAGTTTATAATTAGGTAATAACTTAGGATTAGGTATTTAAATTTAAATAAGTATAATCGAGGTAGTATATAAAATCCTCGGGGTTTTTAGTTTTATTAGGTCCTCTGGTGGTGTAAAAAGTGTTAATTACTTATTAGGGACTAACGTTTAAGTATAAATTAACTAAGTACTAAAATTTATAGTTTATAGGGTAAAAGGGGTGATCTATTAAGATCTTATTTCTTATTTATTACACTTAAGGGGCGTATTCCTTTTATTTACCCGAAAAATTTAGGGGGTTAGGTAAGGGTTTCCGGTGAGTTGACTCACTACTGAGTACCAGTGGGGTATTAGTGTGGATATTACTAGGAGTATAAAAGGTTTCGCTCCCAGGGGTCGTTAACCTCTGGTTCTAACTCTTCTCCAATTTCTTACTAATCTCTATTATCTAGGTTTATAGGGATCCTAGAATAGTATTCAATATCTCTTCTATGGTTAGCTTATTATAGAGTATCGGGGGTATAATAGCGTTCATCGGGGCGACTAGGTTATTTCGATTATTCTTTTGGGGATTAGTGGGGAACTGGTGATTAACTTATTAGAGACCCGGGAGTATTGCTTTTTATAGGGAACTGCGCTTTACTTATACTCTTTTTTATTTAACCGGTGGGGAGCTGTGCTCAACCTAGTATTACGGTAAAGTTGTAATCCTGAGTTTGAAGTATGTGATGGGCTAGTGAAACGGAGCGGGGGATGCAGTGAACAGCATGTATTGTACGAATAACAACACACACACTCTACTGACCACAAGTCGCGCACCTCTCGTCACGGGTCCGAAGAGGTGACTAACTCGTACCGAACAGCCTCAGGGACGCTGCTTTCAAGGGGAATCGAGTATTCTAGACCTGATCAGGTCTGGAATAAGCTCAAAAGGCCAGGAAAAGCGTATCCGAGACTAGGTTGCCTTGTTGCTCAGTGGTAAACCGACCTCCGTATAAAGCATTGTACGCCACGGTCACGATAGTAACGTCAATAACAAAAATGGGCAAAACGAGTGAATATTCTTGTCGAGGAGGCTCCCCCCGAGGTGTGTGCTGTGCTGTGTGTGGAGGCCTGATCAGGTCTAAAATACTAAAAGAAAGTCTCTCCTTATAAGGGGTCGTCGTCGCCGTGCCCTAACCATCATCCCGAAGATGAGCCGCGCGCTTCCCCTGCCCGGTTTCACTAGGCCTAGGTGTTTTCGACCTTAGGGTACTTTATTACTGTTTTCTTTAAGTTAAGGAGTAAAAGAGAGGAAGTTCTTTGTAAGGGGGGCGGTGTAGGAATTTATACTATTGGAGAATAAAGGGGACCTCTGGTGGGGCGCCGGAGGTCACCGGAGGCCCCTTTAATCGGAGGCCCCTTTAACCGGAGGGCTCTTTTATTAGATGCTGGTTAACGCCTCAAGCAAAGCTTAGGCCATAGTGGGCATCAGCCCGTAACAAAACTATGAAGTATATTGGGTTTATTGTTATTATTAAGAAAGGGATCTTATATAACCCTAAGAAGTCAAGAGTTATTACTAAGTAATTACCCCCTAAGACTATAAAGGGGGTTAGAAGTTTCCTTGGGTTTACGAATTATTATCGCATTTTTATACCTAATTATACTATTATTATTAAGCCCTTTACGAGGTTTACAAAGAAGTCGGCTATGTTCTACTGGGGACCTAGTTAAGAAGAAGGATTCTAGGAGTTTAAGTGGTTATTTAGTATAGAGCTGGTGTTTTGCCGCTTTGACCCTAAAAGAAAAACAATAGTGGAGATAAACTGTTCAGGGTTTGCCTTGGGCAGTACCCTTATGTAAGAAGACCCCGATGGGTACTAGCACCTTATCGTATTCTACTTATAAAAGTTATCGCTAACCGAGTATAATTACCCTATCCATAATAAGGAACTACTCACTATACTCGTATACCTTAGGGCCTAAAAAGTAGAACTACGAAGTATAAGCAACTTTAAGATTCTTATGGATCATAAAAACCTTAAATACTTTATAAGGAAGTAGCACCTCACCGAGAAGTAGAGTTAGTAAATAGAAGAGTTAACCTAATACAACTTTTATTTAGAGTACTAACTAAGAAAGGAAGTAGTAGTCCCCGATGCCCTTTCTCGAAGGGAGCAGGACGCCCCCTAGGGCTAGGACGATAAGAGAGAACAGGGACGCGTACTCTAGTTAATACCTAACCACACTATCCCTAAGGAAGGAACTGGTGCCCCCTAGGTGGGCCGTACCATAAACAACTTACTAATACTCTTATATATAATAGTATTCACGAATAATAGCGAATTATAAATACTTTAGGATTAGATTATTAAAAAAAACAAATTATACCGCTAAGCTTATAAGGTAGTGAAGTAGGGATAGTGCAACTTCCCACCAAAGTTATAATTAAAGGTTCAGATCGCGGAATATGCGATTAATAAGTAGTAGAAGTTGATGTTCTGGGATAAAATATGGGTTCCCGGAGGAAGAGATGATGACGACCTTTCGAGCCTATTATGGACAAGGGTTATACAGGGGTACTACGATTCTAGTACTAGTGGTCACCCAGGGCGTAACAGCATATTCGAGATTATAAATCGACGCTTTTACTAGCCGGGGTACTCCCAGATGGTCAAAAGGTTTACGAGGAACTGCTACCAGCGCTGCACCCCGATCAATCAAATCAGATATGGGGGTCCGATCTGACTGATTAACCCAAAAGGCACCTCGTATTTGACTGATTGACCAGATATCTGATTGATTTGATTACGATTACCTATTTAGGAAGTTAGTGAAGCTATTGTGAAGTGCCTAAAGGGTTAGACTTATATATTTATGGTGTTAACTGGTTATATATAGCCCCCTTTCTACTATTAGTGTTATCCTTGCTTCCTGATGAAGTGTTAACCCCCGATAACGACTGTGCTGCTTCGTAGTTAATTCTGGAGACACTGAGTATACTCTAAGGTTGAGGGTTTTATGGAGAGTCTCTGTGATGTTAATGTAAGCCCAGTTAGGCTGAACGCCCTCTCGTAGTCAGTTGTTATAGTAGGAATTGCGAAAATATTAAGGGTGAGGTGACTGAGTGTGGGATATGTTTGACGATGCGAAATCCACTATTGTATAGGATTGTTAACTAGTTGGTTAATGGATTAATGGTAGTACTAATTTAATTCGTCAGACTTGTTGGTTAGAGCCTCCTGTGCTCTGTTGTTAAGCTATTAATGTTATTCTGAGTTTTCAGCCTTTGGTACTGATGCGAGGGTAGTGAATATCCTATAGGTAAGTGGCGATGGAGACTGAGAGGGACTCTTATGGGCATACCACTATTTCTAGTACCCTTTAAGCTTAACCTTGGCCTGGTGAAGCTATTCACGTTGTATTAGATCACACTACCGCTTTTCGAGCTATTATAGCCCTCGACTAGGGTGAAGAATCACGGCCGTTGTGTATATATGGGACTCACTAAGCTTGGTATAGTACTTATTTAGTACTTGCTACCCGTTGAGTATTGATAGTCGGAAATAACCCATGGAATCAAAGTGGCCCTTGTAAACTCTTTGGAGGTTGTTTAATTGTTAACGAGGGGTGTATTCGGTGCGGGTATAATTGGGAATATTGGCGACAGATACCGTATATGATTGTGACTCTTGGGCTCGCTGAGATGACTGTGTTAACTTTGATGACCTTGATGACCTTGTTGACGTGGAGGATTGTGTATAGGCTATTTATGAGGCCGTAAGATCAATCTCCTTGTCCATAGGTGTATCGAAAAGCTTCTTCTAGTCCTCGAGTCGATCTATAAGGTATTCTATACCTATTATGACCTCCTATAGTCGACCATACCCATCCCCTTTGCCCTACCCCTGGCACCTTATGGTCTGTTAGTAAAGGGGCTCGAGGACGTCTTTAATTTCGATAAGTAGGTGCTAGTCTTCGTTAGTTAATATATCGGCGTTTAGGAGATGGTCTTGTGCCCGAGGTATTGTTCTGTTATTTATAATAAACTCATCGATTTGCTTGCACTTTTTGATGGCCCGTTGAATTATGAGATATGTGGAATTCTATTTTGTATTGTTATTTAGTATTAATTGTAGCTCCTACGGAGACTCCTCGAATAGAGTGAAGTTATTATTAGATTTATTAGACCCCCCGTTATTATTAGGGATTTCGAGGAACTTTTTGGTGTGTTATAGTGATGACCTAATGTATTTGACTATGTTGTATAGTTTTTCGACTGGTCCCTGGGTCCTCTAGAGCTTTAGGTTTTCTTATAGTTGCTGGGTATTAAGGAGCTTGTCAGATTCCTACTTAAATGCCTCCTTATTGGTGCTGTATAGGAAGGTTTGGTTAATGAGGTTGAGGATGTGCTTATAGTACCTTATCCTTCGATCTTAAGTATTGTTGTTATTATAATTATTAGAGATGAGAGGGAAGAGATGTTGTATATAAGTATTATTGTTATTAGTCTTATTAGATATTAGGGTACTTATGCGATGCTTAATTTCCTATTCTTTGATTACTTTGTGTATTATATAAGTGATATTCTCACTGGTGTGGGCACTAGGTTAATGATGGAGGGTGATAAGGTATGGGGTTTATCTTCTTGACTGGTTGAGGAAGTGGGTAAAGACCGTAATAATTGTATACTGATTAGGTGAGGTTCAGAGGTTAAAGGAGAGATGGATCTTTGTAAGGGCTGTATAGAGTTGTGATTTAATTTTAAACCTCTTCGCTTTATATATTATTATTAGGTAATCCCTTATACTTTTCTTTGATTATAGCCCTTAATTAAAAAGGGTTAGGTTAAAGTTGTAAAGTAAGCTTTGTAGGTATTGGTCCTAGAAAAGACTAAACGAATTGTTGGTATTGATGAGAAATGTAATAGTAAGATCTTATGTTTTTGTAATTTGTGACTTCGTAATAGTACTAATAGGAGCATAGTAGTATCGTTTCCGTAGTGGCAATCCCTCTTCTGATTCTTTGTTAGGCCCGGGGGTATTAGGGGAGGTATCTTTGTTGATGTGATGCTTTGTTTTGAGATGGGTATTCGCTGAGGAGGTAGACTATGCGTTGAAGAGAGTATTCAGATAGCCTTACTTATCGTAATGACTATAGACCTAGTAGGTCTTACCTATATATAATTAGTATTAATATGGCATTAAGGTTATGAGAGGCCTCACCTTGGATACCACTAGCCAGGATTTCACGGATAAATAAGCCCTCGTGCCGAATCCAATTGGTCCTCCCTTTGGACCTCTTCTTTGAAATGATGTCGTTGTTAATAAAGTGGCGACCCCTCTATATTACGTAAGGGGCACTATTAATCGTATCATAGGTCTCGAGGTCATAAGTTAATGTATTACTGGTATTGGATTGTTTGTGTAGCTGGGATATAATAGATAGTGGCTGAGGGAAGTTGAATGATGTCGGAGGTATCGTTAAAAGTGTGGAATTGAATAATTGTGCGAGGGAGGGTGAATTGGTGGTGTTAAGGTGGAATTGGGTGAGGGGTGTAGTTGGGTTAGAATTGGCGAAGTTGTGTTATGGAGGGTAAAGTGTGTACTGGGCTATATGGGTACTATTTTCGCGTTGTATGGGCCAGGATCGAAAATCCGATGTGTTGGAACCCTTATATCTCCTTTTTTTTTTATATAATAAGTGTTAGTTATGTAATTAGTAATAGAGTTTAGATTATATATACAACGCTGAATGTTGCGGGTTCGAGTCCCGTCTGTAACGGTCCAAGCACGTATATTGCAACTAGCTATGGCGACTACTACGAGTATCTTTAAGATGAGAGAGAAAAGGAGAAAATGTCTTCCGCCCCACAGGACCCGTTTGCTTTGATTAGGCCTAAGGTTGATCCGTCTTAGGTAAGCCGGGCTTAGGTAAGCGGAGTCCATGGCTGAGAGGCTGCGAAGCCTCCAAGAGGGCCCAGCCCATCACAATTACCCCCCCTCTCCCTCCTCCCCGTTTAGAGGGACTCGTCCATAACTAGCCTCGTAACGATCTAAAGTTGTAGTCTCCGTTAATAACTTAATTAGTTCCTAAGTAGGCTCTACGTAGCCCTTCTACTTAACTAAAACCTTTTAGGAACCACGAATCTTCTTAGCGTCTTAGATCTCTTCGATTTCGAATTCCTTTTCGTCGTTTATTAATAGAGGTGGTGGTTGGGCGTCGTCTCGTTCTTATGATAGTAGTGGGTCAACTCCCGTATACCTGATCAGGGATATATGAAAGATGTTATGAATACCCGGTGGCGTATTAAGCTGGTAAGCATGGGATCCGACTATTTCTAATATAGTGTACTTCATATTCATCCAGTCCAACTTCTTAAATAGTCTCTTAGAATGGACGTTCTTAAGCCTTAACCAGACCTTATCCCCTAGTCGAAACTAGTTAAAAGGCTAGCGTTGTATATTTACCGAGGCTTCTTATTGCTCTTAGGTGGAGGCCATCGCCGCTTATGCCTATTCGGAGGCCTCCTTCAACTTCGAAACTAGGGCCTTTACCTAAACTGCGGGGGTCTTTCCTTTAGTCCGCAGAGTCTCCCTTACTCTGATCAGGTCGATGTCATAGCCGTAGGTGGTGAAGAAAGGGCTGAGGCCTATTAACGAGGTAACCCTATTATTAATAACCATCATTGCTATTAGAAGTAGGTCGTCCTAATCATCTTAAGTATATAAAGTATAAGCTTAGAGGTAGGTTTCTACTACCTGGTTAGCTTGTTTTGTGGTACCGTTTATTTCCGGGTGGAAAGCCGTAGATAAACGTTGTTTTATTTGTAATAGTTAATAAAGCCGTTTCCATATACGACTAGTAAATTAGGGGCCTCTATCCGAAACAATAACTCTCGGGGGTCCATAATGTCTAATTAGGCCAAGTATTAACACCGTAGCTATAACGTCCGTTATTATATCCTTAAGTAGCTCGAAAATCACGTTCTTAGATAGTCGGTCTATTACCACCATAATATTCGTTGCTCCTATACGGCGGGTTGGTGGTAGTCCTATAATAAAGTCAACTAATATCTCTGTTTAGACCTGATCAGGGATGGGTAAGGGCTTTAAAAGACCCCTCTTCTTATCCCACCATATATTACCCCGTCCATAAACGTCGCAGTTCCTCATAAAGCGTCGGATATCCTGCGACAGGCCTGGCCAGTGAAAGCGGTGACTGATTAAGGCCTTTAACGCGTCTCTGCTGAGATGGCCACTAAGTGTTGAGTCGTAGGACTCTTGGATTAACCGGGTTCATAAGGGTTTATAATAAGGGACCCAAATCCTCTCCCTCCAAAGGAGTCTACCGTCGTCGTCCACTAAGTACTCTAATAATATTATAGGCAACTTCTATTATGACGGTAATTAACGGTCCCCCCTTTTCATAGTTGTCCTGATTAACTAATAATAATTATTTAATTATAGTCCTTTAATCTAAGAGGACTTTAGGGGCTCCTCTTTAAAGGGGTTCAGGATGGGTTCCAACCGATCAACCTCAGGATCGTCGTCCTAATCCATATCACCTACTATAATACTTTCCACGGATTCCGTTATATCCATTTAATTCATCTCGAGAATTGCCCGGTTCACCATAACCATATTCCGTTTCCCCTTTAGGAGCTATATCCTCTGTCCTTCTAATCGATCATCTCGCTGGGTATTAGGAACGTTTTATTCTCATCTAAATAGTATATCAGGGACTATTACTTGTTTACCGGGTCAAAACTAGATTATAAAGTTATAATAGGATAAGAGCTCCGACCATCTAACCTAGTGTTCACTTAATTACCTCTTAGTTATAAAATACTTAAAGTTAAGGTGGTCGATTAGGATAATAAACTCCTTTACACTCCTTAATTCGGAGTCCTAGTATTCTAAACAACGGACTATAACTAATAGTTCCTTATTGTGTATTGGGTAATTGTATTCTATTAGTAAGTTCTTCCGTAAAAAGAATACAATAGGCCGTAAAATACCCTCGTCGTCGTATTATAATAAAGCACCACCCACCATATAACCTAATGAGTTTGTTTCTAGTATAATAGCTCGATTAGGATCCTAATATGCTAGTACAGGGGCACTAATTAGGAGGGCCTTTAACTTATTAAACACTTTTATATACTCGTTACTCTATACGAATAGGATATCCCTCTTCATTAAAGTTGTAAAGGGGTGTACTAACCCTGAGAAGTCCGGTATAAATTAACGATAATAATTTACAAAACCAACGAAGGCACAGACTCCTTATACTAATCGGGGGACCTCCCATGTTTAGATGGCCTTAATTTTTTCTAGGTTAACGCGGATACCCTTCCCTATATTAATAATGAACCCTAAGTATTTAACCCTCTTCGTTTCAAAATCGTATTTATCGATATCAATTTATAGGCCAGTAATACCTAGACGACTTAAGACCTTTTTAACTTTCTCCCTATAATCAGCGAGTAAGCCATCTAAATAGATTAGAACGTTATTAATATAAGTGGTGCAGAATTCGTCCAGGAAGTCCCGTAAAGTATAGTTAATATACTTTTGGAACGTAATGGGGGCCCCTATTAGGCTAAAAGGAGTCACCATCCATTCGTATAAGCCGTATCTTATTTTAAAGGCCGTCTTTTATTCGTCGCCTTTTTTAACCCTGATTTTGTGGAATATAGTAATAACGTCTAACTTCGTTAGCTACTTAGCCTTAATTAGGGCTCTTAGAGTTTCGCTAATTAGGGGTAAGGGATATTTGTTTTTCTTAGTAATAGTGTTTAGAGCCCGGTAGTCGATATAAAACCTTAATCCTCCCCCGGGTTTTTAAATAAATAGAATGGGTAATAAAGTAGGAGAATTATTAGTACAAATAAAGCCTTTATCCAGTAGTTCTGTGAGGGTTCATCGGAGTATAATTAACTCCTCCTTAGACATCCCATATAGGGGTCCCTATGTAATTAGTTTGTTTTACTTTGTTGAGTTTTTTTCGATGGGAATTACGTAGTCAATATTGTCTCGATATAGTGATAACTAATTAGCCTTATCTCGGTTAAAAATATATAGAAACTTATGGTAATACATAAGGAGTTTCGTCCTCGGGTTTATTTTCATTTTTAGTATTAGGACCTTCTCAATATTAGCTAAACTTGCGGAGAACGCGTTTAGGGTAAATGTGCTAAAAGGGGTCTCTCTTCTCTTCCGTACCCACCTAATTAGAACTAAGAATACCAATCTAGTCTACTACTAGATTAGGAACTTTGGATCTTACCGGGCCTAACCCAGTTTCCTTTTTATTACCCAGTAGTCCGCAACACCTATATACAGAGTACCTCGTACTAGGTAAACCATAACGTCATCGTTAATTATCCAGGACCTTCCAAGGATAACGTCGTTTTTTTAGTTAAGAATAATATAAAAGAATAATCGGTGTCGTTTATAGCCATTAATATCGATATTAGTATAAGTAATATAACGGATTATACTAGGAATTATAATAGTAATTTGTATTAAGTTCCGAGGTGTAATACTAATACATAACAAATGGAGTTTCTTAGCGAAAGCATCGCTAATTAGAGCGTATATTAAACATCCTATATCAATAAGGGCAATTATATAGTATATCCTATTAATCCCGATATTAACGTAAAATAGGTCACAATCCATACTCTTTTTAACGACCTTCTATTCCTCCACAGCTTGTTCCTCCTAATGACGACTTTCACTAGGAGTTACTCTTTTCCCGAGTCCTCAGAGTCCTGATCAGAGCTAATATCTATTTCACTATACTCTTTAGTCTTCCCTTTCGAGGTTTTAGTTTCCTTATTTTTCCGGTCTCTAGGGCATCTCCATTATATATGCCCCTTTTTACTGTAATTATAATATTTGCGGGTTTCCTCTTAGCTTAACCTTCTTCGGACTAGTTTATCCTTAGCCATCCAGCTTACCTTAGTGGGTTCCTAATCCATTTAATTAGGTTAAGGTGACCCTGTCCAACTATCCTATTTGGTTAATAATTCGACTTTATTCTGGCCGGGTATTAGCGATCTCCTGTATTGATGCTCACGGCGAGCTTAGTATAATTCACTATCCAGCTCTAATCTTATCGTTAAGAGCATCTGGGTGTATATAGTATAGGCCGTTGGTTTATTAATTATACTAATTAAAGGGGTTCTTATTATAATATTTAGAGCTCCTTTTAGGTAATTAATCCTAATATTGTCCAGCTAATGTCCTCCTCCCACTTCTACGAGCTCCTTTTCGAACTTAGGAAGGAAGTGGGTAAAACTCTCGTTCTCCTTTTAACGTATTATTCTTAGTTAATCGAGGGCTTGTACTTCTACATTAAGGTCTACGTAGTAACCCCTTAGGTATTCCATAAATTGTTTAGGGTTCTTCGACCTATTAGCTCCTCCTTATGAATAATAGGTACTCACTATAACTTATGTAGTGTTTTTTAGTTTAGAATAAATATAAGTGAACACTACTAATATTAAACTAAAGGCTTCTCTGTTTACGCTTATTTTCCCTTTTATTTCGAGGTACTATTGTTAAAATTTTTTATATAATCCGTTAAACTTCGGTGGATTAGGGATCTAGTATCTTGGTTATCTGGGAGGTGGTACATAGGCCTGATCGGGTGGGATCGGCGTCGTAGAGGGTATAGGGGTTTTGTGTAATGTTAAGGTTGGGTGTTTGGGTTTTGCTAGGGTTTATTATAGTATTCGAATTTGCTCTCGTTGGGCCTCTTGTTTAGCCGCTTAGGTGGTCCGTATTTCCTATAGCTGGGCTGATAATTGACCGATTAATTGCATTAACTATTGTGGGTTTCCGGATAGGTCGACGTTATCTTCTATTATAATATAATTGTTGTTCTTTCCGCACATCTTCATTTAGTAGTAACTATAGTATACTAATCGACGTTGTTGAGGTACTCTACTACGCAGAATGCGTTCTTTCGAATTTATTAAAACCTCCTAGCCCTAATTAGACCTCGTTAATCAGTTTTAAGTGTTTAGGGACCTTTAGGTTAACCCGCTTAGGATTTTTTGTTACTCCCACTAAGGTCGTAGACTTACTTTTCGTCGATAATTATTTCTATACCCAGCGTACTCTTATTATCTCCGATAATACTAAGATTTTAAAAATAATATAACGATTTAAGTACGTATATTGTAATTAACTATGGTGATTACTACGAGTATTTTTAAAATAAAAGAGAAAAGGAGAAAATGTTTTCCGCCCCATAGGACCCGTTTACTCTGATCAAGCCTAAGGTTAATCCGTCTTAGGTAAGCCGGGCTTAGGTAAGCGGAGTCCATGGCTGAGAGGCTGCGAAGCCTCCAAGAGGGCCCAGCCCGTCACACCGTCTTACACGGGTTATGGTTATAACTGTTCTACTTTTTTTTTAAATGTCCTGATAATATGATTGGTCTGGAGGCCGGAATACTCAATATTCCGGGTATCCACTTTTGACCAATCAATCAAATCAGATATAGGGTGTGAAATTAACTAATTGAAAGCGAAATTAGGCCCTATTTGATTGACTGATTGCTAAAAGCGGGGCCAGATATCTGATCGGGGTGCAGCGCTGACTACTACGTATATGGTGGTATCCATATCTAAAGGTAAGCTAAGAAGGGGTTACTTAAGTCCCTACCCGTCCCCCTCCGGATAAGTAGTAACCTATTAATGGATTTCATTATTAATCTACTACCAATAAAAAAAAGAAGTCCTATTATATATGGGTTATAGTTGATCAGCTGAGTAAAATGCTAACACTAAAGGAGATGGAGATTATGTTTGCGGTATCTTATACTTAGTAGTTCCTTTATAATTATTACTATTTCTATGGGATACCTTAGTTAATTATGAGTAATAAAGGGTTAAACTAGGTTAATGACTTTTAGTGGGAGTTCTATAGGTTAACCGGGGTTACCTAGTTACTGAGTACCGCTTATCACCTATAAACTAATGGGGGAATAGAGTATATAAACTAGGAGGTTTAGGTTATTTTATAGGCCTACGTTACCTAGGCCTAGGACAATTAAGGAGAATTACTTCCTATAGTGTAATTAGCCTTATAGAATAGAACCAGCTTAGTAACCGGTATTTCTCCGTTCTTCACAGAACACGGGTACTACGTCGACCCGTTATTAGTTATGAAAAAAGATAGTAAGGGACCGCCTAGCCGTGGGAAGGTGGCCGTGGATGAACTAGTGACTAAAATAAAGGACATTATAGTATTTACCTAGGTTATAATGGCCTTAACGTAGTAGTACTATGAATTAAGTGTTAATCGTTATTAGTTATTAGTAGATAAGTACTAAGTAGGTAATAAAGTTTAGTTTAACATCGTAAACTATAAGTCCCCGTACTCGAGTAAGAAGTTTATATAGTTATACCACTAATACTAAGTTATTAAGGTGGTGAGTGTACACGTAGTGGAGTTGAATGTATTAGGAGGGATTTACTTAGGATTTTACGTGGACGTCCTTCGGAGATCAACTAGTGACCCCTTCCTAGGCCAAATTTAGTTAGATTATTAGCCGTTACCTATTAGGGAAATAAATGGTGAGGATAAGTAGTAGATAAAGGAGATTTATACTATTAAATGGAAAATAGTGGGTAAAGGGAGAAGACGTGAAGCCCTGGTGAAGTGGGAGGGCTATATTAACTACACGTGGGGGCCAGCCGGTGTTGTAGAGGAAACGGAGGTGCTGGACCGTTACGAGGAGCGCTATGGGCCGATATTAGAGAACGACGGGGACGCGGCGTATGCGTAGGTGCCCCCTAGGAGGCCAACTAGGAACTAGAGGCCGCGCGGGGGGAGGAGGGGGTAGTATCACGGGCCGAACCCGGTGGTTATACCCGGGCTATGCCCGTGCTCGCACTGGTGCCCCACCGGTGCCCCACTAGCGCCCACCCCCTAGGAAGCAGAGATTTCGCGCTATATCGTAGTTTACCCTTTTCCTCTTCAGCTTGAAATAAACAGTATTTGGCTACCTTTCGGTTGAGACAAGGCCTAGGACCAGCCCTTCGCACCAGCGTCCCTATTCTTCTAGGTTAATCTCTGGGGCCTATCTCGCTAATATTAGGAGTCCTTTTTATTTCCCAGCAAATCTAATCCGTATAAACCGTTTAGAATTAACTTCCTACTAATTAGTTAAGTTAGTCTCATCTAATAGTAGTAGCGGTCACTATTAAGTAGGGACTAGGGTACTTTCTGACATCTTAGTAAGTATTCTAGTAGTTATATAATATTAAGTTTAATAATATCTCAAATACGAGGTATTTCCTCTAAGTTGTAGTTTTAAGGGTGTATTTTGTATATTAAACGAATTATTATTTAGTGTTTATAGAATACTATTTTTGATGTAGGGACTGGTGTAAAAGGGTGCGTTCTAGGCTCCTATCCCATCGACTACTAACTGACTACAGTACTTTGGCATGAGGGGTAGCAGCCACTCAGGGGCCAGCCAAGCCTTTTTTTTAACCAACCAAAGAGCCTAGTTTATTAGTACCTCTTCTACTTATAGATTTTGGTTATAATAAAGGTACCAGTAATCTTCCGTATTACAAATCGCAACCCCACACTGCTCACACCCTAATCTCGTCTATTTCCTACGATATTATGAGTTCCATAAGACTTCACCTAGGGCCACCTTAGGCCAATTACAAGCCACACACACAGAGGGGCTCTTCCACGAGACCCTCGTATACTATTACCACGGAATAGAGTCATTTCTCGTATCCGTCGCTCACCGGGGACGGGCATTTCATCTCCCATTAACCAATAACCCAAAGGTCTATATTAGCTGGGTAGCAAGGGTCTATCACCATTCATATTAGGACTTTAATCGAACCCAGCCCGGCTAACCCCAAAACTGAAGAAGGAAAGTATTCACAAGGACCACCTCGAGGAGGTAATTCCACACAAGAGACTCCCATCCTCCTCGTCGAATCGGCCGCCCGTATTAATTGTATAATCTCATCTAATCCCCCGTATCAACACTATTCATATAACAATTATAATCGTTAATATAAACGGGTATAAGAAGCTCCTTTCTCGCATCAGGGCCGAAGACCTCACGGGCAGCACGAGCTGCGGCCGAGCTCTTATTAGGGCAACGGCGGTTACGTATAACCTCATCAGTATAACTATAAACGGTGATTAGGAAGAGGACGAGGGCGTTACCCTTCCAGCTAAGCTGGTTAACCTAGGATATAGTTTAACAAACGGATCAATATATAAATCAGTACAAGGGATTATTTGTGGCCATATACCTTACCATCCTTCGTAGGTATATAATAGATCTTACCCCATGGAATACCTTTCCCTTCGTCCTCCTTTTCATCGACAAGTAATTAATCGATCCCACCGTCTTTGTAGCATGTTCCCGTGGCCCCTATTGCCTTCGATTACAGCGTACAAAAGAGCTTCACGGAGGCGAATAGGTTATCGAGGAAAACATGGTACTCGGCCAGGGGTAGGAGGGTCAGTAACGTCATCACTACACGTTAAGTAGGCGTAAGGGCATCGTTAATGGCCTCGTAACGTTGTGGCCGTTATTATGGAACGAGGTCGTATAGCCCTTTACCATGGATATATCATAACCATCGTAGGAAGTACCCTAACTACACCAATACCCATACTTTATACCTAACGGGGGTAGGCTTATTAGGAACCGTCGTTTTCTTAATCGAACGACCCGTGAATCGTACCATAGCTTCGTCAACGGCGAGGGCACTTCCAACCACGTAAAGGGAGTCTCCTACTTCCTATATATAACTAAACCATTAGTTAACTTACCTATATACCTTAGGCATAAGGTCCTCTCGAGGCTAGGCTTCACCGCGGCGTCTAAAATACCCAAAAAAAGGTAAACCTCCTCTACAAACGTCGATCACCATCTCCTACTTCTCGAGTATCACTACGCAGGACCCGACCACGGCGCCTCATTAGTCCACGTAGCCCACAATTCTACCATCTCATATAATATATACAACTAAAATAACTTCATCAGCGTCATAAGAAGGTCTCGTATAATCACCTCATAATAGGGGACGTCGAGGGGGTCGAATTAACTAGGCGTACCTCGCTCGAACGAGGGCAACTCATAAGGGCATACAACTACGTTATCACACCTCTCGGGCATACAGTCGGCGGTACAGACACTCACAAGGTCTTCAGGAAGTACAACAACGTTAATACATAACCATACCGAGCCCTCGGAATCGCTAAAAGCCATCGTAACACTTCATCACATAAGGAAATGTCGATTTTAGTGGTGAAAATAGGGAGGAAAACATCGGAATAAATAACGTACAATCATATACCCCTGTTATGAGGGGGAAAAGTGGGTACAAAAAGGGGGGCCAATGTACTGTAGTCAGTTAGCAGTCGATGGGATAACCTTATCTTTTCCACGGTAATACAAAATCTCTTTTTTCCTCTTATCTATGCTTACTTTTACAACTCAATCTTGTCGTTCGCTAGGGGTAGGAGTGTTTTAGGTATAAATACTGTGTAATTCTCGTGTGAATTAGTTGTTTAAGTGTTAATTCTAAGGTGTTTTTCGTAATTATTAGGGATAAAATAGTATTTATAAGTTATAGGAGAAGGAGAGGGAGAGGTTAATTATTTAATATGAGTGAGAGGTTGGTAATACTAATAGTTGTTCTTTTATAGGGTTATTATTAGAGACTATGTATAATAGACGTAGGAATTGTATTTTTTTTTGTATTTCCCTATTAAGTAGTTCTAAGTGAATTCAATATAACTCCCTGGGATAAGACCGTGATAACCCTGTTACTTAGTGTACGAGGGCTTCTTATAATAACTTCTTATAGTACGAATTGGTGGTTACCCTTTGATTTAGTCGGTTATTAGGCTAATTGTTTTACAGGTTCTTCGAAAATATCTCTTTTAGTTAAAATTTCACTTTACTAATTTACGGAAATGGTATTTAACTATTAATTAGTGTTAAATTCACTTTATTAGGCCTGGTAATTAGGGGTTAGTAAATAACGATATATTCGTTGTATTTATTATTATTCTTATTAGGAATTGGAAGTCGAAGGTGGCGTTGGTGGCCGTGATTCTGAATCTAATCCCTGACCTCTGATTAGCTCGCTAATCGGGCTAATCGGCGATATGCGGCAACAGGTGTCGCCAGCTGGACGGTGGTGTTCCGACAAAAACACAAGCCAGAATAGCTTACATATGTACTATTCGCTTATCCTACGATCCACATACTTTAGGGGCCCTGTCGGCATGAACGACCGTGGATCGCGGGTCATCCTGCAGTAAGCACAAGAGGCTTCGTGATTGGACGTTGTCGGGTAGCATCGAAGGTGGTGTGGGTGGCGCATTCTGGGTTAGCGGCATTCGCGTTTGAGATGTGATGAAGTTACTCTCAGGCTGACAGCTCTGTCGACTTATGATGATGAGAGTCCTCATCATCGCTTGAGACGTGCTGAGATCGGCTTTATTCTGCTCCCATATGCTGATACTCGAAGCGAACAAGATCGTAGTAGTTGAGTCGCAATATAAAGGGGGCACCCGCTATTAGGTGCTTTATTCGTGACTTGTGCTGATGTCTGGCCGAACCTGCGGCATAGTCCTATGACGGTTGACGTTTTTGCTAACAAAATCACATTGATGCCACTGTCTGTTTGTTGATAAAGTCTGAGAATGATGCCTACAGGTGCCTCGTTTTCTAAATGTGGTATAACCATGGGACAGTCATTCAGGCATCCACCGTACACTTTCTAATGGCGAATCCTACTGTATTTCCTTCAAAACGTCGAGATCTCGCTTGATTCATTGGTTGAATATCTAAGAATATCCTGCGTTAAATAAACGTCATGAGTGAGCCGAAATATCACCACTGTCACTGCTTAGACCTGGGTATCGCGGCCTAAGCTACTAGCTCAAGCATCATGCATCTTATTGATACTACCACACTAGAGCTTACTTGGTTTTCTGGAAAGCCGCCGCCATATGCTATTCTATCTCACACTTGGGGCCCGGACGAGGTGATCTTCGCCGAATTCAATGATCCATCAAAAAGAGAGGCGAAACCCGCTTTCGCCAAGATCAACTTGACGTGCCAGCAGGCCCATCGCGATGGGCTTGGCTATGCGTGGGTCGACAACTGCTGCATCAGCAAGGAAAGCAGTGCCGAGCTCAGCGAGGCCATAAACTTCATGTTCAGGTGGTACAAGAAAGCGGCTGTCTGCTATGTCTATATCGAGGACCTACCCGACGATTTCAAGCTGCCCATTACGAATTCTTCACAGATGAGAGACTGCCGATGGTTCTATGGAGGTTTCACGCTACAAGAACTGTTCGTGAGGACCAATCCTTCAAGCCTGGCCCGAAGGCCTCACAAGAATCCTGCTGTGTTCTCTGCAAGACGTGTATCTTCGAGACGGGCTTTACCTTTCCGAGCTGCCACTGGGGATACGCCTGGTAAAAGTCCACCCCAGGGGCCAGGACTGGCAAGAGGCGAAGATGAAGATACCTATAGTATACATCATTAATGAGAAAATCGAATTCGAGCTTGCGGTTGACAGGAACACGACGGGGATAGACGTGTTTGCATACTTAGGTGGGAACAAAAGGAGAGACCTGTTTATGGAGGGAGACATTCATACCCTTCTTGTCGCTTGGGCTGAACAGTTACCGGGCGCAAAGTCGTTTAGATATCACTTTCATCTCCAGCGAATCGGGGACCATGGCCCTGGATTGAGAACGGTTCGAGACCCAGGCCCTTCCGATGTAGGATATCGAGATGAGCTTGCGCTAGGGTGGGTAGTCTGCCGTATCATGGGAAGTTTTGCACCAGTGGATGGGTATCAGATGTTCGGTCTAACTTCAAGTCTTCAGGTGCAAGCGAGTCTAAAGACCGAAAAAGAGTTACAGGCTAGGAAGAGGGAGTTGGAGGATAGGGAAATGAGAGAGACGATGGAACTAAACGAGAGATCTATGGAGAGGGAAAGAAGGGAAGCAGATGAGAGGGTTAAGCGGAAGAGAACTAGATTACTCTGTTTTGTCGGAGGTCTCATGGTGGTTATTATAGTCTCGGCAATTGCTCCTGTTCTTGACACCCAGCCTCACGGACCTTAGAACAAGGTTCTATATGCAAGGGGAAGAATCAAGTCCTCTTCGTTGTTTCTTAATGGAGATGTATTCATCACTATCAAATGTAGAAAAAGCCTTACCAACAACAAATCAGTTCAGTTAGCTGAATGATTTTCTTTCTGTCTATGATGCGCCCGCTGTTCCTCATATCCGACCATGCCATGACCGTCACCAACAGCACCGATTTCACCATTCCCATGAGTCCAAACTTGGTTCAACGCAAAAGCAACCATGCATACCGTCGACAGACGTTCTAGATCGGGACAAAAGCAACCAGGCAGAGAAACGAAAAACATCTACAGACCGGAGTCGGTCTGGTCGTAAGGGGCGTTGGCGGCGTAATCGCCCCACTGGTCGCACACGCCGTCAATGTCGTCGATCTTGAAGGTCTTGGCGATGTCGTCTTTGCGCTCGAGGAACTGCACACTCAGACCCTGGCTGACATGCCACGCGATGTGGCAGTGGAAGAGCCAGGCGCCCGGGTTGTCCGTCTTGAAAGCGACCACGAGCCAGCCGCGGCCCGGGAGCTGGGTCACGTCGCGGCGGGTCGGGTTGTTGAAGTTGAGCTTGGACGTGTCCGTCTGGGCGTTGAAACGGACGCCGTCGCCGCGGCCGCTGGACGCGGGCTCGGAGTGTCCGAGGACGTAGAAGTCGTGGCCGTGGAGATGCATGGGGTGCTGAGGTCCAAAGGTCAGTCATTTGTTGGTTGATTTGAGTGAATTAGACTTACCGGAGCTGGGAACAGATTCTCGACGACCCAGAAAGCCCACTGCAGAGTGTCAGCATTCATCTCCAAAGTAGGTGTCATAACATCTTACCTCATTGTTGTTGGGGACTTCAAAGACATTGTAGTTGTCGGGGTAGCTGTCGTTGCCCTTGGCGAGGTACGACAGGGTCGGCTGGTCCCAGTTGATGTCCATGTTCTGGCCGTTGACCTTCCAGTACACCCGCTGCTGGCTGGTCGTCCTGCTGGTGTCCACAGTCACGTCCAACGAGTTGTCTGACGTCTTCTGGAAGGACGTGGAATCAACGGTGCGGTTCATGATGGGCTCGAAGTCGGTCTTGTCCTGGCACTGGGCATCCGTCGGAGCCTGGCCAGCGCTCTTGGGCATAGCAGTGGCAGAAGTACCCTCGTACTGGAAGATGGCGGCCGGCTTGTTCATGTTGGAAGTACCGCACAGCCTGTTGGAGGGGAAGGACACATTGAACCAGTATGCGTTGGCATCTTGGTTTGCGTCAATCAGGACCTCATACCGTTGACCAACGCTCAGGTAGAGAGAGTCCGTCTCGAACGGCTTGACAGGCACGAAGTCGGTTCCAACGACCTTCATCTTGTGGTTGACAAGGGACACCGAAAAGGTGTTGTCGACGGACATGTTGATGAGGCGGATCTTGTGCGTCTTGCCCTTCTTCAGCATCACGCGGGAGTAAGTGCCACCGCCGTTCTTGTTGACGTGGGTGCCGTTGAATAGGACGTTGTCACTGGCAGGGACGGTGGCAGGCGCGCTGAGGGACAACCTTACTTCGTCCGCTCCCTTGTAGTACCAATCCGAGATGGGGTACACTCCAAGATCCTCATCGTAGTCCGCAGATGTCGGGCCGTCGATCTGGATGGAGCCGGCAACACCGTTGGCGTACTGGTCGGAAAAGTGAGAGTGATACCTGGACGAGGTGAGCTCGATTGTCGTGTAGAGGCTATCTTTTGAAGGCCTTACCATGACGAGCCATACTGCTCCGCTCGCCACTTGTACGTCTTGCTCGCACCGGGGGGCAGAGGACACTCCGTGATGCCGTTGACACCATCGTTGATGTTGTTGTTCAGCATGCGAACGCCATGCCAATGCATAGACGTGCTAAATGGCGTCAGCTCAGCTCGTCAACGAGCGCATCCCTCACTCACCCGTTTGTCCTCAGGTTGTTAACGACTCTCACTTCGACCGTGTCGCCCCAGTTCGCCTTGATGTTCGGGCCAGGGAAGCCGCCTGTCGCGCGCCATTAAAGGGGGAGCATTAAGGAGGGACGATTGTGTACTCACCATTGATCAGCATGGCGCTGTTTTTGGTCATGCCATCTCCACCGGTAAACGACGAGTGCTCGGTGAGAACGAGATCGTACTGGTTCATCCGTCAGCAGGTAGCTACTTCTCCGCGCCGATCGACATACCTTAACCGTCACACCCGTGTCAGGGATCTTAGACTCGTAGTCGGTGTTGATGTCGAAGCCGTCGACCCAGCAGTCTCTCTTGCCGGGGGCGTTGCAGGACTTCGGGCCCGAGTCTGCGGGGGCGGGACTCGACGTGCCCGACGGCTGGGCATCTTGTCTCTTCGCTACACCTTGCTTCTCGGACGGCGATGGGGCTGCTGCCGCAAGCCCGTAGAGCAGGAAGGCGACGCCCTTCGAGAGCGTGGACCTCATATTGAATGGCGTATTATAGAATAAAAGCGATCAAATAAAAGACGATGCGGACGAAGTCAGAAGAACGGAAACCTGCGCTGAGAGGTCGTTAGCGACGAGATGACTAGAACGAATTCGAAATGAAACCCAGACTAAGGACTATAGGCGAGTAAAAGCCATCTATAGTGAGATGTCTATACTAAAAATGCTTACCTCAAGCAACGAATGCTCCTCCAATTAGTACCTCGTATAGTCGTCGATAAACGAACGAAGAAAAGAGAAGCGGGCCGCGGACAAGCCTTCCAGAAACCTCGACTTCAACGGTCGCCCTCGCCTATAGATAAAGTGAAGAACTGAACCTTGGCAAGTCGAAGAGCACGGTGTCGTCGTTCGGTGATGGACCGCGGTCTAGCCTTCTTGAGTCGACTTTTGCGAAGAACCGATGGTGGAATTTGCGCCGCGAAGAGAGAAAGACGGCCCTTTTGCGCTTCCACACACGCCCCACGTACTCGCGGGAGACCTTTATACCAAGACGCCGGTCTATCTCGTTTCAATATTTCGGATTGGCGGCGAGATTAGACGATGTTCCAGACAATCTGATGGTGCGTTTTCTTTGCCGTGCGGCGCGGTCTTGACAAGTCGGTCCCCGGGGAGGCAGGAGGCCAGCAATGTCAAGTGTTTGGACTGCCGCCTTGGTAAACGGTCGCAGGGGCGTTCAGGTTTCCTCTGTCGACCAGACGCGTTCGAGCCCCCTCCGAGTGGGCGGGTTCTGTGGTATCCCTTCCCGGGCCGGGTGTCTGAACCGGAAGAGGCTGCTGCGCATGCAAGGCGGGTTCAGGTCGGCCTGCAGGGCGCGAGGTAAAATCTCCGTGAGGGCCAGGTAGGATGGTGCTCCTGGGGAGTGAGGTGCGCCACCATGCATCCCTCGGGCGGCGGTGATCGGGTTCGTGCAAGTTCCCGCGATGATGAGCAGTACACACATCGGCTCCTGGCAGCAGGGGGTTTGATCGGCTGCAGACGTCTGAATCAGTTGAATCCGCGGCCGTTGCATGATGATTTATTGTGGGATCGCGTTCCTTTTCACCTCGCCTCCCGGCGCTTCCTCGTTCCTTTAAGCGCGGGCGGAGAATTATGTGATCTGCTCACTCACCCAGGGAATGGGGTGGATAAACATGGATATGCTAGCATGTCAATCCTCTTCCCCAGATTCTGGAAAATGCTAGCCCGCGGAGCCTTAATTTTGGCGTGGCAATGCGGCGGGCGGTTCTGGGTTTCTGGTCGAAGGATCTCGCGCCTCTTCTCCAAACCATGGTGTCGATTCGCTCAAGACGGCGGCCGCGGTCGGCCGTGTCTTGGCTCTGTGTAAGCAAAGCGCATCTTGCGTTTGGTAGCTGAGTGTCCGACCATCGTGGCTTATACGGTTCATGTGTGTGTCGAAAGGGGAAAAAAAAGAAAAGAAAAAACGGCGGCGGCACGTCGCCAGCTCAGCGGACGCTATGTCCCCTCGCTAGTCTGAGGTCTTACTCCCACGAGCAGAAAGTTACTGCGAGGCACAGTGCCATTTGGTGCTTGTCTTCCTCGGTGCCGGCGTTCGCATGTGGCGGTTATCAAGTTAAAACAACCGTGCGGCTGTGTGAGTGAGGGAACAAGGCGAGCTGAAAGACAGGGGGAGGATGGAAAAAGTTTGGAGGATTTGCGTTTCCTGCCCGAGGATCGAATCAAAACGGCCCTGTGAGATTCCCGACTGGTGCGCAAACGATCCTTTGGCCCCTCGCCACGCATGTCGGGTAGTCATCCAGGAGACGTGCGGGTGTCAAGTTGTTTGACGTGGCCCATGTTTCTGGTAACCGTCGACGAGCGCTGCAGTTCCCCGAAAGCGCCGGTTTTCCGGTGCTGCGGGTATTATGTTCGGTAGAGCGTAGAACGTAGTTGACTGTTTTGGAGAAAGGTTGATTTGATTCTGAAATCGGCAACCCTAGCGATGTCAAGCGGGTGATCTGCTGTCGTCGCAAATTTGAGTCCCAAGTCTGGCGGCACGAAATCGGTCAATGTTGGGCTTTCTTCAGGTTTTCCTCGAGCTTCTATGCAAATTTCAAGGTGCAAAAGCATGGATGAACAGTCTCTGCCTTGGGAAAGATGCGATTTTACGTCACTCGGAATTGCTGAGGTACGGAATAGCAAGACAAAAAGGAGCCCTGCAACACAGCTACAACCTTATACCACAACCTTATACCACAACCTTATACCACGGGATGGGTTTTGGATCACGCGAATTCCCCTGCCAACCTCACGCTACACATCAGACTTCAACCTTTGAAATCGCAGCTAGGGTACTCCCTTGGAGGTGAGAAGACAACCCGGGTAAAGGAACTCTCCTCAGAATGGTTGTCGCTAGCGCGGGCCACTTACAGTGTGTATGAAGGTGCAATGCTTGACCTTTTGCAAGCTCCAATTACCATCCTTGGCCTTTCGATGCCCCAAAAGCGGGTTTCGCCGAGGTCAACGAGGAGTACTACAAGGAAAATCCGTCAGATGTCAACATATGGTGTTGAGGCGTCTCCAGCACATCATTTTTCCACTGATCGCAGACACAGGAACAGAGGTACCTTTCGTGGCAGAATGACAGATGAAATAGCGTTATTATGTAATGTTGTGTTTTCATTGCCACTACATGCATTCTCTAGTCTCTGAAGCTTGAATAGAACACATCCTAACCAACAACACTGCACACCCCTGCACTTTACGTTTTAGTCTCTATTACACATTGAGTATGTATCACAGCTCTCGTATTCTCTTCATAGTCGGTACTTCTATGGCCTTGGCTTTATTACGCTTCAAGGCTGGACTTGAGGGGCTCAAGCCTGATCCTAAATCTAGTGTTCTATAAGCCAGGTTTCCTCATGCGTATCTGAATTCGTTGAATCCCTCTATATTTAGTATAGCTTTGATGCAGCTTTGAGCCCTGGGTTAGTTTAAAGACAAGTCTCGACGCCCCCTCACCGGCAGCTGCTACAAGTGATAGTCTCTGGGATCAGAAACCCGAACACCCCTTCGTTCCCAGACACTTTCAATGTTCATATCATCTGCCCCCCTAAACTGAGAGTTAATCCAAAATACCTCTAGGGGATAGCGACGTCGACTTACTCTTCTCGAGGCACAACCTGAGGCTCTGTCTGGCCGGCTGCATAATCAGGATTCCTGAATACGAAATTCTTCTTCTGTGAAGTGACGAAAACGACCATGTCAGCAGATGATCACCCTGTGAAATCGAATGGGCAGCCTTACTATTCCCAAGGACAGGTGAATCGCCGGCGGATTAACCACGATATGTTCGGTAGGCTCTTGGCCGTTGATCATGGCTAGAATGTTCTGGGCGACCACCCTCGCTTGCCCGGCACCGGGACGGGCGGCTTTGTGCGCCCCAGAGTCGGCAATATCGCCGGCAGCAAACATGTGAGGGTACGCCGAGTCCTGGAACTGAAGCGTCGGTCGCACTTTGATGAATCCGTTGGTTGGGTTCAAGAGGGGCGCACCATCTCGTGGTTTGACATCTTTGAGAAATTGGTTGTTTGGCGTCTGCCCTGTCGCGGTGATGATGAGATCTGCTGAGAGCTCACGGCCGTCTTGCAGCTGAACTACTTTTTGCGACCCAAGGCCACCTGGCGGGACGACAGCGCGTGAGCCGGTGAATAACCTAGACACGAACATTAACACTTGATCGACGCTGAGTTTGGAACTTGTGTCGAGCTTCACATACAGAATTCCCAGCTCTTGGAAACGAGATTTGATGATCTCATCTAGCCTAGTGTGGTAAAGAGGCATAAGATGCTCCCGTGAGTGCACGAGAGTAACCTCCTTCTGGGGATAGAGTTCCTTGATATCAGTCGCCATCTGAACGCCCACAGCACCACCTCCAACAATGATAACTGAGGACGCATTCATGACTGATTGTTGATGCGCTTTCAGGCTGTTGACCGACGATGGCTTATCATCATGCTGCATCGTTCCAGGGCTTGGCAGCTGAGTGCCCGTTGTGATAATGAGGTACTCGAATGGGATTTCCCCCGAGCCCTGCCATTCGCGATCAAGAATGACGGAATTGGGGCGCACAGACTCCGCGCGGGCTTGGATGACCTCGTGCTGCGACGGATTGGCCGACTTGGCGAATGCGGCTGTATATGGAATGAAGGCCTTGTGCTCGTGGTGGGGTAGGACGGCGAAGCGAGGCTTGACAGCATTCAGTCAACTCCGACAATTACCTAGGCCTCAGACCCGAGGTCATTGGTGTTTCCTGACAACTTACAAATGCGAATAGGTGGTGAAAGTGGCTATGAGGCTCAACTAGCAGGATCTTGGAGTGAGACTACGTCAGTCGCGGCCCGATGTGAAGTCGCGCAGGCGTAGAATATACCTACCCGGTGGGAAGGTGGCAGAGCAGCGGCAAGCTCTCCTATGGCGGCCTGATTTGGCCCGTGGAGTTTAGTGGTGCTTAAGAAATGGGGGACTAATTTCAGAGAACACCTACAAGACCAACATATGATCCACCTAGGACGACGACGTTCTTCAAGGGTTGTTTCATTTTGATTTGTTAGCAGCGAATTGTAAATATCAATTGTCACTGGTGTTGCAAGGGACGTGGCGCATGGGAGCTCAGTTTTAATAAGTTGCTGTCGATGACAGAGGTTCGGAAGCCGAGCCTCAGCTGGGCTCGTAATACGAGACGGGCGAAACAATGTGGGCCTAGTCCGATCTCTCTACGCGTCGCAACAGGGGAATAAGGTAGTTGCAAAATACGTTTTCATGATGACAAATTCAATCAAATGCTTGTTGGCTAATTGATTGGAGACTCAGCTTGCAAGTTGCCTGACTTTCCGACTCATGTTCCGACAGCGTCGGGGCCGACTTCGCCGATGAAAAATCCGGGACCAGACTGGGGCCGCGCGGCAGCGCGGCAATGAATCGCGGCAGTTCCGTTAAGATCGCGAAATACAGTACTCATTAGCGTATTATAGACGTACAAGCGACTTGGATAAAATGTTTGTGTAGATCTGCCGATACATTGGTGAAACAGATGCCTCTTCATCGTACTTTTGACGACCATTGTTCAGGTGGTTCATGTTTATTCTGTATGTAAAACCCTCCCATCAACCAAAAAACGCAAGCAGCACTCATCAAACCTAAAAGAAATACTCGAAAACAAACCACGAGCATAGGTTGAGCCAAATGATATCATTGTTGGTTTACGATGTCTGTGCGTCTTTTCCATCCGTTCCGTCCCATGTTGTTGTCAACTTCTGCAACGGTGCAACCCCAATGACCCAAGTTGTGAATAGGCCCATTTAAGGTTATGTGATATGCTTAGACTGTGCTGGGTGAAGGTAGAGTCGGGAAATAGGGTTCAAATGAAGAAAAAAGGTGTTGCAAAGATTGGGATGGTTTTGCGGAAAAGACAAACACGAACAATGTCATGGCTATCATGTCAACGAGCGGGGTGATTTGCAGTGGTCCAAGGCCCGGATGTTGGCCAACAAAGGCTAAGCACTGCCGTTCATCTCTAGAGAAGCAATTGAAGCGATGGAAACTCGTCCAGCACTTCCATGCTTCCCAAACGGCGAGTATGGTTTTGCACGACCTCGGGCACAAGCTGACATCCCGTAGGAGTGCACCTACATCACAACATGAAAGCACCATTTCGACCACGTCAATTTTAAATGTTCTTCCACCGTAGACCGAAGACCGCTGTACAGTGGCACTTGGTGAAATACGAAATGCCCAGATGCGTTTTGGCGATGCACAAATGCTTGAAATGTCAAAATCGACATGGGTTCACAAAAAAAATCAAAAACAAAATGATAGCACAACCTGGTTTCGATCCAGGGACCTCTGGGTTATGAGCCCAGCGCTCTACCCCTGAGCTATTGTGCTTGATGATGGGGTTCTTGCTGAGAATTTTGCCACACCAAGGTGCACATAGGGCTTAAATTTTGTGGACCTTTTTGGCCTCGTGTCGGGTGTGGGTGGCCGGTGGGGCCTGCATGGCAACTATTGGGATCAAATTCGCCATGACTGAGACCTTTTCCGGTGGCCTCAACAACCAAGAGAACGACCAATCATCTGTGTTCTAAATCTGTTGACTCTTGTGCAGCGTTTGCCGGCCATTTCCCAGTCCGCTCCGGACTAACCCCCGGGAGTGGGGCGTTGTCGGTGGCAAGTGGGCCGACCGGCTGCCGTCAGCCGGAGGGGCAATGGTCGGCCTGGCAATCCGTCGGCCCAAGCTCAACAATCGGAGAGTGCATGGCGTAAACGTTAACCACTGCAGTACAGCATCTATTTCCAAGGACATTCTGGCACCGCCGGCGAGCCATTTGGATAGTTCTCAAGTCGGCGGAGAGGAAGTCGTCGTAAGTGCTTTTAAAAGTCAACCTTTGTGCGTGACCTGACTGACCGAAGCTATCCAGATTGATTGTGGACACCCTCACCGAGGACCATTCTGAAGTGTTCGCGAATTTGGAGGTGGTTGTCGAGGACTAGGGAGAAGTAACTCCAACGTTTTCATTGACTGCTAAACGAGGCGATTTCATTTGCCCTCTTGATTCTACCCCGGATAGACAAGCTATGACCATTCCGTTCGCCCGTCTGCAATAGTCAGGCCACAATCGCCTCGAGACGCAGTCAATCTCAACCGACAATCTCAACCCGCAGGATCTCGCAGAGGCAACGCCCAGAACCCTGAGATCAACCGGCAAGGCGGCAGTGTCACTCAACGCACGTCTAATTGGGGAATCGGGACATGTTGGTTGGCCCTGCCAAGTCGCCTCAGCCAAGAAACTCACGTCACGGTGGAGACACGGATGCACCGCAAGCCAAGTTTCTGCGCTTCAACAATTTCTTCAGAGCGCTGCTGTCTATCACGTTCAGAATGTCTAGACGTCTCGAACTCGAAAGTACTTTTGTTTGACTATCGCTTGGCCTCTTGGCCAGTTTTTGTTTCATTTCAAAAGACCGCTCATCACACAAGTGTATTCCGTCACAAAGTTGTTCCCAAACGCCGTGCCTCTGGCGGCAGATGTGTCCCAGGGCAGAACGCCCGACCCGTCTCATTTCATACCCGTCGTAATGTGACAATTTTATGGATTGCCCCTCTCACCACTTGATGACCTTGGAAGGGAAGTACTCGTCGATGAGCTCCATGTAGTAGGGCTGGGAAGATGTTAGCGTCTGGTCATTGATATTTTATGTAGACGGCGTCAACATACCTTGAGCTCCTCAACGGAGGGAGCGTCGTCGCTCTTGCTGTACAGGTCGTAGGGGTTGAAGGCGAGGACGGCCTTGAGCAGCTCCTCGTCGCCCTCCTTCATGAACTCGCGGTAGGCGCCCTCGCGGTGCCAGGGGTAGAAGGAGTGGTAGCGGATCATGGCGAGGGCCTCACGGGGCAGCTTGGACTGCTCCTTGCAGACGAGGTACATGTACTCGTCGTGGCCCCAGGAGATCATAAGGTTCTCGATGCCGCAGCCGGGCTTGTAGATGCCGTGCTTGGTGCTGTAGACGGGGTGCTTGGTGTCGGGGTTGCCCTCGAAGGTGGTGGGCAGGACGATGCGGTTGTCAAAGGCACATCCGACGGGGAAGGTGTCACCGACAACGTCCCATTGGCCCTCGGCGCCATAGAAGAAGAGCAGCTTGCCGAGGTCGTGGATGAGGCCGGTCAGCTGCATCCAGCGGGGTTTGCCGTCGCGGCGCATGGCCTCGGCAGTCTGCAGCAGGTGCTGAATCTGGGACAGCTCGGTGTCGGGGTCCGAGTTGTCGATGAGGGTGTTGAGCTTCTCCATGGCCTCCCAGATGGTCATCTCGTCGCGGCAGGGCTTCTTGCCGGTGATGTCGATGGCGAACTTCTCGCGGGCGGCGATGTTGTACTCGACGGTCTGCTTCTCGTGCTGCTCCTTGTAGAAGTTCTTGACGCGGTCGCAGGCGTCCTCGTACTGGCGGAAGGCGGTCTTGTCCTTCTCCGAGTCGAACTTGGACTCCTCGTAGGTGGTGTCGTCCTGCTGCTTGTTGAGCTGGTCCTTGAGGATGTTAACCTCCTCGACGAAGTCGGTGGTCTCCTCAAGGTCGTGGCCGTTGGAGGGCCGGACGAAGGGCTGGGCGACGGCAGCGGCCATTGTGATTCGGGTATCGAAAAGTCGAAAAAGGGTTGATAAAAAAAGGCGAAGTTGGAAGAAATACACTCAAGATGAAGAGAAACGAGACTTTGTTGTGATAGTCTCAGTGAAGATGATGAAGGCTGGGTTGATGATGAGCAAGAAGGACGGGAAGCATCTCTTGGAGGCACGTCTTTAAATATGTTGTTGAAGGCAAGACACGAGCAGCGCAGGATGATGGGCGGATTGGCATGGAGGACGAGCAGACGATGGAGGAGTGCTCAGCAGTCAGGTAGACTGGGAAAAACCGGACATGGCGAGTGACATGTGCCGCGGGGTGTCTGTGGCGGGGGAACGAGGTACCTCGCCATGCTGGCTGGACCTGCCGAGCCCTGCCATGTACTTTTTTTGCCCTTTTTTCCCTCACTTTTTCTTCACGCACCCGGGCACCGGCTGGCCAACGTGGCTACGTAACCCGAATCTCCCATCCCGCTTGGCCGTTGGGCGTGGATCACGGTGATGATGCCGATGGAGCATGGAGCAGGAAAAGACGGGGCGAGATTCAGATCTGTGGAGAGGGTTCCGATGGAGGCTGTCGAGGAATGCGAATTCCAGGTTTTGGCGATGCGAAAGCAGACAAAATCGCCGACCGCTTTCCGGACTGAGCCACCCCTTCGGGAGCGGGAAGCCCCGCTTTTCTGAAAACTCAGTGAAAATTGCCATTCGTAGAAGTCACATGACCTGGCACGAGCTCGGCGCTGCCAAGCCATACCCGATTGGGTATTGCGGAGGAGGTGCCAGAAAACACCAAAATGCCCCGAGCGACTCTTTGGGCAAATATTCCCGATGTCATCCCTGCCCGTCTCAGCCCAAAAGTCTGACATCAACTCTGGGTCACGCCTTCGGGGCCTCTTTCCCAAACTCCCTCGCCGCGGAAATCAGGGGCGAAGCCGCCAGCCGCATCTACCCCACGCCTCCCAGACATTCCCCGCGATGCGTCCCCGGCCAACGTGGCATAGCAGCTGTCATATTCAAGCTCAGGCCATGCCGCACACCTCACGCAGGTCTCAGGAGCCGCGAGGTGCGCAAGTGCGCCGCCAGGCAGGGCCGGACCGGGCCCGGAACGCGGCATGCGGGCGGAACACGGACTCGTCGACCTCAGCCGAGCACCACTGCGTAGCACTAGCACACCCAAGGAGGTGGAATCGCGAAACCTGTCCGATTGTTCGGCCTGCATTGCATCTCGCCGCCGAAGCCAAGCAAAAGATCCTGCCGTCACAGACATGAAATCTAAAGTACACCTTCATGTCGGGTATCCACAGATGCTAAACCAAAGGGAATCCAGGTCCGGGGCATTCCAGCCCAACCCGGGCCGTCTATCATGATCCAGATCCATCCAAGGGGGGAAACAATCCTTCCGGGGGACGCCGCCGCGCACCCCCAACATCATTATCGTGACCCAATCACGCGGGCCCTCATCAAACGTCTTCACCACCACTGGCCCGCCAGTCCAGCCTCGTCGTTGCACTTGTGCGTCGTGCCCCCCGGCCCCAACGCCGCTCATACCTCGCTCATACCTCGCTCATCGCCTCCCCGTCCATCCAACCCCATGCGTGCATCAGCTGATCCCGCACTGCCGTCGTGGGTCGCGCGTGGGCCTTTTCCGTGATGCTGAGCATGTTCATCAGAGCCTCCTGGTCGTGTCTGTCGTCGAAGCGGTCGCCGGCTGGAGGGAGGCCAAGTCAGTCAGTGTTTGGGATCCCCGCAGTGATTGCGTTGCAGAAATAGAGAAAAGAAAGCAACCAAGGAAAAAGCAAGGCTTACCAATGGCGATGCCCATACACGCTGTAAACATGGCCGGCGGCGACCACTGGTTGCACATGCCGATGCCGCACAGGCTCCGCAGCAGCGCCTGGATCTGCTCTGTTAATCGCTTCTCCGCTGCCTTGCGGTTGCCCCCTACTCTCGGGATGCTCGGGTTGAACAGGACGAGGTACATTTCGGCGAGAATGTGATGTTGGACGGCGATGACTGGCAAGTGTCAGTGGGCATGAAGACTAAAGTCATGGATGGGCGGATTCGGGCTCTAGAGCTGAGACCGGATGGCCCGAGGCCAATGTGAAGATGCCAGGGATAGACTCACTGTGGCAGGCCTTTTGATACCATGCTTCGGGAAAAGCCTCCTCTTCTGTCCGCTCGCGGAAGAAGATGGGCGTGTAGGAGGCGGGCAGGGCGTTCTTCCACTCTCTGTTGGCCATCTCGAGCTGGCCCCATCGCAGCACCGACCCCGCCTCGGCCCCGAAGCAGAAGTTGAGGACGTCGGCGCAGTGGACGATGGCACGATTCGCCCAGACAAAGTCGTCGCCGGGGCTGGTCGACCGGTCGACGATGGCGTGTCCCAGATTCATCCTGACGACCTGCTGGTTGATGACGGCGCTGTAGATCTCCTGACGCAGGCCCGCCCAGAAGCAGGCGGCGGTCAGCGTGCCGGGCATGAGGAAGCGGTCGCCGGCGTTGACGAAGGCATGAATCCCGAGCAGGTGGCCGTGCGTGTCTTGGCCGAGGGTGTTGACGTCGATTTCCTCGAGCACGCGCAGGATGATTGTCGCCGCGAACAAGTTCTCGTCCGACACCGTCCCCGCGTGGTCCAGCAGCGGGATTAGGTAGTTGAGGCACTGCTCGTGATACCGGTTCGACGCCAGTGAGTCGTACGCGCTCGTCAGGCTGAGATGCCGTGCTGCGAGCGCGAAGATGGCGTTCAGCAGGATCGGACACGAGCCGGACCGCTGCGGCACCTCGGTCTCGAAGTGTCGTGTCGGATCGCACGCGTCGAGCTGGCAAGTTCAGCGTCTGTTTTTCGAGTAAGCAAAGCGTCTGCATCGTGTCGACGTACCCAAAACCCAAGCTTGTCCACGTAGTGACGGAACAGAGTAGCCTCCTGGCGGCCCTGGATCGGCCAGATTGGACGGTCGGTGTAGATGCCTCCCGTCGGCGGCACGAGAGGCTCCAATGGCGGTAGTGTGTCTACTGAGTTGGAGTGTTCGCGACGGCTGTCGTGCTGGCCGTGATGGTCAGCACCCGGTGTGCTCAGCGATGTGCGATGCGGCGGCACAGGAGGCTCGTCGATGGTGTCGCTGCCGGCGTGGCTCTCGTCGGGGAGAGGCCAGCTGGCTGCCTTGACTGTCTGGAGCGGTGGGCGCTGGTCGTCTGAGACTGTCGAGTCGGCGACGGTGGCCGTCTCTGGCGATGTCGTGGTCGTGGTCGTCGTCGTCGTCGTCGTCTCTTCGTCACCGGGCGGCGAGCAGTCCTGGACGGGCTCGTCGCCATTCTCGCCGACCTCGCCCAGCTCGACGCCGCGCGTCTCGTCGACGAACTTGAGCTTCTTGGGCGTTGCAGGCCACTTGTGGCTCTCCTTGAAGACTGCGTGCTTGGGTGCGCGAAACTTGTAGCCCTTCTTGCACTCTCTTCCTGTCATCAGACAGCGCCCGCAGACGGGCAGCACGCGGTCACATCGTAAGTGTTGTTCACGACACTGCTCACTGTGGTCGGTCAGCCGATGTGGTCTCTCTCATTTTCCCTCGCCAGTCCTCCCTCTGTCAATTCCCGATTCCCCTTCAGTCTCGCGACCGACGACGACAACAACAACAACAACAACAACAACAACAACGACTTCTCACTCTCATCTCACCGGCCATCGCCATAACGGCCTCGGCGGCGGGCGCCTCTCACCGAGCGCCTCAGCACTCAGACTCTCTCACGGTTCGCGTCCCGTCGGTGCGAATGACCTCTCTCCAAAAAGGGCGTTTTTCTCCGCGCCCCCCGGCCGCCCCCTCGGTGGATCATCAGACTCTTGCCAGGCACTTTGCGGTTCAACTCACCAGGTCGTGGCGCTCAACGAATCAGGCGCTTCGGGAGACGGCATGCCACTTGCAATCTGGTCGATTCTCTCCGACCCCAGCCAGCTTGCGGCGCTCGAAGATTGATTGGAACCCGGGGAAGATGGAGAAGATCTGGGGGAGCCCCTCGATTTTGAGCAGATGCGAGCCGGGCGAAGCTCAGCGACCGGGGCCACACGCTCGACGACACACGACATAGGGCGAATGACGTGTGGGGGGATTTGGGTGTTGGTCAGCAGCCGACAGCGACGACATGCCTGCACTGACTGACTGTTAGGGGGACCGACGACACTTTTACAGCGCTGTGTTATTCCCCTTCACTGTCTATGTATGCACTACCCAGCACCAGCAAACGCCGATGGCCGAGCCAGTCCGACAGCCCCCTGTTCTCGTCCAGCTCGGGTCCAACAAACCTGCTGGGTCCCTGAATCAACCATCTCCAGGGGGTCGGCAATGTCGCTTTTGGGGGGGGGGGGGGCTATTCAGAGACGAACGAAGGCTCGAGCCCACAGACTCATCGCTCTCTCTTATTTGGGCTGGCTCCCCTCCATCTCCCATCCATCGGCAATGTCCCTCTCTCTGTCTAACTCTGTCTCTGTCTCACACACTCTATCCTCCTATCCAAGCTCACCCCGTCTTCCCCGCACGCCGAGCAGTTCGTTCCAAGGGGCTGGGTGAGGATATCGACGGCCCAGCTGACCATTCTCAACACTCAATCACACCCAACACCACCACCTCAAAGCAACCAACACCACACAGACTTCGCCATGCGCAAACTCAATGGGCTGTGGCATCCAATTGCAGGCTGCCCGAGCCCGATTCGCGACGGCTGGGCCCTTGTCTGTCACCCGGTGTCTCTCCTCCCATCAACATCAACGCCCGGGATGTGATGGTTACCTGCTCGACGATGTGTGTCTGTCTGTCTGTCCCTGGACAACGATCCGGTCCAGAGGAACACTCATCCCCTGTCTCTCGGCATAGAACGGGCCTCGACTCGACCGCTCATTAGCTGGCCGTAGATTGCGATTACGATTCTCACCGACGACGGCGACGGACGACAAAAAGGCACCCGCCCCAGTCTTTCTTCGCCCTTCGTCAAAATTCGAGCCCTTTCTTTTGTGGGTTTCCGTCGAACCGTTGAATCGTCCCAAAAACATCAACATCGCGCGTGTATTTTTTTTTTTTTTTACCTCGCGATCCCCCCCGTCCCGAAGCCATTGCAGGTGTCTTTTCTGCTGAATTTTCGCCAACACAACACCTTGGCTCTCTGCTGACGACCGCCGTCCTCCTCTGGTTCGCAACCCCGCACAGCAGCAGTCATCCCCTGTGCAGCGCCGCAAGAAGCTCATCTCCCCAAGTTTTTCTATCGCCCCGCAATCTCACGATGGCCGACTCCAAGGCCAACCGTGAGGACGACCTCGCCGTCGGCGTCGACCGCGCCTCGGCCGAGGTCGGCGACCACCAGTCCGCGAAGCTCGCCAGCACCTTCGTCCAGAACGCCAAATCGGCCTCGGACAAGGAGCAGAAGATGTCCCTCGCGCAGGGCGTCAAGCTGTACCCCAAGGCCATCGCCTGGTCGGTGCTCATCTCCACCTGCATCGCCATGGAGGGCTACGACATCAGCCTGGTCAGCAACTTCTACGCCTTCCCGCAGTTCAACCGCAAGTACGGCGTATGCGACGCCGTCGGCAACTGCGAAGTGCCGGCGTCGTGGCAGTCGGGCCTCAGCAACGGCGCCACCGTCGGCGAGATCATCGGCCTCTTCATCAACGGATGGGTCTCGGAGCGCTTCGGCTACAGGTGGACCGTCATCATCTGCCTGATGCTGGTCACCGCCTTCACCGCAATCTTCTTCACCGCGCAGAACGTCCAGACCCTGCTGGCCGCCGAGATCCTGTGCGGCATCCCCTGGGGCGTCTTCCAGACCCTGTGCATCACTTACGCGTCTGAAGTCTGCCCCGTCGCCCTGCGCGGCTACCTGACGACCTATGTCAACTTCTGCTGGGGCCTCGGCCAGGAGATCGGCATCGGCGTCATCATGTCCATGCTCGACCGCGAGGACGAGTGGGCGTACCGCATCCCGTACGCTCTGCAGTGGATGTGGCCGGTGCCGCTGGCCATTGGCATCTTCTTCGCGCCGGAGTCGCCGTGGTGGCTGGTGCGCAAGGGCAACATCGACGAGGCCAAGAAGTCGCTGCTGCGCCTGACGAGCCAGGACCGCGAGACCGATTTCGACGCCGACGAGACCGTCGCCATGATGGTGCACACCACCGCCCTCGAGGAGAAGATCACCGCCGGCGCCACCTACCTCGACTGCTTCAAGGGCATCGACCTGCGCCGCACCGAGATCGTGTGCATGGTCTGGGCGATCCAGAACCTCAGCGGCAATTCCTTCTCCAACTACTCGACGTGAGTTGCATTTATCCCATTGACTGGTATCACTCAACACCCACTAACACTTTTCATGCACAGCTACTTCCTCAAGCAGGCCGGCCTCTCGACCGCCAACTCGTACAAGTTCGCCCTCGGCCAGTACGCCATCAACATGGTCGGCGTCTTCGGCGCGTGGTTCCTCATGTCTTGGGGCATCGGGCGGCGCACGCTCTACCTCTACGGCCTCTGCGGGCTGTGCAGCATGCTGATGATCCTCGGCTTCCTGGGCCTCGTGCCGGCCGAGCACCGCGAGCAGGGCGCGCTGGCGACCGGCAGCATCATGATCGTCTGGGCCATGTTCTACCAGCTCACCGTCGGCACCGTGTGCTACTCGCTGGTCAGCGAGCTGCCGTCGCGTCGCCTGCAGATCAAGACGGTCGTGTTGGGTCGTAATCTCTAGTAAGTCTTGCCTTTGCTTTTGTTGTTTGCACCCTCAATTGGCCTGCATAACTGACTGGATCACCTGTAGCAACATCGTCAACATTGTCAACAACGTCCTGACGCCGTACATGCTCAACCCCACCGCGTGGAACTGGTCCAACTACACGGGCTTCTTCTGGGCGGGCATCTGTTTCCTGTGCTGCGTGTACACCTACTTCCGCGTGCCGGAGCCGCGCGGGCGCACCTACGCCGAGCTGGACGTGCTGTTCGAGCACAAGGTCAGCGCGCGCAAGTTCGAGTCGACAAAGGTCAACGTCTTCGACGAGGACGTCGGCGAGAAGGCCATGCACAACTACCACCAGCAGATCCGCGTCTCGCACTCGGAGAAGGACGTCAAGGTGTGAGTTGTGGTGATGGGGTATTTGGGGCGTGAGGAGTAGAGAAGAGGGGGGGGGGTGTCGGGGAAAGAGGAGAAAGAGGAGAAAGAGGAGAAAGAGATTGCGAATGTTACCCTTTTGCTGGGGGCCACACCAGCTGCGATGTCCATTACTTGGTGGACTCGCGAGATTTATAATGCCGTAATGCATGTATCTAATTCCGACGACGTTTACGAAATCTAACGAAAAGATTAATCCGCTCTGCTGCTGCATGGTCCTCATCGCCGTGGTGAAGATGTCATGTAGACCCGAGTGAAAAGCAACTCGAGTCCGCTGTCTTCCCCGCACTCCCCGCACCGGTGAATGGAGAAAGACGACCGGCTGGCTTACACAGACCGGAGAACATGGGAAGGCGGTTTGTTACGTCTGCCTCTAAGCGGGGGTCACGCTTCTCCGCACACTGGTTCATGACCTATCTTCACCGTCGGCCGCCGCCACACTTGATTTCAGCTTGCTTTAATACGTCACAAGAAACATTGGCTGGAACAGCCCCCCCCCCCCCCGACTGCCTGCAGTAGCCAGTAACTAGGTCACCGTGCAAGAGGGCTGTGTGTGCTAAAGGCGACGGCCATGCACTGCCCCGGCCCGTAGGCTCGCGAGGTGTGGCTCGCCATGTTGTGGTTCGCCATGTGGTCCGCCAGTGGTCCGCTATTCAGTGCCATGGGCTTGAAGGTGGTTCGCTCTCACGCCTCCAGCTCTTCCTGTCACTCAGCATTTATTCTTATGATCTCGGTTAACCTCTGCACGTATTGGAGGCTTGATGCGAAACTGAGCTGCTTGTTCGGATACCAGCACCCATGGCGGCCGACAAGCCCAATCTAACATCGAGCGAGGTGTGGCCCGACTGCCTGACGGACCATGTTCCAGTGATGTAAGTACGGGTTGAGGAAAGCTTATAGATATGTGATGCTAAATATTCCATAGGAGCTCCGGCCGGAGCATCAAGAGTGCATTGTCTCATTTGGAGAGGGCTTGTCTTCATTCGAAACGGACTGCAATCAAAGTCCTTGGCCAAGAAGAAAACCAAGACGGTCCGTTGTGACTGAAGGCCAAAGATTGTCGCATCCTGACACGCATTTCCAGCAAAAGAGACAACGCTGCGCAATCCTTCCATCGCAGACCTTCGAAAGGTGAGTAATATTGGCTCCGTCTAGGGAGACCAGCCATCAATCAATGTTGACAAATACAAGGCCGTCGATTGTGCATTTTCCATCATGTAAGACCAATATCCTAGTTCCATAATTGCTTGCTTTAGACTGGAGATAGCCAACGCAATAATTCTAGCTACATCAACCGATTCGCCATTAAGCCAGGCGGCCCTCCGCCTCCCAATGGGCACAAGCGTCTCCAGGTTTCCTCGGCCACATTCAATCAAATTTTGGCTTCACTCCAAGTTCGGCCGCCTTTTATTTCCATGTGCTCTGTCTTGGCCGATTCTGGTTCTTTGGGTATCTTCCAACGGTCAGCGCCCATCAAAGATGCTGGGTCTATAACTTACTTCTACGCCCTTCCAACCAGGGTCTCGGCCCCTTGCACCGATGGAGAAAGGCGGCATGTCCTGAGCGCTAGAGGCAGCAGTCAGTCAGATGCCTCCAACTATCTGCATCTAGACAACATTGGAGTTGACATTCGGCCGTCCCAATTGGCCGTATACTACAAATGGGACTTGGTCACACGCCTGGAGACGATCCTCGTAATGGATTTCCAGGACGACCGCTGGTACGACATGATGGAGGAGCATCCGTCTCGGCTGATGGAAGTAATGGCGGCAGGCGGCAGGCATTCGGTCCAATCAGCCCATGTACACGCGACTCTTCTCTCAACGTCCATCAAATGGTGGTTCATCGCATTGGGTCAAATTCAGGTCCAGCTCAACACCTACGCAAGTGTTTTCTTGGGTCCGTTGTCGACCTCAATTGCTAACACATCATGATAGGAGAGCCAGCTCCTGAGAGAATTCCAGAGCGGCCACGAGGATGCTGGTGACCAAAGCGAAACCAATAGGGTCTTCCACAATATTCTGGCGCACCTGCACCGTTACAATGTTGAGATTCTCTCGATAAAAAGCATTATTTCAGATCTCGTCGAACTCTCGGCAATGCGTCGTCGGAGTCTAACCCAACAGCAGCAAGACGAGTCATCATCGTCTGCAGACTTTCTCACATCCATAGCGAGTCAAGCTGATGGTTTGAAAATGACTATTTCAGAGCTTCAATCAAAGACAACAGTGGTCATAGATTTGGTGAGTATTTTAAACACCGTTCTTCACTTTTATCAGGCCAGACTCTTTGATTTAGACACAAATACTAATTTGCTCGCAGCTGTTTCGATCAGTTCGTGTGGCCAATGATCTAGTCCTTCTAGAAAATGGTCAATCGATGAAGAGTATCATGAAGGCAGCCAAGACGGAGGCGGTTCTGTCAAGAGCAATGATGAAAAGCTCACAAGGAATGGCCTTGGATATGAGGAAGGACAGTCTTTCCATGAAAACTGTAAGTCTTGAATATTATGTGTGTTGTTTCCCAGAAGGGCGTGCTAACGATTGGAGATTGCTGTTTTTACCATGCTGTTCCTTCCTGGAACTTCATTTGCAGTAAGTCCAGTGGCTCCCTCAGCTTCCGTCTGCTAATCAGAGGTTTATTCCAGTCCGTACTAGCGATGCCTTTTTTTCGATCAATCGGACTGGATGAACAACCCAAAAAAGGTATGGCTTTGGGTGGCTCTAACGGTGCCGACTACACTTGCATCTGCCATAGTGTATGGGTATTTGACAAAGCGAGCAATGAAAAATAGCCTGGCCGAGTCTGCTTCTAATGAAGAAAGGGGCAGAAGTGGTACAGAAGCTGAAGACCAATAATACTGTCTTGAATTCTATATGTACCTAGATCGACTTCAGATAGCCGCACTGGAAGAGAATTATAAATGTACCTTGTCGAACAAACTCAAACTCCACATGCAGTCCCTCAAACGCGCATGTTTCTAGTTTAGAGCATTTTATATTCACAAGCGATCTTATTGAAAAAAAAAGGGGGGAACCTTCGCGGTCATCATAAAACAGGAAGCTTCTCAATAAGCTCCTCCGTGACCCGGGCACTGACTCCCGCTGGGTCTTCAATGATGCTCTGGATTGAATTGTCTCTTATGAGAGCCTGGAAATGTGCCTCCGGACTCTTATAAGTTCCCGCCGCTCGGCATAGGTAATGTACGAAGACTGCGATGGCGTGTCCGGCTTGGCTCTCAATCCAGCTGAAAAGCAGGCCAAGACGCCGGAAGGAAGCGAGGTCGTCGGAGCTGAGAAGGGGCGATTTTGCTAGATCGCTGACAGGAAGCGAGAGCCGGTACTGTGACTTTTTGGACAGTTTGCGGAAGTATAACATCAGTTGCTCGTGGTTTTTGAATCTTATTGACAGGTGCCGAAGGGAATCCCAATTCAACAACGACCGAGACGCCCTAGGATCATCCAGCTGCAGCATGACGGATTTCGCGGCCTGGGTAAGTAGTTTGCCGTTCGTTCTCTCGTGTTCATGGTACCTTTCGGTAGCCTGGTAGAAGAGGCGAACCATAACTGCCCGCCTTCGTTTCTCAGCGCTGAGGTGGCCCTTGAATCTTGACTTGGATAAGGCCACATTGGCAACGATGAAGCCGTCCAACGGATATGTAGCGAGCCCCAGTAGATCTGGGTTTCCAATTAACTGTTGGAAGTTGTGGAGTATAACGGAATGTAAGGAACCGACGCCAGGCAAGCCCTCGCTCACGTTGGATTCTTTGCTCAGGATCTCCTCGGACATCAACGTAGAAGCTTCCCAGCCAAGGGAAGTACAGATGGTGTCCGCTTCCTTCGCAGTTTCGGCAGTCAGGAATCTTTCGAGCTTGGTGTAGAGAATACCGAGGAACACCACGGGTAGCTGGCTGATATGGAAACGCCTCTTCGTAGCCAAGCTGACCGTTTCCAGCCATGCGTCCTTGTTCTTGTAATATGAGACGAGAGGTAGGATAGCAACAACCGGCTGCCCATCAGTTGTACTTTTGTCCTTCTTGAGCCGGTATGCACACGGATCGCAGACGACCTTGCTCCAAATGACATCTGTCTCTGGATAGTTACCCATTGCCAAGGGATATGCAAGGATGGAGTTGCTGTGCGTAGGCGAGAAGTTTTCTGTCGTGGGAGAATGGGGAGGCTCAATGAATACCAGGTCGAGAACGTGTGCACGGCTTTCGCAGACGTCACACGCTCCCCTGAATCTCTCCTTGTCGTTCTTTGGGTACAGAAATCCGGGGACCAGAAGCAGCTTTTGTGGCACCGGAGCATCAAGCCCGAGCCCCTTGAGCTGAGTGGTTGTCTCTTCGCACATGGGTGAGGGACGGCGTTGGAGAATAGCACCTGCACGGGTGCTTGATCTTAGATTGGTCTCTAGACCATCATAGTCATAGTTGTGTGAGCACGACCGTTTTGCGGAATAAAGAACGGAAGAAGCATCCGACCTCTTCCGGAAAGACTCGCTGCGTAGGACCTTGGCTTGCAGTCGAGTATTTGACTCACGCAGGGCTTCCTGCGCTGCGGCCCTTTCGAGAGTGTCATCAGGAGCCGCGAGTCTCGACGCGACGTCTTTCAGCAATTGGGAATCTGTGTCGCCATCAATACTCGGGGCTTCGGCCTGGAGCTTTGCATCCACGTTGTCCAGCCAACGAGCGAGTTCCCCCGGCTCTGGCCTCTGGCCTTCGCTGTAAGCGAAATAGTCCTCATGCTCTCCTCGTTGCCGACAATTCTCTTTGACAGGCTCTCGCTGATGTTGACATCTTCGAACAGCTTTTGGAGACTAATAACGTCATTGTCCGCCAGAGAGAGCTCGTCCTTCTTAAGAGAAACTGGAGGAGGGATGGAAATGCGGGCGAGATTCTCGAATGAGACGTCGGGTAGTTGGTCCCATGTTGTGTGGTAGTCGAGCATCGGGTTGTTCCCGTCCGGTAGCAGTGATTTGAAGCAGCCCTTGGTCTGTAGGACATATGTCTTGCGAAGTTCGACATCTGTGTAAAGGAAGGCCACGTGGGGGCTGACGGCGAGAACCGATAAGCCCACTGAAATGCGACAATCGCTCGGCTTTTCCAATCTCTCGCCAAAGACACACACAATACAGGCCTTCCCGTGGATATTGTAGTCTGCAAGGTGATTGGCGAATCGGTGAACCAAATTAGGTTCGATCATTCCGTCTGTGAATAGCATCCAGCAGTCGGATTGCTGCAAGGAAAAGCGGCAATCGGGGTCTTCCAGGAAGGAATTGGGGTCGGTACCACCACCTGAATCGATGGTTTCGAGCTGGCGCAGGGACAGTGGCTTGCCAACTCCTGAATTCCATGACAGCACGGTGATGTTGGATTCCAACCTGCTGGGAATCAAGCTGCAGGCCTGCCGTATGGCGTCTTTTTCGACTTCCAAGATCTTGCCATACGTGCTGCCCGAGCAGTCCACGGCAATGGAGACTTTTGACTCTCGGAAGGGAATGAAATTGGAGTGCGGGTGGCTGACGCCCTTGAGGGACCCGGGGTCGTTGACATGTCCGGCGGCAGCCTGATTCGGCGATTCCGGGCGTTGATCGGCCATTGGGGGTTTGATAACGATGAAGACAATCGCAAGCGATTGAGATGACTCGGTCGGTGGTAGGAGAAGGTCTTGAACCACAGTGCGTTCAGCGTCATTCCTATCTGCATTAGCTAGCAAACAAAGCCCGCAAGCCCCTGCAGATCGTCAAGATGAACAGCCTCTCGACACAAACGACCATGGCCCCAGAGAACGAGGCGACACCAAAGCCCGGCGGAGGCAAGACCTCAAAAGATGGCGACTTCCAAGAAGAGCCTGAAGTACAAAAGCAACTGCCATACTCGACCTTTTACTCGCCCACCTGGACACTTCATTCGGACCCAGAAATGACGCCTGTCGCTACGACGATAGAATTCAGTAACAAAAACGACAAGTCCAGCCAAGTTGAAGAGTCAGACGGGCCGCAGAGAATGAGATCAACAGCAGACACCGAGTATTCGGACTACTCGACACGATACTAGCCATGAATCGAAGGCGTCTTTACATAGGAGGGTGAAGCGAAAGGATAAATTGATGACTTCAGAGAGAGAGACCTTCCTTGACGCGCATTCACTGACAAGACTATTCCCTTCACCGCTGTCGGACAAATATTGTGCTTTACCCGAGCTCTTCCGCTGCATGGGTGCACTCCGGGGTGCCGTGAGTCCGGAGTGATGATATCGTGACCATATTCCGCCATCTACCCCGCATTCCCCGCACCAACATCGTGAAAATACGGGCGGGGTCTGGAGACAGACGGGATGCTCTTCGCAGATCATATTCAGTCAAAAGTTTAAGCCGTTAACTGCGCATCGATTTGACAGAGAATGAGAATATGGTACTTATGCGCTGTAAACGGGGAGCACAAACCCAGCCAAGAGCAGACTAGCGACACAGCACTCCGAATAACGGATCCCTACAATGAACCGTTGATTCCAAAACTCCAGCGAACCATTCCAGCTCGGACAGCGTCTCGGCCGACGCCGAGAACAAGCTTCTCGCGCGGAGATTGATTAAGCGTGGCGGCGTCGTTCGCGGCGCTAACATGCAGCCGGTAGTTGGGGACGATGAACCAGGGTTGTGACCACGGGAGGTCGCGTCGTGCGGCGGCTCATATGTATGTCTCGATGAGGTCGGCCTGGGTCCGGAGGATGGAGTTCACGTACAGCCCGACAGATACGGGGGAGAGGTACAGACGCAGACTTGGCATCCGGAGGATGTCCTTCTCGCAGACTTGTCTCCACGCTTAACCTCGCTCTTTGCGCGCGTTTGCGTGTCCCGTTTGCTCACTCGAGCGTAGCGGCGCTGGGGGCGTCGGTCATGGTCGTGTGGGGTTCCCGCAATCGCGGAGGAGAGACGATGGGCCGGCCGCTGTGGAGGCTGTTTTTCGTACGTGGATGAGTGGAGGACAGAGGGCAAAGACGAGATATTGTCGTTGCATGGGGTGGCTGTCGACTTATCCGTCGTGACGGATTTCCAAAGGCGCCACTTAAATCGCGTGTTGTAGTCTGTGATTGCGGATTTGGATCCACACGCTGGCATCCGTCGGCGTTGCGATGGGGACGGTGTCCGACAGGATGCCCTTGCTAGTTCGGTGACGATATCTGTTGAAATTGACAATGAAGGATGGCGAAAGTGTAATCTTGGGAGCGAATCCGAGTATTGAATCATTGGATGAGGCACTGCAGCGGATTCTTTTCAGTCTATCTGCTTATGAGATGCTCTTTAGTGTTTCAAGCATCACAAGACATGCGGGATGACGTTTAGGTCACTGGTGACCAGGCTAGCAAGGCATATGCCAGTTTCATGAGAATACGTTGTTTATTTTGGAGATTTCGTCGGGGTTTCAGTCATGTGATATCATGAATGGGCGAGTTGGGACTCAGGGTTGCTCTTTACGTTGGATACCTAGCCACAGCCACTTTCTTATGTGCTTGGTGAAATTGGAATGTGCTTGATTCTGTGACTGCGAAGCCTTCACAAGAGAAGGCCTGGTGAAGTTCACCCCGCAAAGTCGAATTGATTTGTTGGCGCCAAGCTTTGAACGTCTTGGCTGCAGAGCTGTAGAGTTGAGGTTGAACGCCGTGTTTGAGAAGGGCTCCCAACTTTCAAAATTCCCACCTCCTTGATTGATCAATCTTGTGTCTATGTCACAAGCTCGTTCCAAACTTTCATTATATGGTCCTTCCTTTTCAAGTCAATGTCATCGACCTGTTCTCCCAGGCGCTGGCTGCCAAGTCCACCTTTTGAGACTCTTGAATCACAAGCCTTGACACTACAAGAAGACTGAGAAACATTGATCACCACCAAATAAACTTGAAAGTCACTGAGCTGACAGATTAATGGGCCAGAACACGATTGTTTCTGATTATTGACATGGACAATCGCTATAAATACGTATTCAAAGTAACATTCTCATACAGCGTTCAACATCCGGCCTACACCTTCACGTCACACTGACGCGTTGAACCATCATCCTTCGAGCAAAGACCATATCTGCTACCATCAAGCATCCATACCAAACACCCTTACAGAGTGTACCGGAACAGCGGGCTCTTGTCGCCCATCTCGATGAGCTGCTCCTCGGTGTACTTGGCCCTGACCTCGGCCTCGGAGATCTTCTCGCGCTTCGCATTGCCCCACTTGTAGCTGAGCTCGAGCAGCAGCGCAACAATCAGACCGCTGGCACCGAAGCCCAGCGACAGGCCAAATCCGGTGTAGTACTTGGGCTTCTCGCTGTCGAGGTACATGTAGCTACCGATAATACCGCCGATGTTGCCGACGCAGATGTTGAAGGCGACGCCGATGGCGCGGCGCGACGCCGGCGCCAGGTTGTTGGCCGCCCACGACGAGCCCGCCGGCTGGATCGGGTAGATACCGATACAAGTGATGATGACGCCCACCATGGTCGCCGGGATGTTACCAGCGAGGTCGCCCTTGAGCGAGATGACAATGGCGTAGCCGACGGCGATGAGGCCCGTCGGGATCGCGACGAAGGGCATGCGCCAGTAGTACCTGTCCGAGAGACGGGCGAAGAAGATGGCTGACACCGCGCCTGCGACGTAGGCAGGGACCGTCATGAGCTGCGCGTTGGTGTTGTTGAAGCCCATGGCCTTGGTGATGGTGGGGAGCGTAAATTTGGTGCCTGTTTCTGTCAGTTTTGCCTATGATAATATCAACATCTGGAAAGAAAGCTCACCGTAACTGCAAGCAGAGCAGGCCATCAGAGCCCAGGTCTGCATGTACAGCCTCCAGTTGGTCATGACGGCCCTGAGGTCGCTCCACTTGAACCGCTCCTCTTGCTTCTCATCCTTGAAGCGGCCGCCCTGCTTGATGAAGCGCTGCAGCTCGAGGAAGCGGATCTCCTCGGGCTCGAGCCAGCGGCCGCTCAGCGCGGGGCTGTCGACGAGGAAGAAGAAGGTCGAGGTGCCGAGCAGAACAGTGAAGGCGCCCTCCAGGATGAAAATCCAGCGCCAGCCCTCGTAGCCGCCGACGCCGTCCATCTTGGCAATAGCAGCAGCCAGCAGGCCCGAGAAGGCGCCCGAGAGCGCGCTCGTGCAGTAGAACCACGCGATGCGCGCCGCCAGGTCGCGCGGCATGTACCAGAAGGTGCAGAGGTAGACGGCGCCCGGGTAGAAGCCGGCCTCGAAGACGCCGAGGAGCAGGCGCACCGCGAGCAGGCCCGCAAAGTTCTTAACCACGCCGTGGCATATCATAATAACACCCCAAATCGTCACAAGGGTTCCGAGGTAGACTGACGGGCGGGCGAATTTCTTGAGGAGGATGTTGCTGGGGACCTCTGCGGGGTGTTAGCAACCAATTAGTTGATCGGGGGGGAGGCTCAACGCACCGAGAAGGACGTAGGGGACGAAGAATAGACTGAGGGCAATGTTCCATTGCACGCCGTCGAGCTTGAGGTCCTCAGCCAGACCCTCGATCTTGGCGTTGCCGATGTTGGCGCGGTCGAGATGGGAGATCAGGTAGAGCACCGCTAGCATGGGGACCAATCGGAGGTCGACCTGTTTAACTGGATTCATTAGAAATAGCCACGATTTGACATCACAAGAGCCTCACCTTGCGGATCGTCCGCTTGCGCTGCTCGTCGGAGAAGTTGGCGTAGAACTCGGCGTCGTCGTCGCTCAGGCCCAGCACGCGCATGTTGTCGATGGTGCGCACGACGGGGCCCTTCTCGGAGTCGGACTGGTTATCCTCCCGGTCGTCGACGAAGGCGATCTCCTGCTTGTCTGCGCCCGACATCTTGGCGGTTTGCCTGTCGGGTTCTCGTGTGAGGGTTGGTGTGTTGTAGACGTCGCACTCAGCCGTCAGTTACCTCCAACTCAAGTTAAGAAGACTCGAGGTAATGTAATCTTCGGTAGTGGAGGGTATCACTGTTTACGATGAAACCCCTAACTACACTGACTCGTACACGCACACGCATAGTCATCATTTCACTTACAGACCAGGGCACCTGTCCCACGGCTATGGTCGGCAACAAGAGGTCGGCCGAGCGGACAGCGGTCTTGAGGCTCACCAACAGATCTGTCTGTTCCTGCATCGCTTGGCCAACACCCGAGTCTCGCTGCCGAGCGTGATGGATGAGGATCCGACATGCAGGCCAGGCCCATCTTTCTGACGACTGCTCGCTGATAGCGGGCAAAACCGGTCGCGTTCAGGTCATCACGCAACGAGAGAAATCCGCCAGCTCTCCGCCCTCACCGGATCTTCCCCGGACGGCCACTGATCCAGCACTCGCGGGTTAATACAGCGACATGGCCCTCCCCATCAGCGCCCATTGGCTCCCCCGCCTGGGCGTGCTGCGGGGGCGGAGACCCCTGTAGCTTTAGCGCCTTGCCCCAGCCTCTCCTCCATTGTGCTTCCCCAGACAAATCCCCTCCGTTTTCCGTCGACTTCTGTCTCGCTCCTCTCTCTCTCTCTCTCTCTCTTTTCCGACCTTCCAACCTCCCTCGCGTCTGACCGTACGTTGTTACGTGCGTGTCCGTGTCTGGTCTTACACTGGAGCCCACGAGTCCGCCCCCGGCCATGGATGTCTCGGAATTCCGTCGGCCGCTGCCCGGCCCGGCCAGCCCGGCGCCGCCCGACGCTCACCACTCGTCCTCGACGGCGTCCGCTTCGAGCCCTCGAGCAGGAGGCGGCAGCGGTGCTGGTAGCGGAGGAGACTCGCGGAAAAGGAGCTTCAGCTCGGTCGACCACCAGTCGCCTCTCTCGGACGAGCAGCAGCAGCCACTCACCGGGGCCGCCGCCAACCGCCGCAAGTCCCAGAAGGTCAGCCGGGCCTGCGACTTTTGCAAGCAGCGCAAGGCCAAGTGCAGCGGAACGATCCCTTGCGACAAGTGCACCCGCAAGGGCCTGACGTGCGTGTACGACGCCAAGTACTCTCGTGGGAGACCGCCGACGCCGCCGCCGTCTGCCGCCTGGTCCGCGAGCTCCATCGCGACGTCTCACTCCGGTCCGGGGCTGGCTGGATCCGAGGAGCCTCCTGTCATGTATCAGACGACGGAGCCGGGTGGACGAACCGTTTCGGCGTCGCTGACACAGTCGCTGCGTGGACACACTCGCGATAGCCAAGGCCCGGCGTCGCGCGCGTCTCCCGAGCTCGGTATGGCGGAGATCCAGGGCCAGGTCTTCGACCCGACGTCGGGCGTGACCTTTCTGCACCGCGCGTGGAAGCGCCTGTCGAAGCATGAGAGTAGCATCGTACCCGACGAGCTCAATGCGTCGACCGAGAACCAGCCGCTCATGCTCGCCGGCGACAGGCCGCTGCCCGCCATCACAGACGAGGACGTCGCGAACCTGTCATTACCAGACTCGAAAGAGCTTCAGTACCTGTTGGCTCTCTACTTTGAGGTCTCCATCGCTACGTATCGCGTGTTACATCGACCCTCAGTCGAGGCCTGGCTTAAAATCATGGTGAACAACCTCCATGAGGGCAACCCCGTATGGCAGGGCATTGGCCGGGGAAAGGCCTCAGTCGTCCTCACAACACTGGCCGTTTCTACGGCGCATAACGAAAAGTCCAAGGGTTTCAATTCCCCCGAAGATGAGGCACTAGCACTGGCACGGGGCGACCGGCTGTTTTGCGTCGCGATGCAGTTGTCCGAACGTGAGACCGGCCTCCCCAGACTTGAATCAGCCCAAACCCGTCTCATCCAAGTCCTTTACCTCCTCACCACATCCCGTATGAACCGGGCATGGTACACCTTCGGAAATGCACTACAGATTATATCGGCTCTTGGCATGCATCGAAAAGCAGCCAAGAAGCGGCATCTTGCGTCTGGCAATTCCGATTACATACAGGCACAATGTCGCATACGGACATTTTGGACAGCCTATGTCCTCGACAAATATTTGGGTGTGATATTCGGCCGTCCGAGGCATTTCCATGACGACGATATTGATCAAGACTATCCTGACCGAATCGACGATGAGGAAATGACGGCCCAAGGGCCCATTGAGCGATTCGATGAGCATTCAGACTGCCATATCGATGCTTTAATATGCCACGTCAAGTGAGACTTCTGCCCCAGTGAGAATGACCTGAACTAACATCTCGTAGAATCGCGCAAATAATCGGAAACATCTCCAGAGAAGTCTACTCCATCAAGGCAATCTCGGAACAAGAACGAGTTGCAGCCGCACACCGCTTCAGCGAAAAGATCCACGAATGGCGCGCCGCCCTGCCTCCGCACCTGGGCTCCATCCGGCCCTCGATGCTGATTCCGAGTTTCCGCCGCCAAGCAACGGTCCTCAAGCTCGCCTACTCCCACGCCATCATGCACGCCAACCGCCTGTTCCTGCTGGGCAACCTCAGCTCCGGCAGCGGGACGCAGATCCTCGAGTGCATCGGCGCGGCGCGGACGGTGCTCGAGACGGTCGACGGCATGGCCGCCGAGGGCCCCATCTTCCACGCCTTCTGGTGGACGCAGTACGTGACCTTCTGCGCGCTGCTCGTCACGTACGTCTGGGACATCCAGCAGAAGCGGCGGGGTATTGTGCTCGAGGGCGACGGGAGGTCGAAGCACGCGAAGCTCATGGACCTCGCCGAGCGCTGCCAGACGCATCTCGCGCATGCCACGGCGTCCAACTCGCCAAGCCGCCGGTACGCCATCATCCTCGAGGAGTTCCGGACGGAGGGGCTGGGCCAGATGTCGCGGAAACACAACGGGGCCGCACCGTCACAAGCAGCAGCGTCCCGTCCAACCCCGGCTCGCTCCGCCGTTGTCTCTGCAGACGCCCAGGCGCCTCCGCCTCAGCCACACGGCAACGGTGCAGCGGCAAGCATGGATGGCGGATTTGACTTCGACTCCCCATACGGTACAGGATCGGGAGCCGTCGATCTCATCGGCCAGCACGAGGCGGATGCAGGGTTCCTCGGTTCCAACCTGCTGGACGAGTGGCAGACGACGGATTGGCTGGACCTCGACTCGTCGGCCTTCGGCCCCTATCTGGACATTGGCGAGAACCCACATGCATGGATGCCGGACATTGGCGGATGAACTTTCACAGTCTATAATAAATAAATAAAAAATGAACTCTAATTTTTATTTTATTTTATTTTGATACATTAAACGGTGAACTTTGTCAGGTTCTCCGGCCCCGTCTCCCTCGCCACGCGCTTGACCTCCTCCTCGCCCAGCTCCTGGAAGATGTCGAAGCCCCATCTCGTCTGCCAGTTGAAGCGCTTGTTCCTCTATGGGGAACCACTTGTCCGAGGGCTTGAATGCTCTGGTCTCATGTTAATACTGATTTCATAATGTGTGGCGGCCTGTGGCGGTGGTCTGTGGCGTACGGCCCTTCCGCCCCGCTGACTCGCCCAGCTGACTCGCCCTCCTATGCGCCCCTGAGCGCCTATATATAGATGCCACGCATTCTAGACCTAGTTTTAGGAGAATAGACGCTTCTGATGCCGTTTCCCACGAGCCCCAACTGTCACATAATGAGTTTCGAACAATACTTACACCGGCCAATGCATCAGGAACAAATCTAGATAATCCGTGCCCAGGTCCTTGAGCGTCTTGTCGACGCCGGACTCGACATCCTCGGGCTTGTGTTTAGTGTTCCACAGCTTGCCGGTGAGGAAGATGTCTTCACGCGGCACGCCGCTCTTGCGGATGCCCTCGCCGACCTCGGCCTCGTTGCGGTAGATGGCGGCGCAGTCGATGTGGCGGTAGCCGGCGCGCTCGACCTCGTGCGGCCCGGCCTGCCAGGTGCCGAATCCCACGGCGGGAAATCTTTGCGCCCGTGTTCAGGGTGAAGTGTGTGGTGAGAGGCATCTTGGGTAATAGATGGTGCAGGGATGATGGTTTTCCGTTCTTGGTGTGTAAGTGTAGTGGTGGTAAGGGGGGTATGCAAGGACGATGTGCCGGAACAGGTGACTTGATGAACAGGACAAGGAGACAATAAATTGCCTTCAGCCACGCTGCCGTCGACGCTCGACAATACGTGTGGCTCCTCAGTTGCTGCGCTATCATCGTGGGTGACGGATTCGTATCCGTTAGTCTGTCCACATCCCGGTCATCCACACCGAAATCCGTCAAACTCCGTCAAGAAATCCGTCATCTCGCCCCCCCCCCCCAACACCAGTGGAGAAACGGATTCAGGCACCCCACCGACGGAGACACCCTCCAGACCGTCTCCATCGCCACCAGTGCCCACTTGTTGGAGGCGTCAAGCAGGCTGGGGTCTCCGGATGGCGGGGAGGCGCATCACCGCCGCCGGAACAATGGCCGCCATGTCGCGTGCCGGGAGCCGTCATCAAACGCTCAAAAGAAAAGGTGGTGTGCTGCGTATCTCCTCACCGTCTACTTGAACGCACCACACCGTCCGCAGCGAGAAGCAGGGTAGCTGTTCGTCGTCGAAAGCAGTGTACTCCTCTCCTCTCTCTCACCTTGGACTTGGACGAACCGCCCACACCACAATGAGTCCCCCCTCAGTATACGGCCCCGCGAGCGCCGAGCTCCCGGGCTCCAGCCTGGCCGCGGACCCCCTCACCGCCGAGACCCCGGCGACAACCGCCGCCCAGGACTGGGACAACGATGACAGCACGCTCAAGACGGTCGACGAGCTGGTGCGCCGCCGCGCGCGGGCGAATCCCGACAGCGTCATCGTGTCGTACCCCTCGTCCGGCATCAGCTACGTCGACTACACGATGCGGCAGCTCGACGTGTTCGCGTACCGCGTGGCCAAGGCCTACGAGGCGCGCATCCCCAGCCGCCTCACCTCGGACGAGAAGCCGACGACGGTGGCCGTGCTGGGGCCGTCCAACTTTGAGTATTTGGTTACCATGCTGGCGCTGACCAAGCTCGGCCACACGACGCTTTTCCTGTCGACGCGCATCTCGCAGGAGGCCGTCGAGTCGCTCGTTACTGTTACGGGCGCCAAGTACCTGCTCGCCGACAAGAGGTATCTCGAGACGGCCGAGGGCGCCAAGCAGAACCTGCCGCATCTTGATGTTTTTGAGATTGCGAGCCAGTCGACGTTTGACTTCCCCATTGAGGTCCACGCTGATACTCAGCTTGACTATGGGCGTGACCTCTCGGTTGAGACGAACAACCTGGTTTACATCATTCACTCCAGTGGTAAGTTGACAAGATTATTCTGCCAGGGCTTGGCTAACATGTCCAGGATCAACCGGCTTGCCCAAGCCCATCTACCAGACCCAAAAGGCCTGCATCTCAAATTACTCCAGCAGCATGGGCATGAAGGCCTTCATCACGCTGCCTCTGTACCACAACCATGGCATCTGCAACTTCTACCGGGCCATCTTCTCCCCGAAATCCATCCACCTGTACAACGCAGACCTGCCCTTGACTCGCGAGCATCTCACCAGCATCATGCAAAAGCACCAATTCGACATCTTCTACGGTGTCCCCTACGCGCTCAAGCTGCTCGCCGAGACTGACGAGGGCATGGCTCTTCTGCGCCGACTGAAGATTGTCATGTACGGCGGCTCGGCCTGCCCCGATGACCTCGGCGACACCCTGGTCAACAACGGCGTCAACCTCGTCGGCCACTACGGAGCGTAAGCACTTCTTTTTCAATTTCTTCACGCGAATACACTCTAACACATTAACAGAACCGAAGTTGGACAACTAATGACATCGTTCCGTCCCCCCAACGACAAGGTCTGGAACTACGTCCGCGTCCACGACAAGCTGGAGCCGTACCTCAAATGGATCCCGCGCGGCCCCAACCTCTTCGAGTGCTGCGTCCTCCCCGGCTGGCCGTCCAAGGTGGCCACGAACCAGGAAGACGGCTCCTACTGCACCAAGGACCTCTTCGAGCCGCACCCGACGATCCCCAAGGCGTGGAAGTACATCGCCCGGCTGGACGACACCATCGCGCTCGTCAACGGCGAGAAGTTCAACCCCGTGCACATGGAGGGCACGATCCGCTCCAACAAGAACGTCACCGAGTGCGTCGTCTTCGGTGTCGGCCGCCCCTCGCTCGGTGCCCTCGTCGTTCCCGCCCCGAGCCTTGCCGGCAAGAGCGAGGAGGAGGTGCTGGAGGTGGTATGGCCCGTCGTCGAGAGCGCCAGCCGCAACGTCGAGGCCTACGCGCGTGTGTCGAAGAACATGGTCAAGCTGCTGCCGTACGACTGCGAGTACCCCCGCACCGACAAGGGCAGCGTCATCCGTCAGGCCTTCTACAAGCGGTACGCGGCCGAGATTGACGAGGTCTATGACAAGGCGGATGCTGCTACTGGAGATCTGAATAAGATGACGGCTGACCAGCTGAAGGAGTTCGTCCGCCAGGGGCTGCTCCGGGCGCTCAGCAAGAAGGTCGAGCTGGACGACGACACGGATTTCTTCCTCCTCGGCCTCGACTCGCTGCAGGCCATCCAGATGCGGTCGGACATTCTGCGGACGGTGGACATTGGCGGCAACAAGCTTGGCCAGACTGTCGTTTTCGACCACCCGTCAATCAACAAGCTGAGCTCGTACCTGTACAGCCTCGGCTCGGGCGAGGGTGTGCAGACGGATGTCCCAATCGAGAGCCAGATCAAGGAGCTCATTGACAAGTACGACACATTTGCGACTCCTGAGTCTGCTCCTAAATCATCCATCGTATGTCAACCCCCTAATGTCCACCTGAGATCACGATAACTGACAAACGTAGGCTGTGACCGGCACCACCGGCTCCCTCGGTGCTCACGTCGTCGCCAAGCTGGCTGCCGACCCGACCATCGAGACCATCTACTGCTTCACCCGCGCCAGCTCCGACGCCGACGCCGCCCGCCGCGTGAAGAGCTCGCTCATCCAGCGCCGCGTCTACCACAGCCTGCCCGCCTCCTCACGCAGGAAGCTCGTCGCCCTAGCCACCGTCCTCGCCAACCCCAAACTCGGCCTCTCCGAAGACACCTACCGCCAAGTCAAACAGGACCTCCGCCTCGTCATCCACTGCGCGTGGTCCGTCAACTTCAACATGCACCTCTCCAGCTTCGAAAAGGGCAACATCGCCGGCGTGGCCCACCTCATCGACCTCTGCAAGTCCGCCGACTCCTCCCCCTCCGCCTCCTTCAACTTCTGCTCCTCCGTCAGCACCGTCGCGCGGTCCACCACCATCCCCGTCCCCGAGGCCGTCCCGGACTTCGAGTGGGCGCAGGGCATGGGTTACGCGCAGTCCAAGTGCGTCGCCGAACACCTCTGCGCGCGCGCGTCCGCAAAGTCTGGCGTCAAGGCCCGCGTGCTCCGCATCGGCCAGATCGTCGCCGACACCCAGCACGGCGTGTGGAACGCCACCGAGGCCGTGCCGATGATGCTGCAGACCGCCATCACCGTCGGCGCCCTGCCGAAGCTGCAGGAGACGCCCTCGTGGCTGTCCGTCGACACCGTCGCGCAGGCCGTCGTCGACATCTCGACGTCTGATGCGGAAGGTGTGTTTACGAATGTTGCGAACCCGCGCATGTTCAGCTGGACCGACGACCTGCTCCCCGCGCTCCGGGCTGCTGGGTTGCAGTTTGACGAGGTCGAGCCGCGCGAGTGGGTGCGCCGTTTGCGCGAGTCGAACCCGGACCCGACGGCAAACCCGCCCATCAAGCTCGTCGACTTCTTCGCGTCCAAGTACGACAAGGACGAGTTCGCGCCGTCGAAGACGTATGTCACTGACACCGCGTGCGCGCTCTCCCCGGCCCTCGCTCAGGCACCCGTCCTGGACCAGCAGCTCGTCAACAACTTCGTGCGCTACTTCAAGGCCAACGCCTGGAGCCAGCAGAAGAAGGCCGAAGGTCCCGTCAAGACGGTGATCATGGTCGCCGGGCCCTGCGGTAGCGGCAAGTCGACCCTCGCCACGTCGCTGGCATCATCCCTGAAAGTCCCCTTCGTCGAGGGCGACTCGCTGCACTCCAGGGCCGCCGTCGAGAAGATGGGCGCCAACCTCCCGCTCACGGATGAGGACCGCGCCGCGTGGCTGGGCCGCATCGGGAAGAGGGCAGTCGAGACGATCGAGGAGCTGGGCTACGACGCCGTCGTCGTGAGCTGCTCGGCGCTGCGTAAATCCTACCGCGGCACGCTCAGGGACGTCGTGTCCAAGTATGAGGGCGCCAGAATCGTGTTCCTTGACCTGCAGTGCGAGGCCGAGACGCTGGTGAAGAGAATGACTGAGAGGAAGGGCCACTACATGCTTGCCAGCATGGTCGAGAGCCAGGTTGGCGTTTACGAGGCTGCCGGTCTGGATGAGTTGGACGTCTTCCCCGTCGAGGGCGAGGGCAAGCCGGAGGAGGTCTTTGAGGAAGCAAAGTGGTTGCTTGGCAAGATCGGTTTGAACTGAGCGGATATTTCATGATATTGTAAACTTGGCTTTGGCGTACGGCATAGGACTGGGTTGTTCAGATTATCGTATCATTTCTCGGCGATTAAAACAGTAAAGATCAATACAAATGGTATTTAGACTCCTTCTTACTGCAATGCTCCCTGCGATATGCTCAACTCTCATTCACTTGAGATCCCGCCTCAGCCGCCTCCGGAACCGAATACTCGCAGCACCTACACCACGCCGTCTGGTGCGTGTGAAGAGCCACACTCTCCAAGCTCCCGTTGCCCTCCCTCTCGGGGATAGTCTGCGTAAAGTACCCGATCCCGGCACAAGCATGCTTCTTCTCGTTGAAGCCCCGGTGCTTCCAGAAGAGGGTGGGACACCGATCGTACGGCCTATGAGTCTTCCCGTCGGGACACCCCCAGGCCCAGATCTTGGAGCACGAGTGGCAGTAGTAGAGATCCCTGCGGGTGCCGTCGCCGAGGTCCCTCAGGAGGGTGAAGAGGAACAGGTGGCGGTCGCGGCGGGTGAGGCGGCGCAGCGTGCGGTGGAAGAGGAGGGCGTAGAGATCCTTGCAGGCGAGGGCCAGGCACAGCGCGGTGTCCTTGGGGAGGTGCGAAGAGATCTCGAGGACGACATCCGGTATTTGTTGGAGGAAGAGGGGTATTTTTTGGGGGCCGACGGAGAGAGTTTGTGGAGAAGATGAGGCCGGCACGGAGGCGGCCTGCGAGGCAGACATTGCAGGCGTCGCGATAGGCCTCATCGGGTTTGTTGCCGAGTTCGTTGCTGGTGATGGGGGAAGCGGTTTCCTCGCCGGACCGTTTTTGTTTCTAGGGCACGGCCGGCGGTCCGAGGCGCCCTTCTCTCGATCGATGGCTGGGTGGTCTGTGTCGCTGCGTGACGTGGGCTTCACACGTGTGCTTTGACTCGGACTTTGCGACGACTGAGGGCCCGAACGCATGAACGCAACGGTGGGAGCGTTTCCGAGTTACCGGTCCCACGGAATCCCATCGCAGCCACATGGGGATTTCAACCATTTTAGTAGAGATTCCGATAGAATGTGGCGTTACTTCTCGAAGTCTTGGTTGTAAGATACTGTATGAGTGGCTGGCATCTTTGGATAGTCCTCCAATGGAACTGTTACTCGTCGTTGACTCCACATGGAAGCCTTCTGAACCCCGGATCGCCACTTAGAATTGCCAAATCAAGCCTTGGAGCGACACTGATATTATCTAAGAAATACCGTGTTTGAATAACAAAGTCGTCTTGCTTATCGCATGCTTGGTTCATCATGATGAAAGCCGCAGTGGTGGCCCTTTACCCAACTTATAGGTACGCACGGAGGTGGCCTAGCTGGCATTCAACGCAATCTCATGATTTTTAATTGTTCTCATCCTAAGACTAAGACGATTTATCCAATGTTGTTGTTGTTGTATTTAACGCCATGCCGGCAAGGGCGTAGCCCTTGCCGCAGACCTCCCAAGGGGTATGTGGTGTGGAGAGCCGTGGGCTCAGACTACCTACTCTATAGTACACAGCCCTTATTAGTATCCTCCAAATCTTACCTACTGGCTACTATGTGTTCAATCTGTCCTTGGATCCCGCTGGTTCCTCTACTTCCTTTACTTCCTATCTGGTCCCTTTAGTAGAGTAGGTTGGTTGTTTTAAGGCCCAGCCGGAGGCTGGCCCTTAGTAGTGTGAGTAGATCTGTCGAATCCGCTGTGCCAAGTGCCCAATCCACTTCCGGCGCGCTTGAAGGCCGTGCAAGGCGTGGAATAATAACGGACCGAAATGCGCCCTTAAACCAGTCACTTTAAGGGCCAAGTTCTCCCCTGAATAATAAGGAGAATAAGAATATTTACACACAATTGAATATATCACAAATTGACCCTTAAATCCGACAAGATCTTCTAGAAGAAGCCTATTATATGCAGGAAGGCCTCAAAGCCTTTATAGTTGGTGATTAGACCCTTAATGTTACGGGCTGATGCCCACGATGGCCTAAGCTTTGCCTGAGGCGTTAACCAGCATCCAACAAAAGAGCCCTCCGGTCAAAGGGGCCTCCGATCAAAGGGCCTCCGGTGACCTCCGGCGCCCCACCAGAGGTCCCCTTTGTTCTCCAGCAGTATAGATTCCTACACCGCCCCCCTTGCGAGGAACTTCCTCTCTTTTGCTCCTTAGCTTGAAGTAAACAGTAATAGAGCACCTTAAGGTCGAAAACACCTAGGCCTAGCCCTTCGCATACTTTAAGCTTAGGATTACAACTTTACTATAATACTGGGTTAAGTACGGCTCCCCACTGGTTAAGTAGAAAGGAGTATAAGTTGAGCGTGGTTCTCTGCGAAGAACGACACTCCTAGGACTCTAATAGGTTAACCATTAGTTCCTAGAAGAATAATTGAGATAACCTAGTCGCCCCGATGGACGCTGCTATACCCCCGATGCTCCATAATGAGCTAATTATGGAAGAGATGTTGAACACTACTTTAGGATCCCTATAAGCCTAGATAATAGAGATTAGTGAAAAATTAGAGAAGAGTTAGAACTAAAGGTTAATGACCTCTGGGAGTGAAACCCTTTGTACTCCTAGTGGTATCCGTACCGATACCCCACCGGTGTTTATTAGTGAATCGACTCGCCGGAAACCTTTACTTAACCCCCCGAAGTTTTCGGGTAAATAAAAAGAATACACCCCTTAAGTGTAATAAATAAGAGATAAGATTTTAATAGATCGCCCTTTTTACCCTATAAACTATGAACTTTAGTACTTAGTTAATTTATATTTAAAAGTTGGTCCCTAATAAGTAATTAATACCTTTTATATTACCGGAGGACCTAATAGAATTAGAAACCCCGAGGATTTTATATATTACCTTAATTATACTTATTTAAATTTGAACACCTAATTCTGAGCTGTTGCTTGACTATAGATTCTACGCTAAAAAGAGAACGAGAGTTTTACGATATTCTTACCTAAGTTTAAATGAATAATAGTCGACGTTAATGGTAGTAATTAGCCTATTATTGTATAAATATCACTCTTAGAGGTAACTTTAACCCCTTTATTAAAGGACCGGCTACTCATAGTTGAACTTCCTAAGGACTACTTAGGCTAGCTTACCTGAGTATAGGATATTATTTAGAAGGTTGAACGGGCCTTTAGATATAATTACCCTTAAAGGTCCACCCACTCCCCCGCTGTTTATCCGAAGGATAACGATGGAGACGTTATTATGATGGGAGTGGTTCGGTTTATAGGAGCTAAGAAGATAACTATTATTAGACCCCGGAGAAATTCTAACTCCTCTATGGATAATAACCGTTCCTAATAAAGAAACCCGGAACGCAATAAGGATCACCGTAAATACTTTAAGTATAAAGAAAAAGGATACTTTACACGGAACTACTAGAAGAAGGCCGAACGCCGCTAATAGGCTAACTAGCCCCTTATAGCTAAAACTTGCCTAAAAGGAAACGCAAAAGAAGAAGATTAATTAATGACCCCTAGTTTAAGTGATGAGTATGAATTAAGAAAAGAATAACTCTAGGATAAAGTCGGGCCCCGGAGCCCACTAAGGAGCAAGTGAAGGGATAGAAGAAACACTAAAGGAGCCAGCAGTAGCAGGGCAAGTAGTTTATAATTATAAAAATCAGAATTAATAAAGGACACTTAACTAATGCCCTAGTGGACACCGGCTACGAAGTCTATACTATAGTTAACCATTCCTTTGCACAACACCTCTAATTACCACTTATTAATATAATAAAACGCCCTATAAGAGGTTACATAATAAGTGGCCCCTCACCGAGTGGAAACTAGGGAGTAACCGTGATATAAATGGAAATTAGTGGTTATACACAACGAGTCTACGTATATGTAGTAGACAATTTAGAACCGGATATATTTTTAGGAAATCCCTAGATAGTTTAGAATAAGGTGAAGTATAATACTAGTACCCACTAGTTTACTTATAGGAAAAGAAGAGTAAGAGTATACTTTTCTAATAAAAAAGAGCCCAAAAACATATTAGAGATACATCGGGCTAAACTATTACTAGTAGTACCGTTTATTATAATTTACTATATAACATAAAAAAGAAGATAAAAAGATAACCAGAGATTACTAGTTGCTATTATGGTAACCAGCTTATAAGATATCGAGAAGGCTCTTATAAAGCTGGAACCATAAAAATAGGAAGACATTTCGAGGTTAGTATTAGAATGGGTGTATAAGGAGTTTAGAGACTTATTTAATTTAACTAAAGTATACCTAGTGCCCCTTCACCGACTAAGTATGGACTATGTAATCCCTTTAGAGATAAGGCCAGAAGGGAAGGAGCCCTAACTCCCTTGGGGACCTTTGTACGCTATGTTAAGAGAAGAGTTATTAGTACTAAAAAAGATATTTAACGACCTACTAGATAAGGGGTTTATTCGAACTAGTTATTTGGTAGCCGGTGCCCCCGTATTATTCGCTAAGAAGCCAGGAGGTGAATTAAGATTCTATGTTAATTATAAAACTCTAAACACTATTATAAAAAAGGACCGTTACCTACTCCCACTAATATTAGAAACTTTTAGTAAAATAACTACTACTAAGTGGTTTACGAAGTTTAATATTATAGTTATTTTTTATAAAATACGGATCGCCGAAGGAGATTTGGAGAAAACTGCTTTTAGAATAAGATACGGGCTATTTAAGTGGGTGGTCTACTCTTTTAGGCTCACCGGTGCCCTAACAACGTTCTAATAATATATTAACATTTCCTTATAGAAATTCCTAAACGATTTTATTATAACTTATATAAATAATGTCCTTATTTACATTGGTGGTTTAAAGAGGGATTATAAGAAGAAAGTACGAGTAGTTCTTTAGGCCCTAGCTAAAGCCGGCCTAAACCTAAACCCGAAGAAGTGCGAATTCTGCGTTAAGAAGGTGAAATACGTCGGCTTTATTATCACTATGGGAAAGGGTTTATTATGTGATCCCAATAAGTTAAAAACTATTAAAGAGTAGTTAGTCCCTAGGTCTTTTAAGGGTATACAAAGTTTCCTAGGTTTCACCAACTATTATCGCATATTCATACTAGGGTATAGTAGGCTAGTGGAGCCCTTAACCCGATTAATAAAAAAGGGGGTAATCTTTTATTAGGGAATAACTTAAAGAGAAGTATTCGAAATACTAAAAAGGATATTCATAAAAGAGCCGTTCCTATGGAAATTTAACCCGGACAACGAAATACGCATCGAAATAGATTACTTAAGTTTCACTCTAAGTAGTATATTATTATAAAAGGACCTAAAGGGTCACTAGAGGCTAGTTGGGTTCTACTTATAGAAACTCTCGTTAGCAGAGTATAATTACCTAATCCACGATAAGGAGCTTCTCATAGTATTCACTTATTTATAATCTTAAAGGGCTGAACTCCGTAATATTCAGTATTTCACTATCCTAACGGATTATAAGGGTCTAAAGTATTTTATAAAAAAATAACACTTAACTAAGAAATAAAGTTACTAAGTAGAAGAGTTATCCTAATACGATTTTAGGATTAAGTACCGGCTAAGAAAAGAAGTGATAGTACTTAATGTATTATTAAGAAGGGAGTAGGACGTCCCCTAAGGATAGGATGATAAGAGGGAAAAGGGCTGGGTAATCCAAATAATTCCCGACTTTATATAACTAAGCTGTACTCCACTTAGTGACCCTCGAATTAAACGAATTACCGAAGATACACTAGAAATACCATAAGCCGTTGTTTTTAACACTAACTCTATACTATAAGCCCTTTAGGATAGAACTATAAAACCCAATGGAGTATACTAAGTTACTTATTTAATAATAAAAAAAAAGAGGAGAAGCTTCTCACCAAAGCTTAAGTTAAAGGTTTAAATCGCTGAATATGAACTCGATAGGCTGGGAAGATTAATATAGAGAGATTAATTATGGGTACTGGGGGGGGGAAAATAACGACGACCACCTAAATAAATTATAAAGTAAGATTATATAAAAGTATTACGACTTATACACTAATAGCCACCTAGGACAGAATGGTACATTAGTAATAATAAGTAAATAGTTCTTCTAGTTAGGCTAGTCCTAGATAGTTTAGAGGTTTATACGAAATTGTAATACTTATAGAGGGATATACATCTGGAGGTAAGTTAAAAAAGGGTTCCTTAAACCCTTACCGGTGCTTACCCGTATTTACTACGACTTATTAATGGACTTTATTACCGACCTTCCTTTAATAAAAAGGAAAAAAGCCCGATATTTATGGGTTATTATGGATAGGTTATCAAAGAACCCCACGTTAGAAGAGATGGAGATTATGGACACTGAAGTTTATACTCAGTAGTTCCTCTCCTATTATTATAAGTTCTATGGAATACTACGAATAATAATTAGTAACTAAGGATCGAATTAGACGAGCCGATTTTAGAAGGAATTCTATAAGTTAACCAGTATAAAACAACTACTAAGTATTACTTACTACCCGTAAATAAATGGAGGGATAGAACACTTTAATTAGGAGATCCAAGTAATTCTCTGCGTATATATAATATACACCTAAGACAATTAGGGGGAATTACTACTCAGCGTACAGTTAGCCCTTAGGAACTAAACGAGTACTACTACGATGATATCCCTATTTTTTATAGAGTATAAATACTATATTAACCCTTTACTAGTAGTAAAAGGAGATAATTAACTAAAAACGAATTAAAAGGAAATAGTAAAGTAATTAGTCTAAAGGATAAAGGACGTTATAGAGTTTGTTTAAGCAGCAATAATAGCTACTTAACAGCGAAGCGAAGACTCTACGAACTATACTAGGGGACCAGCTAAGTAGTATAAGGTTAAAAATAAAGTATAACTAAACGTCGCCAACTACTTATCCCCAAAACTAAGTAAGAAATTAGTGTAATTTTACTATAAATATAAAATTACACAAATAATCTTAGTTTACATAGTAAAGCTAAGTATACTAACCGGTATTTATCCACACTTTTACGTAGACCTCCTTTATAGGGTAACTAGTGACCCGTTACTAAGGTAAAAAATAACTAATAAATAACTACCCCTAATTCGTAATATGGACGGAGATCCTGAATAGCTTATGGAAAATATATTAGCGGCAAGGTGGTAGCTGGTGGGTAGAGAGCACCGTCGCTAAGCCCTAGTTAAATAGCAAGGTTATGTGGAGTTAACTTAGGAATTTGTGGAAGTAATATTGGAGATAGAGGTTTTAGATAAGTATGAACGGTGGTATAGAGAAATTAATATAGTGGATGGGGACCTAGTATACACCCCGAGAAGACGTCGAAGGGCAGCAAATTAATAACCACTAGTACACCAGCAGAACACCAGTAGGGAGGGAGGGGAGAAAGGAGGGGGCATTTGTTACGGGCTGATGCCCACGATGGCCTAAGCTTTACTTAAGGTGTTAACCAGCATCTAATAAAAGAGCCCTCCGGTTAAAGGGGCCTCCGATCAAAGGGCCTCCAGTGACCTCCGGCGCCCCACCAGAGGTCCCCTTTGTTCTCCAGCAGTATAGATTCCTACACCGCCCCCCTTACGAGGAACTTCCTCTCTTTCGCTCCTTAACTTGAAGTAAACAGTAATAGAGCACCCTAAGGTCGAAAACACCTAGGCCTAGCCCTTCGCACTTAAAGTATCAATCAAAGGAGCTTATAGGTCTTATAGGCTCTAATAAACTAGAAGGGTGGAGAGTAAGCTACTATTACCTCTTTATTAGGGGTTTTTAATAATAAACTAAGTAGTCTACTCCTTTTACTTCCTTATATAAACAGATTAATAGGGTTTTATTATAATTAAAATGTTAATAATATTATTTGAAGTCTCCGTGGCCTAATTAGGCTATTAGGAGATAGTATAGGGTAGCTTATAATAGGGCTAGTTTAGAGGGGTTAGATAAGGTGGCCTTAAGTCCTAATTAGATGTATCGATCTGTTGCTTCCTTATATTACTATTGTGTATATCGGGCCTATATTCGTTTTTCAGTGAGTTACTTAATCCCTGTTAGGGTTGCTAGTTGGCTTAAGGGTACTAGGAGTGTTGTGCTCTGCTTAGTTAGGTGGTCTACTTCTGTCGAATCCGCTGTACCAAGCGCCTAGTACGCTTCCGGTGTGCTCGAAGGCCGCGTGCAGCGCGGAATAATGATGGGCCGAAATACGCCCTTGAACCAGCCACCTTAAGGGCTAAGTTCGCCCCTGAAGAACAGGGAGAACAAGAACAATTACACACAATTAAAGATATTACGAATTAACCCTTAAATCCGATAATTAATAGTCTAATACGTACTAAAAATAGCTATTAAACTAAACCCTACTTACAACCACTATTCCTATGCGAAATACCCACTTAATAATAATAATAATAACCCTTATTATAAAAATCGCCCTTTAGATAATTAGAAATTAGGTCTTTTAGTTTAACTAATTATAATCCTAGGTGAAAACCTATAACTTATGAGACACCATAGATCCATCGGTTGAGCACTCTGAGAACACCAGAGAAGAAACCTATAAAGAGATTACTCAAATACCGGAGCGGCCAGCAATCTCCGACCACCCAAAAGCACTCCGCTGAAGGGCCAGAAGTACCTCAGAAAGTAGCGCAACTTAGGAACCTAACAAAGTATTCATCCTAGGCCCTGAAGTGTTTATAGAACAAGCTCACATTCTCAAAGACCTATCCCCTATAAACCTCGCTTTATATAAAAAATAACGAATAAAATACAATAATAACTATAGATATTACACTAAATAAATAAAAAGTGTATATGTATTTTAGAATTAGTTCGGAGAGATTATTACTCCGAACTTTTTTAAGTATTATTATATTATGGATAAGGGACTTAATAAACAAATTTTTAAATTATAAACCCATATTAGAGGTGCATTATACGAATACCAAATAAACATAGTAGAAGTATATTCCAAAGTCTTAAGCCATCTAAATAAGAAGAGATTTATTATATAAAAGGATACCAAGGACTGGATTGGCTGCTAGGAAAGCGCTCTCCATAAAGCTTAGGTTATAGACGTCCTATAAACCAAATATTCAAACACTTAGTTTCCAGAGTTCATACAAGCCCTTAGTGGAAGCCTTATTAAACTATGGATTCAAGCCTACTAGTTAATAATCAGAACCAAAACAATAAACAACATACTTACACCAGGTAAAGTCCTCACTAAAACTCAATAAATCCTCTACTAAATAAAGGATATATAAAAAACTAGACGAGGAGTATTTAGACCTATAACAATAACCAGTGGACCGGCCAGCAGCGATAATAAACCACAACAAATAAGGACTTAACTATGAAAAACTTGTGGTGGAGGTCTTAGAGGCCACGGAAAGGGTAACGGGAAGAGTAAAGATAAATAACGTGGTTCATCATCGAGCGGGACACCATCATCGACCAGGACACTTTTCCCACCTTTATCACTAATAACTTCCATATCTCAACTAAAATCAATTAAATTAATTATAACTACTCAGAATTACTTAAACTACTTATTTCTATAACCTCTAAACAGGTTCTTATGTTATAGCCGGTCTTACAATAAATACCATAATATCATAAACTTATCCGATAACACTTTAATGACCCCTCGTTTTCCTCCTTTTTACGCCCTTCCTCTTTAATAATACCCTTTTCAACTATAATATCCTTTACCTGAGACCCTTCTAATACCCCTCTATCCTATAATTTAGTTCTTTTAGTTGTATAACACTTATTAAGGGCTGTATTTGTATTTCGAAAATAGCGTAGCTCTTCCTCTATAAGGGTAACTACATAGGAAATATATTATAAACCTTTTAAAAGCTTATCGGTAACTTTATAAATTAGTATTGGTGAGCTTCCCTGATGTTTATAGATTCTTTCCTTTATAACTGAAAACTGAGAAATAGCCTCGTTAATGGTTTGAGGTGTTTTAAAAACCTAAGGGTTGGGTAGCCTGATAGGGGTGTTTGGGGTTATTGGTGTTTGTAATTGTATATTTAACTTAGAAAGGATAGTTTGAGGGTTATAAGGAATAAGCCTAGCTCCTCTGAAACCCCTATGGACGTTTTCCTAGGTAAAGGTTTAAAGGAATGTGGCCTTAAATATGAGGAAGAACTCGGGTTTAGTGATATAAGTAATCCAGGCTTTAATAAAGTACTTAATCTGAGAGCTATATCTCAACTTCAATATATTATAATAGTTAACGTTAAGAGGTTAGGTTAGATGTGATAAATAAGTAGGTAAGTAAATAATTATAATCTTATTTTCTTTATAATACTCCTCTGTGGTGAGTTCGTATGCGTGTACGAGGTGAAGTAGGAGAAGAAGGCTTAATTTATTTATTATTTGGTGGGTGTGTCCGGTAGAATAAATAGGCCGGGTCGGGGGCCAGGACGTTACGTGAGTGCTGACTCAGCTGAGCATAGCTCCTAGACGTTTTGGTGGCCTAGTATGCTTGCGATACACCCCCTAATTGCGCTACTGGGGTAATTGCTTATATCGAAGTAACGGCCACCAGGCTCTTTTATATGTGTTCTAAATTAAATAATTTAATTAGAATAATAACTCTAATTAATTTAAATAAATTCCCTTGTTTTATAGTAGTCGTAGTATCTGTGTTGTGTTGTTGTTTTTTGGGTTTTTGTATTTGCCCTTTTTTGTTGTGATGTGGTTAAAAACTATGGTATCCGGGGTAACGCGTGTATCTCGGCTTGTGAGAGAGGTCGTTCCTAATTGTTATGTGCCCTATACTCCCGATGATTTGTAAGTGAGGTGTGCGCTGGTAGTTAAAGGAAAAACCTTTCGTTGCTCGTTGTTTTTGGAAAACTTATTTTTTTTAGATTTTAATAAACCATTTTTTGTACGTATTTTCGCTGCGTTTTCGTCCCCTATAACCCCTAATAGTTGATTTTTTGTGTAGATCTACTGATTTAATATTGTTGTTATGCTTTGCGTCGGTAAGTATTCCCTTTTTTTATGTTTCCTTATTTTCCGTATTATTTTTTTAACGGTTATTTTTTAGGTTCTATTCTTAAGGTTAGCGGTAAGAAGTCCGGTTGCGCTTTGCGCCTCACGCTCACTAGGGGTAATGCTCGTATGCCTACTAGGAGTATGGTTAGTCTCGCCGTCGCCTTGCCCTCCGAGGTTCGTTAGATGCGCTCCAACGCTCGCCATGAGTGCTCCCTTTTCTCTGCGCGTGTTGCCTCCGTTGCCCCCACCCCCGCTCTTGCACCTACTCCCGTGCTCGTAGGGGACGACGAGGATAACGAAGGTGATGAGATGTAGTTGGTCCCTGTCCCCTTAGGAGGTGGGTCCTCCGACCCCTTTACCACTACTCCTAAGCCCGAGGAGAACTCCGCTGTTACTGGTGTGCACAAGGAGGAGGTGGCCACTAAGGGCCTGGAGAACGATATTCCCTGCTTCGCCTGTGTCCGTAGTACTCTCCGGGATAAGAAGTGTAAGGACGAGGAGAGTGTAGAGCTCCGTTGCTACGCTTACGTATGTATATGCGTTACTAAGTGCTAAGAGTGCTACTATGGCCGCTGCGTTAACTATGGTACGGTCCCTAAGGCCACTAAGACCACGGTTTTAGGCCTTTACCGTATCTTCTAGGACCCTAACGCCAATAATACCTTAAAATTTTGTATACTAGTTCAACTAGTATTTATATTAATAGTTTCTAAATGATTTAGTGTATGCGTTTTATTGTGTACTTCCTCTTCGACGAGGAAGAGGAGGAGGTCGTTGTCCTGGACGACGATGCGGAGATAGAGGACGAGTCCTCCTTTCTTTCTCCGGTGCCCGCTGCCCCTAAGGTCGTACCTAAAAAGGGCACCCCTAAAAAGGTAACTACTAAGAAGTTTATTAACCGTATCTCGTCTCACTACACCTCCTAGGTTATCGTTACCTCTATTATGCCCACTATTACTATTATTAACGAGGTTGTTAGTGGCTACGAGGTCTATTTTACCTTTGTTCACGGCTTCTTTAAGCCCGGCTTCGAGGAGGCCTATGTAGTTATTTACCGTACTTTCCACCCTAATTAGGGGTTATACTCGCTTTTTGTACCCTTTAGGACTTCTAATACTCGTATTTTACGCCTAGTTATATGTGTATAGGGGCTTTATACCTAAGAAAAGTTCTTATTTTACTGTGCTAGTGGCGCGTATAGCTTGTAGGCCTAAATATAACTATTCTTTATTTTTTATTACTTCCCGTGCTCGTTATAACTAATCTCTGTGTATTATAGAAGTTAAAAAAACCTCTAAAGTACTTAAACTTTGCTTTTAAGAGTATTTTGGTGAGTCCATTTGCGGGCATCAGGTTTATTAGTATATAAACCACATTAAACTTACCCTTAGTGTATTCTTATTTAAGTTATATATTATGAATATTTACGTACCTTAAACGGGTTAATATCCGTTCTTTTTTGCTTACTATAAACCTTATGGTTTGCTAATTATTATAGTAAATCCTTTAAACGTCTCTAAGGTTAAGTAAAAGGTCCTTAAAAAACTTTTAAAGAGTGATCGTTTTTCTAATAGTATTTAAGAGACTTAGAAGTTCTGCTTTGGTGGTGGATATTGTGATTATCGCTTGTTTAGTGGCCTTTTATATAATAGGTCCACTAAAAAGGGAAATTATGAAGTTCTGTGAGGAGCGTTTTATTACCTCGTCGTCTGTGAATGAGGTGTTGCCTGTAATTAGAAGTATTTGAGTGTCTCTTTTACCCCCTACGCTACTATAGCTGATGGTAAGGTAGTGTGTGCTAAAAAGGTAGCGAATGGCCTGATCTGCGGCTATGAGATACTTTGGAGAGGGGTTTATTAGGAATAAGGAGAGTTTCGTTATTGGATATGTAGTGTTTTATAACGTTTTATGAAGTGCTGGTAACTGCGTTTTTTTGGGTAAGGTTATTTTCCTCCTTTTGTTTATATATCCCGAGGGCCTCGAGGACTGTACTTGGGTATAGGTCCTTTAGTTCGATTTCCTTTAATAGAATTTTTGCTTTTTTAGTGGTTATAGTGGTTATGTTATTAGTAGGATTATAAAAGGAGTATTTATTAAAGGTAATATTATATAAGATAATAACCTAATTAAGCGTAGGGATCTATATTCTAAAAAAATTGTGTATACATAGAACGTATCCCACGAAGTATCCTATGTATACTCGTACCTTAACCTTGAATTCTCGCTTTTTATAACCTTTTTTATGTACCCGATCTAATACGTAGGCCTTATACCCGTAGACGTAGAGGCCACTTAGTTCAGGACGTAGGTCTTGAGATGGATAGAAGGTTAGGTTTTTGTTATATTATCCGATGTATTATTATATTTACTCTACGTAGATCTAATTTAGCAATTTCCAGCCTTTTAATACCCAAGGGTAGTCGTTATCAATAAATATGGTTACTATTACGGCTTTTGGCCATAATTTCTTTAGTAAGCTGGTATTAATTAATATTATAAGTACCTTATTAATAATGTGATATCCTACTCTTTTACTATGTCCCATAAGCTCTTTAATATTAGTTGGTGGGAACTTAATATTAATTCTTATACGCTTTACCTAATGCTTGTATTTTGTTTCGTTTTAAATAGCGATTATTGTATGCTCGATGTCCTGCCTTATTTTATAGATAAATAGGCCTGTTTATCTTAAGATCCAAGTTATATACGTTTATAGGGCTTTAAAGATTTCGGTGTACATTTTATACGTTATTATGAACCCCTGGGATATATTAGTATATTCGTTGATTATAAGTAGTAATTATGATGTGTTCTTATAACTACTAGGGTAATCGAAAAGGTCCTAGGAGATGTACTAAAAAGGGCACGGGGCTATGTTTTCCGAAGGTCGTCGGAATATTATTTAGTGAACTTTTGCTTATGAACAGGTTTAGTAATTGATCTTTATAGGAGTTCCCTTAATTCTTACCCCCTTCGTCATAAAGACTAGCTTCCGGAGAGTATTAAGGCTTAAATGACTAGTACAAAGGTGCTAAAGGGTAGTATCCATAGCGCAGTTAGGCCTAAGCTCCTTTGAAGGGCGATTACGGTAAGAATTTATTAAAAACGTGGTTACGATGATATATGTTATGCTCGTGGGGATATTCAATAAAGGGTAATTATTAATAGGGATATATTCGAATAGGATTATGTTGTGTTCTTATTTAAGTTGTCTAAGGATTATACTCTTTGAGAGGTTTCCATAGTAGAGGGTATAAATTTAGCCGTAGTATTAGATACTAAACTATTTTAAGAGTGTTTTTAATATTATATTAATATGAAAATCCATTATGTATACCATATTTTTTTAAAATAAGGTCCTTAGTAGCTGGGCTATATACTCCGTTAAGTGTTTTTTTTATTTATTGTTCCCTATATCCTATGATGGGTAGTTTATTGTTTTTATAGTGGACGTATTAGTTATTAGGTTTACTAATGAATATCCCTTTAATAAGTAAATTTTTATTTTTAACTAGGTGCATAGTACCGTAGTTGTCCATTGTAGTACTGAGTGAAAAGGGGTGATGTGGAGTGCTTATGGTGCTAAAAATGCTTAGGCCAGGCCCTCCGAGGTGTTCCATAGCTAGGTTAACTAAAAGGAAAGCTATAACTAAGCCCAGGTAGGAGCCTTTTCTAGTATTAGAGGTGCCGGAGGTCGAGGATTTATTTGAGTTAGGTTTCCGAGTAGCTCTAATAATCCCGGTCTTCGGGTTATTATTAGAGGTGATCTACTTTTTGCGTTTTTATACGTCCTTGTGACGGGCTGGGCCCTCTTGGAGGCTTCGCAGCCTCTCAGCCATGGACTCCGCTTACCTAAGCCCGGCTTACCTAAGACGGATCAACCTTAGGCCTGATCAGAGCAAACGGGTCCTGTGGGGCGGAAAACATTTTCTCCTTTTCTTTCTCATCTTAAAGATACTCGTAGTAGTTACTATAGCTAGTTGTAATATACGTGTTTAGATTATTATATTATCTTTAAGATCTTAGTATTATTGGAGATAATAAGAGTACACTGGGTACGGAAATAATTATCGATAAAAGATAAGTTTACGACTTTGGTGGGAGTAGTAAAGAGTCCTAAGCGGGTTGACCTAAAGGTCCCTGAACACTTGAAGTTAATTAGCGAGGTCTAATTAGGGCTAGGAGGTTTTAATAAACTCGAAAAAACGTATTCTGCGTAGTAGAGTACCTTAACAACATCGATTAGTATATTACGGTCACTATTAAATGAAAACGTGCAGAAGGAACGATAACCGTATTACGATGGAAAATAACGTCGACCTATCCGGAAACCCATAACAACTGGTGTAGTTAATCACTCAGTTATTAGCCCAACTATAGGAGATGCGGACCACCTAAGTGGCCGAATAAGAGGCCCAACGAGAGTAGATTCGAATACTATAATAGACCCTAATAAAACCCAAACACCCAACCTCAACGTCACACGAAGCCCCTACACCCTCTACGACGCCGATCCCACCCGATCAGGCCTATGCACCACCTCCTAGATAACCGAGACACCAGATCCCTGATTCACCGAAGTTTAATGGATTACGCAAGAGATTTCAATAATAGCACCTCGAGATAAAAGGGAAGATAAGTGTGGATAGGGAAGCTTTTGGTTTAGTATTAGTAGTATTTACTTATATCTACTCTAAACTGGAAAACACTACACAAGCTATGGTGAGCGCCTATTATTCATAGGGAGGAGTTGATGGGTCGAAGAACCCTGAATAATTTATGGAATACCTGAAGGGTTGCTACGTAGACCCTAATACAGAAGTACGAGCCCTCGACCAACTAAGAACAATACGTTAAAAGGAGAACGAGAGTTTTGCCCACTTCCTTCCTAAGTTCGAAAAGGAGCTCGTAGAAGCGGGAGGAGGACACTAGTTGGACAACATCAGGATTAACTACCTAAAAGGAGCTCTAAACATTACGATGAGAACCCCTTTAATTAGTATAATCAATAAACCAACGACCTATACTGTATATACTCAGATACTCTTGACGATAAGATTAGAGTTGGATAGTAAATTATACTAAGCTCGCCGTGAGTGTTAATATAGGAGATCACCAATACCCGACCAGAACAAAGTCGAATCACTAACTAAATAGGATAATCGGACAGGGTCACCTTAACCTGATTAGATGAATTGGGAACCCACTAAAGTAAGCCGGATAGCTAAGGACAAACCAGTCCAAAGAAGGTCAAGCTAAGAGGAAACCCGCAAATACTATAATTACGGTAAGAAGGGGCACATATAATAGAGATGCCCTAGAGACCGGAAAGACAAGGAGACCAAAACCTCGAAAGGGAAGACCAAAGAGCAGAGCGAAACAGATATTAGCTCTAATTAGGACTCTAAAGAGTCGGGAAAAGAGTAGCTCCTAGTGGAAGTCGTCATTAGGAGGAACAGGCTATAAAGGAATGGAAGGTTATTAAGAAGAACATAAACTATGACCTATTTTACGTTAATATCGGGATTAATGGGATACACTACACAATTGCCCTTATTAATACAGGGTGTTTAACATACGCCCTGATTAGCGACGCCTTCGCTAAGAAACTCCGCTTACTATGCATTAGTATTACACCTCGGAACTTAATATAAGTCACTACTATAATTCCTAGTGTAATCCGCTACATCATTTACATTAATATTAATATTAATAGCTATAAACAACACTAATTATTCTTTTATATTATTCCTAATTAAAAAGACGACGTTATCCTTAGAAGGTCCTGGATGATTAATGATGACGTTACGGTTTACCCAGTGCGAGGTACTCTGTATATAAGTGTCGCGGACCACTAGGTAATAAAAAGGAAACCGGGTTAGGCCCGGTAAGATCTAAAATTCCTAATCTAGTAATAAATTAGATCGGTATTCTTAGCCCTAATTAGGTGGGCATAGAAGAGAAGAGAGACCCCTCTTAGCATATTTACCTTAAATGCGTTCTCCATAAGTTTAGCCGATATCGAGAAGGCCCTAATACTAAAAATGAAGATAAACCCGAGGACGAAACTCCTTATACATTACCATAAGTTTTTGTATATCTTTAACCGAGATAAGGCTAATTAATTACCATTATATTAAAATAATATTGATTACGTAATTCCCATCGAAAAAAACTTAACAGGGTAAGACAAGCTAGTTACATGGGGACCCCTATATGGGATGTTTAGGGAGGAGCTAATTATACTTCGATGGACCCTCATAGAACTACTGGATAAAGGCTTTATTTGTGTTAGTAACTCTCCTATTTTATTACCCGTCCTATTTATTCGAAAACCCGGGGGAGGATTGAGGTTTTGTGTTGATTACCGGGCTTTGAACGCTATCACTAAGAAAGATAGATATCCCTTACCCCTGATCAGCGAAACCCTGAGAGCCCTAGTTAAGGCTAAGTGGCTAACGAAGCTAGACGTTATTGCTGTATTCCACAAGATCAGGGTTAAAGAAGGTGATGAATGGAAGACGGCCTTTAGAATAAGATACGGCTTATACGAATGGATGGTGACTCCTTTTGGCCTAACAGGGGCCCCCGCTACGTTCTAGAGGTATATTAACTACACTTTACGGGATTTCCTGGACGAATTCTGTACCGCTTATATCGACGATGTTCTGATTTATTTAGATGGCTTACTCGCTGATCATAGGGAGAAAGTTAAGAAGGTCTTAAGTCGTCTGGGTGTTGCCGGCCTATAAATTGATATCGATAAATGCGACTTCGAGATGAAGAGGGTTAAATACTTAGGGTTTATTATCGATGTAGGGAAGGGTATCCGTGTTGACCTAGAGAAAATTAAGGCCATCTAGACATAGGAGGTCCCCTGATTAGTGCGAGGAGTCCGTGCCTTCGTTGGTTTTGTAAATTACTACTGTCAATTTATACTGGACTTCTCAGGGTTAGTACACCCCCTTATAGCTTTAACGAAGAGGGATGTCCCATTCGTATGGAGTAATGAGTGTGTAAAAGCGTTTAATAAGTTAAAGGCCCTCCTGATTAGTGCCCCCGTACTAGCACATTGGGATCCTAATTGAGCTACTATATTAGAAACAAACTTATTAGGTTATATGGTGGGTAGTGCTTTATTATAATACGACGACGAGGGTATTTTATGGCCTGTTGCGTTCTTTTTACGGAAGAACTTACTAGTAGAATATAATTACCTAATACACAATAAGGAACTATTAGTTATAGTCCGCTATTTAAAATATTGGGACTCTGAATTAAGGAGTGTAAAGGAGTTTATTATCCTAACCGACCACCTTAACCTTAAGTATTTCATAACTAAGAGGTAATTGAGTGAACGCTAGGTTAGATGGTCGGAGTTCCTATCCCGTTATAACTTTATAATCCAGTTCCGACCCAGTAAATAAGCGATAATCCCCGATACACTATCTAAACGAGAACAAAACGTTCCTAATACCCAGTGAGACGATCGACTAGAAGGACGGAGGATATAGCTCCTAAAGGGGAAACGGAATATAGTTATGGTGAACCGGGTAACTCTCGAGACGAATTAAATGAATACAACGGAATCCGTGGAAAATACTATAATAGGCGATATGGATTAGGACGACGATCCTGAGGCTAATCGGTTAAAACCCATCCTGAACCCCTTTAAAGAGGAGCCCCTAAAGTCCTTTTGGACTAAAGGATTATAGTTAAATAATCGTTATTGGCTAATTAGGATAGTTATAAAAAAGGGGGACCGTTAATTATTATTATAATAGAGGTTGCCCATAATGCTATTAGAGTGCTTAGTGGACGACGACGGTAAACTCCTTTGGAGGGAGAGGATCTGGGTCCCTTGTTATGAACTTTTATGAACCCGGTTAATCTAAGAGTTTTACGACTTAACACTTAGTGGCCATCTCAGCAGAGATGCGTTAAAGGCTTTGATCAGCCGCCGTTTTCACTGGCCAGGCCTGTCGTAGGATGTTCGACGCTTTATGAGGAACTGCGACGTTTGTGGACGGGGTAATATATAGCGGGACAAAAAGAGGGGTCTTCTAAAGCTTTTACCCGTCCCTGATCAGGTCTGGATAGAGATATTAGTCGACTTTATTACAGGGTTACCATTAACCCGCCGTATAGGAGCAACGAATATTATGGTGGTAATAAACCGATTATCTAAGAACGTGATTTTCGAGCTACTTAAGGATATAACGACGGACGTTGTGGCTACGGCGTTAATGCTTGGCCTGATCAGACACCACGGACCCCCGAAAGCTATTGTTTCGGATAGAGGCCCCCAATTTACCAGTCGCATGTGGAAACGGCTTTGTTAACTGTTATGGATAAAACGACGTTTATCTATGGCCTTCCACCCGGAGATAGACGGCGCCACAGAACGAGCTAACCAGGTAATAGAAACCTACCTCCAAGCTTATACTTTGTACACTCAAGATGATTAGGACGACCTACTTCTAATAGCGATAATGGCTATTAATAACAGGGTTACCTCGTCAACAGGCCTCAGCCCTTTCTTCACCACCCACGGCTATGATATCGACCTAATTAGAGTAAGGGAAATTCTGTGGACTAAAGGAAAGACCCCCGCAGCTTGGGCAGAGGCCCTAGTCTCGAAGTTGAAGGAGGCCTCCGAATAGGCATAAGCGGCGATGGCCTCCGCCCAAGAGCGACAAAAAGCCTCGGCAAATATACAACGCTAGCCTTTTAACCAGTTTCGACTAGGGGATAAGGTCTGGTTAAGGCTTAAGAACGTCCGTTCTAAAAGACCATCTAAGAAGTTGAACTAGATAAATACGAAGTATATTATATTGGAAATAATCGGATCCCATGCCTGCCGGCTTAATACGCCGCCGGGTATTCATAACGTCTTTTATATATCCCTGATCAGGTATGCGGGAGTTGACCCACTATTATTATAAGAACGAGACGACGCCTAACCGCCGCCTCTACTAGTAGACAATGAAGAGGAATTCGAAGTCGAAGAGATCTAGGACGCTAAGAAGATTCGTGGTTCCTGGAAGGTTTTGGTTAAGTGGAAGGGCTATGTGGAGCCTACTTGGGAACTAGTTGAGTTATTAACGGAGATTGTAGCTTTGGATCGTTACAAGGCTAGTTATGGACGAGTCCCTCTAAACGGGGAGGAGGGAGAGGGGGGGTAATTATAACGGGCTGGGCCCTCTTAGAGGCTTCGTAGCCTCTTAGCTATGGACTCCGCTTACCTAAGCCCGGCTTACCTAAGACGGATTAACCTTAGGCCTGATCAGAGTAAACGGGTCCTATGGGGCGGAAGACATTTTCTCCTTTTCTCTCTCATCTTAAAGATACTCGTAGTAGTCGCCATAGCTAGTTGCAATATACGTGCTTGGACCGTTACAGTCCTAAAGGTGTGTTTAGTTATTTAAGTTGAAAATTTTGTATTTAAGGTTATTAACTTATTCCTTATTTATACTAATAGGTTCGTCGGTGGCTCCGGTGAACACATATTAGACCTTATAGTATAATTCAGGTTTTTAATAGTGGTTTCCATAAGGATAGTTATGTGTTTCAGATGTCCTGGTGCCTGAGCTAACTATAAAGGTGGTACCCGAGTTAGACCTTCCGGCGAAGGTTGCGAATTGGCCTAAGGGCTTAGTTAGTTTTTTATGGATAGTATCGAAATAGGTAATAGCCGAGAATATTTTAGCTATTTTATTGAGTATTAGAGGTTGTTGTGTTAGCGTTTCGGCTTGATGAATTGAGTTTTGTATTGTTTTAGCCTAATTTAGTGTAAAGCGGTTATTAACAGCGTTAAGAAATACTAGTGTGGTGTTCGTTCTCTTAATTATAGGGATTTTATGGGAACGGTACTTAGTGTATATAATTTCCCATTCTATGTGCTAACGGGTGATACTTATGTTGGTGGACGCCTTTTAGAGGATTAATGTGTATTCTACGATTACAAGGATCTTAATACTCGTTTTAGTTAAAGTAAATTAGCTTTATAGGTGCCTAAGGAGCACTTAAAGTCCAATATTCTTTTCGTTTATTTATCGTATACGAGTAGGTATAAGAATCGATTCCGTAACTAATTTATTTACCCAGTTCTAGACGTTCCGGTAAAAGGCCTAAAAAAAAGTATAGGTAGAAATGCTAGTCGTATATAACTTAAGGGCGTCCTCCTAATCGGATCGGACATCAACCCTCGTGATAAGCGCAGGTCGTACAGGTTCCGGGGGAATTACAGGGTAAGGTGCTTATGGTGGTACTGGTTTATTGGTATTAGGGTTTACAATTAAGCTCACTTAGTGAACAGCATTAGCGATAACTTAAAGTTATTACTTATGAAGGTCCTGGTACTCGTATTATCGTTTATGTTATTCTTATATTATATAATTCTCGATTATAGGAGGTATTAGTGAGAGCCTCGTAATATCTAGAGTATTTAGTACCTAAGGATCGATATGTTCCCAGATCCCCTGGCCTTTGGCGTAATACTAAAAAGCAAAGTACCACTATAACTAATCCTAGCGACCACGAAGGATGGTTTTAACGACAACGGTTTCGTTAATGGACAATATATTAGTAAACGAAGAAGGGTATAAAATAGGCTAATAAGGTATAAATATATTAAAATAATCTCTCTTATACGCACAACGCTCGTAAAGGTAAAGAAGGGTCTAATTAAAGTTGGGCTCATAACTATGGCGAGTTCGTATACGCGTACGAGGTTAAGTAGGAGAAAAAGGCTTAATCTATTCACTATCTGGTGGGTGCGTCCAGTAGAATAAATAGGCCGGCTCGGGGGCTAGGACGTCACGTGAGTGCTGACTCAGCTGAGCACAGCTCCCAGACGTCTTGGTGGCCCAGTATGCTTGCGACATCCTCGAAATCACTATTAACATGGTTTTCATGGTCATCGACGACTAGCATCCGATATATACCTCTTAATCGCTGTTTTAAGTATTTATTGAAATGCTAAAGCTATTAAAGGGTAATCTCGTTATCGGTCTATCTATTAGAAGTTGTTTTAACTACTCAGCTATCCGGAATTTAGGCCTCGGAGTACTAATTCACAAAGTGGGAGTGGCCCTAAACCACTAAAAAAGCAGTATCGTATAACCATTACTAGTAATACAATAAATCACCGTTACCTATTCTCTATTACTAAATTAAACCTTGTTTAGTTTCCTAGTTTAATTGGAACGTATAATAACTATTCTAAGCTAAATTATACTTATTATAAAGTTAATCTCATCGAAGTTATAGAAATCTTTATTTATAATACCGTATTTCGATCACATATTAGTTATAAGTTAAAACTAAGGCTTAATAATTATAGGATTTTCGTAGAGGCCTCTCTAATAGTTATAAACACGAGAAAATCGTATTTTAAGCTCTGGGCATCGCTGGACGAAGCGTTCTGTCTAACACTTCCTGACCGGTCAGGAAATACACTTCCAGAGTAGTATATTAACCATATTTTCTACATCCACGCATCGGGGCGAGAATCCTTGAGAATCCAGGTTAATAATATATTGAATAATTGCCTCCTCCTCAGTCTCTATTAAATTCAATTGTACGTTAATATTGTCGGCTTTGGTAGTTTGATCGTTTATTTTAGTGTAGAGGGTAATTTTAGGAACGTTGTAAATGATCGCTGTGCGTTGGATACTTAATTGTGGAGTTAATCGAATCGCTTTAATCACTAAATTAATCCTATTTTCGGATAAGGTATTAGGTATTATATAATAGAAGAAAAGACGTATTAAAGTGGGAGGATGATGAAGGTGGGAAAAGTGTCCTGGTCGATGATGGTGTCCCGGTCGATGATGAACCACGTTAGCCATACTCCCCAACTAATAGATCCAGCGACTCTGATAAGGGCAGGATGTGTATTATATGCCTAAAACGAGGTCACTAGCTCTCTAAGTGCTGGCTAGTCTTCCCTGACAAGCGCCCTAACCATATATACTATAATTAAGTATTTAAAAAGTTCATTATTAAGCAACTTAAGAATAACAAAGACCTTACTAAATGCGTCCAAAAGCTCAAATTTACTATAGAATCAAGTTAACTCATAAGACATTATTAAGCCTGTGTTCAAACTATACTAGCAACATTTTACGAAATATACTCATTTTATAAATCCGTAATCCTTAACTCTAGAGTTATAATCCACGTTTTTAATAACCACTTATAGTTTATATAACTAATGGGAGCTACACTTAGTGATTATTTCTGGGTAGGTACTTAGTAAATAGTAATTAATAGTTTTAGAATAGTGGATATTCGTATTAAGGGGCGAGACGGTAAGCCACTTAAGTTTCGCTTATATAATATAATACTTTATAAAGGGTTTACGAGTAATTTTATTTTTTTTGAAATATTTACACTAAAAGGGTTTTTAGTGGGATATTAACCCCAGCAATAATTATATTAAGCGTATAGACCAAAGTTATATTTATAAGTTATTTAAAATTCATAATTAAAATGTTCTTAATTATAGACCTATAAAGGATAAAACGGTATTTGTAACAATTATTCCATTCCCTTAACCTACGCTAAATGAGCTCCTAAAAGCCCCGCAAAGAAACCACTTTATAAACACAATAATCCATAAACCTATCAAAGTAAACGTAGAAAGATATCATCGGAGACTTAGACACCCAGGGAGAGATGCTTTGAATTACTTTAGTAACGTAGTAAGGGGAATGAGACTCCTGGATCACAAAAGCAGAAACCCAATAAAATATAATACGTATAACGTACATGATAAGCGAGCCGATCAGACAAGCGAGCCGGTCAGTGAAACCGTGCAGGGGGAAATGCTTTCGCTAAGCGGGTTTTTCCTTAGTCAGGCGACAGCGAGCTATTTGAGAGAGGGGAACTGGGGACGCATTTCTAGCGGAGGAGACAACAAGGGACCCAAAAAAAAAACAACACATCACAGAACGTCAGCAAGCATCGTTAGTTAAATAGACGTATTTAGAGCTTTTTTTACCTGTTCACTTAGATCGTATACTGTGAATAGTATAGAGGTTGTTTTATTACCGAGTAAATAAGGCCCTAATACTTACTAGTATTTATTATAACGGTCCAAGCACGTATATTGCAACTAGCTATGGCGACTACTACGAGTATCTTTAAGATAAGGAGAAAAAAAAAAAGTCTATTACCCCACAAATCCATTAGATCCTAATTAGGTCTACTTAGGCTTGGTCAGGTTTAGTAAGTAGTGATTAGTGTTAGATATGGCTGAGTAGTTCCGAGGCCTCTGATCGGGCCTTGGCCCGTAACAATTACCCCCTTCCTCCCCTCCCTTCCCAAGGGATATTCCCGTAATCGGCCTCGTAACGGTCTAAGGCCACTATATCCACCAGCATATCCACTAACTCCTAGGTGAGTTAGGTATAGTCCTTCTACTTCACTAAGACCTTCTATCCACCCCATACTTTCCGCATATTACGGATTTCCTTAACTTTAAACTCCTCCCTATTAACCACTAGTATTATAGGTGGCTGGGCGTTATCACGGTTTTATAATAATAACGAATTAATTTTAGTGTACTTAATAGGTTTATATAGAAAATATTATAAATCCCTAATAATATATTTAGTTAATAAGTATAGGATTTAATTAATTTAAGGATAGTATACTTCGTATTAACTTAGTTGAACTTCTTTAATAATTAATTAAACTAAATATTCTATAACCTTAACTAAACCTTATCCCTAAGCTTAAACTAATTAAACGGTTAGCGCTTTACGTTTACGGTAATCTTTTGTTTCTCTTATATTACCGTTATCGCTACCTAAGCTCACTTAGAAGTGTCCTTTAACTTCTGGACCAAAGCCTCTACTTTTACTATAGGGGTCTTATTACTATTCTATAGGGGTTCCTCTACTCTAATTAGGCCTAAGTCATACCCATAAGTAATAAAGAATAAACTAAGTCCTATTAATGAGGCGACCCGGTTATTAATAACTATTATTATTATTAGGAGTAGTTTATCCTAATTATCCTAAGTATACGTTATATATACTCTAAAATAAGTTTCTATTACCTAGTTTACCCTCTCCGTAGTTCCATCTATTTCTAGGTAGAACGCTATAAAAAGTCTTTATTTAATCCATAGTAACTAGTAGAGTCGTTTCCACATAAAACTCGTAAATTATGGTCCCCTATTTAATATAATTACATAAGGTATCCTATAATACTTAATTAGACCTTGGATTAATTAGTTTACTATTATATCCATTATGATATCCTTTAATAACTTAAAGATTACGTTTTTTAATAGATAATCGGTCACCACCATGACGTTCATAGCCCCATCGTAGTGGGAAGGGGGTAATCCTATTACAAAGTTAATAGAGACCTCTACCCAGATCCGTCCAGGGATAAGCAAAGGCTTTAACAGGCCCCTCTTCTTATCACACTATATATTTCCTCGTCCATAAATATCACAGTTCCTCATAAATCTTTGGATATCCTAGGATAGGCCTAGCTAGTGGAACTAGTGGCTAATTAGGGCTTTTAAAGTACCCCTCCCCGGATATCCCGTTAACTAGAGTTATGGAACCTCTGGATTAAACCCGTCCTTAAAAGTTTATAATATGGAATCCAGATTTTGTCCCTCCATAATAATCTCTTATTATCGTCGATCATATATTCTAATAGTATCATCGGCAACTTCCACTATAAAGGAAGTTATTAGTCTCCTTTTTATATTACCCCCCTAATTAGCTATTATTGGTTATTCTAATCTAAGACTTTATTCTATTAGGAGTGTAATAACTTTTCTTTAAAAGGGTATAAGGGGGGCTCCGTTTTATCTAAGCTAGGGTCGTCGGTTTAATCCATGTTTCCAGGGGAGTCTCTTATATTAGATTTAACACTCTCTACTTACCCTAATCGGGCCCACACTTCTCTAATTACTATTACGTTATTAACTTATAATACGTTAATCCTATTCTTTAGGAGTTTAATCTTCTAACCCTCTAACCTATCGTCCTATAGGGTACTAGGGATATCCTATTCGCATCTTAATAATATATTAGGAACTACTACTTTTTTACTAAGTCTAAATTGGATAATAAAGTTATAACGGGACAATAATTCTAACCACCTAATCTGATATTCACTTAACTATCTCTTTATTATAAAATACTTCAGATTCAGGTGATTAGTTAGGATAGTGAACTCTTCTACACTCTGTAATTCTAAATCCTAGTACTCTAAGTAATGTATTATTACTAATAATTCCTTATCGTATATTAGGTAATTATACTCTGTAAATAGGTTTTTACGTAAAAAGAACATTATAAACTTTAGGATCCCTTCGTCATTATATTACAATAAGGCACCTCTTACTACATAACCAGACGAATCGGTCTCGAGTACTATAACTCGATCAGGGTCCCAGTAAGCTAATATAGGTGCGCTAATTAGGAGCATCTTCAGCTCCTTGAACACTCTAGTGCACTCCTTACTCTAAATAAATAGTATATCCCTTTTAGTTAAGGTTATTAGGGGTTGTGTAATCCCTGAGAAGTTGGGTATAAACTGTTGGTAGTAGTTAGTAAAACGATGAATCCACGGACTCCTCGTACTAATCGGGGCACTTCCCATCCCTGGATTACCTTAATCTTCTTAGGGTCCACGCGAATTCCCTTACCAACATTAACAATAAACCCTAAATACTTAACACTCTTAACTTTGAATTCGTATTTATTAATATTCATATACAAACCTATAGCACCTAAGTGCTCGAGGACCTTTTTGACCTTCTCTTTATAATTAGAGAGGGAGCTGTCCAAATAAATCAGGATATCGTCGATATAAGCTAAGTAAAACTTATCTAAAAAGTCTCGTAGGGTGTGGTTAATATATTACTAGAACGTTATGGGGACTCTAGTTAAACTAAAGGGGGTAACTATTTATTTATATAACCTATACCTTATCCTAAACACCATTTTCTATTCATCTCCTTTTTTAACCCGGATCTTATAAAATGCAGTGATAATATCCAGTTTTTTTAACCACTTCGCTTTTATTAGTACCCTTAGGGTCTCACTGATCAGGGGCAAGGGGTATTAGTCCTTCTTTGTAATGGCGTTAAGGGCACGGTAATCAACGCAGAACCGTAACCCTCCTCCAGGCTTCCGGACAAATAGAACGGGCAATAATACAGGGGAACTATTAACCCTAATAAACCCTTTATCTAATAATTTTACAAGGGTTCAGTGTAATACAATTAACTCTTCCCTTAATATACTATATAAAAGTCCCCAGGTCACTAGTTTATCTCAACTATAAGAGTCCTTTTTAATAAGGATAGTATAATCGACGTTCTTCTAATGCAACGGTAATTAATCAGCCTTATCTCGATCGAAAATATATAAAAACTTATAATAATACGTAGAGAGTTTTGTCCTCGGGTTTATCTTCATTTTTAGTACTAGGGCCTTCTTAATATCGGCTAAATTTACGGAGAATGCGTTTAGGGTAAATATACTAAAAGGTATCTCTCTTCTCTTCTATACTCGCCTAATTAGAACTAAGAATACTAATCTAATTTACTATTAGATTAGGAACTTTGGATTTTACCGGGCCTAACCTGGTTTCTTTTTTATCACCTAGTAGTCCACGACACTTATATACAGAGTACCTTGTATTAGGTAAACTATAACATTATCATTAATTATCTAGGACCTTTTAAGGATAACGTTGTCTTCTTAGTTAAGAATAATATAAAAGAATAATTGGTGTTATTTATAATTATTAATATTAATATTAGTGTAAATAACGTAGCGGATTATACTAGGAACTGTAGTGGTGACTTACATTAAGTTCCGAGGTATAATACTAATACGTAGTAAACAGAGTTTCTGAGCGAAAGCGTCGCTAATCAGGGCGTATATCAAACACCTTATATTAATAAGGGTAATCGTATAACATATAAGATTAATTTTAATATTAATATAAAATAAGTTACAATCTATACTCTTTTTAATAACCTTCTATTTCTCCACAACTTATTCCTCCTAATAATAATTTTCATCAAGAGTTACTCTTTTCCCAAGTCCTCAAAGTCCTAATTAAAGTTAATATCTATTTTACTCCATTCCTTAGTTTTTCCCTTAAAAATCTTAGTCTTTTTTATTTCTTTTTCGATCCTTAGAGTATTATTATTATATATATCCTTTCTTATTATAATTATAACATTTACAAACTTCCTCTTAACTTAGCTATTTACGGACTTTCTCATCCTTAGCTAACCTGTTTACTTTCGTAGGTTCCTAATCCATTTAATCAAGTTGGGGGAACTCTAATTAAATATTCTATTTCTAAGAGGACTTAGTTTTTATTCGGTTAGGGATTAGCAATCTCCTATACCGACGCTCACAGTGGGCTTAGTAGGATTCGCTGTCCAATTCTAAGCTTATACTTAGGAGAATCTGAGTATATATAGTGTATATTGTTAGCTTATTAATTATATTAATAAGGGGGGTTCTTATTATAGTATTTAGAGCTCTTTTAAAGTAATTGATCCTTATAACGTTTAACTAGTATCCTCCTCCTACTTTTACAAGCTCTTTTTAAAACTTAGGGAAAAAGTAAGTGAAACTCTTATTTTCCTTTTATTGTATAATTCTTAGTTGGTCGAAAACTCGTACTTTTGTATTAAGGTCCGCATAGTAGCCCTTTAAATATTCCATAAATTTATCCGGGTTCTTCGACCTATTAGGCCCTCTTTGCGCATAATAGGCGCTCACTATAGCTTACGCAGTGCTTTTTAACCTAGAATAGATATAAGTGAATGCAGTTAACTCTAAACTAACAGCTTTTTTATTTATACTTATTTTCCCTCCTATTTTAAAATATTATTATTAAAGCTTCTTATATAATTTATTAAACTTTGGTGAGTTAAGAATTTATTATTTAACTTATTTTAAAAGTAGTATATAAACCTAATTAGGGGGAATTAGTATTATAAAGGGTATTGGGGACTAATTTAACGTCGAGGTTAGGTACCTAGGTTCTACTAGGGCTTCCTATAATAATCGAATCTACTCTCATTAGGTCTCTTGCTCGGTTGCTTAGGTAGTCTACATCTCCTGTAGTTGGGTTACTAGTTGTCTAATTAGTTACACTAACTATTACGGGTTTCCAAATAATTTAGCGTTGCCTTTTATCGTTACGTGGTTATCACTTATCCTAGCGTTTTGCGTTCAGTAGTGACCGTAGTATACTTAATAAAGCAGTTAAGGTACTCTACTGCGAAGGGCTAGGCCTAGGTGTTTTCGACCTTAGGGTGCTCTATTACTGTTTACTTCAAGCTAAGGAGTGAAAGAGAGGAAGTTCCTCGCAAGGGGGGCGGTGTAGGAATCTATACTACTGGAGAACAAAGGGGACCTCTGGTGGGGCGCCGGAGGTCACCGGAGGCCCTTTGATCGGAGGCCCCTTTGACCGGAGGGCTCTTTTGTTGGATGCTGGTTAACGCCTCAGGTAAAGCTTAGGCCATCGTGGGCATCAGCCCGTAATAAATGCCCCCTCCTTTCTCCCCTCCCTCCCCACTAGTGTTCTACTGGTGCACCGGCGGCTATTAATTTGCTGCTCTCCGACGTCTTCTCGGGGTGTACACTGGGTCCCCATCCATTATATTAATTTCTCCATACCGCCGTTCATACTTATCTAAAGCCTCTATTTCTAATACTACTTCCATAGGTTCCTAAGTTGGTTTTATATAACTTTGCTATTTAATTAGGGCCTGGCGACGGCGCCCTCTACTCACCGGTTACCACTTTACCACTAATATATCTTCTATAAGTTATTTAGGATTTTTATTTATATTATGAATCGGGGATAGTTATTTATTAGTCGTTTTTTATTTTAGTAACGGGTCACTAGCTACTCTACGGAGGAGGTCTACGTAGAAGTGTGGATGGATACTGGTTAGTATACTTAGCTCTATTATGTGAACTGAGATTACCTATATAATTTTATACTTATAGTAAAATTACGTTAATTTTTTGTTTAGCTTTGGGGATAAGTAGTTAGTAATGTTTAGTTATATTTTATTTTTAACTTTATACTACTTAGTTGGTCCCTTAGTGTGGTTCGTGGAGTCTTCGCTTCGCTACTAAGTAGCTACTATTACTACTTGAACGAACTTTGTAATGTCCTTTATTCTCTGGATTAATTGCTTCGCTATTTCCTTTTGATTCGTTTTTAGTTGGTTATCTCCTTTTATTATTAGTAAAGGGTTAACATAGTATCCATACTTTATAAAAAATGGGGACATCGTTATAATAATATTCGTTCAGTTCCTAAGGGTTAATTATATACTGGGTAATAGTTCCCCCTAATTGTCCTAGGTATATGTTATATATACGCAGAGAATTACTTGGATTTCCTAGTTAAAGTATTCTATTCCTTTATTTATTTACGGGTAGTAAATAGTACTTAATAGTCGTTTTACACTGGTTAACTTATAGAATTCCTTCTAAAATCAGCTTATCTAATTTAATCCTCGGTTACTAATTATTATCCATAATATTCCGTGGAACCTATAGTAATAGGAGAGGAACTACTAAATATAAGTTTTAGTGTTCATAATCTTTATTTCTTTTAATATGGGGTTCTTCAATAACCTGTTCATAATAACCCATAAGTATCGGGCTTTTTTCTTTTTTATTAGAGGAAGGTTAATAATGAAGTTTATTAATAAGTTGTAGTAGATGTGGGTAGGCACTAGTAGGGGTTTAAGGAACCCTTTTTTGGTTTACCTCTAAATGTGTATCCCTTTATAAGTATTATAGTTTTATATAAACCTCTAAACTATCTGGGATTGGCCTGGCCAGAAGAACTGTTTACTTATTATTGTTAATGTGCTGTTCTGTCCTAGGTGGCTATTAGTGTATGAGTTGTAATACTTTTGTATAATCTTAGTTTATAATTTATTTAGGTGGTTATCGTCGTTTTCCCCCCCCGGTACCTATAATCGATCTCTCCATATTAATCTTCCCAGCTTATTGAGTTCGTATTTAGTGATTTAAACTTTTAGTTTAAGTTTTAGTGGGAAGCTTCTCCTCTTTTCTTTTATTATTAGATAAGTAGCTTAGTATACTTTATTGGTTTTTATAGTTTTATCTTAAAGGGTTTGTAGTATAGGGTTAGCGTTAAAAATAGTGGTTTGTGGTATTTCTAGTGTATTTTTAGTAGTTCATCTAATTCGAGGGTCACCGGGTGGAATATAGTTTAGTTGTATAGAGTTGGGAATCATCTGGATTACCCGGCCCTTTTCCCTTTTATTATCCTATCTTTAGGGGACGTCCTACTCCTTTTTTAATAGTGTATTAGGTACTATTACTTCCTTTTTTAGCTGGTACTTAATCCTAAAATTGTACTAGGATAACTGTTTTACTTAGCGGCTTTGTTTCTTGGTTAAGTGTTATTTTTTTATAAAATATTTTAGACCCTTATAATCTGTTAGGATAGTGAAATGCTGGATACTACGGAGTTTAGCCCTTTAAGATCGTAAGTAGGTGAGTATTATGAGAAGCTCCTTATTATGGATCGGGTAATTATATTCTATTAGTGAGAGTTTTTATAAGTAGAACCCAATTGGCCTCTAATGACCCTCTGGGTCTTTTTATGATAATGTATTGCCCAAAGTGAAACTTAAGTAATTTGTTTTAATGTGTATTTTATTATCCGGGTTAAATTTCTATAGGAACAGCTCTTTTATGAATATCCTTTTTAGTATTTTAAATACTTCTCTTTGAGTTATTCCCTAATAAAAGACTACTCCCTTTTTCGTTAATTGGGTTAGGGGTTCTACTAGTTTATTATACCCTAGTATAAATATGCAATAATAGTTAGTGAAACCTAGGAAGCTTTGTATACCCTTAAGGGACCTGGGGGCTAACCACTCTTTAATAATTTTTAACTTATCGGGATTATACGATAAACCCTTTCCTACGGTAACAATAAAATTAACGTATTTCACCTTCTTAACACAGAATTCACACTTCTTCGGGTCTAAGTTTAGGCCAGCTTTAGTTAAGGCCTAGAGAACTATTTGTACTTTCTCCTTATAATCCCTTTTTGAGCTACTAGTGTAAATAAGGATATTATTTATATAAGCCGTAATAAAATTATTTAGGAATTTCCGTAGAAAAGTGTTAATGTATTACTAGAACGTTGCTGGGGTGCCGGTGAGCTTAAAAGGGTAAACTACCCACTTAAATAACTCGTATTTTATTCTAAAAATAGTTTTCTCTAAATCTCCTTCGGCGATCCATATCTTATAAAAAGTAATTATAATATTAAGCTTTGTGAACTACTTAATAGTGGTTATTGTCACGGGCCAAGGCCCGATCAGAGGCCTCGGAACCACTCGGCCATGTCCAACGCCAACCACTGCTTACTAAGCCTGACCAGGCCTAGGCAGACCTGATCAGGATCCAACGGATTTGTGGGGTAGCAGACTTTTCCTTCCTTTCTCCTTATCTTGAAGATACTCGTAATAGTCGCTATAGCTAGTTGTAATATACGTGCTTAGACCGTTATATTATCTTTAAGATCATTAAAAGTAATTAATTGAATGCCTAATATAAAAGTCCACGATTTATATAAGAGTAGCAAAAAGTTCTAGACGAGTTAACCTAAGGAGTCCCTGAACGTCTAAAGTTGATTAGTATGGCCTAATTAGACCTAAAGGTTATTATAAACTTAAAACGACGCGTATGTGTATTCGTAGTAGAGTACCTCGACTACGTTATTAAGTATACTATGGTTACTATTGAACGTAAAACGCTAAGATAAGTGATAACCACGTAATGATAGAAGGTAATGCTGAACTATTTGGAAACCCGTAGTAGTTGGTGCAGCTAATCGGACAGCTTATAACCCAACTATAGGAGATGCGGACCGCCTAAGTAATCGAGTAAGAGACCCAATAAAAGCAAATTCGACTATTATAGGAAGTCCTAGTAAAACCCAAGTACCCGACATCGACGATAAACTAGTCCCTAATACCCTCTATAATACCAATTCTCCCCAATTAGGTCTATATACCACCTCCGAAATAAGCTAAATATTAGATTCCCAACCCACCAAAGTTTAATGAATTACATAAAAAGTTTTAATAATAGCACCTCGAGATAGGAGGGAAAATAAGTGTAGATAAAAAAGCCTTCAGTTCAGAGTTAACCATATTCACTTATATTTACTCTAAGTTAAAAAACACTATATAAGCCATAGTGAGCACCTACTATACGCAAGGAGGGGCCGATGGGTTAAAGAACCCGGATAGATTTATGGAATACTTAAAGGGTTATTATACGGACCCTAACACAGAAGTATGAGCCCTCGACTAACTAAGGATTATACGGTAAAAGGAGAACGAGAGTTTCGTTTACTTCCTCCCTAAATTTAAAAAGGAGTTCATAGAAGTAGGAGGAGGACACTGGTTAGACGTTATGAGGATTAACTACCTTAAAGGAGCCCTGAACACTATAATGAGAGCCCCCCTTATTAGTATAATTAATAAACCAACGATGTACGCTATATACACTTAGATGCTCCTAAGTATAAGCTTAGAATTGGATAGTGAATCCTATTAAGCCCGCCGTGAGCGTTAGCATAAGAGATTGCTGACCCCTGACCGAACAAGAACTAAGTCCCCTCGGAAGTAGAATAGTCGATTAGAGTCCCCCTAACCTGATCAGATGGAGTGGGAACCTACGAAAGCAAACAAGCTAACCAAGGACGAGAAAGTCCGTAAACGGCCAAGCCAAGAGGAAGCTCGCAGATGTTATAACTACAACAAAAAAGGGTATATATAATAATAATACCCTGAGGATCGAAAAGAGATAAGGAAGACCAAGACTTCTAAAGGAAAAACTAAGGAATAAAGTGAAATGGATAATAGCTCTGATTAGGACTCTGAGGACTCGGGAAAAGAGTAACTCCTAGTGAAAGTCGTTATTAGGAGGAATAAGTTGTAGAGGAATAGAAGGTCATTAAAAAGAGTATAAATTGTGACCCATTTTACGTTAATATTGGGATTAATGGGATACGCTACACAACTGCTCTTATTAATATAGGGTGTTTAATATACGCCCTGATCAGCGACGCCTTCGCTAAGAAATTCTACTTATTACGTATTAGTATTACACCTTAGAACTTAATATAAGTCACCACTATAATTCCTAGTACAATCCGCTATATCACTTACACTAATATCGATATTAATAACTATAAACAACACTAATTATTCTTTTATATTATTCTTAACTAAGAAGACGACGTTATCCTTAGAAGGTCCTGGATAATTAACGATAACGTTATGGTTTACCTAGTATGAGGTACTCTACATATAGGTGTCGTGGACCACTAGGTAATAAAAAGGAAACCGGGTTAGGCCCGGTAAAATCCAAAGTTCCTAATCTAATAGTAGACTAGATCGGTATTCTTAGCCCTAATTAAGTGGGCATAAAAGAGAAGAGAGACCCCTCTTAGTATATCCACCCTAAATGCGTTCTCCGTAAGTTTAGCTGATATTAAGAAGGCCTTAGTACTAAAAATAAAAATAGACCCGAGGACGAAACTCTTTACATATTACTACAAATTTCTGTATATCTTTAACCAAGATAAAGCTAATTAATTACCACTACACCGGAAGAACGTCGACTATACTATCCTTATCGAGAAGGACTCCTATGGTTAAGATAAACCAGTGACCTGGGGACCTCTATATAGCATATTAAGGGAAGAGTTAATTGTACTACGCTGAACCCTTATAAAACTATTAGATAAAGGGTTTATTAGGGCTAATAGCTCCCCTGCATTATTGCCCATTCTATTTATCCGGAAGCTTGGAGGAGGGTTACGGTTCTACGTCGATTACCATGCCCTTAATACCATTATAAAAAAGGACCAATACCCTTTACCTTTAATTAACGAGACCTTAAGGGTATTAATAAAAGTGAAGTGGTTAATAAAGTTAGATATTATCGCTGTGTTTTATAAGATCCGGGTTAAAAAAGGAGATAAATAGAAAATGGTGTTTAGGATGAGGTATGGGTTATACGAATAGATGGTTACCCCCTTTGGTTTAATTAGAGCTTCTACGACGTTCTAGTAATATATTAACTATACCCTACGAGACTTCCTAGATAAGTTCTACTTAGCTTATATTAACGATGTCCTAATTTATTTGGACGGCTCCCTCTCTGATTATAAAGAGAAGGTTAAGAAGGTCCTTGAGCACTTAGGTGTTGCAGGCCTGCATATGGATATTAATAAGTGCGAATTCGAGGCTAAGAGTATTAAGTATTTGGGGTTTATTGTTAATATTGGTAAGGGAATTCGCGTGGACCCTGAGAAGATTAAGGTAATCCAGGGATGGGAAGTACTCCGATTAGTGCAAAGAGTCCGTGGGTTTATCGGTTTTATTAATTATTACCAGCAGTTTATACCTAACTTCTCGGGGATCACATAACCCTTAATAACCTTAACTAAAAGGGATATACCGTTTATTTGGAGTAAGGAGTGTACTAGAGTGTTTAAGGAGCTGAAGATGCTCCTGATTAGTGTACTTGTATTGGCTTACTGGGACCCTGATTGAGTTATAGTACTCGAAACCGATTCGTCTGGTTATGTGGTAGGAGGTATTTTATCATAGTATGATGATGAAGGGATCCTAAAACTTGTAGTGTTTTTTTTACGTAAGAACTTACCTGCGGAGTGTAATTACCCGATATACGATAAGGAATTATTAGTAATAATATACTATTTAGAGCACTGGGATTTAGAACTGTGGAGTGTGGAAGAGTTCACTATCCTAATTGATCACCTGAATCTGAAGTATTTTATAACGAAGAGATAATTGAGTAAACGTTAGATTAGGTGGTTAGAATTACTGTTCCGCTATAACTTTACTATTTAGTTTAGACCTAGTAAAGAAGTAATAGTTCCTGATATATTATCGAGATGCGAATAGGATATCCCTAGTACCCTATAGGATGATAGGTTAGAGGGTCGGAAGATTAAACTCCTGAAGAACAGGATTAACGTATTACGAGTTAATAACGTAGTAGTGATTAGAGAAGTGTGGGCCCGATCAGGGTAAGCAGAGAGGGATAAGTCTAATATAAGAGACTCCCCTAGAGACATAGATCAGACCGACGACCCTAGCCCAGATAAGACGGAACCCCCCTTGAACCCTTTTAAAGAAGAGCTATTACGCTCCCAGTGGGATAAAGCCTTAGATTAGAATAACCGATACTGGCTGATCAGGGGGGTAGTATAAAAAGGAGACCGACAACTTCCCTTATAGTGGAAATTACCGATAATGTTGTTAGAATATACGATCAACGATAATAAGAGACTGTTGTGGAGGGACAGAATCTGGATTCTATATTATAAGCTTTTGAGGATGGGTTTAATCCAAAGGTTCCACAACTCCATATTAACGGGACATCCGGGGAGGGACGCTTTAAAGGCCCTAATCAGCCACCAGTTCCACTAACCAGGCCTATCCCAGGATGTCCAAAGATTTATGAGGAACTACGACGTTTATGGACGAGGAAACGTATAGTGCGATAAGAAGAGGGGCCTGTTAAAGCCTCTACTTATCCCTGGACGGATCTAAGTAGAGGTCTTTATCAACTTTGTAATAGGACTACCCCCTTCCCGCTGCGATGGGGCTACGAACATCATAATAGTAACCAATCATCTATCAAAGAACGTAATCTTTGAGTTATTAAAGGATATTACAACGGATATAATAGTAGACCAACTAATCCGAGGTCTAATCAGGCACCATAGGATACCTCATACAATTATATCAAACAGAGGACCACAGTTTACAAGTCTTATGTGGAAACAACTCTACTAATTACTACGGATCAAACAGAGACTCTCTACAGTATTCCACCTAAAAACAAACAAAGCTACGAAAAAAATAAACCAAATAATAAAAACTTATCTTAGAATATATATAATGTATACTTAGGACGATTAGGATAAACTACTCCCAATAGTAATAATAGTTATTAATAACTAGGTCACCTCGTTAATAGGACTTAACTCGTTCTTTATTACTTATGGGTATAACTTAGACCTAATTAGAGTAGAGGAACCCCTACGGAATAACAATAAAACCCCTACAATAAAAGCAGAGGCTCTGGTTTAGAAACTAAAAGACGCCTCTAAATGGGCTTAGGTAGTAATAGCAGTAACATAAGAGAAATAAGAGATTATTGTAAACGTAAGGCGCTAACCATTTAATTAGTTTAAGTTTGGGGATAAGGTTTAGTTAAGGTTACGGAATATTTAATTTAATTGATTATTAAAGAAGTTCGACTAGGTTAACATAAAGTATACTGTCCTTGAACTGGTTAGATCCTATACTTACTGGCTAAATACATTACTAGGGATCTATAACGTCTTCTATGTAAACCTAATTAGGTACACTAGAGTTAATCCGTTACTATTATAAAACCATAATAACACTTAACCACCTACAATACTAATGGCTAATAGGGAGGAGTTTAAAGTTAAGGAGATCTATAATGCATAGAAAATACGGGGCGGATAAAAGGTTTTAGTAAAGTAGAAGGACTATGCTTAACTCACCTAGGAGCTAGTGGATATGCTGGTGGATATAGTGGCCTTAGATTATTACGAGGTTAATCACGGGAATATCCTTTGGGAAGGGAGGGGAGGAAGGGGGTAATTATTACGGGCTAAAACCCGATCAAAGGCCTCGGAACTACTTAGCTATGTCTAACACTAACCACTACTTACTAAACCTGACCAGGCCTAAGCAGACCTAATTAGGATCCAACGGATTTATGGGGTAGCAGACTTTTCCTTCCTTTCTCCTTATCTTAAAGATACTCATAGTAGTCGCCATAACTAGTTGTAATATACGTGCTTGGACCGTTACAGTTATTCTACTAAGAGTTTTTGATATTAGTGGGAGTGGGTAATGGTCCTTTTTTATAATAGTGTTTAGGGTTCTATAATTAACGCAGAATCTCAATCCGCCTCCTAGCTTCTTAGTAAATAACACAGGGGCACCAGCTACTGAGTAGCTGGTTCGAATAAACCCCTTATTTAGTAGGTCGTTAAGTGTTTTTTTTAGTACTAGTAACTCTTCTCTTAACATAGTGTATAGAGGTCCCTAAGGGAGTTGGGGCTCCTTCCCTTCTAGCCCTGTCTCTAAAGGGATTATGTGGTTTATACCTGGTTGGTGGGGGGGCACCGGGTGCGCTTTAGCTGGGTTAAATAAGTCTCTAAACTCCTTATGCACCTATTCTAGTACTAGCTTCGAAATGTTTTCTTGTTTTTGTGGTTCTAGCTTTGCGAGAGCCTTCTCGATATCTTGTAACCTGGTTACTATAATAGTAGTTGGTGGTCTTTGGTTATTTTTTTGTTTTCTTTTTTGTGTTATACGGTAAACCATAGTAAACGGTGTTGTTGGTAATAGTTTAGTTCAACGTATCTCTAATATGTTTTCGGGCTCTTTTTTATTAGAGAGGTATACTCTTATTTTTCCTTTCTTATGAGTAAGTTGGTGGGTATTAGTATTATACTTCACCTTATTCTGAACTATCCAGGGATTTCCCAAAAATATATCCGGTTCTAAATTGTCCATTATATATGCGTAGACTTGTTGTGTATAACTGCTGATTTCCATTTATATTACGGTTACTCCCTGGTTTTTACCCGGTGAGGGGCCGCTTATTATGTAACCTCTCATAGGGCGTTTTATTGTATTAATAAGCGGTAATCAGAGGCGTCGTGCAAAGGAATAGTTAACCATAGTATAAACTTCGTAGCCGGTATCCACCAAGGTATTAGTTAAATGTCCTTTATTAATTCTGATTTTTATGATTATAGACTACTTACCCTGTTATTACTAGCTCCTTTAGTGTTTCTTTTATCCCTTCATTTACTCCTTAGTGGACTCCGGGGCCTGACTTTGTCCCGGAGTTATTCTTTTCTTAATTTATACTTATTATTTAAGCTAAGGGTCATCGGTTAGTTTTCTTTTTTTATATTTCCTTTTAGGTAAGTTTTAGCTACAAAGGGCCGGTTGGCCTATTAGCGGTGTTCGGCCTTCTTCTAGTAATTCCGTGCAAAATATCCTTCTTCTTTATATTCAAAGTATTCACAACGGTCCTTATTATATTCTAGGTTTCTTTATTAGGAATAGTTATTATCCATAAAAGAGTTAGAACCTCTCTGGGGTCTAATAATAATTATCTTCTTAACTCTTATAAACCAAACCGTTCCCATTATAATAATATTTTTATTATTATCCTTTGGATAAACGGCGGGGGAGTAGGTGGACCTCTAAGGGTAATTATATTTAAAGGCCCGTTCAACCTTCTAAATAATGTCCTATACTCGGGTAAACCAGCCTAAATAATCCTTAGGAAGCTTAACCGTGAATAGCCGGTCCTTCAACGAAGGGGTCAAAGTTACCTCAAAGAGTAATATTTACACAATAGCGGGCTAATCACCACCACTAACATCGGCCATTATTCGTTCAAACTTAGGTAAGAATATCGTAAAACTCTTATTTACTCTTTAGTATAGGGTTTATAGCTGGGTAACGGCTTAGGACTAGGTATTTAGATTTAAATAAGTGTAATTAAAGTAATGTATAAAGTCCTCGGGGTTTCTGGTTTTATTAGGTCCTCCGGCGATATAAAAGGTGTTAATTACTTATTAGGGACCAACTTCTAAGTATAAATTAACTAAGTACTAGAGTTTATAGTTTATAGGGTAAAAGGGGCGATCCATTAAGATCTTATCTCTCATTTGTTGCACCTAAGGGGCGTATTCCTTTTATTTACCCAAAAACTTTAGGGGGTTAAGTAAGGGTTTCCAGCGAATCAACTCACTAGTGAGCACCGGTGGGGTATCAGTGCGGATACCACCAGGAGTACGAAGGGTTTCACTCCCAGGGGTCATTAACCTCTAGTTCTAACTCTTCTCCAGTTTCTCACTAATCTCTATTATTTAGGCTTACAGGGATCCTAAAGTGGTGTTCAATATCTCTTCTATGGTTAGCTTATTATAGAGTATCGGGGGTATAGCGGCGTCCATCGGGGCGACTAGGCTATCTCGATTATTCTTCTAGGGATTAGTGGTCAACCTATTGGAGTCCCGGGAGTATTGTTCTTCGTAGGGAGCTGTGCTCGACCTGTACTCCTTTCTACTTAACCGGTGGGGAGCTACGCTTAACCTAGCGTTACGGTAAGGTTGTAATCCTGAGCTTGAAGTATGCGAAGGGCTAGGCCTAGGTGTTTTCGACCTTAGGGTGCTCTATTACTGTTTACTTTAAGCTAAGGAGCGAAAGAGAGGAAGTTCCTCGTAAGGGGGGCGGTGTAGGAATCTATACTGCTGGAGAACAAAGGGGACCTTTGGTGGGGCGCCGGAGGTCACCGGAGGCCCTTTGATCGGAGGCCCCTTTGACCGGAGGGCTCTTTTGTTGGATGCTGGTTAACGCCTCAGGCAAAGCTTAGGCCATCGTGGGCATCAGCCCGTAACATCTACTACGGGTATACGTATGCGTTTTTTCGAATTTATAATAACCTTTAAGTTTAATTAGGGTACACTAATCAGCTTTAGATGTTCAGGGACTCCTTAGGTTAACCCATTTAGAACTTTTTACTACTCTTATATAAGTCGTAAACTTTTATATTAGGTGTTTAATTGATTACTTTTAGTGATTTTAAAAGTAATATAACGGTTTAAATACGTATATTATAACTAGTTATAGTGACTACTACGAGTATCTTTAAGATAAGGAGAAAAGAAGGAAAAGTCTGCTGCCCCACAAATCCGCTGGGTCCTGATTAGGTCTCCCTGGGCCTGATCAGGCTTAGTAAGCAGCGGTTAGCGTTGAACATGGCCGAGTGGTTCTGAGGCCTCTGATCGGGCCTTAGCCCGTGACATTAACAAACTAAACAATAATTAAAAAAACATCCTTTCAGTCCTTATAACATCTAGTTTGTTCATCAAAGGCGGTTAGGATAGATCCAGTAGCCACGCCACTTACGTTCAAAGGCCCCTTTACCGTAGAGGGGGCTATATCCAGAGTATTAGGCTAACTTCCCATTAGGCTGGGCCGGAGTATTTGGGCCTCAGTATCGCAGCGGCACTTAGCCCTTAAGTTAGGGCTTAGCTCTAGATGTGACCCAGAGCCCCGATCAGGGCTGGCCGGAGGGGCCAGCTATAATCCGGTGCCCATCAGAGATTATAGGGCCATTATAAGAAGGGTCTAAAAAGGAAAAGTGAAGAGTTTTCAACCATCAAGGATCTTAGTAATATATCACCTATTTTACTAATAGCGGATACTAAGAAAAATTAGGCGAGAGGGAAGTTTGATTTATCCAATGTCGTGGCCATAGAAATCTAATTCCGAATTTCTCAACGGCTTTTGACCCTCTGTTCCGGCTGTTGATACCGGGTCACCACGGTTCCGACGGTCGAAGTGGTGATTGTTAAGCGAAGCGACTTCTGCCGATTATCTTCACTTGCGCTTTCTGTCGCTACTTGACGCGTCTCTCTATCAGTGTTTCCATATTGTTTCCCTCTGGTTTAGTTAAACTTCTGTCCCCACCATGTGATGGAAGATTTTGTGCAGTCATTGCTCGAGATAGTATCCCGCTACTGTGTCCACCTGCAACCAAGTATAGCTTTGGATGAAGTAGTCTTTAACCACGTGATAATAGAGCCCCATGTTCACTACGAAACAACGTTAAACATTTTTTTAAGCTTACCTCCTCTCGATGAACGAAACTAAACTGTCTCTGCGGACGACGCCCCGAATTTTCTATTCCGGTTGTAAGTTTGAAGAGTGAAATCACACATCTGACGTTGAATATTTCAGAAGACTTCGTAAATAGTATCAAAGACCTCAGCCTATGCGTGCTGGCTTCGATGCTGTGAGCAACTCATGTTTCTATTAACGTCCCACACCCACTTTTGGTCACACCCCATATTTGGTTACCCCATAAATCCCTCACCGCCATAATAACCCCCCAACTTCAATTTTGTAAATCTTAACTTAAATTAACTTAATTACTACGAAATTTTATATACAACTTATTTATTTTTATATGGCCTAATATACTAAAGATGATATTATCCGGGCTTTTGAAGTTGTTGTAAACGGTTAGAGTATCAAAAAAGTCGTATTTAAGTATAGTATACTAGAAATGACTTTAAGTAACTGAATTAAAGGTCACTAGGGAAGAGATGTGGTTTTTTTTAACCTCTAGAGGCTCTCTTTTATCGAGAAAACTCATTTGGCTGAATGGGTTTGTGTTTAGGTAGCGTTAGGGTTACTATTAATATATTAATAGTTTAAGGAATTCGATGAGTGTATCCTGATTATTTATGGAGACTCTTAGCTTTTTGGGAAGAACTGGGTTTAATATTTTTTATGGAGGAATTTATTAATTAAGGTCTATAGAAGTAGAGTGATTGATTCCCAGTGTATTAATGGAGCTATAACTAATATAATTAGGCTATGGTTTAGATACGTCGTTATACTTGAAATTAAAGTTATTAAAGTAGTTAACTGATATAATATGGATGAGATAGGTATTCTGGAGGGTAGAGAATCTAATGGGCTTGTTCTGGGATTAGTAGAGATTTGTTTTATTCGAAAAAATAGCTTGGGTTATGTGCTTATATATTTCTTATTGAGTGTATTTTTTTAATAGGTAGGGCGTTACTTCTATTTGTGATTTATAAGGGGAAGAGTTTCTAATAATAGTGGTTTTTTTCGATTTAATTTTATATGAATTGTGGAAGTTTATAGTAATAGAAAATGAGTGGATATTAGATTTTATAGTTATTGAGTGGTTGGAGAAGATGTTTATCTTATTAACTGCTCCTGGAGACCCCTAGGAGAGGAGATTACTTATTTTGGATGGTTATGGAAGTTACGAAATAACTGTATTTATGTATCTCTGTTTTAAGAGTTATATACACTTGTTTTTCCTACTACTATATACGTTCTATGTACTTTAACCTCTCGATTAGTTGGTTTTTGGGTTATTTAAAATAGTATATAAGAAGAAACTCGGTTATTGTGTTTAATCCGATTATAGTATTGTTATTGGTAAAAGAATGTTCTTTATTTGTTATTTTAAAGTTTGCTAGGTCGATATAATGAGTAAGAATATCGTTAGTGGGTGGAAGTGGACTGGTTTATGGCTAGTTAATATGGTTAGACTTTTTATGAGCTTTTTGTTATTTGTGAATATAATAACGCTAGTGAGGAAGACGAATTAGGTTTGTGAAGGGCTTGTTGATGGTAATGTTAGTGAGAAATGGGTAATAGAGTTATTAGTAGTACTATGGTTAATTCCTAGGAAAAGGGATGAACTTCAGGGTTAGTTCAGCTTATTCAATAAACTTAAAAGGAATATCAGTACTTAATATTTACTCTTTCGCAAGGTCCAAAAAGGCTTCGATGAATAGGATTATGAACTGGTAGTAGCCTAGCGAAAGATTATGGTATTGGAAGTAGAAGTAGAGGTTAATAGGGCAAGGAAGTGAAAGAAGGTTATGTCGGAATGTCCACGCCGGACTGGCGCCACCTGTTGCCGCCTATCGCCCATTGGCCCGGTTAGCGAGCCAATCAGAAGGCAGGAATCGGTTTTAGATCGGCAGCGTCAGATCGCTGCCGTAGGCCCGATTCCTTCCTTCAACAACAACAGAGCAGATACGACGAATATATCGTTATTTGCCCACCTTCTATACTAGGCCTAGTAGAGTGAATCCAATACTAATTAGTAGTTGAATACCATTTCCGTAGATCAGTAAAGTAAACCTTTTATTAGAAAAGGTAATATTACGAAGTCCCGGGACGGAATAGCCCGTCCGACGGATTTTACGATATTCGCGTTATAGGAAGAATCTGCGATACCCTCGGTTAGCGATACGATTAACGATAGGATACCGTAGGAGCTTCCTAGGAGTTTATACAAAGTCACCGGAGTAATAAGTTCCGCTCGATATGATGGAATACGGCTTCTGCGTTTATTATGTACGGTTTACAACGAAGATCTCGTGATTAGTAGTAATACAAAGTGCCCTTGTGCTTCCATTGCCGACTTTCATTCTCGACGAGAAGTTATTTATTATAATTGATACCCCCTCCTTTTTTAGATGCTACTCCGTTACCCCGTAGTTACGGAAATACCTCGGAATTAGTGCTCGAAAGGCTGACCTTTACGAGAACCCCGACTTCACCGTCGTCGCCGTCGCTACTCACTCCTACCTCTAGAGTAGTGACCCTAAATACCTAGCGAATACGATATTAGAGACGATAACCCCACTTTCCGACTACGTCTATAAAAGAGAGTTGGTAACTAATACTGAGACTAGAGTGACCTGCTAAGGATATAATACCCAATGCTCGAAGGGCTAAATTTAATAAGAACCCCGACTTAATTATCGTCGTCCCTGCCCCTAGAGATGATCTAGACGTGGATATACGACTAGAGACGATACTAAAGGAAAGAAGACTCTTTTCCTATACTACTTATTAGAAATAGTATTCTATAAATACTAAGTAGTAATTCGCTTAATGAATAGTATACGCCCTCGAAGCTGCGGCTTAGAGGAAATGCCCTGTGTTTGAGACGTCGTTAATTTTACCGTCGTATATTAGAATATCTACTAAGATGTTAGGAAGCGACCTAATTACAACGAATCCGACCCCGGAGGAGGTCTAGGATACTTAGGCCCCTCTACGAGGAGAGACGGTAAGAGTACTAGCCCCTGCTAGTACTTAGAGTCGAATGGTGAATGGCTCTTCGGTCCTATTACTGATGAAGTATGAGAGGGAGGTCAACTTTTACGAATGGGGACTATGGGCCAGGTATAGGCTAGAAGAGGTGATTCTCGAGTCCGACCCTAAATTAGTAACAATAGTAGTAGTATTCCTTATTGAGATATAGACCGTGGAAGGCACTATTAACCACAACCTAAAAATAGAATTTAAATTAGACTTCGAAGACTGGACCCAAATTATGTTCGATATCCTCGAGACCTAAGTGGTGAGAAGACTATGCGACTTCCTATTCTATTGTGGTGTATTCATCCTTATGAAAAAGCAGAGGATCCTAATTAAACTTTTTAACCTTAAGGAGACCCCAGCTCTATACTATTGGACCTAAGAAGAAGTTAACGAAATCAGTTTTAAAAGCCCGTTTTTTAGGAAACTTATAGAGGACTGTCAGGGTATCTGGTACAGAGTGAGAGGGTCAACGCCGGGGAACAGGGACTCAGCTGGTAGGTATCCTTAATTGACTGAATTCATCTCTGAACCCCTCTTTATTCTGGGTTCCCCTTCGAATATTTAAAATATCAGGGCCTTATTGGGTACTTGCCGGTGCCCTAACAGGGTCTTAGTTCTCGGATCTTAACGGCCCGTGATACGATCCCCCTCCTCGTAGCCTCGCCCTTGAGGCTTGTAGGTGGGTTCCTAGTATACGCGTTCTCGTTACCCTCGTTAAACCTCTACCCTTGTGGTAGGAAGAGTAGTGCTGTTTACAGAGCCGATATCCAACCACTAGGTAACCAGTGGGTAGCTGGTTATGCTCTGGGGGTTTGCGATACTTGTGAGCTCCTTATCCTAATAGTGATCCGTCCTCTTAGCTTACCGTAGGCCCCCTAGTACGTTGTAGGTGGTCCCCTACTATGAGTAACCCATTAATGTACTGGTCGATTACTTCGATCCGATCCTCGTTGCCGTAGTTTGAACCCATAGTAGTGGCTCCCTTTGGAGCTTCACTTATTTTAGTACCGGGTGCCCTCCGGCTAGGCTATGGTTCCCCTTAGTAGTGGTACTGTTTACCGTATGGACCTTTGTTCCCTCTTTATCCCTGGGTTCCCTTGTGTTCTAGTATGTTATCCCCCTCCTTGTTTGTTCACTCCTGGGAACGTCGCTGACCGTTAGTAGGGTAACCGTAAGACCGCCGCCGCCGCCACCAAGTTTAAGGCCTTTATGGAGGACGCAGCTGACTACGTTGACCACTAGGCCTGGTTTGAGGAGGAGAAGGTGTTTTTCCTCGCCCGGTACCCAGCCAGTGCCCAGCTGGTGATTTGTTATTGACCTTTTGTTTTAGGACGACCTCCTCGCCGCCCAGCTCGCGGGTAAGAAGGCCCTCTAGGCTAAGAAGGAGGACGCTAATAAGCCCCGCTAGGTGGACCAGGCCGTGTGCGCCGCCTAGACCTAGGTCGCCGAGGCCGTTGCTGAGTAGTTGTGCGACTTTAATGAGATGTATTGTAAGGTGGTGAGTAGTTCCTTAATTGGTACCCCCCGGTGCTTATTTAGTGTTGATTTTTTTTTTTAGTATTAGAATACCCTCTCTGTTCCCTCTAAGGCCGGTGATGAGGAGGAGGACGAGGAGGAGGGTGGTGGTGCTCCTCCTGGTGATGATGTGGGTGGGGAGGGTGGCTTTGGTGGTTAGTAAGGCTGCGGCCTCTTTTTTTCGGTGTGGTGTGTGGGCGTCTGGTCTCCTGGTGGGCATTGGTTTGGTTTCGTCTGCTTGTGGGTATAGTTTGGTGTGGTTTTCGTTTTCTCTGGTGTGAATGGAGGTTTTTCGTCTCGGGCCTTCGGGCCTGGTTGTTTCCTCTCTATTTTTTGACCCCTGCTTAACCGGTGATTCCCTGGTTGAGACCAGCTTTGTAGCCCCTTCGTAAATCCAGTGAAATATTCCGTTGTGGTTCCCAGGAATTCTCTGTTTTGTTATAACCTTGCCACTTAATTAGGTATTGATGGTTCCTTTTTGACCCTTTGTGTGCTATAATATAGTCCACCTAGTAAATATTATCCTCTTTTTTGATTGGTATCTCCTAAGGGGGAACCGTTGCCCCATAGAAGGGTTTTAGTTGGGTAGGTGCGAATACGTTATGTATCCGATATTGCTCCTTGATATTTAACTCATAGGCTAGCCCACCGTTGATTACCCGGGTTACTTTGAATGGACCTAAGTACTTATCCGATAACTTTTTTGATGGCCGGCGCTGTTTGATATTCTTCGTTAATAATAGGACTAGGTCTTCTACCCTGAACGATATCGTAGACCTATGTTGATCATAGTATTGGGTGTAGGTTCGATTAGTTTTTTTTAATAGTTGGGCTATGGTTATCCTCTAATTTCTTAACTCCTAGGCCCTGTTTTAAGCTGCTGGTACCGTTTGTACCTCTGTGTTGTCCGGTGATACGTCTTGTGGTCCGGTCAGTATATACCCTAGTAGTACCTCGGTGGGGGAAGTCCGGATGGCCTCCTAATGGGCATTATTGTATACGAATTACCCCATCGGGAGCTAATCTGGCTAGTCATCCTGTTCTAGGTTATAGAACGTCCTAAGGAAATGTTCTACGTTCTAATTTATCCTTTCCGTTTAACTGTCGGTTTGGGGGTAGTATGCGGTACTAAGCTTCCTTTTAATGGCCAGTAAGTGATAGACCTCTACTCAGAACCTGTTAATAAATAGGGATCCTTTGTTAAATATGATGGCTTGGGGAATTCCGAATTTTAGGAATACATGGTTAACTAGGAGTATAGTTAACCCGTCCACTATTAGTACCTTACTGGTGGGTATGTATAAGGTGTACTTCGTAAATTTATCCACCACTATTAGGATACTATTGTAGATCTACCCTACCTTATTACGGACCTTGGGTAACTTAGTGATGAAATCGATGAATATCTATTCGAAGGGTCAACTAAGTACTGGTAGTGGAGCTAGTTTCCCATATAGTAAGTGGTGTTTTGGTTTAGTCCGTTAGTAAATCGCATATAACTTAATGTATTCCTTTATATCTCTTTGTATACCCTTCTAAAAAAAGGACTTTCCTATCCTTTTGAGAGTCCTAGTGACCCCTAGGTACCCTGCTGTAGGTTCATCGTGGAAAGCCATTAGGACTTCCCTTTGGAGCTTATGTCCGTCTAGAATAAATAATGCTCCTTTGTATCGTAGTCCCCCGTCGGTCCCCATAAACTAATAGGTACTTAGCTTCTTTTATCCTTCCTCTTGGATAAAGGAATTATCCCCTTGGGCTTCGATTACTCTATTAACTAGGGTTAAAGCTAACTTTTCTGGGTTAGTTTCTAACTATGAACTAGCTGGTCTCCTCTTTTAGATCCCCCTAACCTAGTATCTAATGAACTTTTATAAGAACTCTCCTAGGAATACATTACGTGCCTCTTCCCTTTCGGTGCTTATTAGCTGATGATCTGGTTAGTGTGATAATGCATCCACAGTGTTCTGTTTCCTAGGGTGGTATTCGATCTTAAAGTTGAACATTGCTAAGTCCTGAAGTAACCTTACCTGGTGTGAGTTCAGGGTCTTCTTCTCTGCTAGGTATCGGTGTCCTAAGTGGTCCATAATAAATAAGATCTTATGTTGGTTATAGAATAGGTACTGACGCTAATGTAAAGCTGACTCTGCGATGGCCAGTAGCTCTGCTTCGGGTACCCCGTAACGAAGTTCTGCTCCCTTGAGCTTCTTAGAGAGGTAAGCCATAGGCTTCCACAGCCCATCGGGGTGTAATTAGCTTAGTATGGCCCTGATTGCGAAGTTAGAGGTGTTTGTTTTAATTCGTATTAGTAAGTCAGGGTTGAAGTGTTGTAGGATGGGTGCCTCTGTGAATCGCTGCCTCAGCTTGTAAAAGGCTTTTAGTGCCTTACTGGTTATCACTGGTTGTCCCCCTACTTACTTAACCAGTCGATCCGTTAGGGGTGCGCAGATCTTCGAGTAATTCTTAATGAACTTTTAATAGAAATTAGTGAACCTAATAAATTATTAAATATCTCAGATAGTGGTGAGCACTGGCCACTCTACGATTACCACCACTCTCTCTAGATCCATGGAGATTCCTTCCGGGGAGATCATAAATCCCAGGAACTCAACGGTGTTAGTATAGAAGACGTACTTCTCGGGATTCGTGAATAGCCCATTAGCATCTAACCAGCTAAGTACCTCTTTTACAGTACCCGAGTGTAATTCCTTATTATCCGTGAAGATTAAGATGTTGTCTAGGTATACGATATAAGTGATGTCCATTAACCCCGCTAAGACGTTGTGGATAAGTGTCTGGAAGGTAGTTGGTGTGTTAGTGAGTTTGAATAGTACGACTTTGTATTCGAAATGGTTATATCGACTCCTGAAAGCTGTTTTCCACTTATCCCCTTTTCGGATCTTTACCCGGTGGTAAGTGTCCTTTAAGTCCAGCTTTGTAAACTTCTTCGCCTTCGATAGTCTGGCTAGCATCTCGTTGATTAGTGGGAAAGGAGTGCGGTTCTTAATAGTGATTTTGTTAAGCCCCTGGTAATCTACACAAAGGTGTAACTTTCCCCCTTTCTTCAGTATAAACATAATCGGGGCTCCAGCTAGGCTCTAGGAGGGTTAAATCCAGCCATTCTTAAGGGCTATGGTGATATACTCTCGTAGTTCTTCTAACTCTTTTTTGGCCAGTGGGTAGATGGGGCCAAATAGGGGTTAAGTACCAGGTTCTAAGTTAATAGGGTAACTACGCACCTTGTCCCTGTTTAGGTCTCTTACCAAATTAATATCAAATACCCTAGCGAAGTCTTCATACTCCGGGGGTATTATAACTAGTTCTTAGGGCTCCTCCGGCTCCTCCTCGGTTAGGTGACCTAGCTTAATGTGGTGTACTATGGGTGTCCCCATAAGGACCCCTTTGGACAACTCTATTACTCTCCATAGTACTCTCCTACTGGTTACTAACTCGAAGGCATCCTTGCTTAAGGGGTAGGTCCATCCTAGGGTGGTCCAGTTCATATTGGGCTACGTCTTTTAGCACTATGGTAATCCTAGGATTACCCTATATCCATCTCCAGTACTCACCCAGTACTCCTACCCTATAGTTCGGGTTACCCCTAGTTCGTTAATTATACGAGTAACTAAGGTCTTCGTTCCGTATTCTGGTGCTTAGGATCCCCACATCCCTTTTAAGGGTGTACTACTACTAGTTTTTAGGGGGGTCTCGTCTAGTAATAATACTCTCTAATCAACCACATTTACGTCCATGCCCGTATCGATAAGGGTAATGACCACCTTCTAGTAGCCCTCTACTCGAAATCGGACTTTTGTTTTTAACCGGGGTGGGCGGTCCTCTTCCTATTTCTCAGTAGCCCCCCGGATTCGGTAACCCTCTTGGTGGTCACTATTTCCATAGGGTCGGCCGTTGTGCTAAGGTTTTTTATATTTGTGATAGTTGGGGTATTGGGGTGTTATGTACTCGACTTTGTTGTAATTGTAGTATGTTGGGGGCCCTCGGGACCTCGTGGGCCCGCTAGTAAGCTTTAATTGGGTTGACCCTAAAGGTACCGTGTCTTCCTTTGATTCTCCGGGGGTGGGGATGGGCTTGGCCGCCGGTTCATCCCTTTGGTGCTTGCGAAACCGATGCGGTACCTCCCTGGTGCCCCCCTTCTGCTATTGTAGGGAGTTGATTACCTTTATTTTCTTAGCCACGTTATCTAGTTCTAACTGCGATTGTAGGAGCCTATGAGCGAGGATCTGTTGTTGAAGGTCTGGTTGTAAACGGCTAATCACGTTGGTTACCTGTACCTTCTCTGGTAGTTTGTTAGGGTACTCCATTTCCACTGCCTCGTACTGGTCGATGAAGTTCTGGTAGGATTGTCCTGGTGATTGCGTTATGGCATCGAGCTTGCGGACGTTACGGAAGATACGAGTGTCTTTGTTAGTTACACCGTTGCCCAGCTACACCTTTATGGTATCCCAGGACATGCCCACTAGCTCGTTGTTGTAAGCCAGGGCTATATGGTTAGACCACCGCCGTAGTACCGTCCCCTCTAGGTAGCTGGTGGTGTATAGGACCTTCGCTACATCGGTACCCAGATCCTCCGGATTCATAGTGAAACGCCTATTCAAGGTGAACAGGAACGCATTAAGATCCGACCATGAACCCCCTTTGTATTTCGGCGCCGGTAAATGTGCCTTTCCCCATAAGTCGGTACGCCTTTTCTTGGGTTCCGGCTGGGTATCGGTTTTGAACGTGGAGGTGGGCGTTTCCGAGTAGGGTACGTTTAAAGTGGTGGATTGGGCCCTGAGGGCTGTGTACTACTCCCTTTTCTGTTTTATTCTTATCTTTTTTTCTTTTTTTTTAATAAGGGCATTAAGTTGCTCCTCTGTTAGGGAGTTAACGTCCACCTCCTCGGAGCCCACTAGTTAGTTCTTTTGTTGGCTCATCTTGGACTCGGTGGTCTGGTTGTTGCTCGACCCTGTGGTGGCCTCCGTTTATATACGTGTTATCTCGTTGCCTTAACGGTTTATACCCTTATTAATAGGTAGAGAGATGAAAGTATTAGGGTATTTAGTATAGAGTGAGAGGGTTAACGCTGGGGAATAGGGACTTAGCTGGTAGGTATCCTTAATTGACTGAATTCATCTCTGAACCCCTCTTTATTCTGGGTTCCCCTTCGAATATCTAAAATATCAGGGCCTTATCGGGTACCTGCCGGTGCCCTAACAGGGTCTTAGCTCTCGGATCCTAACGGCCCGTGACAAGGACCCAGTCCTCTATAAGGAATTAACGAGGAAATGGGTATTACCATCGTTTAAATCCCGTCTAGAAGAGATCGCAGCGCAGAAGAACTCCCCGCAAGCACCGCCACCCTCAGAGAGAGCAGGAATAAGCTAAGCCCGCACCGGGCTATGCCCTCAGAATCGGCCACAACTACTTAGATAACCCATATTCACCTAGGAACTATCGGATTAGGAAGAACACCGTACCACAGATGAGATTAGCGAAATAGCGACCCCTTAGTAACAAAGTATGCTTATTAAGGTATATACTAATAATATAAGGTATAATAGTAAGAAATTCGATGTCCTTAACACCAAATTCCGCATCTTCCTCGAAGCCTGTAGAAAAATCGGAGTTAACTACTATACAACGGTTAACCTACTCCTTACGATACTAAAAAGGAGAACTTCTCAGTTTTACTACGGCTATATTAATAGTATACCGACTACTCGGTTAACCGAGGAGGTAGTTAACAAACTACAACGCTACTTCGAAGGAGATTAACGCCGCTAAGCCTATATTATCGATTAGAACGGAGTAAATCTTAATAAAGTTATTCAGAAGAACCCTAAGAAGACGAAGGTTAAAACTTTAGAGACCCTTTTCAACGACCTAATAAATCTCCAATAAACTCTTACACCATACTACTAAAAAGACCAGGTCCTAAAGGATAAACTAATCAGAGTTACCATCTCTATAAAAGAGTACTACTCTATTAACTTAACTAGAGTAAATATAATAGAGAAGCTCTATAACGTAATAAGGATAAGCCTTAACTTAGAGGAAAAAAGAAGAGATGCCCACTATTAACACTTTATGTTAAAAACAGAACTAAACGAGCAGTTCTAGACTAACCAACACTATAACGGAAAAGAGCAAAGTAACTATTATGGAGGTTACCAATAATAACGAGGATACCCTTACAACAATAAGAAGTGCTATGTCTACGGTAGGGAAGGGTGTTAGTTTACGAAGTACTCTATAGAGAAGAGAAGTAAAGTATATAAATACTTTAAATTAAATAAGGACGTCTCCGATGCTTTTCCTAAAGTATACGGCCACTTCCTCGCTGAATATAAGGGAGATAAAGTGCTCGACGACGAGGACGCTAAGGACAAGGAAAATCTGAGCTAATACCTCACTAGTGCCGCCCTTAACGAGGAAAACAAGTATAATAACGAATTCCATATCTCATTCTTCGGCTACACCACTACTCTAGTTAGCGAAGACCTCACTTGAACCCTAAATAACTAAACCACCTATTATACTATTACGGAGAAGGATATTTATAGTATACCCACAAAGTTACCGGTTTACGAGGTGTTTATTAGTGATAACCACTACGTAGTAATAATTTTCTAAGGTATTATACCTAATATAAGAGTAGCCGGCGTTTTTACGGCTGGATACCCTTAATTCCTTGTTCTATAAAAGATCGATACTATTGTGAAACTCGATACCTCTAAAGCAGGCTAGACGAGTATTACCTTCGGAGATAACCCTCCGATACCCTCCATAGGGCTAACCCATATGAATTCACCCTTTAGATAACTACCCTTCTATGTTATGAATACTAGTACACTATTCTTACTTTATTTAAGAGATATGGACGACTTAGGGATCCGTTTTAATAATATTTATAATTTCCTCTAATAAGGAGATGTGAAGGTCCCTATTATACGTAAATGGGGGTATCCGTGGATGCTTATATACTCTCTAGAACAGAGTTTTACGTAGAATCACCTTATAAACACGGAATTACATAGAATCCACCATCATTTCGGCCACCCATTAGTATAGAAGCTCTATATAATCCTAAAGAGAGCTGGTAACGACGTGACGTTCAAAGTAATCCAAAAGCTCACAAAGCACTACCACTAGTGCTAAATGAATGGACGAGCTCCGGGGAGATTCAAATTCACCCTTAGAGATGATGTGGACTTTAATTATGAGGTTATTATTAATATCTTCTACTTAGAAGGGAATAAACCCGTGATCCACATCGTTAATACGGCCACTTCCTTTAACGTAACTAGGTTTCTAGAAAACATTAGCGCAAAGCACACCTGGGAGACACTACGCGAATACTGGATTGATACCTACCTTAGACCCCCTAATTAGATCATCACGGACACTAGTAGAAACTTCAGCTCTGAGGAATTCAGGAATTCAACGAGATCTATAATAATTAAAATCAAAAAGGTGCCCATTAAAACCTATAATAACATCGGGAAAGTAGAGCAATACTATGCACCCCTACGACAAGTATACAATATTATCCACTAAGAATCCCCTTCTACATCACCGAAGATCGCCTTATAGAACATAATTAAAGTGATCAATAATATGGCTGGCCTAGATGGTCTTATCCCGACCCTATTCATCTTCGGAGTATACCCACGTATAAATATAAACTCACCACTATCACTAGAGATATGGTAATATATAGAAGTTACGCGGAAGGTTATAGCAAAGTTATAAGAGATTTACATAGAACGTATAATAGTTAACGTTCTCGTAATAAGAAATGGCCTAAATACGGCCCTTATACGAAATTTACTACTATAATCGAAAATTATTATTTAGTATAAGAGAAGGGGCTAAATAGGCTTATATACACTCCTCGTTAACGAAAGTGAAAACTATATTATCCAATTACCCTTTGGACCAAAAACTTTTAGGTTTATTATTATTAAACCCTTTTTAGAGGATAATAACGAGAATACGATCCCAAAAATACTAAGAAATGACGAAGAAGACGTCCTTAACGAGGAAGAGGAAGTCTAAAACGAGATTATTATCTGGACGGATACACCACCCCTAGAGGAAGAGCCAGCACCACCACCTCGACGCCCAAGAGGTAGACCACGGAAGAACGCCCAGATCAACCTCCTAGCAGAAGTTAACGCCTTTAATGATACCAAAAACGAGGCCACAACAATAGCTGCGTTTATAAGCACCAAAGAAGAGGCAGATCACGCCCTTGCACTCGAACTACACAAAAAGGGTATAATTAAAGCCCCAGGACCCCCGTTCAAGGAGTCCACCAAGAAGGAGATCGACGCCCTGATTGAACGAGGAGTCTTTGAATTCACTTAGTATAATAAAAAAAAACACAAAGGGATACGTATATTCTATTTAAGGATCGTCAACAAAGTGAAGGGCAAAACAGAGACGCCCTACAAAAAGTCCAGACTTATTATTTAGGGATACATAGACGACGATAAGGAGGCTATCCTTACATAGTCTCCGATTATTCAGAGCACCAATCAGAGACTAATTCTCGCCATCGCTCCATCTCTTATCCAAAAAGAGGGTTATTTACTATGGATAAGAGATATTACTCAGGCATATACCCAATCCACAATAAAGCTTAAAAGGACGATCCTCATAAGATTACTAGACCAAATAAAGAAAAATTACCCTCTAGGAACCATCATAACCATCGTATAACCGTTATACGGTATCACAAAAGCCGGAACCCACTAGTACACAACATACAATAAGTAACATAAAGAGAAGTTTTAGATGAGGACTTCTACGTATAACCCCTATTTACTATTACTAAATAATAAAAATAAAAACTTTGTGATAATTAGTATATAGATTAATAATATTATCGGCTTAAGCGACGAGACCTTTACTTAACGGGAAAACGAGGAACTCTAAAAAGCGATGTTCATAATAAAGGAGAAATAATACTTCTCCACCGAAACACTAATCGTATTTAACGGAGGGATTATCTTAACTAATGGAAAAGCTATTTTCCTATACCTAAAAGGCCAGGGAGCGAAAATACGCCTAGTTAACACCAAGTCCACTATTATAAAAGAGTAGTATATTAAATAGTGTACTAAAGGCGTATACACCACCTTAAAGTATTAATTAGAGGTAGCGTTTAATCTATCCACGGTAGCATAACACCGAGAAGCGATACCAGAGTAAATCAAAGCTCTAAATTAACACCTACTATAGTAAATAGAGTACCTAAACTAAGACCTCACTTATATACCCCTCGATTTAATTACTACTAAACTCTTCGTCTTTATTAATAACTCCTTTGCTAATAATAACGACTTAATATCCTAGTTCGGATTCGTAATCCTCTTCGCAAATAAGACTAAAGGAGAAGAGGACTTTATAATAGAAGGAAATATTATCCATTACTCCTTAATAAAATCTAAAAAAATTACAAAGAGCGTCCTCGTATCCGAGATATACGGGATAGTCGCCGGTGTTAATATGGCCTATGCCCTCTCTACAACCCTAAAAATTATAACTAATAAGCTCCGAATACCTACGATCCCGACCATCGTATATACCAACTTATACTCACTTTATGAGTATCTTATTAAACTTAGAACCATAAAAGAGAAATACCTAATAATTAATATTATAGCATTAAGGTAATTTTATAAGAGACGAGAACTATACGAGATCCGATGGATCCACGGAGACGACAACCCTACTAATGGCCTAATAAAGGTTATACTAAACCGAGCCCTCATAAAGCTTATCGAGGAAGTAAAAGTAAAGATTAGGATAAAGGGATGAGTTACGAGACCCTAAGGAGCGCCTATGGCGCTGAGTAAAAGGAGGAATATAAAGGAGATCAGGGGATATAAGAAGAATACCATTACTATCACTAGCAACGGCGAGCCGGACTTTGCCCGTAGCTAGCTACGGGATACACTCATTTTTGCTGAAGGTGGTATAACCGAAAACAGCACTTCTACCACTTCCGACCACCTTATACACTTATTCCGTCTATTATTTTTTATCGCGTTTTAAGTAATTTAGTGCCCACGCCGAATAACGCTCAATTTTCACTCGTTATTTAAGAAAAAGGTGATTTGCAGCAAAAGAAATAGTTGCTAGTATCGGAATGTCCACACCGGACTGGCGCCACCTGTTGCCGCCTATCGCCCATTGGCCCGGTTAGCGAGCCAATCAGAAGGCAGGAATCGGTTTTAGATCGGCAGCGTCAGATCGCTGCCGTAGGCCCGATTCCTTCCTTCAACAACAACAGAGCAGATACGACGAATATATCGTTATTTGCCCACCTTCCACACTAGGCCTAGTGGAGTGAATCCAACAGGTTAAAATGAGCCCTAATTCGAAGTTTGCTAATATTGAGGTTATTTGATAGGTTTAAATCGAGGTAGGCGAAATCGATGATAGTACAGATGAATCCAGTGAGTTTGAAAACCTTAGTGATGATGCTAGTTGTATTATAGTTGTATTAGAATTAGTGGAATAATAGGGCGAAGTTGATGTATCGAAAAATGCAATGCCATTTTTGGGGTGACCAAAAGTGGGTGTGGGACGTTACTCACTGGTTTGCATGTTGGCTTCAACGGACTCTTGATCTGACACAACCCAACGTGGATGGTTCAGCTCTTATCCGTGAAAAGTAACTGTGAGTCTGAGAAACTGCCAGCCAGCAAGGTATCTACACAACAATCTTAACAAACGCCACATGAGCAAATATTCTACCCAATACCGTGAAAAGTGAGAAAGAGTAGGATTTGAGAATCGCAATGGCAGACCAAAGCGAAAATTCAAAACAAAAGCGTCAAGCAATTCATCAAAGTGAAAAGAATTTGAAGTAGTTGGAAGGTAGATAGGACCCTGTGGAATTAGCTTTGCGAATTGCTACTAGAATTTTCAACGCCAAACATGACGCATTGAAGTGAAGATAGACTCGGAGCCAACACGACGGACATAAATCGAACAATAATTATTCCTTTTCCAATTTTCCAATAAACGGAATCCTTCATGGGTGAGTCGAGATTGGTACGTCCGGGTGCCGGACATTGGCCGCGAAGAGTTGACGGGAGCAAAAAGGCGCGGCCGTGGGGCGGAAGCAATTTACATCCGAAATCTCACCAAAGCAAAACAACTCGGAATTATTTTGATAGAATGCTTGCAATCATTTGCAATTTTTAAACAGGCCTCGCGCCCTTTCAAATATCAATTCGTCGTGGCCGCGACAGTATTCAATGAAGGAAGAAAATGATACAGACCATTTCACGATTGTTTTCCAACAAAGTTCCAAACATTGTCGTATTTCCCAAAGCAGCAATACCCACAATGTCGAAAATACAACAAGTCCTTGTCCATCTGCTCGACGAAGCAGAAAGCAACCAAGAAGACAGCCATGTGCACGGCAACTGCCATCACCATCACCATCAGCACATCAAGGACCAGCTAGACGACCTAGAGCCTTCCAGCCACTTGCGACTACTCCAGCAACTACTCTGTGTTCGCCAACCAATACCGCCGCTTCCAGAGACCGTATCAGCCCAGATAGACTCAATCCTGCAGCAACAAGCGTCACACAGAGTTCTCACGTTGGCGGGATCAATTCAGCCGACAGCACTTCACAAGCGACCTAACTCCAGAGATGTCAGAATCACTCTCTGGAAAGGTGACATCACAACCTTAGCAGGAGTCACGGCCATCACCAATGCCGCCAACGGCCAGGGCCTCGGCTGCTTCCAACCTCAGCACCGCTGCATAGACAACGTGATTCACTCGTGGGCAGGCCCCCGGCTGCGCGACGCCTGCTACCGGATCATGCAGTCCCGCGGCCGCGAGATCGAGCCGGGCGAGGCCATCGTCACCGAGGGCTACTGCCTGCCCGCGGAGCACGTCGTGCACACGGTTGGGCCGCAACTAGACCGCGGCGCAAAGCCCACTGCACAGCAGACCGACCGGCTGGCCCAATGCTATGGCTCCGTGCTCGAGGCCGTCGAAGCTTTGCCCGCGACGCCGGATGGCAGGAAGATCGTGGCCCTCTGCGGCATCTCGACCGGCTTGTTCGCCTTCCCGACGCGAGATGCGGCCGCCGTCGCGGTCGAGGCGGTCGCGGATTGGCTCGCGCGCCACGAGGAGACGTCCATCTCCGATATCATCTTCAACACCTTCACCAACGCGGATCATGCCCTCTACAGGGACATCCTGGCCTCGCCCCCGCCAGGGATCGGTTGGTCGCCGACGCCGGGAGGTGCCCAATCGTCGTCGTCCTTGTCGCTGTCGCCGCCGCCGCTGGTGCAGTGCGACTCGCTGGACCGCGCCAGGCAATGGCTCAGGTCGGCGGACGCGGTCATCGTAAGCGCTGGCGCCGGGCTGTCTGCTTCCGACGGGCTGGATTATACTTCGCCAGCGCTGTTTGCCAAGCACTTTCCAGGTTTCCTCAAGTATGGCCTGCGAACTCTGTACAGCGTCTTCGGCTTCACTGGCTGGCCCGACGAACAGGTGCGCTGGGGGTACTACTTCACGCACCTGGGCATGGTGCGCGCGTGGCCCGAGTCGGCCATGTATCGAAGACTCATCTCCTGGCTCGACGGGTTTGGAGACAAGGCGCACGTCAGGACGTCCAATGCCGACGGGCTGTTTGTCGCAAACGGGCTGCCGTTGGAGAAGTTGTCGACGCCTCAGGGGTCGTACTCCGTCTTCCAATGCTTGAATAAGTGCAGGCCGGAGGCGACCGTGCCCTCCGCAGCTCTGGTCGCGGACGCGCAATCGTCGCTGGACCCGGTATCTCAAATCCTGACAGACGCGAGCAAGGTGCCCCTTTGCAGGTTCTGCGGCGGCAAGATGAACATCTGCGTGCGGGCAGGGCACTGGTTCGACGAGAGCCCGTTCCAGGAGGGCGAGACGAGATGGAAGCGGTTTCGCAGGAATGTCGCAAGCCGCGAGGACTGGACGACAGTAGTCATCCTGGAACTCGGGGTCGGGATGTCGACCCCGGGGGTCCTGCGGTGGCCCAACGAGGATCTTGTTATGAGGTGCGGGAGTCGTGTGAAGCTCGTGAGGGTGGGCATGGGACCTGAGACGGCCGTCTCATGGGATCTGGAAGAAGCCGGGCTGGCGACGAGCATCGACGGCGACATCTCAACGGTGGTGGGAGAACTGATCACTGGCGAGGGCCAAAGTTAGGACGGGCGAGCCAGAGAACGCCTGCCCAGAGAGAGGACTGCTGGTGAAAAAGATCGGTCGAGGGGATAGGGCGTCTCATGCGCAGCGTCAGATGATGAGACGAAGGCACACCAGTAGAGTCTATCCCAAGAAGGTTTTCGACTTCCGAGATATCTCTCGAGAACCAGAGGCCGGTCAATCTCATGGTGAAATGTCAGAAACGTGCCTCACCTCGCCTTCGCTGCGAAAAAGGGGTAAGCCGCTCATGGCGAGCCAGTCGAGGGCGAATCCGTTCCTTGCAGAGTGCATGAACTTGCATTGCAGCCTTCGGGCGGCGGCGTCGCCAGGCACAAGTTTTTTTTTTTTTTTTTTTTTTTTTTTTTTTTTTTTCTCCCTTTCGCGCGCGAGGACTGGACGTTCTCATGTCTGGTTTCTCATGTCTCTAGTCTGAGGTCTCTAGTCTCCGAGAGGGTCGGGACAGGCTGCTTTCTGCGAGCTTTTGCCGCGGGCCAACCTGCCCTCGCCGGGGCCCTACGTTCTTGGCGCAATGCAACCTCGTACAGCTGTCGACAAGGAGGCAGCCTTGTCCGTTTCTGCTGTTCTGTTCTGTTCGGAGAGAAGCCCAGCCTAGCTAGTCTCCCTAGCTGCCGAGGCTTCTTGGGTATAGCTGGGCTCGGTATTTATTCTTGGCAGCGGAGATCAAACTCGCTTGCGGCGTCAGGGCGCGTCAGGTCTCGTGCGGGCACTGGGCGCTTTTCTACCCTTCTTTACCAGCTCGGCAGGGCCTGGCGACGCGCGACTCGCCCAAACCGCGTATTGTGGGCGTCACTTGCATATGCTGTAGTGCTAAAGTGGAAAATCTGCCGCCTTACATCATCGGGGCTGAGCTTCCGGCCGGTTGCGATTGGTCGCCCATGAGTGATTGATCTGCGCAGGCATCGTGGGCGCGGGAAGTGCAAATCATAGTGGGAATGAGGGGAAATCTGCTATGGTGATGACCTCACACGCAAAATAGACATGATGCACGCGGGACCGGGCGGAGGCTTATCGGGGTGGTCGCCGCCGAGATCTGTGGAGACCCGCCCAGCCGGTTCTCGGCCCCGGGCCGGAAGAGCAGCGCAACTGGGCTGGGTGCTGGCCAGCTGGGAGAAGCAGGATGTGGCGCGAGCTGAGGGTTACTACCTAGTGGGATGCTACTGAAGCCGGACCAGATGCTCCGTCTCCAAGAAGAGGCCAAACGTCTGTGAGCCCGCGCGGCAAGATGGCCTCGATATCACTTACACAATGCTACTATGCTGTGCTATTGCTATGCCGTACTATGAATGCACCGCACCACGGCTAGTGAGTTTCTCGGGCACCAGCCCAGCCGGCGGTGCCGGTAACGTGTGCAGGCGTATGTGCAGGAAGAAGACTGGGCAGAGAGGCAATGATGTGCAGCGCATTTCATCGCATAGCGCGCTGGAATCACGGATACCCACGAACCAGCAGGGCTCAACGGGCGTCTTCTGCGTCTACTGGGAGATGCTGCATGGCAGTTGCATGTCTGGGTACACCATACATGTCTTGCTGCGTGCTTGGACGGGTTCATGCACACTATGAAGCAGCATGAAGCATTATCGTCAAAGTACATGTTACTCTCTCTCCTGAAGAGTAACCTTTTAAACCACCCCCCTCCCCGCCCAGGCACCAGCCAGCAAGAGCAAACTAAATCTGCCGTCCCGTTTCCAAGCCGGCTCCAGGCCAATCTTATTCTGATTCTCCACGATTCACAGTGTTCTATTAGGGCGGAGATGCGCTGGTCCTGTTCCAGGTGTGCCACGGTGAAGCACAGACATGACCGAATCATCTTCATCGACTCGAGCAGCCGCAACGGCGCCATTCTCTCTACGGGATGGCTCCGACTACAGCGTCTGCCCCTCCATCCAAGCAGGCGCCGCCACCAGTGTGACCCCTGAGCCCATCCTCCAGTGTCAACTTGCCCCTGTAGTGCTTCTGTGGCTGCATCGGAGCCTCGCAGAACCGACGCACCCTGTCCCGGCCGTCCCCAATAGCAGAGCGCCAGTATTCCCCAGATCTGCCCAGCGTTGTCCCAACTTTGCAAACCAGCTTTTCCTCAAGATGCCAGCAGACCCACGGAAACACGAGAAACACATCCCAGTGAATCGCGACGCTCCGCCGGGAACTCGCCGGGCGGCACATGCATCTTCCTGGGGATCGTGCCCCCCTCACCGATGATTCACAGCGATCCGCGAAACGCTGCGCCCTCCCCTCGAGGTACCGCTGCAGAGTATCTGCCTGCCTGCCTAGAAAATACAGTGAATACACGCCAGAGACTTATCGCTGCGATGCCTGCGCCGATCGAATCACCAAGCCTCCCGGCTCGGCGTCTTCCACCCTCCTGAGCCTCGACCGCCAGCCCCCTCCTTGCCCCCCTCACCCTCCCTCCCGGGACCCATCAGGAATGGCGCCTATGCTTATTCGTGCGGCCACTTCTCACTGGCCGAGTCACGTCGGTCCCCCCCGATACCGAACGCGCCATGAGGCGCGAAGGAGGGCCATACCAAGCACACCAAGCAAACGGGAGTGACGAAGCTTGCCCTGGCGTTCCTGGCACTAGAGCGCTAGTTCCCGCGCCGTAGGAGTATGCATAGCATCACGGATTGCTGCAGGGACTCCGGTCTCTGTTCTCAGCCCGTCTCTCTTGTCCCGTTCGGGCAATCCAAGCGCAGCCACGAGACTGTTTCTGCTTGGCTGCATCAGCCATGTCGTTTTCAAGGCCCAATGGGCAGCAACAACAACGGGCATGACCTGCCTTACATGACATCTCAACTTCTGATCGCAGCGTATCCACTATCGTCCGCTGTCGCCGTTCGCCTCCAGTTGCAACGGGTGTCAAGTCAACGCGGTATTCCAAAGGGCCTTTTGTTCCAGAACATTGAGATGATAGCAGCCCTTCCATCTCTGCGCGCTGTTTGGCTGCCAGCCTCGACACCCTCACCGAGGGACGAACTTTGCCAAAGGCCGAGCGCAGGTTCGAGCACTCAGAGCCCAGACAGGTATCCCCTCGCTCGCCTCGCCCTTCCCGCGCCAGAGGCAAAAGCCCCGCACGGTGGTGGGCGGCATCTCGGTCTCTCCTACACTGCCAACACCACCACCCTACCATCACCAAGTGCTGCTGCTTCGGTCCCTCGTGTCCTGTCCCTTTGCCAATGACCACGGACGCCCCGCACCAGGGTTGTTTGATCTCATATCTCGCAGCTCCTCGCAGGGGGGGGGGGCCGGATGGCGGTGGCGCAGATCCTGGAACATCACGCTCGCGTCCGCCCAACGACGTGCGACAAACGTTTTCTGATCTGCGACAGTGTTTCCCCCCCTCCCTGCTCCCGGGAGAGGGGCACGCGATATTGATGCGATTGGTTCATCACTAAGGTTCGCACCCCTGCTGCCGCAGCACACAGAGCCTCCTCGCCGCTCCGAATCTGTAAAGGCCCAGTTTCGAACCTGTCTCCATCGCGAGATGCAGTCGACCTCGCCGTGTTTGGCCTCATCTTTTGGTGTCTGTAGTCTAACCAGTATGCTTGATCGTTAGGTCGCTGCCAGCCCGAATAGTCCACCGCCTCCAGACGGTGGAACGTGCAGCAACCCTGGACTGGGCCACCTTGGATGCTGTGCTGTGATGAGATGGTATCTCGTGTGGGCTGATGAGAAAAAAGGCATGCTACACACCAGATATCGTGAGAGTTTCCGGACTACAAAAGCAGCAGGTGCTCCCAGCTCAAGTCTGACTTTTTCTCTCCCTCATCAGCATCAACAGTTCACTCTTCAGCAGTCTCTTCAGTTCATCTTCTCTTCAGTTCATCTTCTCTCTTTCAAGTTTCTACCCCCCTCCTCCGGCAGGATACAACTAGTTTCTACTCCTCAGGCTAGGAGCTCAGTATATATTACACCCTAACTCACTTAGTCAAAATGTTCACCAAGACCGCCGTCGCCGCTTCTCTCCTTGCCGCTGCCCAGCTCGTCGCTGGTCACGGTGCCATCATCGCCGCTCAGGGCGAGCTCGGTGGCACTGGTATGGCTCTGGGCATCGACCCCAACACCCCCCGTGACGGCACTCGCCGCAACCCCTTCCAGGCCGACAGCACCCGCTTCAAGGGCGCTTCCGCCGACACCTTCGGCGAGACTGTTGGCACTGGTGCCAACGACCTCGAGACCGGCACCAAGGCCATCATGGCCATGACCGGCGACCAGCTTCCCCAGGTCCGCGCTGGCGGCACCATCGACATGACTCTCCACCAGGTCAACGGTGACGGTGGTGGCCCCTACGACTGCATGATCAACGGCGACGCCACCGGTGCCCAGTGGACCAACATCAACGTCATCACCACTCCCCCGGGCCAGAACTCCCGCAACCGCGTAAGTGGCTTCACATCGCTTCTCATCATCAGCTTCAGATAACTAACAGTCGCTCAGGATGGTGCCATGACCGACTTCCCCCTCAGGGCCGAGATCCCCGCTGGCCAGTCTTGCACTGGTACCGTCGCCGGCCAGAACAACGTCTGCTTGGTCCGCTGCCAGAACGCCGCTCGTGCCGGCCCCTTCGGTGGTGTTGTTCCCGTCCAGATGAACCAGCCCGGCAACACCCCCGCCGCGGCCCGCCGCAACCTCGCCCGCGCTGTTCAGGAGACCGAGATGGCCTTCAAGCGCATGATGAAGCGCGCGGCCGAGGGTATCGAGGACGAGGAGTAAACGGGTCAAGGTGCACACATTCCAAGATTGAGTACGAGTGGCGTGAAATGGTCTTTCATTGGCGGACGCTATGTAACAGTACTGGACTACTGATTAATGAGACATGACTGCCTGCTCTGGCTGGAGTATGGACTTTCTACAATATTTCCCACTTGCAATCAGTGATTCCCACCTATTGCGTCTAATTACGCTCACTTGAGAGTTTTGATAAAGCAGCCAGCAACCTTGCAGTCAATTTCCTGATCTGCAAACGATACCGGGCGATCATAAAAATGCACCGGAGATCATAAAACAACCAGCGGGATGTTGCTATACTCCCACCATTGCCAAATGCGAGAAATGAGTTGCCCAGATTGCAGGCATTGCCCCTCAATCTGCTGATCATCAACACCACCTTGGATGACCGCAAACTCTTGACATTTTTGGTGTGACTTTGGACTTTTCCGACGACGACGCCCAGGACTAGACGATTCATGGAACACTAAACGAAACGATGGTCGAGGAGCCACGGGCCACACCACCCAACGAAAATCATAGCGGGGAGGCAGTTGTCGTCCTTAGAGTTGGTGAAGTGAAACGGCGTCGGTTCTTCAGACGAAATAAGACCAAATAGAGGAGAGAGAGGACTGTTAGGCTTTCTGTTCCTGAGGAGGGACTCTTGGCGCGCTAATGTCGCCCAGTCGGCAGTGACAGCCGGCTCCATTTGACAAGTTAGGTTGACTTCAAAGCAAACAAGCCTGTCACCATTTAGGCGCGGACGCGCAGGTTTTCCTTCACGGAATGTTCGAAAGCCGGCCGAAATTATCACGGATCGACGCAAAGTGGTGGGCCGCAAGCTTTTTTTGGATTTCTTAACGTCCAATGTGGTGTAATAGCAAACGGTGGATCATGAGAGGACGGGGCAGGAGGAGCCCAGGGGCACGATCATGTGGCCCATTCACTTCCATTGCTGAATCGCCCACCACAGAGTAATTCCGGGAGTTTATTGTTCACGACTCCGTCGGGTAGCCCGGGGAATATTTGTCAACGCCGGCGAGAAGATTAAAAGTAAGACTGAGTCGCGGCATCTTTTCTAGGAACAGATCCTCACCTCGCATGTATGACACTATGGGGAAGTGAGAATCTTAAAAAGACCACGGCAGTGACGTCGTTGAGGGTATTCTACAGGCCGTGCTGAGCTAAGTAGGTGTGGTAGACTTTTTGCCGTTGTACAATTGTAATTGCCTCACCCATATGCACACTTCAAATGGCTAGTTGCTTAGTTTGTCAGAAGACTGCGTTGCCATAGATGAGCCTTGGCGAAGTTGAAGTAAGGTGAGTTAGACGAGTTGAGCGAGTTAGGTGAGATGGCTGAGCTAAACGCGCAGATAATGCAAGCTTGGCCAGGGATGGAGATAAGACAGCTAAGCTGGGTGAGATAAATTGTTTCCTTCGGCGTAAGTTATCGAAAAGTACCAGGTAGCTGTGATTTTGTTGAGCTTGGGGTCGTAATACGCGTATTGTTGGGACATTCGTTCGGCGATAAGTGACCTAAAGGCGGCCAGCAGAAGCGTGGGAATAGGGGCAGGGATTCTCCTTGTTGCCTCAGGCAACATCCCCAATCGGCGTCCGTAAATCATCGGACGTCCCACGCGCTGCTTTAAGCTGTTCTCCATCTGACATCTCCACTTCACCGTTGATGTCCACCGAGATGGCCAAGCCCACGGCCGTCAATGAGACCCACGATGCGCCTGTCCGGGACGACATCGACGTCGACGTCGAACGCTCGTCTTTTGAGCGAATCTCGCAAAATGAAAAACAGGAGACAAACGCCATTGAAGAACGGGACCCGAATATTGTGGATTTCGACGGCCCCGATGATCCAGAAAATCCCCAGAATTGGTCGTCGGTCAGGAAGACAACGTCCATCGTCATTGTGTCCCTAACAGCCTTGCTCTCGTAAGTTTCCGGCGCAATCGACCCGAGTCATTCGGTGGCGGCCTCGATCGGAGCTAATACCGTCTGCCGTCTGTCTTAGGCCAATCGGCTCGACCGTCAGCGCCACAGCGGCAGCCGATATCATGCGGCACTTTGGCACGACGGACGAGAAGCTGGGTGCGTTCATGACGACCATCTACCTGCTCGGGTACGCCTTTGGACCTCTCGTCATCGCACCGCTGTCGGAGCTGTACGGACGGTCCATCCTGTTCCGGACCTGCACCGTCCTGTTCTTCATCTTCAACGTCGCCTGCGCGGTGGCGAACAGCTTCGGCTCCCTGATCGCGTTCCGTCTGCTGGCCGGCATCGCCGGGGCATGTCCGGGCACGCTGGGCGCCAGCTCTATCGCGGACATGATCCCGCGCGAGAAGCGCGGGGCCGCCATGTCTGCGTACGTCATGGGACCGACCTTGGGACCGACAATCGGGCCCATCATCGGCGGGAACCTGACGCCGGCTGCTGGCTGGCGATGGGGCTTCTGGCTCATGGCCATCGCCTCGGGCGCCATGAGCGTCTGCGTCATCTTTTTTCTGCGCGAGTCGTATCCGTACGTGATTCTGAAGAAGAAGACGGAGCGACTGCGCAAGGAGACCGGGAACCAGAACCTGCGGTCGGCTCTGGACACGGGCAAGACCCCCAGGCAGCTGTTCGCCTTCTCGATATTTCGCCCTGTCAAGATGTTGATGTCGCCAATCGTTTTCTTATTGTCCGCCTACGCCGCCACCGTCTTCAGTTACGCATACCTCTGCTTCACCACTTTCCCGCGCATTTTCAAAGACCAGTACGGCTTCGGTAGCGGAGCGTCCGGGCTGGCCGGCATCGGGCTTGGAGTTGGCTTTTTCATCGGCCTGTTATTTTGCGGTGCTGTCTCTGATCCTTGGTCCGCCTACCTGGCAAAGAAAAACGGCGACGTGGCCAAGCCTGAGTATAGACTACCGACGTTGGTTTCGGGCGCGATTTTCGTGCCTATCGGCCTCTTCTGGTACGGGTGGACAGCCGAGTACAAGACCCATTGGATTGTGCCCATTATCGGAACCGCACTCCTTGGTATTGGCATCGTGACTGCATATGTGAGTCGTCCTGGTCAGCATGGCTGGTACTCGGTTCTAGCAAAACTAATGAACGCTATGCACAGTCGACTACCTCTATATATCTCGTCGATGCATACACCATCTGTTCGGCTTCAGTTGTGGCCGCAAGTGCCATCTTCCGCTGTCTCGTCGGGGCTCTACTGCCTCTGGCTGGTAGCCCCATGTTTGACGCCCTGGGAGTGGGCTGGGGTAATTCGGTCCTTGGGTTCATTTCTCTTGCATTTCTGCCCCTGCCGTTCATCTTTTACTTTTACGGCGAAAAGATCCGACAGTCACGACTTTTCAAGATAGAGTTTTAATACGCTTAGATACCCAACGGCCACGCTTGGTGCTTGGTCTGCACTTGTTGGAGACTCCTTGTCCTCTGTCTTAGGGTAGGGCATTGGACGCATTCATGGTTGTCTGAACCATTGTAGCGCATAACAGTCAGAAGTTAAAGGGAGGACAATATCTTAGCGTCGAGCGACACTGACAGCCCTGCATATTTTAATCCGAACACAATTGAGGTTTTTGAGTTTCCCTTCCCGTGATCAATGCAACTCTAGGGAAGCTTCGAGAATAACTTCTTCATTTAGTCTGTGTCTCTTAGTCTGTTCTAATGTCACGTCCGCGAGAGGGTATGTCATGTTGCTTTCGGGACTGAGCGCAAATATCCCATTGACCAACGTCGGACGTTTTACAGCTTGTGCTTTCCAACCTTGGTTTTTAATGGCGACGCCTGACTCAATCAGTGCAGGTCTAGAAATGAGCATTTGCAGTTTCGTTTAGTGGACTGTGGACTTGGCTCCTACCGGCTTGCTCATACGTATCCATCCATCCATCCATGTTGTAACAAGACTATCCCACAATACAACTGGAGGAGCGCAATAAAAGCGCAATAAAAGTACAGGCTCCATACTCCTTCGATATTCCCGGCCTCGATTAACACGAAAGCTTTTACTACTACTGAAACCATTTTGTACCATGGTCTTCGAATTTATGTCGATCATGTCCTCCAAGGCTCACCTCAAGCATCATCCGAAGTCAGGTCGGCAATTAAGTGAGTCGTTTTCACTTTAGTTGCCGAGTTTTGCGCCAGTGCATGAGCAATTCTTGGTTAGTCAACACGCTTCAAATAAGAGAGCGCCTCGCCATGAGGCTTCTTCATGAATTAACGACAGATTGGCGTTCTCAGAACCACATGTAGCAAAAGTCTTAGAATACCATACTTGCATAACCTGTGTTAATGCAGTTCAAGGTGCCAAGACACGACACCGAACAGACTGCCCGCGGGCCCATGTACCGCTGAGCTTTGTGCTTGATTTTATGCAGCATAAGCGCTCCGCATTCCACGCGACGAAGACTTGGCAGCGAACTGGAGTTCTTGTGCACGGAAACGACCACCGCTTCAATTGGAGTGAAAACACGACCTAGAATTCTGCACTCCATGCTAATATTTGGTATCAGATAGTCGCATGACAATTATCTTAACGAGCGACATCAATCAGTCGTGCCAATCATCAATCTTTCGAACTTGCTAACCGTCTTCAACCACAGCCAACCGGAGGTATGCGTATCTGCTGTCGGCCTTCAATTGCCCGATGCCCACGTGCATTTGGTGAAGAACAAAAATCGGCAAGACATCGCCGTGCCAAGTGCGCGGAGTATGATCCCGGACTGATAGTGCAGTTACCGGCCGGCAATTGCTCTGATACGTTATCTTTAGCCAAGAGATCTGCTGGCTTGTCATTCACAATCTCGCTTCTTGGCGTTTTCGAGGCGACATGACAAACTTTTTCTCGATCCACCCTTTCACCGCCGGGCCGGTGCTCGTGCTCGGAGAAACGAGGCCATCTGATAACTTTTAAGCATATTGAAAATTTCACACGGATGGTGAATTCCTCCGACAAAGCCCATGTCGACCGGGAGTCGCTGTTCAAATGGATACGGGTGTTTTTGAGTTGCCTGATGGGGGTTCTGGGTCTCCGGATATCCACCTCGGGCCCCCCGTTTCCTGGAGTCCCGTTGCGACCTGTTACCTAACACCCCTGAAGCGAGCGCCGCTCTAGATTGTCGAGCTTCCCTTTTGTTTTAATAACGCCGCCTTCCGCCGCGCAAGTCTGATGAGGCCATTCTCATGCACGGAGGGCGGAACGAAAAGAATCGAGAGGGGGAACCGGTGTTAAGGACCGGGAGACGGAGGCCGAGGGTCGGTTCGAGAGCAGAGTCCAGACGTCGTTCCCTGCGGTTCCGATGCCGGGATGCTGAGCATGGCCCGGCCCATGCAGAGTCCCTCTTGCCAAGCCGCCAACGATATGAGCTCCCACCAAGACGACACCTCTAAACCCCAGACAAATGACATAAGCGCGATTACTTTTCCCTCGTTTTCTTTCCTCGGCTGCGCCCCCCTCACGCGTTCATCCCGCGTTGTAGGACTGGTTGCGGAGCCGGGTCCTGATAGTCGGTAACCGACCCTGCGGATCATGACACGAAAACTCGACTAAACCCAGCCTCCGAACTGGGGAACATCGGTGACGGAATGGGTATTTAATCTAAATAAATGATGCCGAGTCTTTCTGAATTCTGCTAAGCCTCCGTAATCACCATCAAGGTGCTTGTCAAAACTTCACTCGGTTGAGCCTCATGAACGTCTGAGGTGTGGTGGTTGCGCCGGTTGAGATAAAAAGCTGACGATTTCACCCGCGTCCCTGAACTGCCGCAGGCCACTACCTCCCCAGTCACGTTCTCCTCTTTCCTGTCTTCCGCGCCAAACAATAAGACAAAATGCCGGCTCGGTGGTCCACCCTCCTGGCTGCTGCGGCAACTCTCTGCCAGTCAACCATTGCGGAGCCCGTCTTCCCCCAGGCAGTCTCCTTCCAAGGCCCCTTCGAGGTCGAAAGGAATGGAATCCGGAACATCAACATTGAGTACAATGGCGCTATTGATGGTGAGCTGTCCATTGTCTACGGTGCTTGCGGCATCAAGACTCCTCTTGAGGCATACCACAAGGTCGGTCGGACGCACATCGGATCTCATCCGGCGGCTAAGCGTCACCTGGAGTGGGTTGACCAGAGGCCTACCAAGTTTGTCTGGGTTGTGCCCGAGGATGTCTCATCGGGCTGCCTACACGCGTTCGTCGATGACAAGCTCGTTGGACGTTCCACTGAGCACGTTGTCAAGAGCCGGAAGATGAGGAAGCGCGCCACTTTTGCCGACAGTACCGATCCCATGGGCCCCTGGTTTGATGGCGTCGAGTACCTCAAGCAGAAGCAGCCCGATGAGGTTTTCGTTGCTGCTGTCAAGAACAAGACCTTTGGCATTATGGGAGCTGGCATTTCCGGCCTGCACACCGGTGTAAGTGTTTCATGGGTTGACGATGATTCCCTTGCTAACACACACTTTAGTTGCTGCTCGATTCCGTTGGCATCCACAACTGGAAGATTCTGGAGTCCTCCGACAGACTTGGTGGCCGCATTCGCACCACCTATCTCAACGGAACGACTCCCAACGACCACCAGTATCATGAGCTTGGACCTATGCGATTCCCGCACACCATCCATGATCCTGAGACTAATGAGACGTATCCCATCAACGACCAGAAGATGATCTACCAGCTGGCCGATGTGCTCAATGAGATCAACAAGGACGCCGACCCCGCCCTTCAAGTCAAGTTCATCCCCTGGATCCAAGTTTCCGACAATGCTCCTGTCGCGACCAAGGGGCGCCGCCCCGACGGTACTGTTCCAGGCCGCAAAGAGATTGCTGCCGATCCCTCTCTCCAAAGCAACGTCACCTACTCTAACGCGACCGCGGTGAAAGAGGCTCAGCAGGCTCTGGACGACTTCAAGGACCTCACGCCTGAAAAGGCCAAGTTCTACGCCACCAACGTCTTCAAGGCGCACAAGGAGGCTGTCGAGCAGGGAATGTTTGACTTCAGCGAAGTCGAGTATCTCCGTTACGTGATGAAGACTGATCTCAACGTTACGGATGAGACGACCACTTCCGCTGTCGTCTGGCCCATGTGGGAGTTTGAGACGGTTTACTTCATGGCCAACGAGTGGCGCACCATTGACGGCGGTCTCAGCCGTCTCCCTGCTGCATTCGAGAACATCGTCAAGGACCGCATCTCCTACAACACCAAGGTCTTCAGCGTCAAGTACAACGAGGACTCCAAGGACCTCGATGTGACATGGCGCCAGACCGGAAGCAGCCCGTGGTCCAAGAACACGACGACCGAGAAGTTCGACTACATCTTCAACAGCGTCCCGCTGAACCTGCTGCGATTCTGGGAACTGCCTCCCCACTCCAGCCTGATGCGCCGCGCCATCGAGCGCATGATCTTCCTCAACGCCGCCAAGGTCGCCATGCAGTACAAGACGCGCTTCTGGGAGCACCTCGAGCACCCCATCATCGGCGGCTGCGGCCGCACCGACATCTACGGCATCGGCCAGATCTGCTACCCCTCCTACAACATCAACGCGACCGGGCCCGGCGTCATGCTGACCTCGTACATCCCCGACGCGGACGCCACCGTCGCGTGCTCCATGCCCGCCGAGGAGCACATCGCCTACATCCAGCGGGCCATGGTCGAGATCCACGGCCCCATCGCTGACGAGATGTGGACCGGCAACTACGAGCGCCACTGCTGGGAGCAGGACGAGCACCACGGCGGCGCCTTCGCTGTCCCCATCGTCCCTCAGCAGCAGCTTTACCTCCCTGCCTTCTGGCAGACGGAGTTCAACACGGTCTACATTGGCGAGGCTACTAGCTTCACGCACTCGTGGGTCTTTAGCGCTCTCGAGAGTTCCACGCGCGGCACGGTCCAGATGCTGCTTGATCTTGGCTTGGTGGATGAGGCGAAGCAGATCACTCGCACTTGGATGGCCAGATGGATCAGCGTCTAGAAGAGTGTGACGACCAACTTTAGACTTTCTTTCGGCCGTTCACTTTAGAGTGGGATATCTCGACAAGAGAGGCTATAATTGTACGCAACAGATAATGAAGGCTACATGTAGATAAGGAAATGATTAATGAAATATTGAAGAGACCTGGTGCTACCCTTTATGTACATCCCTCTTCTCCTTATGGTGCTGCTGCCATCTAATGCTTATATTCTCGCGGTGGCATCTCTTTGCTGCAGATACTCGATGACCTGAGCATCGATATTCTTTCCAGTCTTATACAAATCATACATGGTCCAGCATAAGCTAGCTATTGATACAATGAAAAGAAAGAAACTGAGCCATAGGAGAAAGAAGCGAGCCTCTGGCACTACTATGAAAACAATAAATGAAGTTATCGCAATAACGTTTATGAACCCACTTCCTGGTAGTTGCGCGGCTATTGCATGTAGCGAGTTCTTTAACCTGGACGTCCGTAGAACACGTTCCCTATTTGCTCCATTGGTCATGAAGTTTGAGAAGAGAACAGAGGCGACTTTTCTGGCAAACCACCAACAATTACAATGGCGGAGTGTGTAGCCGGACGCCGTTGTCTTTGAGGTCTAGGTCACCCATTCGTTCCAGTCTGACCCAAGAAAGGTGCGGCTCGTTTTTTGATGGCAATACCCATCAGAAGATACTCGTGCCGTAAGGTGCTGTGCTCGCTTTTCCAGATGACCTGGGCTGCGAATCCAGGTGTCTCGTTGTTGATTATGTGGTCAATAATACCCAGCCCTTCCTGTGCGCGCATGCCTTCGCTCTCTAGTTGGGCCTGTAGCGCAGAGCCTATGAAATGTTTTAGTATCTGGCCCTGAATAGAGCCAGCTTCAGCACTAACCTGGCGCGCCTGTGGGCGTCTCCGGGCCTCGACTTGGTGAAGCACCCATGACCGGCCCGATCCGTAAGCTCTGGTCGCTGAGGTAAGGAGTTAGAGTGGTCGTGTTAGGAGGTGGTAATAGTATTGTGACTGATGATGGGTAGATCTTTGCTAGTCCTCGACACAGCACGTACATGGAGTTACTATTCTTGAGATTTGTATACAGCGAATTGGGAGGCCAACGATTCTTGGACAGATGACCCCCCTGTAACTCGCTCAACAATCGCTATCCGGATTTCCTACTTATCATGGTTAGCCTGCTGTGGCTGTGGTTCACGACATGAAGGTTGTGGTTGGCTGGCTAGATTTAGTGGCGACCTGTGATACCCTGCAAAAACAGCACATTCAAGGCCTATGGAACGCCGCCACGTCGGGCCAGAAACGACTCGAGCGGGCCTGCTGAGGCTGTACCTGTAAAGCCTGAAGGTCCACCATCTGCGTGGGTCGAAGGCTGAGGCAGATTTTCACTGTTCGCAACGTCCGATAAACGTGATAGCCTTACTTCAGTTGCTGCTTACTTTCATGTTCGTTTTCGTCTCGAGGCAACAGCATTTCTTGTCAACCAGACATATATCAGGCTCAAAATGTCTGCCGCCGCGCCTTCAGCATCACCTCAATCCATATCTAATGGCGGAACCTCATCTAGCGCTTCGTCAGCGCAACACCTGACAGTTCTCATCCCCGGGACACCAGACAGCCCGCCATTTGCTACATATCTCCAGCTTGTGGCCTTCACAGCAACCATCACCATCTCCGTTTCCATATCAGTAAGCCAGGGATTTGCTACGGGAGGCAACTTCTTTGGGGCCCCCCTGACCAATGAGACTGATCCGATCACGCTCGCGGCCGTTCGAGCCACCGCGGATGCTGCGAACTGATTGTCGTGGGCCGCAGCGACGTCCTCAGTCTCCCTGATGATCGCTCTTGTCCTGCAGCTTATTCAAACGGACAAGTTATTCTTAACCGCTTTGGAAGAAAAAAAGGCATTCGGAGAAAACATCTCAAGGATAGCCGTGGCAATAGGTAGCTGGGTCGCATTGGGACTGCAAGCAAGCGCGCTGGCGTTAATAGGACAAGCCTTGAAGGTTATTAACAAAAATAGTGGAAGCATGATACAGGTCAGTAATATACGTAAGCTAATCCGTTGGACCGAGACTCATTTATCTTTTCAGTAGGCATTACTTGCCGTTGGTGTGCCTTACTTTGACTTCTATCTCGTTTCCATTACAGCCTTGCAAAAGGCCCAGAGATCCCTCGGAACAGCAGTGGGCGCCGGATCAACTATGAAGCATGGCAATAGTGTAAAGCCAAGCAAATGACTCTATGAGAGTACCGTAACTGCACGCAGTATATGTGTAGAAGCAAGCAACTCCAAGCTAAGGTTTTCACATTGAGTATGGTATTCCAATTTGTTAGGTTTCTCGATCCGATTTACACGAAATCAAGCTTTAGCCACATACCATCACAATCTACCAGCTCGAGAAGACGAGAGATCCTCAAACTTCCACTGCTTGCACCAATGAGCCATCAAGTCCGGAGTGATGGCTCCGACCGAACGAAGGGAAGGGCTGCATGCCACTGTTCTTTCCGTGATGTGCTGCTTCGAATTGGCATCGGGGACAACACCATCTAATGCCGTTCCCTTATAGAAGTCGAGGAGTTTAAGGCCAGGGTTGCGGTCGGCCACGAGGGCTCCGGTGGCTGATCGACTCGCCTCCAGCCTTTTAACCCATTCACTGAAACTGACAAGCTCAGGAAGACGGCCCTTACCGTAGTACTCCTGGACGGCGGGGAACAACTTCTGCCAAGTTGTGGTTGACGGATTGCAACCAGTGAAGTACCCCTCATTATACGTTGTCGACTCCTTGCTGATGCCTCCGACGTCCAAAATCATCCTCGACATGACTTCGACAGGAACCCAGGAGACTCCATCCATGCTACCCAGGCTCTTGGGCAGCGCCTTGAGGTGAAGGCTACTGGCAATGATGGAAGGTAGCCATTCCTGACGGCTCCAGGCGCCGTCCTTGGCAAGGGGGCCGGCAATTTGCCCAACACGGACAATGCAGAGGGGAAAGTCGCCAACCTTAGACGCATCCTCCAGAATCATGCTGGATACGAGCTTGCTCCGCCCGTACCCCAGGCCACCAGCAACATTGAGGTCCCGGACAGAAGCCTCCGGCACAGGACCCTGATTAGCATCCCACATGCTGACGGTACCGATGGTGGAGATGAAGACCATGACAACGCGCTTGTCCGCCTGGGCAGCGAAGTCTGCCAAGTGGCGCACGCCCCTGATATGGGGCTCGAAAGCCTCGAAGGGCATGTTGAAGTTCACCGGCCAGGCGTTGTGGATGACCCGGTCAACATCCTTGAGGAGGCGTGCATAGACTTCTTCGCGCAGGCCCATCTTGGGCTGTCCGAGAGTGGCGTGGATGAATTCGACTTTGCCGCTTCGGCTGGGTGACTGCAAGCCGCGCTCTTCCATAGCTTTCTCCTGCTTCCCAGCACCGCCGTCCGGTGACCTGTTGAAGCAGATGATCTTCTTGATCTGCGGGTTGCGAATCAACTCGTCAAGCAGATAAGAGCCCATGTTGCCTGTGGAGCCAGTGAGAATAACGGTCTGTTGGTCCTTGCGAGGCTCTGGCCGACCTGGTTTGGCGCGTACCAGGTCCCGCGTCAGGCGTTCGTACAGGTCCGTCATAGGCTTTGTGCTGGGCAGGTCTGCTTGAACCTCACCGTTTACTTGGCCGTTGACGATGGACTTGAGGATGTGGCCGGCAAGCTGAATGGGGGTTGCGTTGGCGTACATATCACGCGCCTCGATGGTAGCTCCGCTATAATCCTTGCTCGTGGCGCGGAGACTGGCCGTAACGAGTCGAGCAGCGGCGATGATTTGAAGAGAGTCTATGCCAGCGGCAAAGAAATCGGTGTCGTGCGTCATGTGAGGTACACCCAGATGCTCGCGGAGGAGCTTCTGGATGGAATGAGAGACTGCTTCCTCGGAGCTGAGATCGAGGCGCGGGACCTTTGCGAGGGGCAGCTCTCTGGGATTCTGGTAGAGCTCCTCGATCTCATCGGCGTACAACCTGACCGTGGCGGATCTCTTGACGGTGCCTTTGTCTGCGAGCGGGAATGGCTTCTCTGGCTTAGATACCATGATCAAGTGCCTTACAATCCGACCGTGTGTAGCTGCGATTCACCGTTAGTAAAATGCTGGTCGGGTGGAGCAATACCAGTTGATGGCCATCTCCAACCCATTTGCGGAGTAGCGATCTAATAAACTCACCAATCCTCTCATTTGCCTTTGCAACTGCAGGCATAATGCGGTCAATCAGGTCGTCCGTCTCCTCCTCGGCCTTCGGGTATGTGACGGGTTCAATAATGAGGGCCGGCTGGAACTTCCAGGCCCCCACAATAAGTGCCGTCCGGACCTCGGGATGACAAGTAATGACCTCCTCCATCTCTGTGGGGTTGAGCTTCTCCCCATTCGACAGATTGATGATGTTGTCAGCTCGTCCATGGAACTTCCAGTGGTGTGGCAGGGTCGGATGCCGCTTGTACAGATCGTTTGTCCTGTACTCTTTGATGTCTGGAAAGGTGTAGAAAACGCCCTGCATCGGCCCTTGGGAGTTTCTCGTGATGACCATCTCGTAGACCTCCCCTTCCGCTGTCGCCCTGCGCCACTCAAGACCGGAGTACTCATCGTTGTAGATGAAGTACTGCCACAACTGCGGGTTATCTTGATAATAGATGCAGACCGGCAAAGTCCTATGGTTGTCAGTCATGAGAACATGTGCTAAACGTAAAAGTTTCGACTTACTCCGTCGCTCCAATGATGTTGATTAAATGTATTCCGTTCTTGACCAGAGTATCACCGGCCTCCTTGTTCAGCGGACCTATTTAGATGGTCAGCAAGACTTCACAAATAGCTTTTCTTATTTCACATACCGCCACCGAACCCGACAGACTTGAGCTTCTTCAGCTCCGCAATCTGCTCAGGCCTCTGGGACATCTCATCCAGCAAGGATGGGGGCATTGCAGCGGTCTCCGCACCCGAATACTTGATGCATTCTAGGGTAAGCTCTGGGTTCAGAGGTCGGTCACCGTAGGGTAAAGCCAGCGGCAAGCCTCCAAGAATCATCGTCCCAATAAACCCATAAACTCCTCCAGCGTGGAACATCGGCACTACCGACTCATGTTAGCAGCGTTTACGACAGCCTTCAGAAGGACTTACTGGGATTGAAATGTCTCTTGCTCATTCTCTCCATTGACTGCGGCATTGTCGGGCGTCCTTTCCACTCCGGGGCGTGGCGTTGAATGTCGGTGAGTGCGATGGATCCGTGTTTCGTGACGATGGGTTTCGGAAGCCCCGTGCTGCCGCTGGTGTGAAGAACAACAAAAGGATCCCACTCGGCTTCCGCAGCCGTCTTTGTGTACGGAATGTGAGGAACCTCCGGCTGGTCTAGGATTGTTTCCAAGTCCTCGATTTCAAGAGTCGCCATGTTCCGATGCTGCAGCCAAGAGTCAACGACGGAAGCATGAGACTTTGGTCGAGCAACGATTTGGCAGTCAGACAACTTGAAGAGATTCAGCTGCGCCTCAAGAGGGTTTCTTGGTGACACAAAAAGGGACTCGTATTGTGTTAGTACGCGTTGGCAAGCAAGTTGCATCGAAGCACACACCTTGTAGCCGGCCTTGATAGCCGCAACAATCATGATCTATGTGAATGTCAGTCATGGTAGAACTGTCACGGCTAGCCCACAGTCACTCACACCGTATCTAACGTCATTTGGACCAATGTAGCAGATTGTAGGGAACGTGTCCTTGGGCGGCGTGCCGCAGTTCTTCAAGATAACCTGAGACATGTAATTGATGGCGTTGGCAAGCTCTTTGTACGTAACAATCCTCCAGCCATCTCGGGGATCCGAAGTGCGGGGTATTGAGCAACATTCTCTCAGTGGCTCGTAAGCGGCTCTCTCGTCGATGATGGACGGGAAAGTACGACGGCCTACGGTGGATTGGGAGCTGGGCTCTGTGATCTGAACAGTAGTGGTAGCCATATTTGTTATTGTCGATATCAGAACAAAACAAATCGGGTCTATCGTATCTCAATGGCCTTTCAAGTTGTCATCCCGAGTGGAACGTGGGGGGCATTCGACTTCATATATACGCTCGTAATCCCTCGGTTGTGAGCAAAAGATGAGACGACACGTGGCGGATTCGCGGCATTTCTAAGCACGAAGGGGGAGATAGCGAGACTGTTTCTATTACCGTGGGAGTCTATTTTCTTACAGCGTTGGGAACGCCACTAATTGAGTTTGCTTAAGCTGGTTACAGTTTCACTTCCGGGAACTTCGGTCGGGGTTGATGTTTGACTTTCCGTCTCGGCCGCCTCGAGGGCCGGCCCAAGGATGGACCAGTCTCGGAGGATAAGAGATCTCGGCGCCGTTGGGGTGCAGATGATGCCGAGGTGCATATCATCTCAGATATTCCCTCTAAATTCGCCTAGTTATGCGGGCATAAAACTTGTGACCACATCCGCGTAGCGTTGCGGAGTACACATCATCTTGTGCCGGTCGGGGTTTCGGCACGGCATTCTGAGTGGGTTAATAAGGCTTATTCGTCCCATCAAAGCACTGGTGACATCGGCTCCGAGCATGGAAATCAACGGGGTCCGATGAATCGACTAATCACCTGTACGACTGGAGCCTGAACAAGGTGCCATGTTACGTTGAACCGGCCGTGACCGACACGTCGGGGATTAGTGGATAGGAGGCATATACTTGTACTACTCGATGCTCACAGAAAGCACTAGTAACTGTTGTGTTGCATTCCGAGAACGTTTAAAGATGAGCCGAAAAGGCCCCGACCAGGTCCCTCAGCGAAGCCACTGCAAGTATTCATCCCATCTTCCTAGCACCGATTATGCCTCGGCATTCCGTCGTGTGGGGAATCTTGGAAAATGGCCATAGCTTCTTCAAAGACTGACGTTACTATAATTCCTGAATGTGACTGTAGCGGTTACATGGGCTCAGCTACGGAGTCGAGGCCGTCTACGGGCCACATCGGATGCAGTTAGTTGGCCCTTCCGAAGCCATGAGACCCCCCACGACTTCAACGAAATTTAAAATGCCCTTATCCATGATAATTTAGATGGATTGAAGTTCAATGGCTTGAAAGGCTCTACAGACGAATAGTTGGGGGGTCCATAATCGCAGGCTTGGCGTGCACATGCTCAGCCATCGGTAGGCACAAATGCACCCCGCTTGTAGCCCTTCTCCAGTCTTCTACCGAGTGTCCGGATCTCCGGTATGCTATATTAAGTTCAACCGGCGAAGTCAAACGGCCTACCTTGTAGTCCGTCGGAATGCGTGGAGCGCGACTGCCGAACGACTACTCGCGCAGACCCTTTCATCTGCCAACGGTGTCGTAACTGACAAACCAGCGAACATTGTGTGGCACATTTAATTGAGAAAGGACGAGATTACAAGACTGCGGATTCATGGTAGGCTTCGTTAGACATATAGAGTGTTTCTTGATATCGAAGATCCCCTCGCAGAGTCCGAAGTCTTCACTTCCTTGTATGCTTAACGCCGGAGCATGGATCCTTGGCGGGCAAGATCCACTTCCATCCCGGATTGTGGAAGTTTGAGATCCAATTATAGGCCCTATTAACGTCGCATTGTACGCCGTAGCTCGCATTCAGTGATGCCTGATACGAGGACTCTGACTGTTGTGCCTCCGGTAACAGGAGGGTCCATGTATTCAACTATGTACACGTCCACGTCTCCTGGCAATACATGTCCCTGAGAGAAAGCGCATTGCTAAACACCAGCGCTCGGGTTTAAGAAAATAAAAACACAGCGCTTAAGCCTTGCCCACCTCGTTGACAACAGTCTTCATGGCCAAGCTGTCGGCGCCCTTGTAGTTGCCAAACGAAAGCCAGTCGAACTTCTCCTTGGACTTCGTGGTGGCCGTCATGGTAACCTCGACGTCGACGTCGAGGTTGAATTGCAAGAAACTGGCCTGCGCCTCGCAGTTGGTCTTGGCAGGGCAGTTAAGCTGGAAGGTCGCGGCTTGGGTCTGGGTCTCGCCCTCGATCTGCTGCTCGTCCTGTGTGGCCGTTAATATGATGTTTCTGCCGGCGCAGAGCCCTAGAATCAAGCGTAAACTCACGGTAGACTCGGTCAGCGACCAAGAAGCGGTACCCGAGGCCTTACCCTCAGAGAGAAGGGGGATGCCGACTTTGCTCTCAATCGTCGTGGATGTGCCGACAGTGTAGCTGGAGCCGGTAGTCAAGGTGTAAGATCTCGTGGTCGCAGAGGTGGTGGTCAACTCTGTTTCGAGGATACTGGATTAGCCTATGGGCATCACTTATGATGGAATAGAGTACTTACGGATCTGCTGCTGGACGCTCGAGTTCCTGTTGTCGAGGATTTGGGAGCCAACGGTCAGGGAGGTAGCAGCGCCTGCGTCCGCGATGTTGTTGACGAAGCCAGAGTAGGTAATGTTGCTGACGCTGATCGACGCAAGTTCGTCGAGGTAGCCGATCGTCAAGCTGGCGATAGAAGAGGTATCCGAGCAGGAGCTTCCGCTGACTCTTCCAATGATACCGGAGCCAACCTGTATGATATACGTCGTACCCGGCGTCTTGCCAGCCATTTGACCGGTCCTAACTTGGGTAACTGAGCCTTCGTCGATGGTAAAGTCGAGGCCAGCAATTGAGGTCTTCTCATCGTTGCTCATAAGCTCCATCTTGGTAATACGCTGGTTGCCTTCGAGGGTGAAGCCCTTCGGATCGAGGGTTGCAGTCTAGCAAAACCAAGTGTTAGGACAAAACCTCCAAGACAACATCGCGCATCTCGATTCATGAGTGGACTTACACCGGCAGTAATTTCCTCGGACTTTCCTCGGACGTCGGTAATCTTGAGGGTCGCGATGGCAGTGTCCGTCATGCCGAACTCCATGCCAACGAACGGGCCGTCGAAAGAGAACGCCTCGCAGTTGGCGTTGCCGGCAACCGCCGCGTCGGTAATGTTTACGTTCCGGAAGGGTCCCGACACATCGTTGCCGACGGCGACAGCACGGCGTTGCAGGCCGGTCGGGCTGGCCAGGGCCATGCCGGACAGGGCGAAGAGGGCGAAAGCTTGGATCGACATGGTGTCCACGGGATGTTCAGATGAAACGATCGAATGAAACGAATGAACGGAAGAGCGTCGAGCTGGGAAACCAAAGGATTGATGGTTTCAGTAAAAGAAGGAATAAAGTTGGAAACGCGCCTGCATGAAAGAGCGAAGAACGAAGCCGTGGAAAGAACGTGATGGTGTTGAGATAGATACAGACTGTCGCTATCAGAGCAGGCAGCCTCGAGTTCATATACAATGCTGTGCCATGGGCCCTGTCGATCGTCGTTCTCGTGTTGTTGAGCGACAGGGCCTGTACGCCATCCTGAAATCCTCTCCAGAGTCTCCAACATCCTCTCGCGTGGCTACGATTAGCCATAGTAGCAGCATTCTCTCTATAATGTTACATCGGTATGATTATTAGCCCGCTCGCATGATGCAGTGTTCCTTGGCTTAATGACAACTCCCCACCTCCCCCTAGAAAAGCCCACCGGTTCGAGTCATGGTAAGTAAAGTTTACGCCCTACGCCCCGGTTTTCAGCCAAGATGCAGGCACGCGACGCTCATCTTGTTCTCTAGAGTCCAGAGATGCTCGCTATGCTCTGTGACCCTCGCTTGAATGACTGTAAAACGCGTCTTTCACTTCACGTTTGATATGTTTGATTTCCAGGTCGAGTATCACTCAAAATTCGTCGAGTCCCTGTTCGACCGTTTAGTTCATCACGGCATACTTCATAGTTGACGATGTTGCTTCTCATCGACTTACTCTACAGCCATACCTGTTCCACCCAACGGCCCAGTCTACCGTAGGGCTAATAACGATCAAACCGACTAGTCCCAGTGGGGATGGATGGCACTAGCGGTCTGCCCGATTCGGGGAAGGTTGCGAAGGGCAAGTTATTTTGGTCGCTCGTCCATCCCGCATGGGCTGATATCCGCATCGCCGGTAGCCAGGGGCATCACGATCAGATGGTGATAGGCCGACCCACTGCTCGTGAGTCCTACTAGCCTCCTAGAGCGGCAGGGCAGGAGTCCCTAGTTGGCCCTACGTACGGAGTTAGCGCAGTAGCCACTAGGCACGTGGCTATAAGGTTCGTATGCGAGAACGAACACAACCCGAGCGTATTTCTACCTGGGGTTCTGAGAAAAGTGTCGGCCCCCTTAATAACAATATCATGATACCATCCCATCTCGTTCATGGCTCAGACAAAGGATGGCTGCCCCTGCGACTAGGGGCTGTAGGCTGTGCTGGGATCGACAGTGCAGCGTTCCAAGACAGTGGAGTTGGCGAACGATGTTGATTAGGTACAGCAATGATGCCCTTAACGCCGAGCAGAGTCTAGATCCTGACAGGCACGAAAGTCAACGTCGAGTGCCCTGGAATCTATTCTTTGGAAGGTTTGGATGAGAGAAGGGGTTGTGGTTTACGTCTAGGGTGCAACAACATCTGGCTGCCTGCCATCGTTGAAGCCCCAGCTAGGATACCAATCGCCATGCTATTTCCATAACCGTGCTGTATGATCTACGGCCGTGCTTTCAGGGCTGGCCGGGCATCGGTGGATATGGCCGGAAAAGACGGCCAGGGGCAATTCGCCCCGGGCGGCGGGCCCCCCTTTGTATGGACACGGACAGTCAGTGACGTGACTCCAACTTCCTATTCGTCCTGTTGAAGTTACGGCTCAAGCTAATTAGCTTTAGTAGCGGCGCCTCAGCCGAGTAAACAGAATACTCAAATGGCGTTGAAATCTGCTCCCTCTGCGTCGTGGTTGCTACGGGCCACCCTCGTTTCTGTGCTGTGCTTGTGAACTGGTGGGGGAGGTAGGACTGAGAGCTGAGGATTTTGGGATGAAACCACGGGAACGGACTGCGGGATGACCTTAGTCTCCGTGATCTAACCTCATGACTCTCAATAATCGCGGCTAGTTTACGCGCCGACGTCTAGCATGCAAGGATCCATCCCCAACCGTTGCCTTCGCGATCCACATCTCCCCGCGTGTCAAGGGTGAGCGCGCGGGATTGCGTAATGTCGAATTGAGGGTCAGAATCCGTATATTGTGTTGTCTGCTAAGTGCTTCAGGGAGCGTCCCTGACCCTAGGGATAGGGGTAGGGGACGCCCCTGGCTGTATGAGGCGCGCTCGGGATTAACCTTACGCCGAGCGCCCGTTCCAAAGGCGCTTTAGGAGCGTTCAATCTGATACGCCCCCTCAGGGGAGGCCTCGTAGGAAGGGCTTTGTCAAGAATTGCATATGGGCACGATGTAGGGGGTCAATTTGTGATGTGTATTCTGCTTGTTCCCGGGCTAAGGCCCGTGCACTGCTGTGGCCCCTTTTCGGCTACGGAGCGATGACTAAGTACCCTCGGCGCCGTATGGGCCTATTACCCCGTTTGATATACCCCTTTAGCTTTTGCGGTGAGAGTTCTTCGAGCGCCTCCTATGTGTTTAATACGTAGTAGTGGAGGCTACCCCTGGGGTTAGTAGGCCTCTCTTTGTTTATCCTTGAATAGCTTATTTAGGCCTCCTAAACTGTTTAAGTCCTCCTTTCTATTGTACTCCTTAGACGCCTTTTTTACGAGGTTGAACTGCATTACAAAGTCCGTAAACGGCTGCTTTGTAAGGCTCTTTGTGAGGTTATTAGTTATTATGTTCTTCGTAGGTGTATAGATGATATTAATTGTCTTATTCTCGACCTCTTGGTGTAGTTAGTGGTTGTGAATATTAATGTGGTGTAATTTTGTTTTTAGGGTAACTAGCTTTTTTATTATAAGACGGATCGTCTGTGTATTGTTATACTGAATTGTTATTTTATTGTATGGAAGTTGTGTATTAAGAGTAGTTAGTAAATAGTTTACGAAGATCGCTTTGTGCGCTGCCTGTGAGAGGGTAAGTAACTCTGCCTCTATTGTCGACGGTGTAACTGTATTTTGTTTATTAGTTCTTTACCTAATTAGCCCTCTGGTGAGATGTAGTGTGTATACTTATGAGTTTTTTTGGTTTATTGAGTTGTCTACGAAGCTGGTGTCTAAGGTGACCTTAAAGTTCTTATTGTTATTGTTATATTGGAGACTAAGGAAGTAGGTATCTGAGATGTATTATAGTACTCGATTTGCTGCTTTTTGGTGCTTGTCACTAGGGTTCTGGTTGAATCTTGTGAGGCGGCTCGTTATGAATACAATATTAGGCTGTGTTATTATTATTAAGTATAAGATTAATCCGATTTTATATTAATATACGGTAATCTTCTTTTTTGTTATAATACCCTTGTATAAGAGTAGCTCTTCGTTTATTATAGGTGTTGTGTATTATATGTGTAACGGTCCAAGCACGTATATTGCAACTAGCTATGGCGATTATTATGAGTATCTTTAAGATGAGAGAGAAAAGGAGAAAATGTTTTCCGCTCCATAGGACCCGTTTGCTCTGATTAGGCCTAAGGTTGATCCGTCTTAGGTAAGCCGGGCTTAGGTAAGCGGAGTCCATGGCTGAGAGGCTGCGAAGCCTCTAAGAGGGCCTAGCCCGTCATAATTACCCCCCCTCTCCCTCCTCCCCGTTTAGAGGGACTCGTCCATAACTAGCTTCGTAACGATCCAAAGCTGTAGTCTCCGTTAATAACTTAACTAGTTCCTAAGTAGGCTTTACGTAGCCCTTCTACTTAACTAAAACCTTCTAGGAACTACGAATCTTCTTAGTGTCCTAGATCTTTTCGACTTCGAATTCCTCTTCGTCGTCTATTAGTAGAGGTGGTGGTTGGGCGTCGTCTCGTTCTTGTGATGGTAGTGGGTCGACTTTCGTATGCCTGATTAGGGATATATGAAAGACGTTATGAATACCCGGTGGTGTATTGAGCTGGCAGGTATGGGATCCGACTATTTCTAATATAGTGTACTTCGTATTCATTTAGTCCAACTTCTTAGATGGTCTTTTAGAATGGACGTTCTTGAGCCTCAACTAGACCTTGTCCCCTGGTCGAAACTGGTTAGAAGGCTGGCGTTGTATATTTGCCGAGGCTTCTTGTTGCTCTTAGGTGGAGGTCATCGCCGCTTGTGCTTATTCGGAGGCCTCCTTCAACTTTGAGACTAGGGCCTCTGCCCGAGCTGCGGGGGTCTTTCTTTTAGTCCATAGAGTCTCCTTTACTCTGATTAGGTCGATGTTATAGTTGTGGGTGGTGAAGAAAGGGCTGAGGTTTGTTGACGAGGTAACCCTGTTATTGATAGCTATTATTGTTATTAGAAGTAGGTTGTCCTAATTATTTTGAGTGTATGAAGTATAAGTTCGGAGGTAGGTTTTTATTACCTGGTTAGCTTGTTCTGTGGTGCCGTCTATTTCCGGGTGGAAGGCCGTAGATAAACGTTGTTTTATTTGTAATAGTTGATAGAGTTGTTTTTATATGCGACTGGTAAATTGGGGGCCTTTGTTCGAAATAATAGTTTTCGGGGGTCCGTGGTGTCTGATCAGGCTAAGCATTAACGTCGTAGTTATAACGTCCGTTGTTATATCCTTAAGTGGCTCGAAAATTACGTTTTTAGATAGTTGGTTTATTATTACTATAATGTTTATTGCTCTTATATGGTGGGTTGGTGGTAGCCCTGTAATAAAGTCGACTAATATCTTTATTTAGACCTAATTAGGGACGGGTAAGGGCTTTAAAAGACCCCTCTTCTTATCCCGCTATATATTACCCTGTCCATAGACGTCGTAGTTCCTCATAAAACGTCGGACGTCCTGCGACAGGCCTGGCCAGTGAAAGCGGCGGCTAATCAAGGCCTTTAATGCGTCTCTGCTGAGATGGCCACTAAGTGTTGAGTTATGGGACTCTTGGATTAACTGGGTTCGTAAGGGTTTATAATAAGGGACCCAGATCTTCTCCCTCTAAAGGAGTTTACCGTCGTCGTCTACTGAGTACTCTAATAGTATTATGGGCAGCCTCTATTATGATGGTAACTAATGGTCCCCCCTTTTCACAGCTGTCCTAATTAGCTAATAACGATTATTTAATTGTAGTCCTTTAGTTTAAGAGGACTTTAGGGGCTCCTTTTTAAAGGGGTTTAGGATGGGTTCCGACCGATTAGCCTTAGGATCGTCGTCCTGATTTATATTGTTTGTTGTGGTGCTTTCCACGGATTCCGTTGTATCCATTTGATTCGTTTCGAGAGTTGCCCGGTTCACCATAACTATATTCTATTTCCCTTTTAGGAGTTGTATCCTCTGTCCTTTTAGTTGATCGTCTCGCTGGGTGTTGGGAACGTTTTATTCTCGTTTAGATAGTGTATTAGGGATTATCGTTTGTTTGTTGGGTTGGAATTGGATTGTGAAGTTATAATGGGATAGGAGCTCCGACCATCTGACCTGGTGTTTACTTAATTGCCTTTTAGTTATGAAATACTTAAGGTTAAGGTGGTTGGTTAGGATAGTAAACTCCTTTACACTCTTTAATTCGGAGTCCTAGTATTCTAAACAGTGGACTATAGCTAATAGTTCTTTATTATGTATTAGGTAATTGTATTCTACTGGTAAGTTCTTCTATAAAAAGAACACAACAAGCCGTAAAATACCCTCGTCATCATATTATGATAAAGCACCACCCACCATATAACCTAATAAGTCTGTTTCTAATATAGTAGCTCGATTAGGATCCTAATATGCTAATACGGGGGCACTAATTAGGAGGGCCTTCAACTTATTAAACGCTTTTACACACTCGTTATTCTATACGAATAGGATATCCCTCTTCATTAAAGTTGTGAGGGGGTGTACTAACCCTAAGAAGTCTAGTATAAATTGATGGTAGTAATTTATAAAACCAACGAAGGCACGGACTCCTTGCACTAATCGGGGGACCTCCTATGTCTGGATGGCCTTAATTTTCTCTGGGTTAACGCGGATACCCTTCCCTACATCGATGATAAACCCTAAGTATTTAACCCTCTTCGTCTCGAAGTTATATTTATCGATATCGATTTGTAGGCCGGCAGTACCTAGACGGCTTAAGACCTTCTTAACTTTCTCCTTATAATCAGTGAGTGAGCCATTTGAATAAATCAGAACGTCGTCGATATAAGTGGTGTAGAATTCGTCCAGGAAGTCCCGTAAAATATGGTTAATGTACTTTTGGAACGTAGTGGGGGCCCCTATTAAGCTAAAAGGAGTCACTATTTATTCGTATAAGCCGTATTTTGTTTTAAAGGCCGTTTTCCATTCGTCGCCTTTTTTAACCCTAATTTTGTGGAATACAGTAATAACGTCTAATTTCGTCAACCACTTAGCCTTAGTTAGGGCTCTTAGGGTTTCGCTAATTAGGGGTAAGGGATATTTGTTTTTCTTAGTGATAGCGTTCAGAGCCCGGTAATCGACATAAAACCTTAATCCTCCCCCGGGTTTTCGAATAAATAGGACAGGTGATAAAGTAGGAGAGTTACTAGCACAAATAAAGCCTTTATTTAGTAGTTCTGTGAGGGTCCATCGAAGTACAATTAGCTCCTCCCTAAACATCCCATATAGGGGTCCCCATATAACTGGCTTGTTTTGCCTTGTTGAGTCTTTTTCGATGGGAATTACGTGGTCGATGTTATCTCGATGTGGTGGTAACTGATCAGCCTTATCTCGGTTAAAAACATATAAAAACTTATGGTAATACGTAGGGAGTTTCGTCCTTAGGTCTATCTTCATCTTTAGTACTAGGGCCTTCTCAATATCGGCTAAACTTGCGGAGAACGCGTTTAGGGTAGATATACTAAGAGGGGTCTCTCTTCTCTTCTATGCTCACCTAATCAGGGCTGAGAATACCGATCTAGTCTACTACTGGATTGGGAACTTTGGATCTTACCGGGCCTAACCCGGTTTCCTTTCTATTACCCAGTAGTCCACAACACTTATATACAGAGTGCCTTGCACTGGGTAAACCATAACATCATCGTCAATCATCTAGGACCTTCTAAGGATAACATCGTCTTTTTAGTTAAAAATAATATAAAAGAATAATCAGTGTTATTTATAGCTATTAATATCGATATTAGTGTAAGTGACGTAGCGGATTATACCAGGAACTATAATAGTGACTTATATTAAGTTCCGAGGTGTAATGCTAATGCGTAGTAAGCAGAGTTTCTTAGCGAAGGCGTTGCTGATCAGGGCGTATATTAAACACCCTGTATTAACAAGGGTAGTTGTATAGCGTATCCCATTAATCCCAATATTAACGTAAAATAGGTCATAATCTATGTTCTTCTTAATAACCTTCCATTCCTCTATAGCCTGTTCCTCTTAATAACGATTTCCACTAGGAGCTACTCTTTTCCCAACTCTTCAGAGTCCTAATCAGAGCTAATATCTGTTTCGCTCTACTCTTTGGTCTTCCCTTTCGAGGTTTTGGTCTCCTTGTTTTTCCGGTCTCTAGGGCATTTCCATTATATGTGCTCCTTCTTACTGTAATTATAGTATTTACGGGTTTCCTTTTGGCTTGACCTTCTTCGGACTGGTTTGTCCTTAGCTATCCGGCTTGCCTTAGTGGGTTCCCAATCCATCTAATTAAGTTAAGGTGACCTTATCCAACTATCTTATCTAATTAGTAATTCGACTTTGTTCTAGCCGGGTATTAGCGATCTCCTATATTAACACTCACAGTGAGCTTAGTACAATTCACTATTCAACTCTGATCCTATTATTAAGAGCATCTGGGTGTATATAGTATAGGTCGTTAGTTTGTTGATTATACTAATTAAAGGGGTTCTTATCGTAATATTTAAAGCTTTTTTTAGGTAATTGATCCTAACGTTATCCAGTTAATGTCCTCCTCCCGCTTCTGCGAACTCCTTTTCAAATTTAGGAAGGAAGTGGGCAAAACTCTCGTTCTCCTTTTAACGTATTATTCTTAGTTGGTCGAGGGCTTGTGCCTCTGTGTTAGGGTCTACGTAGCAACTCTTTAGGTATTCCATGAATTGTTCAGGGTTCTTCGACCCATTGGCTCCTCCTTGTGAATAATAGGTGCTCGCTATAATTTATATAGTGTTTTCTAGTTTAGAGTAAATATAAGTGAACACTATTAATGCTAAACTAAAGGCTTCCCTATTTATACTTATCTTCCCTTTTATCTCGAGGTGCTATTATTAAAATCTCTTATATAATCCGTTAAACTTCGGTGGATTGGGGATTTAGTGTTTTGGTTATCTAGGAGGTGGTGTATAGGCCTAATTAGGTGGGATTAGCGTCGTAGAGGGTATAGGGGTTTTGTGTGATGTTAAGGTTGGGTACTTGGGTTTTATTAGGGTTTATTGTAGTATTCGAATCTGCTCTCGTTGGGCCTCTTATTTGGCCGCTTAGGTGGTCCGCATCTCCTATAACTGGGCTGATAACTGAGCGATTAACTGCACCAGTTGCTGTGGGTTTCCGGATAAGTCGACGTTATCTTTTATTATGATACGGTTATCGTTCCTTCTATACATCTTCATTCAGTAATGACCGTAGTATGCTAATCGACGTTATTGAGGTACTCTACTACGCGGAATGCGTTTTTTCGAGTTTATTAAAACCTTTTAGCCCTAATCAGACCTCACTGATCAACTTTAAGTGTTTAGGGACCTTTAGGTTAACCCGCTTAGGACTCTTTACTATTCCCACTAAGGTCGTAGACTTATTTTTCGTCGATAATTATTTCCGTACCCAGCGTATTCTCGTTGTCTCTGATAATACTAAGATCTTAAAGATAATGTAATGGTCTAAGTACGTATATTACAACTAGTTATGGCGACTATTACGAGTATCTTTAAGATAAGAGAGAAAAGGAGAAAATGTTTTCCGCCCTATAGGACCCGTTTACTCTAATCAGGCCTAAGGTTGATCCGTCTTAGGTAAGCCGGGCTTAGGTAAGCGGAGTCCATGGCTGAGAGGCTGCGAAGCCTCCAAGAGGGCCCAGCCCGTCACAATATGCAGTACTTTGGTGCACCTCTGCGAGTCCCTTGGCTAATAAGGTGTTTAATTTTATGAGTGTAGGCCGCTTATGATAGTTAGATCTTGTTTGTGGTGTAGTTTTGTATAACTTTAATTCCTAGGAATTAGTATAGGTGGTTCCCTCTTTTAAGGTGATCCTTCTTTTTAAGTTTGTATATTAGGTGTTCCACTGTATTCCGGTACTCGGGTGGGAACGCTAATACGTAGTCGTTGATATAGAAGAAGAATAGGATCTTACCCTTATACTAATAATAGTTCTCGCCTATTATGCGTTCTATTCTAAGTGCTTTAAGCCCCTTTTCTAAGTGTTTTTGTTAAAGGAGGGGTAATTAATAAAGTTTATATAGCGCCTTTTTTAATTTAAGGACTTTTCCTTGTTCCTTATGGCCTAGTGGGAACTTTATATATACTGTTTCGTCGATAAGCGTATATATAAATGTATTAACTATATTATATTATAGGAGCGTAAAGTTCTACTATACCGTAGTTATAATTAACGTTCAGAACAACTATTCCGCAAGGGTTATAGCATAGGTTTCCTTAAATAAGTCTTTAATTTATTGATCTCCTTAAATAACGAGCTTTACTTTAAGTTTTTATAGTTCTTCTTTTTCGTTTATTTTATAGACGTAGACCCAGCGACAGCTAAGTATCTAGTGTCCCGTGGCTTCTTCTCAGTCCACGATAATATACATCTCCATCTCTTCGTAGTTTCGAAGATACGTTAATTCCACTTCTCTAAATCCCTCTTTATAAGGGTAACTTTTAAGGTCTAAGTATTTATCTGGAACTAGTGGGAGGGTAACGTCTATAAGGTTTTTCTGTAATAAGGGATATATTATCACCTCTAGGTATTCGGAGGCTACGAGTAAAACCGCAAACCCCTCGTAACCATTTGCGGGCCTTACGTTATAGGAGCTTTATTTAAAGGGGATGGATTATCTAACCCTCAACTTAACATAGTATTTCCCCTAATAAGGGTCAAGCATAGTGTACCCAGTATTCAGCCTAAGCTCAGATACGTTAAGTTTACCTTCCTTAGCTTCTCTAATATATACGGGCTACTCGAGTTCATTTACCCAGCGTTCCTCCCTCCTTAGTTCTATTATTATAATATTAAATACTTTAAATTTAGGTCCCTTAGTTCACTTTTTACTTATTTTAATTTTATTTAAAAATGCAGTTTACTAAGAAGTATACAAAGTAGTCCTTAGAAATACTTTGTTAATCGAATTATACGTATAAAACACTTATCGTATTAGGCTTATATTCAGTAGACACCTCTTCCTCTATCTCTTTACTCTGAGTACCTCCTCGAGGTCTATAAAGAACGAAGAAGGTAATAACTCCGGCAACGTTATTAGTTCAAATTATACCTTAATATACTTTGGGGATAGTAGAGCACTTTATTTACACTAATAATTGTTACGGGCTGATGCCCACGATGGCCTAAGCTTTGCCTGAGGCGTTAACCAGCATCCAACAAAAGAGCCCTCCGGTCAAAGGGGCCTCCGGTGACCTCCGGCGCCCCACCAGAGGTCCCCTTTATTCTCCAGCAGTATAGATTCCTACACCGCCCCCCTTGCGAGGAACTTCCTCTCTTCCGCTCCTTAGCTTGAAGTAAACAGTAATACAGCACCCTAAGGTCGAAAACACCTAGGCCTGGCCCTTCGCAATAATTACCCTCCTCGTCGTCTTTATCGTCGAAAAGTATAATTTTATTAATCTCCTCGTCTATGTTATAGGTATACTCTCTGCTTTGCTCTTTGTTATAGGTGACCTTTAGTTGTATGAAAACAGTATTAAGCTTATTTACGTCGATATTATAGAGGTTATCCTTTAAATTAGTAATATTACTATTAAAGAACTCGGTTTCCCTAAAAATAACATTTCGTATTATAATAATACGAATAGTGAGTGAATTCTATACCCAGTATGAATTACTTATATTATACTTAATAAGGTAACTAATTTACCCCTTCACCTAAAATTTTCTTAACTTATTCTTACCTAGTTATGCGTCTATTATTAATGCGTATACTTTATACTCGTATACTCGGAGGTGAGTTTAATAGGGCTTCCCGAGATCTGGGCCGCAGAACTATATATAAAACTATTTAAAAAGCATTTTCCAGCTATATATCGTAAACGGCGTTTTATTATATAAATACGTCGTAGTAGTAACGATTTCAGGCCACAGTATCTCGGGGAATTTGCCTATTTCACAAAGGGTCCTAACCTTCTCCTTAATAATTACTACGATACACTCAGCTCCTCCATTTTGGGCCTGCGTATTGGGTGCAGAGGGCTCGAGGACCACCCTTTAAGATTGTAGGTGGGACGTGACCTGCGCATGAATTATTGCAACCTCGTAGTTATACTCGAATACCTTAATTTATAAGGGGTACATTGGACAACTCATCTCACCTTCCCCTTTCTACACACTAAGTAATTAAACGGCCAATTACATAAATTACCCATAATCTTTACACCTTAAGAGGCGTTAACGAGATACTTAAGTACCCCTTCGCTTAGGTGGCCCAGTCTCTGGTACCAGCGGAACGGTCTTCCTACGAGTCTTTTGTACAGCGTAAACAACGTGTAACACTACTTCGTTTATATAGTAAACACTGTATTCGTATTATTTTCGATAATTTATTATTTATAAAAATCGTAAAGGTAATAAATAAACATCTCATCTACTCTTTATACACAATTCTAACCTAGGCGGTTATCCTACCACATATCTCATTATCGTAAAAACTAGTAAAAAACTAAATTCATTACGAATTCTTTATAATAAGCGACGTTATATAAGCGGAGTTTTACCTTCTTTCCTTACTCAGTATTAACCATTATATATACATTCCTATACCCTAGGATTAGGACTTATGAGGCTCCTACTTAAAAGTAATTGCGAAGGGCTGGTCCTAGGCCTTGTCTCAACCGAAAGGTAGCCAAATACTGTTTATTTAAAGCTGAAGAGGAAAAGGGTAAACTACGATATGGCGCTAAATCTCTGCTTCTTAGGGGGTGGGCGCTAGTGGGGCACCGGTGGGGCACCAGTGCGAGCACGGGCATAGCCCGGGCATAACCACCGGGTTCGGCCCGTGACAGTAATCCCCTATTTTAACTATTTTAAAACCCATAAATCAAACCCAATTATTGAATACATAGAGCAACGATCCTAAGTTATATATTATAAACTTATATAAGGGGTATTTAATTTAGATTATAAACATAAAGTGGTTACTTATATACTACTTCTTCCATATTACATTAACTAACCCTATACACCAACCATATAATCAGGTCTACTTCACCTCCTTTTTACGTTACTCACAGATCTTTTTACATAATCCATAAGGTCGTCGTCAATTTTAAGGCGCTTAGTGACCTTCTTCATAATATTATTACTAGGCCTCCATCCTTTATACACCTTTTCCGGGAAACAATAAAAGTAGTTAGCTAGGTGTCGCAAGCATACTGGGCCACCAAGACGCCTGGGAGCTGTGCTCAGCTGAGTCAGCACTCACGTGATGTCCTGGCCCCCGAGCCGGCCTATTTATTCTACTAGACACACCCACCAGATAGTGAATAAATTAAGCCTTCTTCTCCTACTTAACCTCGTATACGTGTATAAACTCACCATGTCACGGGCCAAGGCCCGATCAGAGGCCTCGGAACTACTCGGCCATATCTAACGCCAACCACTGCTTACTAAGCCTGACCAGGCCTAAGCAGACCTAATTAGGATCCAACGGATTTGTGGGGCAGTAGACTTTTCCTTCCTTTCTCCTTATCTTAAAGATACTTATAGTAATCGCTATAACTAATTGTAATATACGTACTTAGACCATTATATTATCTTTAAGATCATTAAAGGTAATTAATTGAATACCTAGTACAGAAGCCCACGATTTATATAAGAGTAGTAAGAAGTTCTAGATGGGTTAACCTAAGGAGTCCCTGAACGTTTAAAGCTAATCAGTATAGCCTAATTAAACCTAGAGGTTATTATAAACTTAAAACGATGCATATATATATTCGTAATAGAGTACCTCGACCACGTTATTAAGTATATTATGGTCACTACTGAACGCAAAACACTAGGATAAGTAATAACCACATAATAATAGAAAGTAACACTAAACTATCTGGAAACCCATAATAATTAATACAATTAATTGGATAACTTATAACCCAACTACAGGAGATACGGACCACCTAAGTAATTGAATAAGAAACCCAATAAGAGCAAATTCGACTATTACAGGAAGCCCTAGTAGAACCCAGGTACCTAACATCGACGATAAACTAGTCCCTAATACCCTCTATAACACTAATTCCCCCCAATTAGGTCTACGTACCACCTCCGAGATAAACTAGATATTAGATTCCCGACCCACCAAAGTTTAATGGATTATATAAGAAGTTTTAATAATAGTACCTCGAAATAGGAGGGAAGATAAGTATAAATAAAAAAGCCTTCGGTTTAGAGTTAATTATATTCACCTATATCTACTCTAAACTAAAAAACACTATGTAAACTATAATAAGTACCTATTATACGCAAAAAGGGGCCAATAGGTCGAAGAACCCGGATAGATTTATAGAATACTTAAAGGGTTACTACGTGGACCCTAACACAGAAGTATAAGTCCTCGACCAACTAAGGATTATACAGTAAAAGGAGAACAAGAATTTCACTTACTTCCTCCCTAAGTTTGAAAAGGAGCTCGTAGAAGTAGGAGGAGGATATTAACTAAACATTATAAGGATCAACTACCTCAAAAGAGCCCTAAACACCATAATAAGAGCCCCCCTTATTAGTATAATCAATAAACCAACGATATATACTATATACACCCAGATGCTCCTAAGTATAAGCTCAGAATTAAATAGTAAATCCTACTAAGCCCACCGTGAACGTTAGCATAGGAGATCGTTAACCCTTAACTAAATAAGAACTAAGTCCCCTCGGAAATAGAATAGTTAATTAGAATCCCCCTAACCTAATTAAATAGAGTAGGAACCTATAAAAGTAAATAAACTAGCCAAAGACAAGAAAGTCCATAAACGGCTAAGCTAAGAGGAAGCTCGTAGATGTTATAACTACAATAAAAAAGGGCATATATAATGGTAATACCCTGAGGATCGAAAAGAGATAAGGAAAACTAAGACTTCTAAAAGAAAAACTAAGGAATAGAGTAAAACGAATAATAACTCTAATTAGAACTTTAAGGACTCGGGAAAAAAGTAACTCCTAGTGAAAGTCGTTATTAGGAGGAACAAGTTATAGAGGAATAAAAGGTTATTAAAAAGAGTATGGATTATGACCTATTTTACGTTAATATTAGGATTAATGGGATACACTATACAATTACCCTTATTAATATAGGGTATTTAATATACACCCTAATCAGTAACGCCTTCGCTAAGAAACTCCGCTTACTATGTATTAGTATTACACTTTAGAACTTAATATAAGTTACTATTATAGTTCTTAGTGTAATCCACTACGTCATTTACACTAATATTAATATTAATAACTATAAACAACACCGATTATTCTTTTATATTATTCCTAATTAAAAAAACAACGTTATCCTTAGAAGGTCCTGGATAATCAACGATAACGTTATGGTTTACCTAATGCGAAGTACTCTACATATAAGTGTTGTGGACCACTAAGTAATAAAAAGGAAACCGGGTTAGGCCCGGTAAAATCCAAAGTTCCTAATCTAATAATAAACTAAATTAGTATTCTTAACTCTAATTAAGTAGGCATAAAAAAGAAGAGAGACCCCTCTTAGTATATCTACCCTAAACGCATTCTCCGTAAATTTAGCCGATATCGAAAAAGCCCTAATACTAAAAATAAAGATAAACACGAGGACGAAACTCCTTACATATTACCATAAATTTTTATATATTTTTAACCAAAATAAGGTTAATTAACTACCACTACACTAAAAAAACATTAACCATACTATCCCTATTAAAAAGGACTCCTACAATTAAAACAAACTAGTGACCTAGGGACCTCTATATGGCATATCAAGGGAAGAGTTAATTATATTACACCGAACCCTTACAGAACTATTAAATAAAGGGTTTATTAGGACTAATAGCTCCCCTATATTATCACCCATTTTATTTATCCAGAAACCTAGAAAAGGGTTACGGTTCTACGTTAATTACTATGTAACGGTCCAAGCACGTATATTGCAACTAGCTATGGTGACTATTATGAGTATTTTTAAGATAAGAGAGAAAAGGAGAAAATGTTTTCCACCCCATAGGACCCGTTTACTCTGATCAGGCCTAAGGTTGATCCGTTTTAGGTAAGCCGGGCTTAGGTAAGCGGAGTTCATGGCTGAGAGGTTGCGAAGCCTCTAAGAGGGCCTAGCCTATTATAATTACCCCCCCTCTCCCTCCTCCCCGTTCAGAGGGACTCGTCCATAATTAACCTCGTAATGATCTAAAGTTATAATCTCCGTTAATAACTTAACTAATTCCTAAGTAGGCTTTACGTAGCCCTTCTACTTAACTAAAACCTTCTAGGAACTACGAATCTTCTTAGTGTCCTGGATTTTTTTGATTTTGAATTCCTTTTCGTCGTTTATTAATAGAGGTGGTGGTTAGGCGTCGTCTCGTTCCTATAATAGTAGTAGGTCGATTCCCGTATACCTGATTAGGGATATATAAAAGATGTTATGAATACCCAGCGGCGTATTAAGTTGGTAAGTATAGGATCCAATTATTTCTAATATAATATACTTTGTATTTATTTAGTTTAATTTCTTAGATGGTCTTTTAGAATGGATGTTCTTGAGCTTTAACTAGACTTTGTTCCCTGGTTGAAACTGGTTAGAAGGCTAGTGTTGTATATTTGCTGAGGCTTTTTGTCGCTCTTAGGTGGAGGCCATCGCCGCTTATGCCTATTCGGAGGCCTCCTTTAACTTCGAGACTAGGGCCTCTGTTTGAGTTGCGGGGGTCTTTCCTTTAGTCCGCAGAGTTTCCTTTACTTTGATTAGGTTAATGTTATAGCTGTGGGTGGTGAAGAAAGGGCTGAGGCTTATTGACGAAGTAACCTTATTATTAATAGCTATTATCGTTATTAGAAGTAGGTCGTCCTAATTATTTTGAGTATACGAAGTATAAGTTTAGAGGTAGGTTTTTATTACCTGGTTAGCTTGTTTTATGGCGTTTTTTATTTCCGGGTAGAAGGTTATAGATAAACGTTGTTTTATCTGTAATAGTTAATAGAGCTATTTCCATATGTGATTAGTAAATTGGGGGCCTCTGTCCGAAATAATAGCTCTCGGGGGTCCGTGGTGTCTGATTAGGCTAAGTATTAACGCCGTAGCCACAATGTCCGTTGTTATATCCTTAAGTAGCTCAAAAATTACGTTCTTAGATAGTCGGTTTGTTATCACCATAATGTTCATTGCTCCTATACGGTGGGTTGGTGGTAGCCCTGTAATAAAGTCGACTAATATCTTTGTTTAGACCTAATTAGGGACGGGTAAGGGCTTTAAAAGACCCCTCTTCTTATCCCACCATATATTACCCCATCTATAGACGTCGTAGTTCCTTATAAAGCGTCGGATATCCTGCGACAGGCCTGGCCAGTGAAAGCGGTGGCTGATTAAGGCCTTTAACGTATCTCTGCTGAGATGGCCACCAAGTGTTAAGTTGTGGGACTTTTAGATTAACCGGGTTCATAAGAGTTTATAATAAGGGACCCAGATCCTCTCCCTCTAAAGGAGTTTACTATTGTCGTCCACTGAATACTCTAATAGCATTATGGGCAACTTCTATTATAATAATAATTAACGGTCCCCCCTTTTTACAATTATCCTAATTAACTAATAATAATTATTTGATTATAGTCCTTTAATTTAAGAGGACTTTAGGGGCTCCTCTTTAAAGGGGTTCAGGATGGGTTCCAACTAATTAGCCTTAGGATCGTCGTCCTAATCCATATCACCTGCTGTGGTGCTTTCCACGGATTCCGTTGTATCCATTTGATTTATTTTAAAAATTACTTAGTTTATTATAACTATGTTCTGTTTCCCCTTTAGGAGTTATATCCTCCGTCCTTCTAGTCGATTATCTCGTTAGGTGTTAGGAACGTCTTATTTTCGTCTAAATAATGTATTAGGGATTATCACTTATTTACTAGGTTAGAATTGGATTATGAAGTTATAACGGGATAGGAGCTCCGACTATTTGACCTGGTGTTTACTTAATTACCTCTTAGTTATAAAATACTTAAGGTTAAGGTGGTCGGTTAGGATAATAAACTCCTTTACACTCCTTAATTCGGAGTCCCAGTATTCTAAACAACGGACTATAACTAATAGTTCCTTATCGTATATTAGGTAATTGCATTCTACTAGTAAGTTCTTCCGTAAAAAGAATACAATAGGCCGTAAAATACCCTCGTTGTTGTATTATAATAAAGTACTACCCACCATATAACCTAATGAGTCTGTTTCTAGTATAGTAGCTCGATTAGGATCCTAATATGCTAGTACGGGGGCACTAATTAGGAGGGCCTTTAACTTATTAAACGCTTTTATACACTCGTTACTCTATACGAATAGGATATCCCTCTTCGTTAAAGTTATAAGGGGGTATACTAACCCTAAGAAGTCCGGTATAAATTAACGGTAGTAATTTGCAAAATTAACGAAGGCACGGACTCCTCGCACTGATCGGGGGACCTCCTATGTCTGGATGGCCTTAATTTTCTTTGGGTTAATGCGGATACCCTTCCCTGCATCGATGATGAACCCTAAGTATTTAACCCTCTTCGTCTCAAAGTCGTATTTATCAATATCAATTTGTAGGCCAGTAACACTTAGACGGCTTAAAACTTTTTTAACTTTTTCCCTATAATTAGTGAGTGAGCTATTTAAATAAATTAGAACGTCGTTAATATAAGTGGTATAGAATTCGTCTAGGAAGTCCTATAAAATATGGTTAATGTACTTCTAGAACGTAGTGGGGGCCCCTATTAGGCCAAAAGGAGTCACCATCTATTCGTATAGGCCGTATTTTATTTTAAAGGCCATCTTTTATTCGTCGCCTTCTTTAACCCTGATTTTATAGAATATAGTAATAACGTTTAACTTTGTTAGCTACTTAACTTTAGTTAGGGTTCTCAGAGTTTCACTGATTAGGGGTAAGGGATATTTATTTTTCTTAGTGATAGCGTTTAAAACCCGGTAATCAACATAAAACCTTAATCCTCCCCCGGGTTTTCGAATAAATAGAATAAGTAATAAAGCAGGAGAGTTATTAGTACGAATAAAGCCTTTATCTAGTAGTTCTATGAAGGTCCATTGAAGTACAATTAGCTCCTCCCTAAACATCCCATATAAGGATCCCTATATAATTAACTTATTTTACCCTATTAAGTTTTTTTTAATGGGAATTACGTGGTCGATGTTATCTTAATGTAATAGTAACTAATCAACCTTATCATAGTTAAATATATATAAGAACTTATAATAATATATAAGTAGCTTAATCTTCGGGTCAGTCTTCTTTTAAGGTGTAAATGCCTTCTCGATATTAGCGAGGTTCACTGCAAAGACGTTCAGAGGTCTTGCTTCGTTAAGTATCGAGTTTTTACGTTTAGTTCACCTAATTAGGGTAACAAATACAACTCTGGTTTATTATTAGATCGGGAAACCGGGGTTTTATAATATTTAATTTAGTTTCCTCTCTTAAACCCAGTAGTCTATAATACCTATGTGGAGGGTGCCCTTAGCTAAGTATACCATAACATCATCGTCTATTATCCATGATCTACCCAGAATAACGTCGTCTTCTTAATCAGGGATAATATAAAAGAATAGTCGTCGTTGTTTATAACCATTAATATCGATATTAGTATAGGTAACATAACGAATTGCACTAGGGATTATAGTAGTGATTTACATTAAATTCCGAGGGGTGATGTTAATGCGTGGTAGGTGGAGTTTCTTGGTGAAGGTGTTGCTAATCAGGGCGTATATTAGATACCTTGTATTAATAAGAGTAGTAGTGTATTATATCCTATTGATTCTAATGTTAACATAGAATGGGTTATAGTTCATATTCTTTTTAATAACCTTCTATTCCTTTATAGCCTGTTCCTCCTGATGACGACTTCCACTAGGAGCTACTTTTTTCCCAACTCTTCGGAGTCCTAATCAGAGCCAATATTTATTTTGCTCTGCTCTTTGGTCTTCCCTTTCGAGGTTTTGGTCTCCTTATCTTTCCGGTCTCTAGGGCATCTCTATTATATATACCCCTTTTTACTGTAATTATAGTATTTGTGGGTTTCCTCTTAGCTTAACCTTTTTTGGACTAGTTTGTCCTTGGCCATCCGGTTTGCCTTAGTGGGTTCCTAATCCATTTGATTAGGTTAAGGTGATCTTGTTTAATTATCCTATTTAGTTAGTAATTCGATTTTATTCTGGTTAGGTGTTAGCGATCTCCTATATTAATGTTCACGGCGAGCTTAGTACGATTCACTGTTTAGCTTTGATCTTATTATTAGGAGCATTTGGGTATATGCAGTATAGGCCGTTGGTTTGTTGATTATACTGATTAAAGGGGTTCTTATCGTAATATTCAGAGCTCTTTTTAGGTAGTTGATCCTAACGTTATCTAACCAGTGTCCTCTTCCCGCTTCTACGAGCTCCTTTTTAAACTTAGGAAGGAAGTGGGTAAAACTCTTGTTCTCTTTTTAACGTATTATTCTTAGTTGGTCGAGGGCTTATACTTCTATATTAGGGTCTACGTAGTAACCCTTTAGGTATTCTATGAATTATTCAGGGTTTTTTAACTTATCGGCTCCTCCTTATGAATAATAGGCACTTATTATAGTTTATGTAGTGTTTTCTAGTTTAGAGTAGATATAAGTGAACACTGCTGATGCTGAACTAAAGGTTTCCCTATCTACGCTTATTTTCCCTTTTATTTCGAGGTGCTATTATTGAAATCTCTTATGCGATCCGTTAAATTTTAGTGGATCGGGGATCTGGTGTCTCGGTTATCTGGGAGGTGGTGCGTAGGCCTGATTGGGTGGGATCGGCGTCGTAGAGGGTGTAGGGGCTTTATGTGACGTTGAGGTTGGGTGCCTGGGTTTTGCTAGGGTTTATTATAGTATTCGAATTTGCTCTCGTTGGGCCTCTTATTCGGCCACTTAGGTGGTCCACATCTCCTATAGCTAGGCTAATAATTAACCGATTAACTGTACTAACTACTACAGGTTTCCGGATAGGTCGACGTTATCTTCTATTGTGATACGGTTATCGTTCCTTTTACACGTCTTTATTTAATAGTGACCATAGTATACTAATCGACGTTGTTAAGGTACTCTATTATACGGAATGCGTTTTTTCGAATTTATTAAAACCTCCTAGCCCTGATCAGACCTCGCTGATCAGCTTTAAGTGTTTAGGGACCTTTAAGTTAACCCACTTAGGACTCTTTACTATTCCCACTAAGGTCGTAGACTTACTTTTTGTCGATAATTGTCACGGGCCAAGGCCCGATCAGAGGCCTCGGAACCACTCGGCCATGTCCAACGCCAACCGCTGCTTACTAAGCCTGACCAGGCCCAGGCAGACCTGATCAGGATCCAACGGATTTGTGGGGCAGCAGACTTTTCCTTCCTTTCTCCTTATCTTGAAGATACTCGTAGTAGTCGCCATAGCTAGTTGCAATATACGTGCTTGGACCGTTACAATAATTATTTCCGTACCCAGCGTACTCTCGTTATCTCCGATAATACTAAGATCTTAAAAATAATATAATAATCTAAGTACGTATATTACAACTAACTATGGCGACTACTACGAGTATCTTCAAGATGAGAGAGAAAAGGAGAAAATGTCTTCCGCTCCACAGGACCCGTTTACTCTGATTAGGCCTAAGGCTAATCCGTTTTAGGTAAGCTGGGCTTAGGTAAGCGGAGTCTATGGCTGAGAGGCTGCGAAGCCTCCAAGAGGGCCCAGCCCGTCACAACTATACCCTTAACACTATTACAAAGAAGGACTAATACCCCTTACCCCTGATCAACGAGACCCTAAGAGCACTAATAAAAGTAAAATAGTTAATAAAATTGGATATTATCACTGTGTTTTATAAGATCCGGGTTAAGAAAGGAGATGAATGGAAAACGGTGTTTAGGACGAGGTATAGGTTATACGAATAAATGGTTACCCCCTTTAGTTTAACTAGAGCCCCCACAACATTCTAGCAATATATTAACCATACCCTATGAGATTTCCTAGATGAGTTCTACTTAACTTATATCAACGATATCCTGATTTATTTGGATAGTTCCCTCTCTGATCATAAAAAGAAGGTTAAGAAGGTCCTCGAGTACCTAGGCGCTGTAGGCTTGCATATGGATATCGATAAGTGCAAATTCGAGGCTAAGAGCGTCAAGTATTTAGGGTTTATTGTTAATGCTGGTAAGGGAATTTACGTAGACCCTAAGAAGATTAAGGTAATTTAGGGATAGGAAGTACCCCGATCAATACAAGGAGTCCGTGGATTTATCGGTTTTACTAACTATTACCGGTAATTTATACCCAACTTCTCGGGGATTACATAACCCCTAATAACCTTAACTAAAAGGGATATACTATTCATTTAGAGTAAGGAGTGCGCTAGAGCGTTCAAAGAGCTAAAAACGCTCCTAATCAGCGCACCTATATTAGCTCACTAGGACCCTAATCAAGTTATAGTACTCGAGACCAATTCGTCTAGTTATATAGTAGGAGGTGCTTTATCATAGTATAACAACAAAGGGATCCTAAAACCTATAACGTTCTTTTTACACAAAAACTTACCTATAAAGTATAATTACCCAATACACAACAAAGAATTATTAGCAATAATACACTACCTAGAGCACTAGGATTTAGAACTACGGAGTGTAAAAGAGTTCACTATCCTAACTAATCACCTGAATTTAAAGTACTTTATAACAAAAAAATAATTAAGTGAACATTAAATTAGGTGGTTAGAATTACTATCCTATTATAACTTCACTATCCAGTTCAGACCTAGTAAAAAAGTAATAATTCCTAACACATTATCGAGATATAAACAGGATATCCCTAGCACCCTATAGGACAACAGGTTAGAGGGTCAGAAAATTAAACTCCTAAAAAATAGGATTAACATATTATGAGTTAATAACACAATAGTAATTAGAGAAGTGCAGGCCCAATCAGGGTAAATAGAGAGGGATAAGTCTAATATAAGAGACTCCCCCAGAGATATGGATTAGACCAATAACCCCAGCCTAAACAAAACGGAACCCCCCTTAAACCCTTTTAAAGAAAAGCCATTACACTCCCAGTGGGATAAAGCCTTAGACCAGAACAACCAATACTAGTTAATCAGGGGGGTAATATAAAAAGGAGACCAACAACTTCCCTTATAGTAAAAGTTGCCGATAATGCTATTAGAATATACGATCGACGATAATAAGAGACTATTATAAAGGGACAAAATCTAGATTCCACATTACAAACCCTTAAGGACGGGTTTAATCCAAAGGTTCCACAACTCTACGTTAATAGGATATCCAGGGAAGGACACTTTAAAACCACTAATCAGCCACCAGTTCCACTAGCCAGGCCTATCCTAGGATATCCGAAGATTTATAAGGAACTACGACGTTTATGGACGAGGAAACGTATAGCATAATAAAAAGAGGGGCCTATTAAAACCTCTACTTATCCCTAAACGCCGGCGTGGTGTAGTGGCATACACCTGGCAAGGCCTCTGGAGCCCAGAGGTCGCTGGTTCGATTCCAGCCGCTGGCAACTGCTTTAACTACCTGTGGGAAGGGTAGGGCAGAGCCCAATGCGGGGCCTAGGACCCTTTCCGGGCCCCTGCCAGGGTTTTCTCATATCCACACCCTCCGACCAAGAAAAAGTGGATGTGCGGCGCGTACACGTCGTCAACCTAGTACTGGGGTAGGAATGGTCTTGTGCGAATTAGAACATGTACGAGGGCCTTACTATGGTAGGTCGCCCTCTCTAGACATATCCGGTGTTAAAGCCGCAACAAGAATGGAACTGGGGCACCAGCGGGAACCAGGGACAGATAGAAGGTATAGTAGTCACAAAGGCACGATTTGGAGGACGATTTGAACTGTATTTAGCAATATTTATAGGGCTGCGGCTCTCCACGCCACATACCCCTCGGGAGGTTGCCGCAAGGGCGGCTGCGCCCTTGCCGCCATGGCGTTAAATACAACAACAACAACAACAACAACTTATCCCTAAACGGATCTAGGCAAAGGTCTCTATCGACTTTATAATAGGATTACCCCCTTCCCACTACAATGGGGCTATAAACGTTATAATAGTGACCGATCATCTATCAAAGAACGTAATCTTTGAATTATTAAAGGATATCATAACAGATATAATAATAGATTAACTAATCCAAGGTCTAATTAAGCACTATGGGATACCTCATGCAATTATATTAAATAAAGGATCGTAGTTTACGAGTTTTATATGGAAACGACTCTACTAGTTACTATGGATTAAATAAAGACTTTTTACAACGTTCTACCCAGAAACAAACGGAGTTATAGAGAGGGTAAACTAGGTAATAGAAACCTATTTTAGAGTATACATAGCGTATACTTAGGATAATTAGGACGAACTACTCCCAGTAACAATAATAATTATTAATAACCAGGTCACTTCGTTAACAGGACTTAGCCCATTCTTTATTACTTATAGGTATAACTTAGACCTAATTAGAGTAGAGGAACCCCTGCGGAATAACAATAAGACCCCTACAATAAAAGCAGAGGTTCTAATCTAAAAGTTAAAGGACACCTCTAAGTGGGCTTAAGCAGCGATAATAGCAACATAAGAAAAACAAAAAATTACCATAAACATAAAGCACTAATTATTTAATTAGTTTAAGCTTAGGGATAAGGTTTAGCTAAGGTTACGGAATATCTAATCTAATTAACCATTAAAAAAGTTCAACTAAGTTAATACGAAGTACACCATCCTCGAACTAATTAAATCCTATACTTACCGGCTAAATACACCACTAAAGATCTATAACGTTTTCTACGTAAACCTAATTAGGTACACTAAAGTCGATTCGTTACCGTCATAAAACCGTGACGACGCCCAGCCACCTACGATACTAGTGGCCAATAGGGAGGAGTTTAAAGTTAAGGAGATCCGTAATACGCGGAAAGTACAGGGCGGATAAAAAGTCTTAGTGAAGTAGAAGGACTATACCCAACTCACCTAGGAACTAGTAGATATACTAGCGGATATAGCGGCCTTGGACTATTACGAGGCCAATTACGGGAATATCCCTTAAAAAAAGAGGGGAGGAAGGGGGTAATTATCACGGGCCAAGGCCCAATCAGAGGCCTCGGAACTACTCGGCTATATCCAACACTAACCACTACTTACTAAACCTAACCAGGCCCAGGCAAACCTAATCAGGATCTAACGGATTTATAGAGTAGCAGACTTTTCCTTCCTTTCTCCTTATCTTAAAGATACTCGTAGTAGTCGCCATAGCTAGTTGTAATATACGTGCTTGGACCATTACACACCATAATTATAAGCCTAACTTTAACTAGACCCTTCTCTACTCTTATAAGCACTACGCGTATAAAAGAAATTATTTTAATATATTTATACCTTATTAGTTTATTTTATACCCTTCTTTATTTACTAATATGTTATCCATTAATAAAACCGTTGTCGTTAAGATTATCCTTTGTGGTCACTAGGACTAGTTATAGTGGTACTCTGCTCTTTAGTATTATACTAAAGGTTAGGGGATCTGGGAACGTATCGATCCTTAGGTACTAGATACTCTAAATATTATGAGGCTCTTATTAATGCCTCCCATAATCGAGAATTATATAATATAAGAATAATATAAACAATAATACGAGTATTAGGACCTTTATAAGTAGCGACTTCAGGTTATCGCTAATACTACTCACTAGGTGAGCTTAACTATGAACCCTAATACTAATAAACCAGCATTACCATAGGCACCTCACCCTGTGATTCCCCCGGAGCCTGTATAACCTGCGCTTATTACGAGGGTTAATATCTAATCCGATTAGGAGGATACCCTTAAATTATATATAATTAGCACTTCCGCCTATACTTCTCTTTAGGCCTTTTACCGGAACGTTTAGAACTAGGTGGATAAATTAGTTGTGGAATCGATTCTCATACCTACTCGTATACAATAAATAAACGAAGAGAACATTGGACTTTAAGTGCTCCTTAAGTACCTACAGAGCTAACTTGCTTTAACTAAAATAAGTACCGAGATCCTCGTAATCGTAGAATATACGTTAATCCTCTAAAAAGCGTCCACTAGTATAAGTGTCACCTATTAATACATAGAATAGGAAATCGCGTACACTAAATGCTACTCCTATAAAGTCCCCATAGTTAAGGGAATGAATACTATGTTGGTGTTTCTCGATGTTATTAAAAGCCGTTTTGTACTAAGTTGGGCCGAAATAATGTGAAACTTAATTCATTAGGCCGAAACACTAGTATAGTAACCTCTAATACTTAATAAAACGGCTAGAATATTCTTAGTTATTACTTATTTCGATACTATCCGTAAAAAACTAACTAAGCCCTTAGGCTAATTCGTAACCTTCGCTAAAAGGTTTAACTCGGGTACTACTTTTATAACTAGTTCGGGTATTAGGATATCTGAAATATATAATTGTTTTTATGGAAACCACTATTAGAAGCCTAATTCGTGTTATAAGGTCCAATATGTGCTCACCAAAGCCACCAATGGACCTGTTAATATGAATAAGGAATGAGTTAGTAACCTTAGATACGAGATTTTCAACTTAGGTAATTGGACGCACCTCTGGGATGCGTGGAAACGTAAAGGGTGGATCACCTCTAATAATAACCCGAAGGCCGGGATTATTAGAGCTACTTAGAAACCTAATTCGAATAAATCCTTAACCTCCAGCACCTCTAATACTAGAAAAGGCTCCTACCCAGGCTCAGTTATAGCTTTCCTCTTAGTTAACCCGGTTATGGAACACCTTAGAGGGCCTAGCCCAAGCATTTTCAGTATTATGGGTACTCCACATCACCCCTTTTCACTTAGTACTATAATGGATAACTACGGTGCTATACACCTAATTAATAATAAAGATTTACTTATTAAAGGGACGTTCATTAGTGAACCTGGTAACCGATACGTCCATTATGGAAACGGTAAGCTACTTATTATAGGATATAGGGAACGACGAATAGAGAAAACACTCAACGGAGTGTATAACCCAGTTACCGAGGACCTTATTTTAAAGAATATGGTGTACATAGCGGATTTTCATATTAATATAATATTAGAAACACTCTTAAAATAGTCTAATATCTAGTACTATGACCAAAACTATACCCTCCACTATGGAAACCTCTTAAAAAGTGTAATCCTTAGATAACTTAAGTGGGAACATAACATAATCCTATTCGAATACATCCCTATTAACAATTACCCTTTATTAAATATTCCTACGAGCACAGTATATGTTATCGTAACCACGTTTCTAATAAATTCTCACCGTAATTACCCTTTAAGGGAGCCTAGGCCTGATCATACTATGGACACTACCCTTTAATATCTTTACACTAGTTATTTAGGCCTTAATACTCTCTAGAAGTTAGTTTTTGCGATAAGGGGGGTAAAAATTAAGGGAACTCCTATAAAGATCAATTGCTAAGCCTGTTCATAAGTGAAAACTCACTAAATAATATCCCGACGACCTTCGGAAAACGTAGCCCTACGCCCTTTCTGGTATATCTCCTAGGACCTTTTTGATTACCTTAGTGGCTATGGGAACGCCTTATAGTTACTGCTGATAATTAACGAATATACTAATATATCCCAGGGGTTCATAATAATACGTAAAATATACGCCGAAGTCTTTAAAGCCCTATAGACGTATATGGCTTGGATCTTAAGATAAACAGGCTTATCTGTTTGTAAAATAAGGTAGGACATTGAGTGTGCGGTAATCGTTATTTAAGGTGAGATAGAATACAAGTGTTAGGTAAGGTGTATAGGAATCAATATTAAGTTCTCACCAGCTAATACTAAAGAGCTTATGGGACGCGGTAAAAGAGTAGAATATTATATTATTAATAAGATACTTATAATATTAATTAGTACTAGTTTACTAAAGAAATTGTGGCTAGAAGTTGTAATGGTAATTATATTTATTGATAACGATTGCCCTTGGGTGTTAAAGGGCTAGAAATCGCTAAATTAGATTTACGTAGAGTGGATATAATAATACATCGGATAATACAATAAAAACCTAGCCTTCTATCCATTTCGAGACCCGCATCCTGAATTAGGCGGCCTTTACGCCTACGGGTACAAGGCTTATATATTAGATTAGGCGTATGAGGGAGGTCATGAGAAACGAGAATTCAAAATTAAGGTATAAGTATACGTAGGATACCTCGTAGAATACGTTCTACGTATACACAATTTTTTTAGAATATGGATCCCCACACTTAATTGGGTTATTATTTTACATAACATCACCTTTAATAAATACTCCTTTTATAATCCTATTAATAACGCGGCTATTATGACCACTGAAGAAGTAAAAGTTTTATTAGAGGAAATTGAACTAGAGGACCTATACCCGAGTATAATCCTCGAGGTCCTCGGGATATATAAATAAAAGGAGGAAAATAACCCTACTTAAGAAAACGCAGTTACCAATACTTTATAAGACGTTATAAAGCGAAGAATATTATTATAAACAAAAGCTAATAATATTCTAGTTTCACCTAAGCCTATACTAGACCCTAAGAGTATACTAGGTGTAGTAATGGAAGAAGTTGGAGATATCGGGGCAGATACCGAGGAGGTACAAAGCTTACCCACCCTTTTAGAGACTATCCTATCCAACGGTGATACTTAACTAAGTATAATACTAAACGGCCTACAAAAAGCAGAGAGGACGGATCTTAAGGTGACTAACTAGACCTCTAATCAACTCGCTAACTAAAGTGCCCTAAAAGTGAAAAGAGAGTATCACCGGAAGGTCTATAAACCACCTACCCGGTCTAGTACAAGGCTTAGAGTTACGGGAAGGGAGGGAACCCGAAAAGAGGCCTCTAAGGGGGAGTTAAGGCGAGATCTTAACACCTTCTTATAGTTAGAAGACTTAGAAACCCCCTATTCGCTATACTATATGGCAATTAACTTAGAAGGGATCCCTTATAGGAGCCCCTGGTATAATTTCTTGGCTACTTTTATACCTGATTAGTTGAAGGTGGTATAAGAGAGTGCTTTAGGATATAAAACACTTTATTTAATAATCACCGGAGCTACTAAAGAGTGACCTGCGTAACAAATAAAACCTATGCTTATTAAAGACCCTGAGGGTAACCTTAGATACTATAGAGATATTTTACTAGCACCTCTAATAAAGTGGAAGAACATTTAATAAATTAAAGACCTATTAAGGACTAAATGGATCGACGTAGTAAAAGAGGAAATCCATAAACTCGGTTTTAAAGGTATTTAGAGGGAGATGGACCACTTATTAGTGTACTTTAAGCCCCTCCCCTTAAAATGGGTATTCATATATAAATTCAATAAAAATGGTTTCTTTGAATATTATAAAGCGTAGATATGTGTGCATAGAGACTTTTAGAAGGTCGATCCCCTATAAAATATATACACTATTAACTTTATAGTATACTCCTTTAGAACTCTAATAACCGTGGCCACTTAATTCGATCTCGAAGTTAACTAATACGATGTGGTAAACGTATTTCTTAACGCGAAAATGGATCCAAATAGAGAACCTATAGTATACGAATTTCTGGACAGCTTCGGATAACCTGGAAAGTGTGCTGAACTTGTTTACGCTCTCTACGGGCTCCGAGACGCACCCATCCTTTAGTATAAGACATTCTTAAAAATCCTAATGGACACAGGGCTAGTATTATACCCTAAGGAACCCTATATTTTCCATATAAAGGACTTTAAGGTCTTTATTATATTCTACGTAGACAATATCCTGGTTATGAATTACCGTGACGACGCTAAAGCGGCCACTAGAGTTATTAATAGCATTAAGTCGGCGGTAGAACTCAAGGACTAGGGCCCCGTGGAATAGTACCTTAGAATACGAATCATCAGGGACCGTGAAATACACAAAATCTACCTCGTTCATAACTCTTATATTAAAAAGGTCACTAAACACTTCGGCCTCGCAAACAATACTATAACCCCTTATACTCCTATATTAAAAGGCCTTGTACTATACAAAGGACAAATAATAAGGGTTTAAATTAAGGAATTCTAGGAAAAAGTTGGATCCCTCTTATATACTATAATCTTTGTACACCTTAACACTACATATCCAATAACGAAGTTCTCCTTATTCCTAATAAACCCCTCTCCAAAGCATTTTATAACCGTAAATCAAGCTATTCGTTACCTTTTTAGTATACACTACCTTATCATCGGCTACGATAGTATAAGGGGTGAGGGAAACACTCAAGTACTTCTAATTGTGGGCGACGCCTCGTTCACAGATAACGAGGTAATAAGATGCTCCTCACAGGGCTTCATAATCTCCCTTTTCGGTGGACCTATTATATGGAAGGCCACTAAACAAGCAACAATCACAACATCCACCACCAAAGCAGAGCTTCTAAGTCTCTCAAACACTACTAGAGAAACGATCACTCTCTAAAAGTTCTTTAAGGACCTCTCACTTAACCTTAAAAACGTTTAGAGGATTTACTATAATAATTAGTAAACTATAAGGTTTATAGTAGGCGAAAAAGAACAAATATTAACCCGTTTAAGGTATATAGATATTCATAATATGTAGCTTAAATAAGAATACACAAAGGGCAAGTTTAATGTGGTTTATATACTAATAAACCTAATATCCATAAATGGACTTACCAAAGTACTCTTAAAAGCGAAGTTTAAGTATTTTAAAGGTCTTCTTAACTTTTATAATATATAGAGATTAGTTATAACGGGCATAGGAGGTAATGAAAAGTGAAGAATAGTTATATTTAGGCTCACAGGCCGTATACACCACCAACACAGTAAAATAAGAACTTTTCCTGGGTATAAGGCCCCCATATACACATAGCCGGGTGCGAAATACGAGTATTAGAAGCCCCGAAGGGTATAGAAAGCGAGCATAGCCCCTAATCGGGGTGAAAAGCGCGGTAAATAGCTGCATAGGCCTCCTTAAAGCCGGGCTTAAGGAAGCCGTGAATAGAGGTAAAGTAGGCCTCGTAGCCACCAATAACCTCGTCAATAACAATAACAACGGGCATAATAAAGGTAATAATAACCTGGGAGGTGTAATAAGACGAGATACAGTTAATAGGCTTCTTAGTAGCCGCCTTTTTAGGGGTGCCCTTCTTAGGTGTGGCCTTAAGGGCGGTGAGCACCGGAGAAAAAAGGGAGAACTCATCCTCCATCTCCGCATCGTCGTCTAGGACGACGACCTCCTCCTCCTCCTTATTAAGGAGGAAGTACATAGTAAAACGCATATACTAGATTATTTAAAAACTATTAATATAAATACTAATTAAACTAGTATATAAAAACTTAAGGTATTATTAGTACCGGGGTCCTAGAGGACGCAGCGAAGGCCTAAAACCGTAGTCTTAGTGGCCTTAGGGACCGGACCATAGTTGGTGTAGTGGTCGTAGTAGTACTCCTAATACTTAGTGATACGTATATATACATAAGCGTAATAGTAGAGCTTTATACTCTCCTCGTCCTTACACTTCTTACCCCGGAGGGCGTTATGGACGTAGACGAAGCAGGGAATATTATTCTCTAGGCCCTTAATAACCACCTCCTCCTTATATACACCAATAACAATAGAGCTCTCCTCGAGCTTAGGAGTAATAGCGAAAGGGTCGGAGGACCCACCTCCTAAGAGGGCGGGGACCAACTACATCTTATTGCCCTTATTATCCTCGTTGTCCTCGATAAGCACAGGAGTAGGTGCGAGAGTGGGGGTGGGGGTAGTGGAGGTAATATACACAGAGAAAAGGGAGTGCTCATAGTGAGTATTAGAGCACATCTGATGAGCCTCGGAGGGCGAGGCGACGGTGAGACTGGCCATACTCCTAGTGGGCGTATGAGTATTGCCCCTGGTGGGCGTAAGGCGTAAAGCGTAACTAAACTTTTTACCGTTAACTTTAAGAGTAAAACCTAAAAAATGACTATTAAAAAAATAATATAAAAAACAAGGAAACATAAGAGAAGGGAATACTTACCAATACGAGGTATAGCAACAATATTAAATCGGTGGATCTATACAAAAATTAATTATTAGTGGTTGTGGGGGACGAAAACATAATAAAAATACGTATAAAAAGTGGTTTATTAAGATCTAAGGAAAGTAAGTTTTCTAAAGGTAATGGGCAACGAAAAGTTTTTCCTTTAACTACCAGTACACACGTCACTTATAAATCATCGGGAACATAGAGCACGTAATAATTAGGAACAACCTCTCTTATAAGCCGAAATGCACGCGTTACCCCGGATACTATAGTTTTTAACCATATCACAACAAAAAAAAGCAAATACAAAAACCCAAAATAACAACACAACACAAATACTACAACTACTATAAAACGAGGGAATTTATTTAAATTAATTAGAGTTATTATTCTAATTAAATTATTTAATTTAGAACGCATATAAAAAAGCCTGGTGGCCATTACTTCGATGTGAGCAATTACCCCAGTGGCGCAATTAGGGAGTATATCGCAAATATACTAGGCCACCAAAACACCTAGGAACTATGCTTAGCTAAATCAACACTCACATAACGTCCTAGCCCCCGAGCCGGCCTATTTATTCTATTGGACGCACCCACCAAATAGTGAATAGATTAAGCCTTCTTCTCCTACTTAACCTCGTACGCGCGTGCGAACTCGCCACACTAGGTAATGCCGAGTAAGTCCATATTCGTAGCACGTTAGTATACTATTTTGAGTCCACGATTCGGTTACTCTATATCGTTTCTTGGACCCATTCCAGGGTGTAGTCTCTTTAGGTTCTTTTTCTATTATACTTATTGTAGTAAAAGCACCCTTTGAGACTCTCGGCCCTGTTAATATAGTGTTTACATAGATTTGTATATATCGTTGGACCTCCGCTGAGACCTTGCTGATTATAGGGTTATTTTCTTCGTGGAATTTCGCCTTGAACGTAGTGTAGAACGCGGAGATCGTAGTCTTCATAATAACCTTTAGGAAGTCTTCGCTCTATTCGCTGAAGTCTTTGGTCTAAGCAAAGTCGACTTCCTAGCCCTTCAGTATTACGGCCTCCCACTACTCGAGCCACTTCTCAATTTCGGCTTTTATGGTTATCCACTTTATAACCACTTATTTAATGGTCTTCTCGTATTCCTCGTATATAGTACTCTTTTGTTTACTATTCGAGATTAAAGTTTGTAACGGTCCAAGCACGTATATTGCAACTAGCTATGGCGACTACTATGAATATCTTTAAGATAAGAGAGAAAAGGAGAAAATGTTTTCCGCCCCATAGGACCCGTTTACTCTGATTAGGCCTAAGGTTAATCCGTTTTAGGTAAACTAGGCTTAGGTAAATAGAGTCCATAGCTGAGAGGCTACGAAGCCTCTAAGAGGGCCTAGCCTATTATAATTACCCCCCCTCTCCCTCCTCCCCGTTTAGAGGGACTCATCTATAATTAACCTCGTAACGATCCAAAGTTGTAATCTCCGTTAATAATTTAACTAGTTCCTAAATAAGTTTTACGTAGCCCTTCCACTTAACTAAAACCTTCTAAGAACTACGAATCTTCTTAGTACCCTAGATCTCTTCGATTTTGAATTCCTTTTCGTTATTTACTAATAGAAGTGGTGGTTAGGTGTCGTCTTATTCTTATAATAGTAATGGGTTAACTCCCATATACCTGATTAGGGATATATAAAAGATATTATGAATACCCGGTAGTGTATTAAGCTGGTAAGCATAGGATCCGATTATTTCTAACATAGTATACTTCGTATTCATCTAGTTCAACTTCTTAGATAATCTCTTAGAATGGACGTTCTTAAGCCTCAACTAGACCTTATCCCCTGGTTAAAACTAGTTAAAAAGTTAGCGTTGTATATTTACCGAGGCTTCTTATTACTCTTAAGTGGAGGCCATCGCCACTTATGCCTATTCGGAGGCCTCCTTCAACTTTGAGATTAGGGCCTCTACCCGAGCTACGGGGGTCTTTCCTTCAGTCCACAGAGTCTCCCTTACTCTAATCAGGTCAATATCATAGCTGTGGGTAGTGAAAAAAGGGCTGAGGCCTGTTGACGAGGCAACCCTATTATTAATAACCATTATCATTATTAGAAGTAGGTCGTCCTAATTATCTTAAGTGTATAAAATATAAGTTTGGAGGTAGGTTTTTATTACCTGGTTAACTTATTTTGTGGCGCCGTCTATCTCTGGGTGGAAGGCCGTAGATAAACGTTGTTTTATCCGTAATAGTTGATAGAGCTGTTTCTATATGCGATTAGTAAATTGGGGGCCTCTATCCAAAACAATAACTCTCGGGGGTCCATAGTATTTAATTAGGCTAAGTATTAACGCCGTAGCCATAATGTCCGTTATTATATCCTTAAGTGGCTTAAAAATCACGTTCTTAGATAATCGGTTTATTACCACCATAATATTCGTTACTCTTATATGGTGGGTTGGTGGTAGCCCTATAATAAAGTCGATTAATATTTTTATCTAGACCTGATTAGGGACGGGTAAGGGCTTTAGAAGACCCCTCTTCTTATTCCACTATATATTACCCCGTCCATAAACGTCATAGTTCCTCATAAAGCGTTGGACATTCTGCGATAGGCCTGGCTAGTGAAAGTGGTGGCTAATTAAAGCCTTTAATACGTCTCTACTGAGATGGCCACTAAGTGTTAAGTTATGGGATTTTTAGATTAACTGGGTTTATAAGGGTTTGTAATAAGGGACCCAGATCCTCTCCTTTTAAAGGAGTTTACTGTTGTTGTCCACTAAGTACTCTAATAGTATTATGGGTAGTTTCTATTATAATAGTAATTAATGGTCCCCCCTTTTTACAGTTATCCTAATTAGCTAATAATGATTATTTAATTGTAGTCCTTTAGTCTAAGTGGACTTTAGGGGCTCCTCTTTAAAGGGGTTCAGGATAGGTTCCGACTAATTAGCCTTAGGATCGTCGTCCTAATTCATATTACTTATTATAATACTTTCTACGGATTCCGTTATATCTATTTAATTCGTCTCGAGAATTGCCTAGTTTACTATAACCATATTCCGTTTCCCCTTTAAGAGTTGTATCCTCCGTCCTTCTAGTTAATCATCTCGCTAGGTATTAGGAACGTCTTATTCTTATTTAGATAGTATATCGGGGACTATTACTTATTTGCTAGGTTAGAATTGGATTATGAAGTTATAATGGGATAAGAGTTCCGACTATTTAACTTAGTGTTTACTCAATTGCCTCTTAATTATGAAATACTTAAGGTTAAGGTGGTCGGTTAGGATAATAAACTCCTTTACACTCCTTAATTCGGAGTCCTAGTGTTCTAAACAGTGGACTATAACTAATAGTTCCTTATCGTATATTGGGTAGTTGTATTTTATTAGTAAGTTTTTCTGTGAAAAGAATGCAATAGGCCGTAAAATACCCTCATCATCGTATTATGATAAAGCGCTACCCACCACATAACCTAATGAGTTTATTTCTAGTATAATAGCTCGATCAGGATCCTAATATGCTAGTACGGGGGCACTAATCAGGAGAGCCTTCAACTTATTAAACACTTTTATACACTCATTATTCTATATAAATAGGACATCCCTCTTTATTAAAGTTATAAGGGGGTATACTAACCCTAAGAAGTCTGGTATAAATTAATAATAGTAATTTGCAAAATCAACGAAGGCACGGACTCCTTGCACTGATCGGGGGACCTCCTATATCTGGATAGCCTTAATTTTCTCTAGGTTAACGCAGATACCCTTCCCTATATCGATAATAAACCCTAAGTATTTAACCCTCTTCGTTTTAAAGTCGTATTTATTGATATTAATTTATAGGCTGGTAACACTTAGACGACTTAAAACCTTCTTAATTTTCTCCTTATGATTAGCGAGTAAACCATTTAAATAAATTAGAACATCGTCGATATAAGTGGTATAGAATTCGTCTAGGAAGTCCCGTAAAGTGTAGTTAATATACTTTTAGAATATAACGGGGGCCCTTGTTAAGTTAAAAGGAGTCACTATTTATTCGTATAAGCTGTATTTTATTTTAAAGGCCGTTTTCTATTCGTCGCCTTTTTTAACCCTGATCTTATAGAATATAGTAATAACGTCTAATTTCGTTAGCCACTTAGTTTTAGTTAAGGTTTTTAGAGTTTCGTTAATTAGGGGTAAGGGATATTTATTTTTCTTAGTGATAGTGTTTAAAGCCCGGTAATTAACATAAAACCTTAATCCTCCCCTGGGTTTTTAAATAAATAAAATAAATAATAAAATAAGAGAACTACTAATACAAATAAAGCCTTTATCTAGTAATTCTATAAGGGTCTATTGAAATACAATTAGCTTCTCCTTAGATATCCTATATAAGGGTCCTCATATAATTAGCTTATTTTGCCCTGTTGAGTTTTTTTTAATAAGAATTATGTGGTCGATGTTATTTTAATATGGTAATAACTAATTAACCTTATTTCGATTAAAAATATATAAAAACTTGTGGTAATGCGTAGGGAGTTTTGTCCTTAGGTCTATTTTCATTTTTAGTGCTAAGGCCTTCTCGATATCGGCTAAATTTGCGGAGAACACGTTTAAGGTGGATATACTAAGAGGGGTCTCTCTTTTCTTTTATGCCCACCTAATTAGGGCTAAGAATACTGATTTAGTTTACTATTGGATTAGGAACTTTGGATCTTACCGGGCCTAACCCGGTTTCCTTTTTATCACCTAGTAGTCCACAACACTTATATACAAAGTGCCTTATACTAGGTAAACCATAACATCATCGTCAATTATCTAGGACCTTCTAAAGATAACGTCATCTTCTTAGTTAAGAATAATATAAAAGAATAATCGGTGTTATTTATAGTTATCAATATTAATATTAGTGTAAGTGACGTAGTGGATTATACTAGGAACTATAATAGTGACTTACATCAAGTTCCGAGGTGTAATACTAATGTGTAATAAACGGAGTTTCTTAGCGAAGGCGTCGCTAATTAGGGCGTATATTAAATATCCTATATTAACAAGGGCAGTTGTATAGCGTATCCCATTAATCCCGATATTAACGTAAAATGGGTCATAATCTATACTCTTTTTAACGACCTTTTATTCCTCCACAGCTTATTCCTCCTAATGACGACTTTCACTAGGAGTTACTCTTTTCCCGAGTCCTCAGAGTCCTGATCAAAGCTAATGTCTATTTCGCTGTACTCTTTGGTCTTCCCTTTCAAGGTTTTAGTCTCCTTATCTTTCCGGTCTCTAAGGCATCTCCATTATATATGCCCCTTCTTACCGTAATTATAGTATTTGCGGGTTTCCTCTTAGCTTAACCTTCTTTGGACTGGTTTATCCTTAGTTATCCGGCTTACCTTAGTGGGTTCCTAATCCATTTAATTAGGTTAAGGTGATCCTATTCAATTATCCTATCTAGTTAGTAACTCGACTTTATTTTAATTGGGTATTAGCGATCTCCTATATTAACACTCATAGTAAGCTTAGTATAATTCATTATCCAGCTCTGATCCTATCGTTAGGAGCATTTAGGTGTATATAGTATAGGCCGTTAGTTTATTAATTATATTAATTAAAGGGGTTCTTATCGTAATATTTAAAGCTCTTTTTAGGTAGTTGATCTTAACGTTATCCAATTAATATCCTCTTCCCACTTTTACGAGCTCCTTTTCGAACTTAGGAAGGAAGTAGGTAAAATTCTCGTTCTCCTTTTAACGTATTATTCTTAGTTGGTTAAGGGTTTGTGCTTCTGCGTTAAGGTCTACGTAGTAACCCTTTAGGTATTCTATGAATTATTCAGGGTTCTTCGACCCATCGGCTCCTCCCTGTGAATAATAAGTGCTCACCATAACTTATGTAGTGTTTTTTAGTTTAGAGTAGATATAAGTGAATACTATTAATACTGAACTAAAGGCTTCCCTGTCTACGCTTATCTTCCCTTTTATCTTAAGGTGCTATTATTAAAATCTCTTATATAATCCATTAAACTTTGGTGGATCGGGGATTTAATATCTTGGTTATCTAGGAGGTGGTGTATAAACTTGATCGGGTGGGATCGGTGTTATAGAGGGTATAGGGGCTTCGTATAATATTAAGGTTAGGTACCTGGGTTCTACTAAGGTTTATTATAGTATTCAAATCTACTCTTATTAAGCCTCTCGTTCAGCCGCTTAGGTGGTCCACATCTCCTATAACTAAGCTAATAATTAACTAATTAACTACACTAGTTATTATGGGTTTCCGGATAGGTCAACATTGTCTTTTATCGTAATACGGTTATCGTTCCTTCCACACATCTTCATTTAACAATAACCATAATATACTAATCGACGTTATTAAGGTACTCTATTACATAAAATACGTTTTTTCGAGTTTATTAAAACCTCCTAGCCCTAATTAAACCTCACTAATCAGCTTCAAGTGTTCAGGGACCTTTAGGTCAACCCACTTAGAACTCTTTACTACTCCCACCAAAGTCGTAAACTTACTTTTCGTTAACAATTATTTCTACACCCAGTGTACTCTCATTATCTCCGATAATACTAAGATCTTAAAAATAATATAATAATCCAAACACGTATATTACAATTAATTATAGCGATTACTATGAGTATCTTTAAAATAAAAAAGAAAAAGAGAAAATGTCTTCCACCCCATAGGACCCGTTTACTCTAATTAGGCCTAAGGTTAATCCGTCTTAGGTAAGCCGGGCTTAGGTAAGCGGAGTCCATGGCTAAGAGGCTGCGAAGCCTCCAAGAGGGCCCAGCCCGTCACAAAGTTATACCCTTCAACTTACCATCTAAACGTAGAGGTTCTCCGTAGGGTTATAATATACGTCGACGTACTTCCCGGCTATTATTAATAAAACCTAATTACAAAGTTCTTATAGAACTACCACTTTACACTTATAAACACGGATATTATAATTATAATTATTCCGGAGTTAAATATACTCTTCATAGTCCTCCTTAATAAGGTCTTAAAAGTATCTAACCGTCTTATTTAATTATACTTCTTCGATATCGAGCATTTATGATACCTTAATGGTTAACCCATAGGTATATCATAGTGTATTCTTCTTTTTATAATCGGAGAAGGCCAGAGGTTCCGGCTTTGGTATCCACTTTTCGGGTATTTCAGCGCCGGGATCCACTTACTCTTAGATGTCCAAATTAGTGGTCTTACCTTAAAAAACCTTATACTAGGTGGGTTATTAGGTGGGGTTATTAAGGATAATAAGTTCCTTTATTTTATTATTTAGTTTAGGTGTACTGCGTAGGTTCTGCGGTGTATAAATGGGTTATTGTATATTTCTAGCGACTAATCGGATTCTCGAATAACTTCGTCTAGCTCGTAGGTTAGCTAATTAATAGGTAATTAGACTATTAATTATTAAGAATTAAATATGGGTACGATATAAGGGGTTAATTTGTAATATGTATTATACTTATGTATCCTTATGCCTGTGAGTGCCCCTGAGGCACCTATCTAGTGTGCCTTGTGTGACTAAGCGTGCCTCGAGCCGTCCTCCTGCGCCTTTAGCGCGTCCGGCACCCTCAGCGCCTCGGGCCTGCCACCCCTTTTGACACTTCTCTCCTGCAGAAATTATCACCAACTGGAGCAAGAAGCCTTGCCGCTCACGACATCGACATCCTTTGCGTCAAACGGAAGCACATGAGCGGGAGCGTACTCATGACTTTCAAGGTTACTAAAAGAAGTGATGTTTCCATTTTCTGCGTATTGACTACGTGGCTATCTGTTGACCCGCTTGACCTCCAGCCCAGCTCTATTTGTAAGATCAAGGAAATCCCAATGCTTCATCCCTCAAACCCGTCTAATCAAACACGTCGGTGACGTAGCGAATGTTCCGCAACGACTCGAACCACTCCTTGACGTTGTCCGAGTCCGTCTCCTCGCCCTTGGCCTGCTCCATCTCGAGCTTGATCTTGATGATAGTCTCCTTGGCCGACTCAGCCACGCCGCGCGAGCCGCACACGTACGCTTTGGCGCCCTGCTTCCACAAATCGACCAGCTCCTCGCGGTCCTTCCACATGCGGTCCTGCACGTGCTTGCAGCCCTCGCTGTTGTCGCAGTCGCGGCTGAAGGCGCGGCGCACCGAGACGGCGCCGAGCGCCTCCCACTTGTCGAGCTCCTCGCGGTACAGGTCATCGTGCTCGGGCGAGCGGCAGCCGAAGAAGAGGAGTGCCGGGGCGAGGGTGCGGCCGGCCGCCAGCATCGTGGCGCGCTCCTGCATGAAGCCGCGGAAGGGGGCGAGGCCGGTGCCCGCGGCGACGCAGATCATCGGGGTCCGCTCCGGGTCGGAGGGCAGGCTGAAGGCGGCGTGGGACGGGCGGATGGCCACGTGGAGGGTGTCGCCCTCGGCGAGGGAGTCGAGGTACGAGGAGGCGACGCCGATGTGCGGGCCCTGCCCTGAGAGTGACGGCTCGTTCAGGACGGAGAAGGTGAGGGTGACGTTGCTGGGGTAGGCCATAGGCGACGAGGAGATGGAGCTTGGTGGTGTTAACATGGTTCAGGACTTGATGGGTTATAGGGGGATGCTTACTATTGTCTGACGCGCATGGGCGGCAGCATCGAAAGGAAGACGCCGATCGGGAGGTCAATGGCAGGGTAGCGCTCGAGCAGGTCGAGGACTGAGACGCGCTTCGCACTGATTTCCTCAGCATAGGGGTCTCCCGACAGGCGGCTCAAGGTGGCCTTCGTGTCTTCATCCTTTGCGTACTCAGCAAGGGAGAGAAGGTTCTTGCGTGGTCAGCATAATCCTCAAAGGTAATGGGGGAACGTTCGCTGTGAACTCACCCTCTTCGTGGCAGGCTGCGAAAGCTCGACATATGAGCTCAGCAGATCGTTGGCAGGAACGGAGGTGTCAATCGGGAGGGATGTCGGTCCATCAGTCTTGATGCTAAGATGGGCATCGCGGGCAAGGTGGAAGCGTCGCATTGCGCGGTGCACGCTCTCCTTGGGGTTAATGGGCAGGACGGCCAGGTAGTCACCCGCGGTGTAGGTCATGCCCTCAGGCAGCTTGATCTCGACGTGCTTCTTGATGCTCTTGGGGTCGCCGCCCTTCGTCAGCGTCATGGTCTTGGTCACGGTGGCCTCCTTGACATCCTGGCGCAGGGTCGACGTGCGCGGGTTACTGATAGTAACGTTGACTCCCTTGGTCTTGCTGTCGTCGGCAGTCGTGGTCTTGTACTTGCTGGTCAACGCGGGCCAGAGCACGTCATCCTCCCAGGTCTCGAAGTTGGTAAAGACCTCGCCTGTGGAAGCATCCGTGAGGCCGACCTCGGCAAGACGCGTCGCGCCGACCTGCTCGAGCGTGGTGTCGACGAGCTTGGGGATGCGGTGGAAGGTCTGCACCCAGTCCTTGTGGCCGCATCCGAAGACGGCGTAGGAGACGCCCTTGAGAGGCGCCTGGGTCTTGTCCATGCCCTCGATCCAGGCGACGAAGTGGCCCGCGTTGTCCGGGGGCTGGCCCTCGTAGGAGGCCGTGATGATCACGACGGGCTGGTCGGTCGGCAAGCTGCCGTTCGCGCTGTCGAGGCAGTCTATCTTGGTAGCGCGGAAGCCGTGGGACGAGGCGTCCGAGGCGACGCGCTGCGCCAGGGCCTCGCAGGTGCCGCTGTTGGAACCGTAGAGGATGGTCAGCGGCATGCCGCTCTCGCTCTGCTCAGCAGCACCGTTGCCGTTCGCGGGCGTGCTGCTGCCGCTCTTCTCGGGCTCGGCGAGGCCGGCGAGACGGCGCTCGAGCGTCGTCGGGGTGAGGTTGTCGCGCAGGATGGCGCGCATGTGCATGTCCTTCGGTTTGATGGTGAGGGTCTGCTTCACGCCGTAGGCGTAGTTGGGGTCCAGGACGAAGTTGAAGTTCTGGAGGAGCATGACCATGACCAGGAGGGCCTCCTGCCAGGCGAAGGGACGGCCGATGCAGGCGCGCATGCCGTTGCCGAACGGCTTCCACGCGTTGGGGAATTCCTTGTTGATGCGGTTGAAGTTGTCATCGAACATGCGCTCCGGCTTGAATTCGTTGGCATCCTCGCCCCAGACCGAGGGGTCGAGGTGGGACTTGGCCAGCAGGTTGATGATGGTTTCGCCCGCCTTCACGGGGTATTTGCCCCCGATGATGGTGTCCTCGAACGCCTCGACTGTGAACAGCGGGATGGTGGCGTTGAGACGGAGGGTCTCGCGGAGCACGCCGTTGATGTAGGGCAGCTTGGAAAGGTGGCCGACCTTGATCTGCCCCTTTCCGACCACGGAATCAACCTCCTGTTGGGCCTTCTGGTATGCCTTGGGGTGCTTCAAAAGCTGGTAAAAGGCGAAAGAAAGAAGACCCGATGTCGTCTCGTGGCCGGCGATCAAAAAGGTGATGAGGTTGTCCATGATGCTCTCATCCGTCATCTTCTTCCCGGTCTTGGAATCGACTCCCTCCAACATGGCCGTGAGCAAATCACGGCGATCGCTCTGCCCTGCCTTTCGCGACTCCAGAACCTCTTTTGCTGTGCTTCTGAGGATCTCGATGTCTTCGTTGAACTTCTGGTCCTTTGCGCGGAAAAAGACGGCAGGTAGGGGCGGCCTGCGGGATTTGTTGCCGGCCTCGGTCAAAAAGTCGCCCATGGCCTCAATAAAGGGATGCAATACGGGAGAATAATAGCTGTTGAAGCGGTAGCCCATGGAGCACAGGGCCAGCGTGTCGAGGGTTAACCTCGTGAAATCGTCCGTCACCATAATCTGCGATTCGGGGCCGTAGCGGGCCCATTTCAGGGCGAGTTGTGTCGCGATGTCGTGCATCTCATCGAACATGTTGCGGATCGAAAGGGGGCCGAAGGCGGGCATGAGCACGCGATGCGCGATGCCCCAGTTCTCCTCGCCCATTTTCGCCTGTTTTCGTAGTCAATCAAGAATTGCTCAAAGTCGCGGCTCATTTCATTTTGCGCATGTTATCGCCGATACTTACTGTGAAGAGGCCGTCGTGCACGCCATCTCGAATTTGCTGTGAAGGGTCAGAGTGAGTTCTCACTGGGGAAAAGGGGGGTTGTTGAGAGGAGACGTACCAGAAGAGCCGAGTTTACAGACTTCTTGAAGCGCTTCTCATCGCACGTCTCGTTAACCAAATCCCGTGTCGAGACGATGACAATTGAGCGGCCGGGAAAACGCAGACGAACGGCCTCACCTTGGCGCACATGTCATGTCAGCACAGCACGCCCAGCGTATCGATCGTGGATAAGATAACGGGGGTTGGGCCAGGGGTAGGTCGAAAAAAGAACTTACCGTACTGGTCGGCCAGCGATATCATGGACCCCAGGGGAAATTCAGGGTCGATCTCGTTAATGTTGCCGAACAGCGGCAGCCCAGAGGGCTCTGGGATCGGCACGGTTTCTGACATGGTGCGTTGTATTGGTGTATTGTGGTGATGTGTGTATGTGTGTGTGTGTGTGTGTGTGAGTGTGTGTGATGCTGGATCTATCTCTTTTCTCTGACCCAAATACATACACCTCGACGACGGCTGGAACGGGACGGACAGCAACAAGCGGAAGGGGATCAGGGCCGATATATTCAGAATCCTTTACACTACTGAGTATGGTATATGGCGAGGCAATCTCCTTCGTCGCGGCGTTTTGGTCATGCCTCGGTCCCATCATCATGCGTGGAGCGGCCGGGATAGACGCTGATATCATGCCCGAAAAAAGATTTCCCTTCATCCCACTTTTCCACGGCGACAGGTGGGCTAATCCCGGCGAGGTCAATGGTCGAGACGAACGGAGATGGTGCCAGCTCGTCACCCCTGGGTCCAAGTCGGCCATCCCGTCCGTTCCCGTCTGGGTCTTTGGACGAGATTGCTGCGTGTTTAGCAGTGTGAAACAAGGCATTCGGATTCGGGGCCTTGCCAATCCCGCCCCGACGTGCTTTTCAAAGACGCATTCCATGCCCTCCGATCGGGGAGCCAAAGAAAAGACGAAAGACCAAGACAGGCCGCCGCTTTGGCTCCATGCAACGCCGTGTTCTGTGGACACAGCAGCGGTGTGTCAGGGGTCCAACCAAACCAGCAATGCAGCCCGAGTCGGACTTGGGCTCCCCTTTCTGAGCCTTATACTGCATAGTTCCTCCGTCTCGTCCTGATTAGAAACAAAAAAGGTTTGTGCCGAGGTCGCCGATTCATGGGACCATTCTGTTCATGATTCCCCCTTTACAAATCTGCCCAGAAACCGCTCGACTACACCCAACAAGGCAACGCTTCGCCGGCCGGTCCCAACACACACTGAGAGGTCCAGAACCCCCGGCCAGGGATGCGATATCCGAGACCCCATCCCCTACACCCCTACCTAGCCTCACTAAGCGCACATCTACGGCGCAGCGATGGACAGACAGACGGTACCGACAGCGCGGCGTGGCCATGTGAAGTGCCGGCACACCAAGTTGCCCCATCCCGCTCCGTCGGGCAGACCGAGACCAACGCCTCCCGCTCCGTACCGTCCCTCGGATCCCGCGCTAGTCCGTCGGTAGGAGTTTTTGCCTTTAGGTTAGAGCCTACTATACTAACAAGCACCTTGGATGGAGCCTGGCACGCTGGTCAGCGACGAGTGCATCCGTGGCTTAAGCTCCTCCAACTCCGCGCCCCGCCCATGTACGTCGGTGTCTGTCTCACCAAACCTTTCATGTTCACCGACCCTATCCCGCCCCCGACACGCTCGTTCTCGTTAACACTTTGCGGGGTTTAGGAACACGGTGACGCAACACGGCGCCAGCTGGGCGCTCAGAGTTCGACACTGCAGGTGACACTGACACGTACGCTGCTCTCTCTCTCTATTTACCCTGCTTTAGTACCTTATACTAGCACATGCAGGATGCGGAATACGGGATACTGAGATTTTCGCCGTCGGCCTTTATCTCTATTCTCCAATGGAAAGCCACGCATTACATTCGCATGCGTCGTGAGGCGGAGGATCGGCTTCGGCTTCGAGACATTTCTGCCCATGCCCATGCCCATGCCCACGCCCACGCCCACGCCCACGCCCACCACGTCCCTCCGCAGTAGAAATGACGACACTCTTGTGACATTTTTTTCGGAATTAACGCATGCAATGCATCAACATGCGTGTCTCTGCAAGTCATACCAAGCAAATTTGGCCATCATGACGAAGTGACTGGGACCAGGGAACGGGTTGAACGGCTCGCGGAAGAGCACGAGGCTGAGGTTGCCGCGCGACATGTCGAGGTCGGTGAAGTATGTCGAGTTCGACTTGTGCAGGTTGCGGAGATGGCGGGCAGGAAGAGGCATCGGGGACTGAGGTGTTTCGGGGGCGCAGTGTCGGTCAGGCGTCAGATGAAGGAGCGAAGGAAGCGGATCTGCGCGAGGTTTGTGTTGGTCTCGAAAACTTCCATTTGTTCATGAACACACGACAACGCACCGTCCACATGAAATGCCAGCTTTTGATGTTCGCCAGAGCAAGCCCTATCAGGATCGCCCCAACGTTCAGGAACGAAAGGGCCGACTGCCCACTAGGAAGCCGGACTGCTCCAAACAGCTGCCATTGTTTCTTTGTTTGCTGAACTCCCACTGGGATCATCTCAAGACGAGGACTTTTCTTGGTCGATGGTTTTGTCACCCAAACATACTGATCGTACAAATACTGTCGCAAGACTCGCTATCTCTGTGGGGTATCTATCAACCATCGGCCAGCCCTGAAAACTGCCATCCTGAGGCTGAAGCCCTTGCCGGAGACGCACAGAGACCCTGGCCTGTTGGGGTATCATCGTGATAGTTGTTGAGAAATCATCCCGGTTGGCTGCCGTGGTGGAGGCCAGGTGCATCGTCGCTGTCAGCCACCGCACCAAAGGCACAACTCTGAAATGATTACGAGGAATTCATGTAGCATGTTGATCTTTTTTGTCATATTCTTAGTACCGCAGCCGTTGTTTTTCGGTCTCTGTTTTTCGCAGCTGATAATTGTTACCACGCCCCCTATTGCTAAGTCTTAAGCCATGCAACACGTTAAGCTTTGAGATGCCATTTCCGAGGCGAAGTAGCATGGTGAATTTGAACTCGCAACATTTGGTCTTAGAGTAACTCTCCGAATAGTTCAAGTCGATGCTTGCTCATGAGACTGAGTCCAAGTCACCCTTCCCACGGCCCACATTCTCATCCATCCAGGATCAGTGATTCTGTCCTGATTTCGTTTACTACACTCATCATTGACATGGATTTGGAATCACAGCTTTAAAAACATGCTCAAAACATGCTCAAAACATGCTTGGTATCTCTCCCATGCCGAAAACCGTCAATGTGCGAGTTAACTTTGCGGCGGTGATGCGAGACCCGACGGTTGCATGTGCTCGTGCCAGACCGGGAAAAGTGCCTCGGCACCTCGGTCAAGGGACCTCGGCAGGAAGTGGGTCTCCGAAAATCAGTGCATTCAGGGGTTCGGGCAAGACTTCTAGTGAACCCTGACCTCCCATTCCTTTCTGACGCGACGCTGACGTCTTGTATTGTTTTCATGGTGCGTCGAGTTTCACCGAAAACCGATTCGTACTCGAAGGTAGTCGGCATGGCTCCGAAAAGCCGCCCGATGGGCCAGTAGACACACTCGGACCCTCCGGAGATTCAGGGGCTGGATCGCAGCAATCATCGGCGTCGTGGCGGACACGCTTGGATTCCGGCGTATCTCTCCGCGCTCGAATTCTCCGGGGCATCTGTTCTGGGGCATCGTCTTTTCCCCGGCCGGCCATGTCATGGGAGACTAAAGTGGTCGAGCGTCCACAACCTATCCATCGACTGAACATCGAGCCACGCATCATCGGTGCTGCAGGAATCAGTCATCGGTCCACCAGAGCAACCAAGGGGCGAACTCACTGTGTTCCCGATGTTGAACCAGAGTCTAGATATGCCACCGGCGACAGGCTCCACATGTCCGTGATGATGCCCGCGCTTCCTAGCCCGTAGCCGTCGGGCCAGGCAGAAATCATGCTGCTGTTCATTGTTCTCTCAGGCGTTGTAGACGTCGTGAGGGCTGCGGGAGACGCCTGGTGCTCCTGGTTCTCCTGGTGCTCCTGGTGCGGCGGGGCGTTGTCAACCTTGTTGATCGCGGTCTCAAAGACTTTGTATGATGCCTCCGCCGAGATGTACGACTTCCGCAACTCGTCCATGGCGATCATGCACAGGGCGAGGTTGTGCCTGCCCATCTGGCGTGCCATTGGCTTGGAGGACGTTGATTCGAACAGATGTATCTGCATCGGCGGCACAAGAGCAATGACCCTGTCACCTATATCAGCTTTTGTGCTTTCTTTCGCAGCGTGATCAATGGGAATTCCTTACGTGATTGTGTGGCAGAGACGGATCAAATCCTCCGCCATCATCGAGTTCACCGCCGCGCTCGCATTTGACGCGGCGGTCCTGGTTTTCTGGCATGCAAAGGTCCTCCAGTTGCCTTGTTCGGCAGCTGGGACCTCTCTCGGGGTATCAAGAATGAAAGGCCGGTAGAGAACAATGATGGACGTTCTGAACGGTCAGCCTTCGTCTGTAGTACTGCAGGAGACAGGAACTTACTCGAAATAAAGCCTGAACTGGTGAATGTGCGACGCAGCAACCCGACTCTGGTTCGCACCCTCTGGGATTCTGGACTGATAGAACCGAATCAGGCCTTCGTCCCGTTCAATGTCGGCTCTGGTGGGTTTGACGCCCTTCGCTCGATAATTCACCGCGAGCACATTACTCAGTGCCGCCGTCAACCCAACAAAAGCAACCCACGTCTCGAACAGGAACCCCATTTCCTCGGGTAGATACTTCCTGCCGAGGTCCCCCACAACCTCGGGCGCAAGCACGTCCGCGTCGCAGGCAGCCGGCATGGTGGTATCAAAATCATCAAGGGCAATCCTCATCGGCCGCCCGAGCCCCAGCGACAGCCACACCTCGCGGCAGTACAGCGACCACCACAACCTCCGCCAGAACGGCTTCGTGGCCTGCGCGACCTGCTGGTTCGGCATGCTCAGGCGGTGCAGGCCGATGGTGTGCGACAGGCTGATGGCGATGCCGTGCCAGTGCCACGGCCCAGCCCGGTCGTCGGTGCTCGTGTACCAGTGCCCGATCAGGAAGCAGGACTGGATGATCGTCACCTTGTCCTTCTCGTAGTCGGCGTCATAGAGAGCCTGGAAGCACGCACTCGGTCAGACTCAACACGTTTTGGGGGGGGCAGCGACGAACTTTTGCTCTTTGGCACATGGCCCTCTTCAGGGCTCTGCGTGACTTGAAGAAGTCTTCGGTCAACAGGTTATCGTCCACGAACTGCGGATAGTTAGCGATGTAGCGGAATTAAGCGGCACTGGGATGGTGGCTCACGCTGGCGGCGGCAATAAACATGCTCCAGAGCAACAAGAGGCTTTTGCGCCCTTTCTCGTACTCGGTGATGAACTCGCTTGCATCGAGGATAGGCGCAAACGGGTGGACGTAGTGGAAGTAGCATCGCAGCATTGCGTTGCGGATGTGAGGCGGGGGCAGCGTAAAGGCGCCTTTTGTCCGCAAGTAGTTGACATCTTCTGGTGCGAGGGCCTTGATTGACGGCATTGGCACCATGAAGTGGTTGTCTTTGGAGGATCTGTAGGGTTCACATATGTCGATCAGAAACGCGGGGCCCCGCTGGTCTCCTTTTGTATGTGTAAGTGAATCAAGCAGTGATGTGCATTGCAGCTCTATTCAGAGCCGACATGGGTGACATTCTTACCAGGGTAGAAAGGCACGCAGCCATCTTCGCGATTCTTCTCCCCCTCCAGGGTCTCTGCGTACGCGGAGCTGTCCTCAGTAGCGTCGGACGGATCCGCCGCCCGCCGACTCCCAGCCGGAAGCAAAGCCCTGACGACATCGTAGGGCCGAGATGCTGGCGCAGCCGTCCCGCCGACAGATTTCGTCTCAGCCAACCCAGGCGGCGTCGGCGATCCGGGACCACCGCCGCCATTCACCCGATTCTCCTCAGGAGGCGCCGACGTGACGCGCGCGTCCCGTGTCTCCCCGCGCTCCAACGGCGACGGCCCGGGGGTCTGCGGCTCCAGAAGGCGTCTCCTAGGCTGGCCCCTCTGCGGGATGATGATCAACGGGTTCTCGCCTCCGCCGCCTGGGGTCGGTAGCTGGTCCGAGTTGCTGTTTTCTGCAGTCAGAGACCAACCAGCCCAAAAGTCACATACGCGCGAAGCTTTAGGAAAACTTACCGGCGCCGCTTACGACTCAGCACCTCGCACGTAATCCCGTCCACGGAGCAGTTGGCGCACGGCGGCCCGGACAGCGTGACGGTGCACCGCACCTTGCGCAGGTTGCACGCCTTGCAGGCCACAGCGGCCCGCTTGAAGGTCCTTACGGCGGCGGCGGCGGGAGGAGGCGTGGATGTGGACGCGGACGCGGAGGCAGTGTCATTTTGCTGCTGGGACATTTCCTGCCGCCTCGCTGAATCAGGCAAATGTCGAGAGATATTAGGTATAGGTATAGGTATAGGTATAGGTATAGGTATAGGTATAGGTATAGGTATAGCGTTATCGGTCTGCGAGTGCCGGGGCGAGAGGGTGTCCTCGACCCATTCTAATCAGGTTATTTTTTCTTGCTTTTCTTTTCTTTCTCTTCCCCCCTTCAGCCTTTCGACCGTCTCGCAACGAGTACGAATGTTATCTTGGATATGCGCGAGGGTCTGATGGGAGGCACTAAGCTGCAATCGCTGCCCCGTGTCAGCTGTTTGGCCGAGGATGTTAGCTTAGGTAATGGCATGTGAGAAAGGAGGTTGGGGATTTGTTGTGACACTGGAGTTAGTTGCTCACTGGAGGTGTGGACGATGATCGTCGGCTTGCGGGTTTACCAACGGCCCGAGAGCCATGAGCCGACTGTGACCTTGACTCGACTACGGCAGGGTTAGGACAAGCATCCTGGACGGTTGGTGGCACGTTCATCTTCATGCCATGCTGATTCTTTGATGATCAGTACACAAGTCATCAAACAATCACCATGACACGAATAGGAGTCAACTGAGTAGAAACTCGTCTCTTTGTGTGCGGTAAACATCAATCATTGTCTCATTATCCGCTCTCTATCCGCAACCAAATCATGACCATTCCATGCCCATCCATGCCCATCTATATCCATATCCATATCCATATCCATATCCATATCCATTCCAAACTCACCAGTCGTAAATCATGCCGCCACATCCAAAGCCCAATGCACCGATTTCCGTTGTCCCTTCTTCTTTTTGCTGCTCTTCCCCGGCACGCGGGTGCGGGCGTCCGCAATCACCATGCCGATATCCAGACTCGACGAGCGGCTGCGAATGCACTGGTTCACGGTGCTCTCGACGTCAATCTCCCACTCCCACCGCGTCTTCTCGATCAAGTCTCCGGCCTTCCGGAGCTTCTGCCGCCAACCCTCGATGAATAACCACGCAAGACGAAACACGCTCTCGCCGGAGGGCTCCTCGGGCTCTTCTGGCTTGGTCCAGATGACCGGCACCCGCAGGCCGCTCGCGTCCTTCTGATATTTCCGCATCGGCCGCTCGTCCACCTCGTCGTACTCGACGTCCCGCTTCACCCTCACGACTGTGAGCCCCGCTCCGCCCGAGCGTGGTCAATTCGCCTCCAGCCCGCCAGCAGAGCTTCGTAGGAGTGCGCTCTGCTCGTCAATCTCGTCTTCGGCTTCGTTGAGAAACCCTGCCCGTCGCTGGTAGCCGGGTTCCTCGTCCTCACCGCCGGGTCTCGAGCGGCGGACGGAGTGAAAAACACCCGACACCGGCCGCGACCGCATCGGGCTCGCCGGCTCCTGCTTGGCCTGGTTGTTCTCGAAGATGTCGCGCATCCTGCTGATCAGGCTGCCAGGCGAGTTATTGCCCGCCCCCGCCGTGCGAGGAGGGCTGTCCGATGCTGACCCTGTAGAACCCGAAACCCCATACAGCGCCTTGGAACCGCCCTCGTACTTGAAGGGGTCGTAGTCATTATCCGTCAGCTGAGAGTTGTTCCGTGCCCGTGTCATGTTGTGAACCGAAGCTGGCCACGAGTCCCGAATGACCGGCTCGTGCTTGTCAGCATGCAGCGCCGAGTGTATCGGCGACGATGCCATGGAGTCGATAGTGCTCTGGCTTCGCATCGAGTGCGGTACAGAGTCCTGTCGAGCATGCCACGGGACGTTGGTGACATCGCGCGGGACGAACGCTTCGGGATCAAAATCCTCCTCGACGACCGGCTGCGAAGGCGGTGTCTGCGGACGGTCAGGATTGTGCCTGCTGAACGCAAGACCACGCGAGGGTGTGCCGTGCGACGGGGTCGCAGGCGACTCCTGACGCAACGCTAGGGGGCTAATGTCAGGAGCTTGCTCACTTTGTTGGGGTGCCAACTGAGGAGTGGTTTGTTCGTGCTCGTCCGAGTCGTATGTGTCCGCCCCTTGAAGCTCGCTCTCCAGTGATGTCGGGTGCCCGTGTTGACTTGGCAGATAGCCGGGGCTGTACTGCGGCTGCCCGTACGCGTGCATGTTGTATGGATCTTGTGCGTATTGGGCCTCGCTAGGATGCTGTTGGGCGTATGGATCTTGACCGTACATCTGAGCGACCTCGGGACTTTGCACCTCTTGCACGTGGACCTCAGGTTGGTACTGCGGAGAGTGAAGCTGGGCAGGATGACCAGCTATGGCCTCGTCCTGGAGATATTTCTGTGCCTCATCTCTGATCGACGACCCAGAACGGCTGTGTCTTGTGGCACCGAACAAGCCCGGCGATCGCAGCTCGTCCCGCCAGGCGGACGATGCGAACCGTGAAGGTGAAGACGCGTATTGGGTCACAGGCTCGTTCGACATAACTGCCGTCTTTGGCCCATCATCCTCATCACTGTGGAATGAATCGATCACCTGCTCCAAGACAGGCTGAGAGGGCTGGGCTGGCTGGGTTGGCGGCTGTTGCTGAGATGCGTATTGTGTGAGAAATGCGGGTACACCAGGCGATCTCGAATCGACAAACTCGTCGTCATCACTTGAGTCTGGGTCGAGACCGTGTGATGCTTCTTGGCCGTATGAAATGTCAGCGCCCCTCTGGCCGTAAGCTTGCTCGTAGCTATTGCGCTTCGTGTCAGTCATTTCTGGGTGCCGCGGCGAGTCCAAGGCACCATGCGTGTACTGCGACGACGCGCTGAACCCGGCCGAGGCCAAGGGGGTGGCATACTCTGGTGACTCGGTGTCCGTGAAGTCTCCTGGCCCTGCCGGCGCGTTGTGTGTCGATGTCGTGGAAATCTGGTCGTTGCTGGCGTTCGGCCACTGCTGCTCGTAGCTGTCGACCCGCAGCTGTGGTGTAGGCGCGGTGAATCGTGAGTCGGCTGGGTTGGCTGCCTCACCGCGCTGGTCGATGTTCTCCCATGAATCATCGCTTTCTTCCCCGTCTTCTTCTCTTGGATGATTTTGAAGGCGCGGACTGTTGCTTTCCTGTTCCGACTCCCTGAATGTTGACAGGGTCGGGTTGCTCTGCGCCAGCGGACTGGCCGACCTCATCGGATTTGTCGATCCCATCAGGCTTGGAGACCTCATTCGAGTCGATCCCATCGGGCTTGTCGCTCCCAACGGGCTTGCTGATCTCATCCGGATTGTCGGCTCCATCGGGCTGACAGGCCTCATCGGGTTTGTCGAGCCCATTAGACTCGGGGATCTCATTCGGCTCACTCCCATCGGGCTTGCTGATCTCATCGGCATCGATTCCAGGGGACTTGCTGATCTCATCGGATGGGCTTCCACAGGGCTGGGTTCCTCCGAGCTGACCTCCATCTGGTTGATTGATACCGTCACGTTCGGTGTCTGGCCATATCTATTAGCATCCGAGTCCCATGCCTCCTCTTCATCTTCACTGTCGGCGCCCTCGACTACTTGTCCGTGGCGATCCTGTGCGCTAGGGGCACGCGGACGCGGAGGCGGAGGCGGAGGCGGAGGCGGGGTCGCCCTGAACTGCGCCGTCGACAGACTGTGCATCTGGCCGGGCCGGGCGGCATTCGAGTCCCAAGCGTCCTCTTCGTCGTCGGAATCCTCGAGCTCCTGCTGGTAATGGCCTTGGGAGCCGGGTGCCCGCGGAGGCGGGGGAGGGGGCGGAACCCTGAACTGAGATGGAGATGTTGATGAAATGGGGAACTGACCAGGTCGAGCAAAGTCTTCTTTGAAGGGGGATTCGTCCTCACTTGAGTCCGCTTGCTCTTGATGATAAACACCCTGTGAACTTGGTGCGCGTGGCGGCGGGGGAGGGGGCGGAGTCGCCCTGTATCCCGACATCGACAACGCGCTGGGCTGGGAGGGCAAGACGCCTTGGTCTTCTTCGTCTGAACCCTCCACGTGGCGGCTCTGGGACAGGGAACTAGGGGCACGGGGAGGCGGCGGGCGCGGGGGAGTCGTTCCGAATTGTGACGTCGGCAGGGCGGATGGGTGGGCAGGGGTAAAGGCTGAATCCCAATCGTCCTGTTCTTGTTCCTCTTCCGACGAGTCTTGCAGCTGCTGTTCGTGGTGTCCTTGTGAGCTAGGGGCACGGGGAGGGGGAGGTGGTGGAGGAGTCGCTCTGAAGGGTGATGTTGAGAAAATATTAGGCCGAGCTGTTCGGGCACGGCTCGAGTCCCAGGCATCTCCATCGTCTCCATCGTCTCCAGATAGCTCTTCAACTTCTTGATCATGGAAACCTTGGGAACTGAGGGCACGTGGAGGAGGGGGAGGTGGGCTTGCTCTGTGCTGCGATGACGTCAACAAAGTATTGATCTGACCGGGTTGGGGTTTGGAATCCCAGTCTTCTTCCTCCTCGTCAGAGTTGTCAAATTCCTGGCGGTAGCGCTCTTCAATACTTGGCATGGGGGGAGGGGCTCTCTGTTGCGACAAAGGCAGATGTTGCGATGTTGTGAGACTCTCGGGCTCCTCTGAGTCCGAATCCAAGTCTTCCAGCTCGCTGTTGTAGCGCTCCTGGATGGAATCCAATGGCGTCGGGTCAAGGTATCTGGAGGCCAGCGGGCTGCTGCCATAGCCAAGCCGGCTGACGCTTGGGTTTGCTGAGCCTTCAAACTCGTCGTCCGAGTCGTCTAGACCGCTCTTCAGGTGATCTTGGCCACTGGCAAGGGATGCCGAGCTCTGGTTGAACCGTGATTCGTCGACGTCACCGCCCATGGAAACGCCTCTTGCGGCGGCGAAAGGGTTGTTGTACGAGGGGTCTACCTGAGCTTGTCCAAGGGTGCTTGCGGTTGGAAGGAAGCTCTGCTCGGAAGCCGTGCTCCGGGCGAAGGGGTCGTTGTACATGGACTCTGGCACCTGTGGCGTGGGTCGGCGGTGCTCAATCGGCGAACCGGCGGGCGCGAAGCTATCGTCGGCTGGAGTTGGGCTCGGCGCGAACGGGTTGTTGTATGAGTCGTCAACTTGTGCCGTCTGCCGGTGCCCCAATGTGCTAGCTGTCGGCAAGAAGCTTTCGTCGGCAGGAGTCGTGCTGCGCGCAAACGGATTCGTGGGCGCCGGAGACGTGGCACGTTCTGTTTGTCCGAATGCGCTTGCAGAACGCAAGAAGTCGTTGGCAGCAGGCGATGGCTCGTGGTGACCTTGGGCACTGGCTGATCGCAAGAAGTTGTCGGCGGCGCTAGTGGTGTTCCTCGCGAAGGGGTTGTGAGGCTCATCCTCGGTCTGGTCCGCTGTGCCCGAGGCGAATGGGTTGTACGGCGCCTCTCGCGGCGCTTCCGCCCTCTCAAAACCGGTGTACTGGGCGAAAGGATTGTACGCCGCTGCTGGTGCTTGACTCGTCTGGTCTTCATAGCCGGTGGAGCTGGGCCGAGCGAAGGGGTTGTTGTATGTCTCCGAGGGTTCGTCGACGTCGCCGTCTTCGCGGACGCTGAGGACAGGTGACGAGGCGTTGCTGTCTTCGGCAGCGTCGGCGGTATCGTCGAAGTGAACTTGTTTCGATGCGGAGAAAGATTGGTCACCGTGGCCCAACCTGCTGACACTTGGTAGGAAGCTGTCGTCAGGTTCTTGAGCGTAGCTCTGATCCGCAACCATGCTGGGGCGTTCGGTCATATAAGAGCTCTCCAGAGCGGCATCTGGGGCTTCGGAGACGTTGCGGCTGAGCGACTCAGGGTGGAAGGATTCATCGGCCATTGCGGCTACGCCGGCGTTGTCTCCCACCGACGAGGCAGCAGGCTCGGTACGTTCGGTGATGGCTGATAGCTCATGCCTTTCGTCAAGACCCTGCGTCTCTGGCTGATCTGCAACGTTATTGAAGTTGGCGACTTGGTGCGACATCGCGGCGACCTCATCCTCATCGAGGTCTGAGTCTTGTGTGGCTTCGGCCTCGCCTCCAACTCCGTGGACCATTTTGTCGCCGTGCTCGTGCTGATTCTTGCCAAGGCTGGTCTCGTGAATGTCTTCAGCGGGTGGCGTGCCAGGTCGGTGAGCCTGGCTGTCATCCGCGTTCATCATGGACTGCTCCCCTTCGTCGGGCTCGGTCGACTTCTCAGCATGAAGGGGCTCGTCCCGCTCGACAGTTACCGGTGACTCGGCGACGTCCTTCTCGTCATGAGCTTCGTGTGCAGCTGCCTCCTCGTGATCATCGTGTTCGTCTATGTCACGGTCGATGTGCGATGCCTCTTTGACATGCTGGGCCTCGGCCTGCTCCGAAGCCTCCGATGGCGGCGACGGAGGGGCATCCTTGGCTCCAACGGCAGCGTCTTCCTCGACGGCCCCGGGAGCAGCCGCTTGCTCTTGAGCTTCCTTATCGGCGACAGCCTCTTCCTTAGAGTCATCGTCGGCCTCTGTTGGCGCAGCCTCGACTTGCTCGCCCTCAATTTGACCATCCGACTCAGCAGGATGGGCCTGTTCGTCGCCTTCAGCAGCAGGTGCGTCCTCAGTCGCAGCTTCACCTGCATCAAGCGGCTCGCTCGCCTTCTCCAGACTCTCACTGACATCCTCCGCACCCTTCTCCCCTTGGGCGCCCACATCCTCTGTCAACTCAGCGGAGGCGTCGGCGGGGGCGTCAGAAGGTCCAGCAGCGGAATCGTCGTGAGCTGCGTCAGAGAGATCACGAGTGAGTTCTTGTCCCTGTGGATCTGCAGAGTCCCGGTGTTCGGAATCTCCATCTTCAGGATCTTTGCTGGCAGTGGTTGGTAGATGCTCTTCCTCCTCTTGGGTTGTCGGGGGTGGTTCACTGACTTCCGCTTGGATCTCCTGCGAGTCGGGCCGAACTTGCACCTCGTTGTCTGCGCTAGGAGTTTCTTGCTCAACGGCCTCTTCGGGCTTGGCTGGCTCAAGGCTTTGGTCGTCCTGTGCTTGGTCGTGCTCACTGCCATCCTGGGGCTGTGCGTCTGGGGCAACCGGGGCATCTTCCGAGACATCTGCTGGTGCTTCCTTGTCTGTTTCATCTGCGGCAGCAGCCTCCTCTGATTCTACGACGTCCGGTTCTTTGTCGTTAATCGAGGCCTCTTCCGGAGCCGGTGCCTCTTCGGGTTCGGCGACCTCACCTTCAGCGCGTTGCTCCTCAGTTGAGGGCACTTCAGCGATACCTTCCTCGGGCTTGTCCCTAGCGTCGTGCTCTTCGACTTCAGCAACTGGAGCGTCTGCTGTCTTGTCTAAAGCAGCCTCTGGGGCGGCATCTTCAGCGGTGTCTTGGCCGGCTTCGTCTTGGGGTTGCGTCTCGGCTTCGGCTGCCTCCACCTTGTTCTCTTCAGGGGCCTCTTCCGTTGCTACAGTATCTTCTGGTGCAGGAATCTCAGCCTCGGCGGGGGCCTCGGCCTGAGCAGGAGCATCATCTTGAGCGGTTGCGTCGTCATGGGCAGGAGTCTCGTCCACAGGTTTCTCTTCGGCCGCAGCTTCCCCATGCGAGACCTTTTCCGGTGCTTCTGCCTCGGCAGCAGTCTCTCCGTCCTTTGCAGACTCTTCTTCAGGAGCGTCTTCAGGTGTGACTTCTTCCTTAGCAGCGGTATCTTCAGCCTCCATAACAGTCTCTTCTGGAACAGGCGTGCCATCTTGCTCCTTGGTCTCGCCTTCTGCTGGCGCCTGGTCGTGAACGGGAGCTTCCTCCTCAGCGGGAACTGCTTCTGAAGTTGCCAGCTCTTCTTGAGGTTGGGCGTCGTCTTGGGCGGTGGCCTCTTCTGAGCTCGGCTCCTCGACAACAGCCTTGGAGCTCACCTCAGGTACGTCCTGGCCCTCGGTTGAGTCCGCGGTGGGTTGTCCACCAGCCTGCTCCTCGGCCTGCTCCTCAACTTGTGGTGCCTCTTCCGTCTTCTCGGCACTCTCTGAGCTAGGAGCATCATCCGCAGCGGGCTCTTCAACGACAGCCTTTGAGGAGATCCCAGGGATATTCTTATCCTCAGCAGCCTCGTCGACATTTGCATCGCCTGCCTGATCGCCCTCCGCCTTCGGGGTATCATCATCCTCTTTCTCGGGGCTTTCTTCGGGCACAGCGTCTGCTGAGGGCTTTTCTGACTCGTCAACCGCAGTCTCAGCAGCTACTGTCTCTTCAGGAGCAGCCTCGTCGGCAGGGGTCTCTTCAGTGACGGGGCTTTCTTCCGGCTCTTTAGTCTCCTCGGCCGCCAGAGCTTCCTCTTTCGGAGCTGCCTCGGTGGAAGTCTCTGCGACAGGGGCCTCTTCTGCCGGTGCCTCCTCAGCAGCGGCGTCCTCTTCCTTGGGGGCTTCGTCAGCGGTAGGCTCGTCAGCTACCGTGGTCTCCTCGGCGGCAGGGGCCTCTTCCGTTGGTTGCTCATCCGCGGGTATCTTGCCAGCGGTCGGTTCTTCGGCGGCGGGGACTTCCTCAACAGCCGGAGCCTCTTCGGCGGGTGGTTCCTCTGACGGAGCTTCTGCTGACGCTTCTTCTACCGGCCGCTTATCAGTCGATTCTTCTTCAGCTGGTGCTTCTTCGACAACGGGCGCTTCCGTAGGAGCTTCTGTGGCAGAAACGGTCTCGTCTGCGGCGGAGGCTTCTTCAGCGGGAGCTTCCTTTTCGACTTCCTCAGTTGCAGGAGCTTCCTCAGCAACAGGAGCTTCCTCAGCAACAGGAGCTTCCTCAGCAACAGGAGCTTCCTCAGCAACAGGAGCTTCCTCAGCAACAGGAGCTTCCTCAGCAACAGGAGCTTCCTCAGCAACAGGAGCTTCCTCAGCAACAGGAGCTTCCTCAGCAACAGGAGCTTCCTCAGTAGCAGGCGCTTCTTCCTCTGCCGGTGCTTCCTCTGCCGGTGCTTCTTCTGCCGGTGCTTCGTCAGGAACTGGAGCCTCCTTCTCAGCTTCCTCTGGTGCGGGAGTGTCCTCAGTAGCGGGCGCTTCTTCGGGAGCGGGTGCCTCTTCAGACGGAGGCTCTTCCGCAGAGGCTTCCACAGCGGGTGCTTCTTCAGCTGGGGCTTCGACAGACGCTTCCTCAGCCGCAGGTGCTTCCTCAGTAGGCGCGCTCTCGGGAACATCCACAGCCAGCCCCCTAGTCTCGATGGCGTCTGTCTTTTCTTCTGCCGGAGCAGCCTCTTCGGCCTCGGCAGGGGCCTCTTGGCTTTCCTCGGCTGCGGGCTGCTCGGGGCTCGCCTCGTCCTTGGCCTCTTCCGCAGCTGCAGGCTCAGCGCTCTCTTCCGGCGCAGCCGCCTCATCGGCGGGCTCCGCGGGTGCCGGCTCGTCCTTGCTGGCCTCCTCGGCCTCGGGAGCGGCCGTCTCGGTCGGGGGTGTTTGTTCGCTAGATGGCGCCTCCTCCGTGGTCTCCCCCACGCTCTTTTCAGCCACGGATTCTTCTTTTGGTGGCTGGGAGTCGTCACCTTCTGGACCCTTCTCTTCCTCGGCAGGCGCGGATTCGGCCGGTGCCTCGTCTTCGGTAGCCTTTGCTGCTTCGGCCGGCTCGGGTGCGGCTTCTTCTGTCTTCTCCTCGGCCGGCGGCGGGGCAGCCTCTTCCGCACTCTTCACGTCTGGCGGCAGCGGGGGTGGCTGGCCAGACACTGTTTCCCCCCTCTTGCGCAGTGTTCTCGCCCTCGTGCGCGTGGGTATGGGTGGCAGTGCCGCCTTCATCTGTTCTTCGATCAAGCGATTGAGTTCCTAGAGGTAAAGTTAGAGACGCTGCCGCGCCGATCAAACCCACGCACGAGCTCACCTTTCTCTTCTCCTCGAGCTCCGCCAACTTCGTCTCGCCCTCCGAGATGGTCTTGGTGGCCTCCTCTTCGATGCCGTCCATGAGGCCGTCCATCTCGTCCTCGACATTACGGGTAGTGGTATCAAATGTGCCTTGCTTCTCCTCGTCTTCTTTCGCCTTGCGGGCCGCGAGTTCCTCGTCCTCTCTCCAACGGCGAGCTTCTCGCTCTTCGTCTTCTCTGCGCCTTTGTTCGGCGATGTCTTCCAACTCTTTCTGTCGTGCGGCTGCGAGCTCCTCCTGCTCTTTTTTGTATGCAGATTCGAGCTCTGCGAGCGTGCTGTCTCGCTTCTTCTCGAGCTCGTCGAGTTTCGTGTCGCTCTCGGCAGCAGATGTTGACAGGCCCTCGATCGTTGCATGGATCGAGGCGAGGGCCTCGTTCATCTGCGCCACGAGCGTGGCAACGTCCGTCTTGGTCGCCATCGCGGAGAGAGATTGGGGGAGGGTCAATGCTCTCTGCGGCTTGTGATGCGGATTGGGGGTTTGTGATTAACGGGCTTGGGACTGTGCAAAATCCCAGGTCTCGTGGGAGGAATTATCGTGAGATTTTGGATGATTGACTTTTGCAGACGTTGACTGAACGTTCGAAACACGTCCTCGGGCTGCGGGGTGGCCGCCCGTTTGCCATATATATCATGCCCCGGAATAACTGGCAATTCGGCGTTCCAGCCAAGCAACGGACAGGAAACCCGGTACTGCGTGATGGTCGTGCCCCCGATTATGCAGTCCCGGTCCAAGCAGGGCCAGGCCAGGTCTGCAAACCCCGTCGGCCGAACCCCGATATTGGGAGGACGTTCCTGTGCGTGCGGGAGCCGCTCGCTCCTTGATTGGCGAGCATCGCGGCAGTCTCTCATCCGATGTTCCTTCGACGGTGCTGCGATGGACCCTACCCCATCCTTCGCAACGCATGACATGCACATATTGCTGATGTCGACCAGGAGACGCGAGGGGCCGCGATCGAGTCAAGGCTGCAGACTCCCACAACGGCCATCGCGGAATAGCACGGCCATCGAGGGGTAAGCGTGGTATTTTCAGGGCGAGATTCGCCTTGTCGCCGGGCAACCTGGTGACAGCTGTCAATTATCACAGCATTCTCCTTGCCTCGAGGCAGAGTTTTTGAGGCTGCATTCCAGGGTCTCCGTGTCTTCAGCGTCTGATGTTGTGCCACGACACAGCTTTTCAATTGGGCCCCTCTCCGAGTCTCCAGACGTCCATGTCGATGCGTGTGTTGGCGACAGAGGGCCTAAACAGGCATTCCCTGTTAGAAACGTGAATCATTCATGCGCCCCGGCAAGCACCGCCCGGATTACCACTGACGTGGAACCGGCGTCTAGCAACCGCTTGGCCGCATGAAATTGCTGGATGCCGCCGGTATTGTGATGCATTTAGGCAGTTTCAGGACTCGCCCGGGCGCGGACGGGGGAGACAATGGACACATGTTGAGAGAACGTTGAGGTTGGCGATAGTCGGTCAGCCACAAAAGGGGGACTTCAAAACCGCGTGTTTTGTCGACGCGACACGGGTCAAGCCACTGACTGTGTGTGTGGCTGGTGCTATTTTACCCCCTCGAAACTCATTCTTAGCTAGAGCAATGACGTCATTCTTCAATGACCAGAGCGAGGGGCAACTCGAAGTGGGCGCCGTCGATGTTTTTCTCCGATTGTTGTTATTGCGCCCGTGTTGTTGATATTGAAAAGTTTACTTTCACATCACCGACCCAAAACATTGACTCTGGCGGAACAACCAACCAATGGGTTCCGCTACGGTGGTTCATCAATTTCACGAATCGAGATGACATGAGGTTGCATCGCGGCCTTAGCCAGCTCGCCAGTCCACCAGTCCACCATCCTCCAGGATGGGCTTCGTCTGATGACGCTTGTTGGACCAGATTAGTCGACTTTTTCTTTCTCGTCATTCTCTCGCAAGAAAGAGGCCTCCTGTGTACGTACCGCTGAAAATTCCAGCTTCATGTTTGCGGCCTGACTGATTCGACTCTCTCAACTTAACAAGCGCTCTCTATACACACCACCCAGCGCCGCCGAGCAACCGCCAACGACCGTCACGGGCGTCTGTCTTCAGATGCCACTGTGAGATGATGGCCAAAGCTCGCCACATGTAAGGTAGCTGCCAGCACAGAGTATATGTGGAACAATGGAGTGAGAGCCCTGCCTATCGCATTTCGCATTCCCGCAGGGGGAGGGCGGGAAGGTTAATGCAATCGCATTGGCCGAGTCAGATGCCAGTCACGGGAGTCACAGCAAGCCGTAACATCAGATGAAGACCGCCGGCCGAGTGCGTGGGTTATATCAAACTGGATGGCCATTACAATATCAAAAGTGTTGCTGACAGAAGAAAAGAGGGTTTCTATCTTGCCTGATTCAGAACGTCATGGTCAAAATCGCCCGTTTTTTGTTGTCACCATGACCTTGGAAGTTATCTTTCCAGAACCTCAGCAAGTCGATCTTAAGCAGCTGGTTTGCACCGTCCCCCTTGTCTCCAGTATCGATCACCGTCATCTCCGTGTAATCCTCCACACTCAAGCCTCGCAAGGTCGCTCGGACCTGCTGTTGGACGGGCGACCGCTCCTGGATCCATAGAGCAAAGGTGCCAAGAGCCTTGAGCTCGACTTCGAGGCGTGTAATACCAGTATCATCGTTGATGCACGTTGCTTCGGTGACGGCAGCCGGACCAGCCATTTTGCCCAGCAGACCGAGGACGCCGACATGCATGACACCTGTGCCACATGGGATAGTGATGAGTTCATGGGCGTGCAGGATCTCAAAGCCTTTGACAGGCAGCCTCAGCTGAATCAGGTCCAAGGGGCTGAGATGTCTTCTGGTGCGAAGGAGTTCGACGACGCCAATAGTCGTTTGAGTGCTGTGGGAGAACAAAAGGAATTTTCCAGAGCCCGCTATGGATGCCCTGACTGCGAACTCAGAGACATCCACAATTGCCGTGACCGGTTCCTCAGCAACGTTGAATATCCCCATCATGCCCGCAGGAATCGTCTTAGACCGAGTCTCCGTGACAACCTTCAGGAGACCAGACTCACGGTATCTGTCGAAGGCACGCGGGGTCTTCCCTGGCATTGTACGTAGGGCTATGCTCCTGAGTCCATCGGGACTCGGCGCTGTCATCTGGTCAACCAAGCCCAGGTCATGCTCGCCAGGGACATCGGTGATCATGATTGGCCCGCCTGAGAGACATCTCGCCGCGGCATGGTACGCCGAGTACTCGTGCGAGGTTTGGAACATGTCCCAGTCCAGCGCCGACACGTTAAGGTGTTGAGTGAAGAGGGCGTTGTGCGCGTTCGCCCACAGGTGCCAGGGGTGACTGCCGGGGATCTCCGGGAAGAAGTCGTCGCTGTTTCGGAGTACAATCGGCGGCGAAATGTTCTGTAGAAGCATGCTCCAGATCATCTCCGGCACCTGTGCCATGCAACTAATTGCTTTGCCGCCGAAGTGCTTTTGGTGACTGAGCATCCAAGCCTGCTGGTACGCGGGAATCAGGGACTTGCGGTCGTCGCTGCGCTGAAGGTAGTTGACAAGGGACTGCACATCCGTTTTGACAAATGTAATTCCGTTGGATGCTAGAAATCGGTAAAAGTCATCGTAAAATCGATCGAGGTCGGTGGCAGCGACGGACCGGAGCGTTGCAGGCTCGCTATAGTACATCTTCCCAGGCACTCGGATCGTCTCGTAGTTGTCAACGATCCAGCCCTTCTCCGCCATGGCCCCCCAGTAGCCGAAAAGCGCATGCCATACGCCGATGTCTGCGATTCCAGGGTGTTCGCGCCTGATTCGTGAGACCAGTCCGTCCAGGCCGTTGGGGAAACCGGTGCTAGGCTTGAAGCTCTCGAGGCCTCGCCACGCAGGGTTATTGTAGTCCAGGTCTGTCGCGCCGAGGGACTGCCAGTTATCATCGATGAGAAGCGTCGAGACTTTTATGCCGTTATCGTCAAGAGTTTCCAGGGCTTCCAAGATCTTGTCTTCGGTCAGGTCTGGGCCGAGGGCGTTCCAAGTACAAAATGTAAGACCGTCGAGCCATGCCTCGTAGCTCTCATCATCTCGGTCTGAGCCGCCCACCTGCTCAGTCTTCATGACGCGGAAGGTCTTGGTGGCACTTGCTTCGGCACGAAGCTGCGTCATGATGGCGCGGATGCAGTCCTCCATCGTCGAAGCGGCTGCAAGAACGGCGTAGAATGGCTTTTCTGTGCCACCGTCATCCCGCGCAAGGATCTTAATCTTTCCTTTAACGGTGGACTGGAAGTAGGCAGTCACGGCGCCTATGCTTGGTGCTGCAATGCCGACTACCGTTCCGTCGTGGCGGAGAAATGAACAGAAGACGGCTTTTTCGCTGAGATGGAAGAACCTGTCGCCGTGTCTAGGGCCAATCCACGGCGGCTCAAGCTGGGTCAAAGCCATAAAACGTGCCTGGCTATTGACGAGACCGAGTGTGTTGGAGTGGGGTGAAGTCCCGGACTTGTCGTGAGGAATTGCTTCAGCAGACTCCAGTGAGAAAAGAGCGGCCCCTGAGACATGCGTCTGCAATTGTTGCGACTTCCAACCGGGCTCCAGCTGGATGATTGATGAAAGACAGCCAGCGCTAGGCTTAAATGGCGCTTGAAAGATAAGTTCCCCTGTTTCCAGTCCTTGAGGGCTATAAATCCACTGCCAGGATGCGTTGTCTGCAACACGAAATTTGAAGGTGAAGAAGCGATGAGGAGACTCCTGTGCAGAGCCCAGAAGAGATGGGCGGGACACTCGTGTAGTGAATGTCCTGATGAACAGGTCCGCATTCTTCTTCAGCTGGATTGGTTGGGCCGAAGACTCAACCAAGGGGATGTCTGACCAAAGACTGGCGTGGCGAGATGTGTCGGCATTGTCATGGCAAAGATGAATCTGAAAAGGATACTCGGGTCTTGCCCTAGACCACTGGATGCATAGAACGAAAGGGATCTAGCGTTTTGAGTCAGCGCCGAGATCGAGGCTGGAGAATCATGTGCTTAGCTCACCTCGTTCTGGTCTTCAGGCACTACGGAGAGCTGCCTCAGCGGAGGATATGATGTGATCGTGGGATACGCAGCCATCGTGATATTCACTTGTGAGGAATGAGGATGGGGCCAAGTTCCGTGACTACGAGAGCCCAGAGCGCTTTTAAAATGGCCAGTCCCTCCTGGCGGGCTGTGCAGATTCGACAGGTCGACGATGCATGTTTACCATGGCGGCTTGTTCCGATCAACGGATGGATTCTGATAAGGAATGGCCTCCAGTTCTTGCCTCTTGCCGACAAGGTGCCAGAAATTGCCTGTTTGGAGAAGCAAGCGTGGAAAGAGCAAAAATCTCCGACAAGGCGGCGGGAATCTTCGTGGGATGCCTCAAGAAACACCCAGTTTGGTGGGTTATTCTCCGAGGGAGCTGCACAGCTTGGCGGTATCATCATCATGCCAGCTTTCCGTCAGTTTTCCGCCAGTTTCGCGACGCTATGCTCCTTCGTCTCCAACAACAGCCAGGGTCAGGAGAGGCGAGGCGTTCACGCTACCCCGCGTTGTAGAACGCGGGGTACGGGGGCGGGTCAGGTGTTTGTTGGACCAGGAGCCAGGAAAAGGTCTGCCGCTAATTAGCAAGGTAGGCACAAACCGGTCCTAACAATACTGGTTAGACGAGCCGACGGGATGTGTTGGCGCCCGAGATAATGGCATCAGCTTCAAGGTTCCTGGGCCTTGGCATGCTCCTACGACACCGTTCCATCATGAGATGCAAAGATGCTCATCGTCCCGAGAATTATTTATAGGCACCGCGTTTCCCGCCCCGTAATGGCTCGTCAACCTCTCATTGGAGCTGCCGAAGATCTTCAGCATGGATACCGAAAAGTCTCAGCAAGACCCAGCATTACTACGTGCCATTGAGTCGCAGAAGCCTCATGTTGAGCATCACCCAACGGCGAAGCTGGACTTGGCGAACAAGGCTCTCAACGACAGCGCTGCCCAAGGTCTTGATACCGAGCACTCGTTGACACTCCGTCAAGCCATCGGGGTCTATTATAAGGCCGTGCTGTGGTGTTTTGTTATTTCGACGTGTGTCATCATGGAGGGTTATGACCAGATTCTGGTTCAAAGCTTCTACGCCTACCCGCAGTTCCAGATCAAGTTTGGCGAGTACGTGGGAAGGGGCCCGACCGGCTACCAGCTCAGCGCGGCCTGGCAGGCTGGTCTGTCGAACGCCTCCGGCGTGGGTGCCTTTTTAGGAGCTCTTCTCAACGGGTTCGTGCTTCCCATGCTCCCGAGAAATGATCAACGCGTCCCCCAAATTTGTATATGTTGTGAGTGGTCGGTACTAATATGGGAATAGACCACTCGTCAGTCGGTTTGGCCACAAGATTGTTCTCTTGGCTGCCTTGGTCAGCCTCTCAGCATTCATCTTCATCACATTTTTCTCCCAAAACGCAACGATTCTCTGCGTCGGCCAAGCCCTCGCCGGTGTTCCATGGGGCATCTTCGCCACGACGGCTCCAGCTTACGCCTCCGAGTGTCTCCCAATGGTTCTGCGAGTCTACTTCACGAGTTTCACCAACATGTGCTTCATCATCGGCCAACTCATCGCCGCCGGTGTCCTCCGCGGCTTTCAGTCCCGTAACGACGAGTGGGCTTTCCGCGTCCCCTTTGCTGTGCAATGGGTCTGGCCTGCATTTCTGATTCCTCTCGTCGCCTTTGCGCCTACGAGCCCCTGGCACGAAGTCAGACATGGACGTCTTGAGGCCGCAGAGAAGTCTTTGCGCAGATTGCAGGTCGAGTCGCCCCTGGCCGACCCGAAAGAGACCCTTGCCATGATTGTGTACACGAATGACCTCGAGAAGGAGCTCGAGGTCGGGACGTCGTACTGGGACTGCTTCAAGAGCTTTGAGCTGCGTCGAACCGAGATCGCGTGCATGGCGTTCATCGGCCAGCCTCTTGTAGGCGCCAACTTTGCATGTGAGGTATTTTTTACTTGTACAACTGCGTATTTTCCCTCTGGTCTAGGCTGACAATCGCTTTCCAGACAACTCCACGTACTTCTTCGAGCAAGTTGGACTGCCTACAGAAACGACATACTCGCTCAATCTTGGCGGCACGGGTCTTGCTCTCGTCGCCACTTTCATCAACTGGTTCTTCATTATGCCCTATTTCGGCCGCCGAACAGTTTACTTGACCGGTGTTGCCATGATGGTACTCGTCCTGATGCTGATTGGGATTCTTCAAGTCCGGGGTGATCGGAGTGGTGTGGGATTTGCCCAGTCGGCTTTATGCCTCTTCTGGACTTTTGTTTTCCAATTGTCAGTCGGGCAGCTGGGTTGGGCGCTGCCCGCCGAGGTTGGCTCGACACGACTTAGGCAGAAGACTGTTTGCCTAGCTCGCAACGCTTACTATGCGGTCAACGTTGTTGCTTCGGTGCTGCAATCCTACTTCATCAACCCTACTGCGTGGGACTTATCGGGCTATACAGGTACGTTCTCACATTCTCTCAACTTTGCCACTTCGATCAGCATTCACTTACTGATTGCTTTGTTATAACATCAGGTTTCTTCTGGGGCGGGACGTCTTTCTGTGTCCTCGTCTGGGCTTTCTTCAGACTACCGGAAACCAAAGGGCGTACATACGAGGAACTCGATTTGCTCTTCGCGCAAAAGGTCCCGGCTCGTAAGTTCAAAGATGCAGATCTGGGCCAGCAGAGCTAGATCAAAAGCGAGGTTGATAAATTGAAAGCTTGAGACAGCGGTGACCTCTGCTATTAGAACACAATCAAGTTCATCTATATGTATGTCAGGGCCAATATGCCACTACACGGGACACAATCCCACACACATCCAAGCAAATGACCTCTTTGGCCCAACCTTGGCGTTCAAACCAGCCATCCCATCAGTGTAACTATCGAGGCGGACGCGGAAGAACGACGGAGCGTGTTCGACAGTTCGGAACCACAATAAGCTTTTTCTTTTGCTAGCCTCTCGCCCAACCCTTCAAGGTGGAAGGTTCTAGGGGGGCAGCAATCCTACCTTGGCATTTACACTGTCCCTCCGGTAACATGGCACATAGGAGCTCTTACCTCTGTCTCTGGAATGCATGACTAAATGCACATTCTGATATTAATGATGATAAAGGCAACTGTTAGAAGCCTACCTTACGTTACCCCACCCCCCCTGAATATTTCAGTGCAAACTTCCCGAGACAAAGAGACGGCGTTCGGATGTCGACCTGGCAGGCGGCACCTGGAGTGGAACACTCTTTGCGCATAGCTAAATTGCATTAACAGCTCTCTGCTCACTCGTTTGATTATGAGGAGAGTTCCAAGAAAACCACTCCAACAGTGGTGTTAACAGTTACCCCACGTCCCTTTCTTCCAAAAGTTTCTTCAAGTCCTTGACGACATCCTCCGCCGAATCGTACTTACACGCCCAACAGCGACGGATGACATCCTCGGCAGGATTCCCGCCGCTTATCTCAGGCCACTTTCCGTCCATCAGCATCTGCTTAACTTCTCCTGCCGAGACGCATTGGTCTGAGCCGTAAGAGATTTTCCACTCGACAATCTCATAGATGGCGGAACCGAGGGCGAAGATCTCCTGGTGAGCGGTACTCACCCGAACATACTGCCACAACCAATCTTCGCCTTCGGCCTCCGACCTGGGTGGGTTATACCGAATATCGGCCCACCAGTAGTTGTGGCCGTGATTCTTGAACAGCGTCGCCTCGTCGAAGTCGCAGAGCTTGATCGTCCATTCGTCAAAGACCAGCGCATTTTCAGTCGAGACGTCGTTCCAGACGACGACGCGGGAGTGCTTCCCTAGGATGTTGTATATGGCCGCCTCCTCACGTACATTTCTGTCGTTCTCGTCTGGAGATCGTACAGGTCCCACTGGCTCCTCTCCGTTATACCACACTGCCCAGCTCTTCAGGACCGTGGGAGTGTCGCGGGCGCGTCCTGGCGTGGCATCGGTGTCGACGGCATACACCACGCTGTTGGGAAAATCTCCCAGGATCTGTATACAGCCCTGTTCAATCAACGGTGGAGGCATAGCTGTAGTACGAATAGCGGTATTTAGGAGACCTTTCTGTGTTGACAAGCTTAGAATTGAAAAGATAGTAAGTCTCAGGATGTATTTGCATCTTTAAGATTTAAAAGTAACAGCCAAGACGACATGGAGTGAGATGTGCCCCTGTATTTGTTGTTGGTGATTCTGCAGGTGAGCTGCATCGGCGCAGCTCTTAAACCCTGCTCACCCTACTTTCTTGGGAAGCAAACATACATTTGACAAGGTTGAAAGCTGCCACATTCAGGTGAGGCGGCAACATTAAGGTACCAATATAGAAAACAGCATACATCTTTGGCCCACTCCCCGCCTGAAGGAATCTCGATTCGACGAGCGGATAAACGCTTCAATGGCAGGATGTATCAAAATGGCGCGGCTCTGTTAGTGCACATCAACCTTGCGAAGAGACAGATGAAATATGTCGCCGATGAGCGAAGCACTATGAAGACCTACTGACTGTTTCTCCCGCCCATCGAGAAGAAGGTCATCGTGACAGCGGATAAAACCAAAAATAGCACCTGGCATGTATTCAACGTGCACAAGTCGAGCTGAGATAAACGGAGGGTCTTAGCGCAGGAGTCACTGGGTTCTGAAGGCTAGCAGGTGACGCGTAAGGCCATGGAGAAGGCTTCGGTGGAAGCTGTAACAGCCTAGAAGGTTGACGCATCTCCATTAAGGCCGTGAGTGACATTGTACGGCATGCGAACTATGCTCTCGGATATGCCATGAAGCTCTAATCGGACGACAAGGAGATTCTCGGCGTTCAGACAGAGCAGACGGTTCGAAAAATGGATGCGAGCCTTACGGCAGCTTAACTAGTGGCCACGTCTGGCTATAAATTTTAAACGCAGGTTTTTCTTTGTGAAGCATCCGTTGGTCATGAGATACAACGGCAGATACGTTGCAGCAAGTTCTCGAATGCACCACCCTTCCCAGACTTGGTCACTAGCGCGTCTTTTATCTCGACTTCGGTCTTGGATTGAGGCAGTGACGTTTCTCAACTACCTAGCTGCACTCTTAGTTCAACTGTACGCCGTGTAAACATCAAACGAACCATGACATTATCTGACCCAGCGCCGTCATCGCATCGCTCTCCAACTCACGGACCATCGCCACCAGCTGCCTCGGCGCGGCCGGGTGTCCCCGTGCCTCGCGGCCTCAACTTGGACCCGCCCCGAGCACGCTGCACATCTGCCGAGGCAGTCTTCCCGGGCCTCTCTTCGTCGCGGGGTTTCTTGGACTTTGCATAAACCATGTGTATCCGACATCCCTTCTCGGGGGCTGGTGATTGGGACGGCGTGCGGCACAGACGGGAAGCTCTAAATTGCCATCGCACACTGGGATGAGACACCCAGTTGGAGGGCTTATGAGACTGCCCCTGAGAATATCTAGCATCTAGTCATTTTCGCTACGGGGCTGAGTCGTGAGTTGGATATTTGGCCATCGGTCTCGTGAACCCTTAAAAGTACACTTGACAGCGGCTAATTCCGACTGCTTAAGTAGTCCATCTCCAGGTCGAGGCCTCCACGACCAACAGGTAACTGGGTAAATAATTTCTCCAGTCTAACAAAAACATCCTTAACGTGGCAGTCTCCCGCCTCTGCCGCCCGTCTTCACTAAACGCGAGTCTCCCATCCCCTTACTGCCGGGCACAAACAAGGAATACGAGCTCGGGAGAGCACGTAGACTTCCTCACCTTACCCCAAAACAACAGCCTCGACGCAGGAGGGAAGTCTATCATCCAAAAGCCAGGATCCTAACCCATGCCCACTCGACCCGACGGACATTTAGACAGTCCATGTTTGCCACCAATACACTTCCGCCCGCCATCACCCACTCGAGAATTAAACTACCCAAACCCGACGCTGAAGCCGGAAGCTAGAGCCAAGCGTCCGCCCCTTTTCTGCCGCGATCTGCAGACGGCAGAAGTCAAATATGGGGAGTTTACGTGCAGATGGGCTACCCCATAGTTTGCTCTGTCCCGTGATGCTGGGGAGCACCCCGTGGGCGCGCGGTTTAGCCAGCGCCAGTAAAAAGCTCTCTGCTGTCCTCCAGATCCTTGCCCGTGAAGAAAGAAAGACCTGCTCGGGTTCAGTACCGCACAGAATCACCGAGTCGACGTCCCACCCAGCAGCGGCGGCGCGGTCTCGTCGGCTTCCCACCGCGACACTGCCGAGTCTTCCACTGGACTTCGCTTCTTGGTGGATCATATTGGCTGAGACATCAGATCAAATCTCCACCATGAGGAACGCCTCGTCGATGTGAAGACTCCATGGTCGGCCTCAATTCAAACCGGTTCACTGAGTAAGGCAGAACGCATTCCACCAGCCACTCGGAGAGATTCCCTTGACAGAGAGGCTTCTTGAGATGGCAACTAGGGGTGACGATCGCCCTCCTTTTGTAAATGCGAAACGTATCCTGGCCGCGATGGCCAATCACAGTCTCTCAATTCGTGGCCGCGTACCCTTTCCCCTGGCCAGCCACACGTGGCTGAGCTCGTCCAATCGATGTCTCCACCCGCATCGCCGGATCGGGGTGACGTCGTATTTGCCGGCATCCCAAGCTGAAACTATCCCCAAACTGTAACATGTCGCACAACAGCCGTACCCCCAAACGTAGCCAGGCCAGGGCCTTCGCGCGCCGAGACCACGGCGCGGAGCCCTCGGTGAGCGCGAGGCGGTTAGGTAGCATCGCACATGGCAAGATAGCGAACTGGTGAACGCAGTCTTCACCGGGGCTTGAGGTATTCTTTCTATAGAGTAGTAAAAAAAAGGACAACCAACTATTTACGATAGATGGGCCTGGGGTGTCGTTTCCATCCACGATGGCGAAGAATATAGTGAAGATGATAAAAAAAAAAGTAATTTGCATGACGCTGCTGCTTGATGCTGATGCCTCCGAGGGCGAATAAACGTTGAACCAATCCTACACACACACCCACGCTTCCTCCAGCTGCTCCTCCTCTTGATACCACTACGTTCCTCCACTTTCCACGGACCGCTCTCCCTCGTGAGCGCGTTTCGATGATGGCGGATTTATATACGCTTGGCAGTGTCGCCGGCGATGGCCCGTCTCCTGCGGTAGCTCTCAGCGTAGCCGATGCGCTCATAAGTGCCAAAGCCGTAGAATGCCAGTCCAACGACGAGCCAAATGCTGCAAATGATGAGACCGATGGGGAAGATCATCAGCTGGATACCGGGAACGACGAAGGCGACGGTGCCGTTCTTGAGGCCGGCGACCATGTCGTCGACGGCGGCCTGGGCCATGCTGACATCGGACATGACGACTTCCTTGGAGAAGACGCCCGTGATGAAAGAGGCCTCGTTGGGGGAGACGTTGGTGTTGACGGTCTGGCCGGCCGCGTTCACACCGGTGAGGGTGAGAGTGGGCATAACAAGCGCCTCCAATTGCGACCTGCGATTTTTGTCAATAACCATGGCTGGAGATTTCGATAACAGGAATTCTTACATAGTCATGGGGTTAGTCATTCTCGCCTGGTCGATTTGTCCGACAAAGAGGTAGGATTGCAGGACTTGCGGCTGGACAGCTCGCTTCTGAACGCCAGCCCAAGGAAGCTCGAAGGTCATGTCGCGGACCATGTTCATGTCACGGCGAGTGGCACCGCCGACCTTGCTCGAGCTGACGGGAGAGACGGACGCGCCGTTAAACGAGAGGCCGACTTGAATGTTTTGCGGCGGGATACCGGTGAAGGTGCCGACCGGGTCGGACACCTTGAAGAGCCGCAGGTCGGCCTCGAAAACACCAGTCTTGGCATCCAGGCTGGGGAGGTTGTAGCAAATGCAAGTTCCCGACGGGTTCGAAGCGGCGTCGAGATGCGAAAGCGCCGAAGTGCAAGCCGCAGAGGTCTCCTCGTTCCACGCCGTCATGTTGACGGAGCCGTCGGCGTTCAGCTTGACCTCCTGCTGGGTGCTGCCGGTCCAGGCAGCGTTGACGTCCATGCTCTGGCGCTTCTCGAGGTAGCGGTTCGCGATGTCCTCGTAGTCCCGTTCCAGCACGTCGGCGGCCCTGACCTCGATCGTGGGGTCCATGGCCATGGGGCGGATCTCGGCGCAAGCGCGCGAGGCCAGCGCGGCCGTGGTGACTGCCACCTTCCAGAACATTGTCGTAGTTCGTGTCGTCGAAGAGAGTTGAAGAGTAAGCTTGAGAGCTAGCGGTAGCGGTCTGCTGGCCGGGGGTGGTTTATGATATTAATTGACGGGATCGGAGCCGAGCGAGGTGGAGCGGGTTGCTGATGTTGGTATGGCGGCGCCAAGGTCTAATTACAAAGTCGGGTCCCGTCCGGCGGCGAAGCGAAGCGAATTGAAAAAAGACGAAGCTAAAGAGCGAAAATCGAAGTCCACCTCCTCGCCTATCCGGATCGGTCGGTGAAGTTGAAGAGTCGTCGGGTTTGTTGATCGTTAGCGACGGTATCGGTTCGAGACGAGTGGAATCGAATCGGGATCGAAAGGGCGTGGGGAATGCGACGGCGAGGAAGGGGAAAAAAAAAAAAAAAAAGAGAAAAAGGGACCTGCCCGCGGGAGGGAGGGTATTGGTAAATTGCTGGCTTAGCTGTACTCGGGTTGGTCGCGCGATGGTCAGGTCGACTCGACTCGGAAAGGCGCAGGAGAAGAGAAGGACGAGGAGGGATGGGTGGCGACGATGCAATAAGGGCGGAGATTAAACGTCGATAAACGGGCAGGGCACTGCAGGGCTGGACCTTTGACAAACAGGAGACGTGTGGGAGGAATTGTGTCATGCATCGACCATCGTGGTGCCTGACAAGACGAGCAATGGCCTGACACGTTGTGATCCACAGCAGGGCTGAGGCGGGGTTCGAGGGAGGACGAAGTGCGCGGCGTGTCTTGTGAGGACAAGACAAAAGACTGGCCAAACGAAGGACGCGAGAGTGTGAGAGAGGGTTGAAGGAGGACTCAGGACGGTGGCGGGGTGGTAGCCGGACAAGGATGACGGGGGCCCGGGAGGATCTGAGGCGTGATGCGACTGTCTGGCCAGGGAGAGGGATGCTAGCGTGTGCAGAGACTGTCACTGAACCACCAGGTAACTGGTGTAGGTACACCGTACTGCGAGCAACTGGACTAGAGCAGCAGTGGTTCGTGCCGGTAAACCGTTTGGTTGTGCTTGCGAAGTGCGACTGTGTGTGTGGTCTGTGGTCTTGTGAGACGGCAAATGCAACGAGAGGCGCGCAGGGACTGCTGGCTGGAGCCTGGCACAGGAAGCCTGGACTGGAAACCTGGAAACGGGCTGGAGAGGGGCGAGCGAGGGCTGTTGCTCAAGCAAGGGATGGACCAGGAATGGAGATGATGGAGACGGCCAGGGCGGGATGGGACGGATGGGTGGGCGGACGGTGTGCGAAGTTGCAGGCTAGAGAGCCAGAGCGCTGAGCAGAGCACCGAGGCAGAGTCGTAATGGGCGATGCCAAGTTGGATGGAGTTGAGAACCAGGAGCTGGAGATCAGGGAGAGAAGAGCGGCTTGGCTGGTGGAGGGACGGGAAGGGATGGAGACCCTGCGAGGTAAGTCGTGGTAAGGTTAGCCGGGGGAGCAGGAACTAGGCCGATTTCACTCTAGCGTACCGGTTCTGAGGGAAGGATTAAGCATGGAATTCCTAAAGGGGCACCTCTGCCTGACAGTGCCTGGCTCAGGTGTCGAGACGGTGGACTCGTTTGGAGGCTCTGAAGCTTGGGTTACGCTGCCCAGTCCGGGAATACGGAATCTCGGCAGGGTCAGAGTTACCAGAGCGACTTGGCCTGTGGACCGGAGCGTGGCTGTACAGTTAGTATCTATTCATACTTCGGCGCGCATCGAGGGTTATACAAAAGAGGTTATGGACGGAGAATAAAGCCAGAAGCCAGAAGCCAGAAGCCAGAAGCCAGAAGGAACGAGAAACGGTCAAAGGGCTTCCTCCCAAACGGACAGGCCGCAAGATGGGGGCCTTTCAAAGTCTGCGTCTCCATCGACGCGCCGGCTACACCACCTCTAACGGGAAGGTTTGCCTGGCGAGGGCGCTGTGCCTGAACCTCGTGAGCCTATCCGTACGGGCGACGGAGGGGGGAGCTAGGAGCGTCCCCTGTTTCCCGACCAGCCCATGGCATTGTCGGATCGACTGGCGATGGAACAAGCGTCGTTCGAGGACGGGGCAGGGTCGGGGGCTGAAGCAGTTTCTGGCCGAAGCCGGGCTCTGATTGAACCATGGCTGGGCCCGGGGTCGCGCCGGGGTCTCAGGAGGGATTAGCAGTTCAGGGGTAAATGTACATATCTTTGTATTACTGTCAGCACACATACAGAGGTATCTATTGTTATGCTCGGCGCGTTCACCTCCTACTGGCTAGTCACCAGTCACCAGTCTCCTCTGTGCCACAGCAAGAAATCCTCAAATCCAGAGAGGGGGGGAAAAAAAAAAAGGGAAAAGAAAAGAAAAAAAGAAAAAAAAAAGGGAAAAAGGAAGCAGAGTCCCCATCAGCAGTGGCACAAGGGAGGGGCTTGAATGGTGCTGGCGCCAGCAGCCACGGCTCCAGACTGCCGAGCCGCACATGAACCCGATCCGCCAATGAGACTGGCCAAGATCAGATGGGCTTGACAAATTGGCCGACTCGCATCCTCACGGACTCGTGAGCCGAAAAGGACGGCGAGAGTCAGGGCGCGGCGCTTCACATGGCGACCATCTGCTCATTAATCTCGAGAGTGGCCGCATCATCACGGTTTGGGCCGGACGCGACGGCGGCCATCACAACTGACAAGCCAGCGGATAATCAAGCTCTCATCTTTTTCTCACCAACCTGCCCTGATGTGGCCCTCATCTGGGCCTGCCAACCTGGCCTCCCGCTGACGGCGCCTGCACGCAGAAGCCCTTGTCTCAGGTGAAACAGCGGACCAGGACGAGCGCTGGGCCTCTCCAAGGAATGAGGAGGATTGGACAGGCCTCTTCTTAGCAGGGGCCAGCACACGCACTCTCACTCACGGCTGGGCGGCATCGGCCGGGGGCACCATGCTGCAGATTTGCCCTCCGCCCCTGCCCCTGAGAGATACGTACCCCCTGTTGCTGTCAGCAGCGCCACGCTTTCACCCACCCATTGGGGAGTCGAATCGGCCGCTTCCGAATCTGTCTCGGGCCCGGAAGAAAAAGCATCCAGCCCGGAAAACAAACGACAGAGCTGACCAAGTGAGCTTATGCGCCACACGAGCCACACCTTGTTTTTGACTGTTGGTGGCCTCGGCCGTCCCTCTCCTCCCAAAGTCTCTCCTCCTCCTCCTCCATGGTCGTCGACCCTCTTCGCGTTTCATATTTTTATCCATCATCGCGGTACCCCTGCTTGTGTTTAACCTCCTGTCACCAAAAGCTTGGCCTTGCTCTCGTCTGAACCCTGGCCAGCCCTGGCTCTTCAATTTCGACTGTCCCAACTGCTGCTGTCGATTGGATCGTGCCCTGGACCACCGGACCCTCATCCAAGATGCAGCCCTGCCTGCGCTGTCCTCAATGATAGGGGCGCCCGAAATTTGGGTTTGGCAGCGCGGTGAAGAATCGTCGATCGCTTTTATTAGCATCCTCCCCCACGATCCGCAGTCATCTGCCGGATGCAGATAGATGCGGGTGCGGAAAACACACAAAGTTTGATCGGGCCGTGTTTCTTTCGTCTTCGTTCTCGTCTCTTCTGGTGAGCAGGAAAGGCGGCGATGGCTTCCCAACGCCAACAACCGTCTCGACGGACGCCCGAAACCTAGTCGCAGACTCCTGGGCCCGTCCTGGTGCGACCTGTTTCGGGACCCCCGTCCAGTTGGCCGTGTTCGCGAACTGGATCGTCTCCCACCTTCCGCGCCCTTCCCCTTGAGTCCCCGGCGATGTCGATAGTCGTCGTCTTAAGGTGGCAGTACTGTGCCTAGCGCGCTCTTGTTTGTCATGCTCTGCAGCAGCGTTGCACTTTCGGCGTCTCACCGACCCTCACGGATCTACAGTGACGCGGCCATCAGGACCAAAGAGGATTCCGGTGGCTATCACGGCAAGCGCCGCCATAATGGATGTGACAGTTGCACCCGCGTCACTTGTCAAATTTGCTAGTTGCCGTTGCCCAAACAGGTTGGATTTCGCTATCCACGCATGGCAGTCCCCATCGAAGAGCCACTCGCTAGGAGAAAACAGTCCGCGTCTCAAATGCTACCAAACGGTCGCCAAACGCCGGTCCCAAGCCACATTCGCTGTCACCGACATTGCGCCCTGTCCTTTCATCTGGTATCAACGCCAAGCACCGCAAATCAAACACCTCGCCGTGGATTTCCCTAGCCAGCCGTTCTCTGCCCCCAAAGTCGCGGCAGCTTGCCCTTGAACCAGAGCGCCGCCTCGGTAAAGGCCAGGTACAGCCCCGTGAAGAACCAAAATGTCATAACAACGCCGAATCCGCCAGCGATCTTGGCATCCACGATTCTGCCAACGAACACGTCTCTGACTGCGCTGTTCATGAGGACCCAGCTGTACATGGGTGCGAGCTGGCTGGCTTGCATGGCGATGGACGACCGCTGATGGACGAGCTGTGCCTTTTCACGCTCGCGCTCCTCAATGGTATCCGCCATCCGCCAGGCGACCTGGTTGTTGATCTTCTCCCACGTTGCCTCGCAAGCCACCGCCCTTGCCTGGACGGCCATCGCCTCCCGAGAGTCCCGATCTTTGGAGAGGTACATGACCTTGTCGACGAAAGAGTCGAGATCATTGGGCGGCACCAGGTACCCGCAACGACCGTCGTCGATGATGTCGCTCGGCCCGCCCTCGTCTCGTGCGACGACAGGAACGCCGCTGGCCATCGACTCCAAGACCACAAGGCCGAAGGTCTCGGTGACAGAGCAGTGGAGGAAGATGTCGCCGGACGCGTAGGCGGTTGCCAGGTCGTCTCCGGTCTTGAACCCCGCAAAGATGACTTTGCCCTGTTCCCTCAGGGGGTCGAACATCTCATGGACCTCTCTCTCCACATCCGGGTTGCGGTTTCCGCCAACGACGTAGAGTTTGAAGCGAAGCCCTCTCGCGTCCAGCTCCTTGACGGCCTTGGCCAGAAAGTCGAATCCCTTCTCGCCGGCTACTCTGGAGACACATATCAGGATGATTTCTCCGTTGGGCGCGATCTGTTGGCGCAGTTTCTCGCTGCGCATCTCTGGCCGGAAGACATTTGTCTCGACGCCCCTCCTGAGGATTTCCATTTTTGAACCTTGCACACCCTGTGCTTCGAGGTATTTGCGGACGAAACGTGAGGGGTAGAAGACGGTCTCTACGGACGCGTGGCGGAACAGAAAGCTCTGGACCATGGCGAAGGCGAAGACGGCCATGGTGCTGAATGGGTGCGGGAAGAGAATGGTGCAGTATCCGGCCAGGTCAGTCTGAAAGTTGCAGATAACGGGCACGCGCTTCTCCCGCGGTTGTTGCTGTAGTTGCAGCATGACCTGGAAGCCTAGTGACGCCGGCGAGGCGAGATATATCAAGTCGGGAGGCGTGTCGGGGCCGAATGTCCTTGCAAAGAGCGCAGACACGCGCACCGGGTAGACGACGGAGAGTTCGGGATTGAAGGGCAGTGGATAGCCCTGGAGGCGCACCTCGAGCTGGGTATCATGTTCGGATGAGGGAGAGAAGGTGTTTTGCTTTGTGTGGTTGTGCGGCGCGGCGACGGCGACAAGTGCGCCGTGAGACCGCAAGTGCTCGACGAGCATCAGAGTTGTCCTGCTTACTCCGTTGATGGGACCAAAGGACTCGGTGCAGAGTAAGATGCGTTTCCCGCGCAGCGAGGACGGGAAGACTGAGTTGTCGTGAGGAGGGTAGCGCGGCAAGGTGCCATAGCTCCTAGGTAAAAGAGGCTCCTCCTCCATGGTGTGCAGCTTTCGCGATGTCTACATGTGGGCGAGTTGAGTGAGGGGTCTTGTTAGTCACACAAGTCCTGCCTGAGCTGTCGTGGGTGCTGGGAACTGGATCTGGAAATACCTGAAGATGTCTCTAGTGTTCCCGCTGAAGAGTCTGTCAAACAAACCAGAGACGAGAGAGTCTAAAGGAGACATCAAGGACTCGCTCGCATGCAGTTTGGGTTCGCTGGACGCCAGCAAAGCAACGTGGAGGCGCTTGGCTCCACGATATGTATGGGTGGCTGCATATGGCGAGGCCATTCAGGTCACGAGAGACGTCGCACCAAACCGGCCGCGATGGTGTCAGTGTCAGAGTCACGCACTGCAGTGGCATGGAGGGCTGTGGAGGGGATGGAGGGGGCAGCCGTTCTCATCCGTGTCACGATGCGGACCTGTCGATGCATCGCGCTGGGCCACATGGGGGAGCCTTCGACCTTTGGTGGCTCGCTGCAGCTGTGGTGAGGGGCGGGGCAGTAGACAGACACACTAAGGGCCGCTAAGGCATGCCCAGTTCGGCGCATCGCTGCAGGGTCCAGATGCCAATTCGGCCAATTTGGGGCTGTCAGGCACCTGAAGCCAGAGAAGAAACGCCCCAGGTAACCAAGGCGGGCCAGCCAATGCCGCTGCACACATGACGCACATTCTGCTGGATGGCGATAGCCTCATCCGCCCACCGAATGAGTCGGGTTGTTTGCCTTCCTTTTGTTGTATCAGTCGCCACATGAGCCCCGGATGCCTTCGTCTTCTAGAACCACTCATGGCCCTCGTCTACAGCCAGTCATCACGGCCAGCACCCCTTCTGTCCTTGGTGGTGTCTGGCCCTTTCACCGTCCTTCGCAGGAGGGATATCCTGCCTTCTTGTGTCCCGCCAGGAAGAACAGAAACCGAGAGTCATTCACGGCCCCCACACGTTCATTCATCTGATTAAGCGCAACAATTACCGCACCACGTTCTTCTCTCTCCGGACGTCACTCGCATCTCTCGGCCGACAAGTGTGGACGGGATGGATGGGATAGTCACGATGCATCGAGGTCAGCAGCCAATAGGAGTTGCGGACGGCTGCACATTTCTCCTCAAGTGGACGAGAGCCAATCGATAAGACGGCAGCAGCTCAACTCAACCCGGCGACGAAGCCATGATTTACATACACTTTATTTACTGTGTATGTGTAGCATGTTACCTTAGCCGGCTATGCCTTTGGAAACCACCGCGAATGACAAGTCCAAGGTGGATGCTCGTGGTCTGTCCGGTTGGGTGCCGTTGATCCATCAAATCGACATGTCACCCCGGCCACCCATACCAACCATCTACACCTGCTGCGGCGAACTCTAGTTGTCTCCCAATGCTATCTACCCCTCCGCCTGGATTATCATGCCAAGCGTAGCACGTTGGAGGGGCATCGCCATCACGAGGGGCAGCGTGACGGCATGCTTCTCTGCATCGGCACCATCAATTCATCGCCGCCTCGGCACCTGTCATTGTTGGCACCCCTTGGGAAATCCTACGGCCGACTCCCATCCATTCACTTCGCTATATCCATGTATTGACCGTCCCCTTGGGACCCCATCTCGCCATTTCCAGTACATACTCCAGTACTTCGGTCGGTTAAATACACGTCTCCGCTCAACAACGATATAATCTTGTATGGAAAGCAATCGAGTCAACTGCCCCTCTGTCTCTCGCAACATAGCCGATACGGCGAGTTGTACTTGACCCGACAGACTCCCTTGTCGAACGCCTGGAACCCCGACACCCTCTCATCATTATAGACGTCCGCTCTCGCCGCGCTATCCGAAGCTTGCGCAATCTAAACCCCATAGTCCAAGAGAGGCTCATCGGAAAACGGCAACTAGACTCCCATCTTCATTTCCTGCGATTGCTGTCAGCTTGGTATACGCGCGTCACCCAAGTCGGACTCTCACCAAGCCCCTCTCCGGAGTATCGGACGGCGCATGCGGTGAGGTCTGGTTGCGCCTCGAAGCCACGTCAGATCGAGGACCAGTTCTTTCCGCACGGCCGTCTCAACGTCGACCAGTCTCAATCAAGTTGGTGAAACGAACGCCACCATATCGGACGGATCTATGAGTGAGGGCCCCGTCACCGCCCGCTCAGATAAATATACTTGCGACTCCAGCGTCTTCGGCGGGCTGTGTAGGCGCAGGATACGTCGGTAAGACATCCGAGAACCCGGAATATGTTGGGCAAGAAACTGATTCCAACAGGTGGACCGACGGCCGCTGTCATTGCCTTTCAGAACCCGCAGATTCGCGTGACCATTGTTGACAGAGATGAGCGGCGCATTCGCAGATGGAATTCCAAACATCCTCCAATCTACGAGCCCGGGCTTCGGGACGTTGTGAGAGTCGCGAGAGATGGTGCCAAGCAGTGTTCCTTCTCCGGTGAGCCGACGAAAGTGAGGCACTCCGGCAGCTTGTCGGAGCCATCTTCAGCTACGTCGGAGTGCGGGAGTCAGTTTGGTGAAGCGCATGCCACAGTCCCAGCAAGAGAACCGAACCTGTTCTTTTCGACTCAGGTCTCTGAGTGCATATCAGAAGCGGACGTTATCCTGATCGCCGTCAACACCCCCACAAAGACCCGGGGCCACGGGGCGGGCAGTGCGACAGACATGACGGCATTCGAAGCGGTGACTGCGGAGGTAGCCAAACATGCTCGACCAGGAGCCATTGTCGTCGAGAAGTCGACAGTGCCTTGTCGAACCGCACACCTCGTCCGAGAGACGGTAAGCCGCCCCGCCCCAACCCTGCTCGATCACGTCCAACATTCCGACTGACTGACTCGTCCGCAGCTCGCCGTGCACCGGCCCGGGGTTCACTTTGAGATTCTCTCGAATCCCGAATTCTTGGCCGCCGGGACTGCAGTAAACGACCTGCTGTATCCTGACCGTGTCCTCATCGGGTCGGACACGACGAATTCCGGGAAGCGCGCGGCAGAGGCCCTCGCAGGAGTTTATGCTGCCTGGGTGCCTCGCTCGCGCATCCTGACCACCAACGTGTGGTCGTCCGAACTCGCGAAACTGGTGGCCAACTCTATGCTGGCGCAGCGCATCAGCGGCATCAACTCGATCAGCAGCATCAACTCGATCAGCGCAATCTGCGAACGGACGGGGGCGGACGTGGACGAGGTCGCAGCGTCCGTGGGCTGCGATCCGCGGATTGGCGACAAGTTCCTCAAGGCTGGCATCGGGTTCGGGAGCAGCTGCTTCAAAAAGGATATCTTGAGTCTCGTGTATCTGTCCGAGTCTCTGGACCTCGATGAGGTTGGTGAGTATTGGCGGCAGGTGGCCAAGATGAACGAGTACCAGCGAGACCGCTTCACGAAGAGAGTGATCAAGTGCCTGAACAACACACTGGCTGGAAAAAAGATCGCCGTCCTCGGGTACGCCTTCAAGAAGAATACGTCAGACACCAGGGAAGCGCCGGCTTTGGAGATCATCCGGACACTTTTGGAGGAAGGGCCGCATGAAGTCGCCGTCTTCGACCCCTGCTGCAATCCACTTGTCATCAAGGAAGAAATTCGACAGCTATGCGGTGAACTGAAGCCCCTGCGGGAGGACGGTGGGCCGCTGGTGATCTACGGAAACGCGTACGAAGCATGCCAGGACAGCATTGCGGTACTCATCACGACCGAGTTCGACGAGTTCCGCAACACCAAGGACAAGGCATTGCCAGGAAACGGCCCTCGCAAAAGTGCCAAGTCATCACGGCTGGAAGTTGACCCGCGACCATTCCAGAACCTGGAGATCCGCCAGTCCGATGTGCTGGCGCTGCACAAGTACCTCGTGAGCAACACATCGCCAGATGCGACGGCCTCTTCGGACGACCCACTCGGGCGTTACATAGCAGAGCCCGAGTGTGCTTCCGACTGCCCCGACTGCAGGGCGGAACTTGACAGCAAAGTATCGGGATTTGCCACCGGCATGGGGACGGAGGAGTACAAGCCCAAGGAAAAGCTTGACTGGGCGCAGGTGGCGCGCAGCATGCAGGCCCCGAGATGGGTGTTTGACGGCAGAAGGGTTATCGACGCCAGAGAGATGGCGGTTTTGGGCGTGCGGGTCGAGAGTGTTGGCAGACGGGGACGGAGTTGAGCATTCTCGCTGCCTCGGTCTATGGCACAGCAGTTTTCCTTCTTGATGTTGGGCATCTTTCTTATTTCAACTGATATACCACCGCGGATGACTAATGGCCACGCGGTGGCCATTGATGAAGAGACGGAGCACACAGGCATGGCGACGTAAGATCCGGCCATTGACAGTTACACATGGGAGAGGAGGGACGGAGCATGCGTTAGAGTTCGAAGATAGCTCGAATCACCAAAGCTGCCAAAAGACTTAAGTCGAGACTTGAAGCACACTAGAACGAAAGGGACCGCCGGCACGGCTTTGACCGCCAGCACATGGCGATGCACGCCTGTGGCTAATTTTGCCGCTTGCCGCTATCCGCACTCGTGCTGCTAGTTACTGCAAGTAGTCGTCTTGTCTTTCATCTGTTCCCATGCTTGCCCGTTTCACATCGCTCGAGATAATCTGACGTCGAACAAGCGAGGGAACCAGTGATATCCGGCCTCCAGGTTCGTCTGAGCATCGCGGAAGCTGCGAGGGCCTAGGAAAGCCAGACGGGCACCCGGAATCGATCACCAGACATTGCAACCGGTCGATGCGGCTCCGAGATGTGTCGGGGGTCGGAACGGTTAGGAGCGAATGAAGAGAGATTTTCGGAGATTAAAACCGCACAATAAGAACGTTTCACAGACCCATTTACCCCTCCTAGAACGGACCCCTTCTTAGAGCGGGCAGATAATCCACACAGAGTTCGACTTCGTCATCGCGGCCGAGTCTCCGGACGCCACATACTGCTGTATCGACGTGTTCCCAACGCCTCCCCTTGCCGGTTCAAGCAGTTCAAGCCACCGGGAACCAACCAGAAGGCCTGGACGGCCAACGCCTTCTCGTCATCAGGCATCCCGGTACAGTCCCATCATGGAGTATTTAGAGTGAGAGTCCAACGCCCGCGATGTAATGCGATTGGGCGAGACGAGGCCCGTGGCCCGACCGCGTTTCACGTCGCAATCCCAGCCGGCGCGCTAAGGTCTCAAGTCTGGGAGCAGCTGGAGCTCTGAATGCGTGGATGGGTGGTGCGTTGTACTCTTGCAGTGTCGTAGTGTTGTACAGGCCGGCGGGCGGCCAGGGACCCGAGACGGAGGCCCTCCCATGCGATTGAGTGGTTTGGCCTTCCGAGACTGTTTTGATTATTCAACGAGTCGTTCGAGCCTCGATGCGGAACGAAGCTGTGTGTCGTTTTGCCGGCCGGGAACACCCCTACCGCAGCTCTTCGTTTCTTACCGCAATAGTATTAGAGTAGGAGCTTGTGGTGTGTGAGTTGACAGGTCGGCTGTGGCGATGTGCCCTGTTACGACGGTCTGCCTTGCCTCGCCCTCCATGCATTTGTCATTTTGGAGAAGGGGAGGCGTTTGGCTTTCAGTCCAACCTTTTTTCCTGGAGAGGATTCGTTTCATCTCGAGGTGTGCGGCGGGAGGCGTGCGGGAGCACAGGCTGTGTGCTGAGCGAGGCACCAGGCACGAGGGAGGGAAGGATGTCTGATAAGGTGCCTGCCGTTGGCTGTGATCGATTATCCTGATATCTGGACGCAGCGAGTAATTCCCTTTGGACGATGTGCGGATGATTCCCCTTTCCACGACCTGTCCGTGACGCTTCTCGCAGGCCTTGGACGCAGGACATCTGGCCGGGATACCAGACCGCGTCGGTAGCAAACCTCACGATCGAGACCCTCACCGTCGAGACCAGCGAATTCGACATCTGCCAAAGTGTGGGAGCAGTTCAGTGGCTCGAAAGCCGGGGAAAAAAAAAAAAAAAAAGTAAGGATGAAGGGGACGGAAGCGTCGATGCTGGTCCTATCGGGCCTGGCGGCGCTGGCAGGGGCGAGGGAGCTGCAGATTGACGACGTTCCCATCGAGTGCGCGACGATATGCGGGCCCATAGTCGAGCTCACCTTCAAGTGCGACGTCGATAACAGCTTTGACGAGCTGCGGCGGTCGAAGAGGAGGCGCGTCGACAACCTCTACAACAAGAGGGAGGCGGCGCCCGCTGGGGGCGTGGTTCCTCGCCGCCATCACCGCAGACCGAACATCGTCAACAACGAGGAGGTCGGGGCGACACCCGCAACGCCGCCAACGGACCAGCAGCCCGCACAGGACGCGTCGCCTGTCTTCATCGCCACGTTGCCCTTCGCGGCACCAGCACCGGATCCGCAGTTGTCTACACCAGATCCGCAAGCCACGCCCTCATCACCGCCAGTACAAGCAACAGAGGCACCGCCGGCGCAAGTCCAGCCGCTGCCGTCGCCTGATCCGAACCAGGTGCAACCGCCCTCAGCACCCCCGGCCCAGCAGCCGACATTCCCGCCGCCCATCGTGCCCATCTTCACGCAGCCCACGTCAACAGTGACGCTCTCCGTAGCGGCCCCGTCCGTACCACCGATCCCCCAAATATCCATACCGCCGGTCCCTCAGCTCCCCTTGCCGAGCTTTCTTCCCATCGTCATCGTCCCGCCGTCGTCTTCGTCGCAGTCATCGCGTCCGCAACCACCGGCGCAACAATCGCCTCCGACACAACCTCAACAACCGGCCGCCCAGCAACAGCCACCGCCGAGGCCACCTCCGCAACAGCAGCAGCCTCCCCCACCACAGCCGCAGTCATCTTCCTCTTCTTATCGTCCGCCGTCGCAGGCACAGCCGTCTCAGATGATGGGTCCGTTGCCCGCCGTCAGTCAGCCCCCGCAGGCGTCGATGAGCGCCGTGCCCGCGGTGGCCCCGGACGGGAAGCGGCCGGAGCAGACTGCGCAAGAGGATAAGGAGAATGCGGAGAAGTCGTGTATATGTGATAATAAGAGCTTCGACGTGCAGCTGCTGGCGGGAATGTGCCAGAGCTGCATCCGGAAGTCGGGGAACCAGGCAAATGGTGAGTTATTATTTCCCCCTGCTCGATTTTTATTCGGGGGTATATGTACTAACGAAAGGCAGACATGGACTTCATCATGAAGCAGTGCAACTTTTCCGAGGCGAAATACACGCCCGACAAGGATAACCTGGTGTACAACATCCGCGTCGTCGCGCAGAAGCCTCTGCTCTCGCACAGCGCCAACGCCATGGGCGACGCGGGGAGGATCGGGCCAGGGTGTGCCGCGGTGGCGCTGGCAGTCAGTCTCGTGGCGGGCATGGCCTTGCTATTGTAATGTCTGATGACAACCCAAAAAGGGCAGACGTGGGGGATTTAATGCCCCTGGACAAAGGTTCCAGGTCACGTATGTAATGAATTATGGCGAGAATAAACGGGGTCAAAGCGGAGGTTCTGCTCCGAGATGGAATGGAAGGGACGGCTCACGGAGTTGAAAAGGTCAGGTCTAGATGCATGTGTTGTCTATTATCTAGTATAGTAGGGGTCTAACGCCGCGCTGTGTCGCTGGCTCGCTCCGAATCATGACTCAAATAATTACTGGATATTACTGGTAAATGAGACCAAATCGTATGCTCGTCAATCTTGTTGTTTTCTTTTCCTTGGAGAGGGCTCCCTCAGACGCGCTCAACCCAGGCATCGGTGTTCTTCTTCTCGCCGTCGACGTTAACCACGGGACCATCGGAGTCGGTCTCAACAACAGGGGCGGGCGCCGCCTCCTTGACGCGCATGATGTGGCGGCCGTGGCGGATCCAGTGCATGGTAACGTAGCCCAGGACGTAGATGAAGCCGACGAGGGGAACGATATAGGAGATGCGGGTGCCGGCGGCATCAGCGATGGCGCCCTGGATGGGAGGGAAGATGGCACCACCGGAGACTCCCATGACCATGATGCCCGCGGCGCGACGCGTGTGGCGGCCAAGGTTTGCCGTTCCCAAGGTGAAGATGGTCGGGTACATGGGGGCCTCGAAGAAGAAGATGGTGATGAGGATGCCCACGGACGCGGCGCCCCTGCCATTACAAACATATGCCGTCAGGGCAATGGCGCATGCTGAGTAGACCATAAGGAGGAAATCGGACTGGAATATTGTCGCCAGAGCGGTAGCGATGAAGCGGCCAACGGTGAAGGTGATGAGGGCGTAGGAGAGGAAATTCGAGGCCTGGCTTGTCTTGAAGCCTCCGTTTTCGTTCGCGTAATTTAAAAAGAAGGTAGCTATGGTTACTTGTGAGCCGACGTAGCAGACCTGGGCCAGGAATGCGAAGATGAGGTTGTATTGCTTGTAGATAGGGCCCTGTCCGGCGCGGTGACCGGGGCCGGCATCCGCGGTGGGGCCGGACTCCTCGATCGTCTCCTCCGAGACTTCGGGAAGGCGCGCGAAAAAGAAAAGCACGGCCACGGCTGCACCTGCACAAGAGACGGCAAGGTAGACAAATTGAACATTGGTCAAAGAGTTCGCATTTTCGCCCTCGAAAAAGAATTTGGATGCGATGAGCGGGCCGATGAAGGATGCGACGCCGTTCCACGACTGGCAGAATTGCAGGCGCGCAGACGCCGACTCAGGCTTGCCAATGACGACGGCGTACGAGTTGGCAGCAGTCTCGAGAGTCGCGAGGCCGCAGGCGATGACGAGCGTGCAGGCGCAGAAGCCGCCGAAGACGGCGTGCGTGTTGGAGGTAGTCGTCGAGGCGTGCGCGACGGGCCAGAACAAGATGGCCCCGATCGAGTAGAGGCTCAGGCCCATCAAGATGGTCTGCTTGTAGCCGCGGCGCTTGAGGCACTCGGCCGCCACGGGAGAGAAGAGGAGGTAGCCGCCGCCAAAGTACATGACCTGCAGACCCGTCGACTCGAGGCGCGAGATGCCGAGGACCGTCTGGAAGTGCTTGTTGAGAACATCGAGTAGGCCGTAGGAGAAGCCCCAGAGGAAGAAGAGGGAGATGACGAGCGCCAGGGGAAAGACGAGGGCGCGGCCGGTGAGGTAGCGGCCGGCCAGCTGGGGGGCCGCTGTTGGGACGCCGCCTGCCATACTGTGATTGTTGTGGTTTGTGGGAGAAGTGAAGATGAGGAGGGATGGGTATGAGTGCTTCCTGAGCTGGAGGAGGCCGGGACGAGTCTGGGGAAAGCTGGCTGAGCTGCGGATGATGATGAGAACAGACAGACCCTGATAAGTCCGGGGAAGGGAAGCCTTTTATCCAAACATGATTATTAGTGACGTGTAATAGCGAACCGTGATATCCATCCCCACGGGTACAGGCTGGGATGGAGACGGTTCCGTTGAGCCCCAGCCATCCACCCCCAGGTCTCCATGGTCTGTGATCAGTAGCTCGGATCACAACTAGATCCGGCGATGCCTTTAGCAGTTGCTTGTTTGGCGTGGTTTGAGAACACCAAGATCCGACACATCGGAACGTGTAAACGGCGCTAAAGCTGTTGGGCCAGTAGACGTCCAACTGGCAAGGCCTGCCGTCCGAGAAAATGGCGCGAACGTGGTGGCAACGAGACATGTGTGTGCCATGATAGTCAAAGCCGGTCTTCTGCCCGTCTCTAGCGCGCGCCGTCAAGACCGCCGACAATACGGCCGGGCGCGCATTTCCTCGCTCATTCTCGCGGCGGCATCCCCACGGGCGAGAGATTGTGCGGGGGAGCGAAAGGGGACAAGCGCGGGGAACCGGGGACGACCATGGCACCCCCCCTTTGCGGGTGCGCCGAGACCTGCTCGACCAATCACCAGAGACGCGCAGCGAACTGCCGGTGAGGCTATTCCCGCCCGGGCAAGACGCTAGAAGCCGGGCTGGAACGTTTGTCAGAAAAGGCCCGTGGCCGCCCCTCGGCGCGATCCCTGCTTGGCACGCCGGTAGTTTGGCCGAGTTGATCTCCTAGTCGCCCGTCCGGAATGCCCAGGCTGGGTGCGGTAGCGTGGGAAATGCGCGATATGTCGGCCGTGATGCATCGCGGCAGTCGTGCTGCTGCCGGTGGACGAGACCAACGTCGGCTGGGCCGTGTCCCCCTGATGATCACGATTCGATTCCCAGAGACTTGGGCGCCGTCGACGGTAGTCTCTCTAGTGCAAAGCTTGATGGGTGCCATGCAGCCCGCCACCTTGTTGACAGCAAGAAAGGTCATCTGGAGCCGCCACAGCGCCATCTACGCAGTACTCCGTCTCCATCGCACGACCGGGGAACCCCATGGGCACACGTTAGGATCCCCGGACGTCGAGATATCCCTCAACCCGTTTTGGGAAGCGAACGTCACGCTGGTGGTGCCATTCATTTCATCTCATGCCAGCCGCCATCGGAGAACTGTCAAACTTTTCGTCCGCGAATGCAGTCGTGAGGTTTCGCCATCAGGGGCCATCGTCAATCCCACATCAGTAGTTTTACGGGCCAACTTCGTCGATAAATGGATATGATGATCCCCAAAATAACCCCGTATCATGTTCCTCAGAGTGTATGGAGGTCTGGTTCTCTCCACAACACAAAGAGTTTGGGGTTTCCCCAGCCGCCCCAGCATCGAGGTTAAAGTCGCCCCGCCACCGAGACGATGAAGGCGTCTAGACCTGCCGTCGTCGTTAGCGTTACAGACTCGCTCCACTAGATCGGGCCGTTATTCAACACCAAAACACGCCAAGTCGAAGTAAGTTGAGTGCATTCTGCCGCATGGCCTGGCTTGCATGCGGGCGTAGCTGCGCGGGATACCGTGAGCGGTTTTCACTATGGTGACGGCTGTCTCTTAGTAAAGACAAGATAACCAATCTCAGAGCCAAAGCATCTCGAGAGAGATGATTCGCGTCGTTGAGTCGCTGGGATATGCTGACACGGGCACGGGCGGTGGCAGTCCGAGCCGTTCGCAGTCTCTCGTGGCTCGTGATTATAACACCTGGATCCCCCCGGCATTATGTCCAGAGCAGCTTGCACCTGCTTAAATCGGATTCTTCAGTTATGCTTCAGGCCACGTGAGCTTGAGTGGTGATTGTCCGTGTCCGAGGTCGATGGTTCCCCCTTGTTAGTCATGATGCCGTTGTGCCGTCCCCTGCATCGTGGGAGCTGAAAGAGGACACGGAAATAACACGCCCAGGACACAGCATGCAACGCGCGTGTCTACGCCGTACGACGGCATTGAGGCTCTAGAACTGTTTGGGGATTAATCGTCTCCGTGCACATAAATGCAGATGGTCGGTCTCGAATAGAATTTTGCGATCCGGGAGGTAACTTATGTTACGAGTTTTGTTAGTATTATTACTATTTTAATTGTTGTTATTGTTTCTGTTATCGTCATCGTCGCCGCGAGTCGTGAAAGCTGGGTCGATGCTCCCCCCCCCCCCCGCCGAAGTGCGAACCAGCCAATGAACCCAAGCGGGCGCAGAGACTTACCCTTGAGTGAGCACGAGTGAGTGCACGCCAGATGGCGGACGGCGATTGCAAGAGCCTCGAATCAGTGACATGTGTTGACAAGTGACAACAAAACCTCCCCCCATGGCATTGCCGCTGTACAAGCGGACATGACTGGGCTACAGCGGACTGATTGAGCGGAAAATGCTTTGTGCTCTGCGCAGCTGAAATGCCGCAGCGGTCATTTCGGCGTTTGTCGGACTTAGTCGGACTTAGTCATGATGTCTCTGGTGGGCTTTTGCTTTCGCCTAAGGGGACCTGGATCATGATGAAAGCCGCTGGCAACCTGGGCATGTGCGCTCTGTGAGCAACAGCGGACTTTTGGTATGCGATGGCTGATGCTGGCGGCTTACGCTGACGCTCAGCAGCCAAATGGAACAGACGATGATCTCGCTTCGAACACCATCTCGTGAGCTCCGTGTCCTGGGTAAAGCCGCAGAGGCTGCATGGACGGTGCGACATTCCCTCCGTCAGACTGACTGGTCCAACAGAGGGTCGAATCACAGAATGGGAGCGGGCTTCATATGCGGCGACCGGGTTTCTGTGTGGTGGTGATAATACTAAATCCGTGCGGCACGACGCTTGCGGCTTGCTTACACCCCGGCGCTGGTGGAGATTCCTATTCCGCTCGCGTCGGCCGCATCGCCCGCACGGCGATGATTTAAAAGACTGTTGGTTGCGCTGTCTTGGTACTGGATGCTCAGCCAATTCTCTCGACAGCGCAGTTTCTCGCGATATTACAGTCATTCACAAATTAGAACAATCACAGCTTCATCACCAACACTCACAATGCATCTCATCCTCACCGGCGCAACTGGCCTGGTCGGCTCGTCCGTCCTGGACGCCATGATCAAGATGACGGATGTCACCAAAATCTCCATCCTCAGCAGGAGGCCGATCCCCATGGTCGAGGACGCCAAAGACCCTCGCATCAACGTCATCATCCACAAGGATTTTGAAAAGTACGACGCCGAAGTGCTGGATAAGCTCAAGAGTGCGAACGGCGCCGTATGGGCCCTGGGCATCAGCCAGAACAAGGTCAACAAGGAGTAAGTGATTCCGAACCAACCACTAAAAAGGGTACTTTTGTTTGCTCACACACCACGCAGGGACTACGTTACAATCACCAAGAGCTACACTCTAGCAGCGGCCGAGGCCTTCGCGACGCTGCCGCCGGCCGACGAGCCGTTCCGGTTCGTCTACGTCTCGGGCGAGGGCGCGACGCAGCAGCCGGGGCGGTTCAGCGCCATCTTCGCGCGTGTCAAGGGCGAGACGGAGACGCTCCTCTCCGAGATGCGCGCCGCCAACCCGCGGCTGCAGGCCGAGTCGATCCGCCCAGCCTTCGTCGACGCCGCGAACCACCCGGCCGTCAAGGGCTACATCCCCAACCCCGGCGCGCTGTACAACGCCATGCACGTCTTCCTGGGTCCTCCGATCCGGATGCTGGCGCAGTCCTTCGTCAGCCCGACCGAGGTGCTGGGCAAGTTCATGACGCAGATGGCCATGGGCAAGTTCGACGGCCAGCTGGCGGAGGGCGGCAAGGGCATCATCACCCTGAACGGGGGATTACGCATTGTCGAGAATGTCGGCTTCAGGCGGATGGCCGGTCTGCCGTAGGGGCAGACGGGGATTCTCAGGACCGATGCACACATGTAAAACTAGTAGATACCATTTCAGCGACACTTCTCAGCGAATCTAAATCCACAAAACTTCAATTGAGCAATGCAGAAAGTCATGGTTCGCTTGATGATCACAGCGTGCACATAGCAAGTGACCGCTGTGACTCTGGGCTAATTTCCACACAGCCGCTGAGTAATCCGGCTGGTAGGCTACTTAAATCCCCTTGCCGCCTGAAATCGCCACCAAAAACCACCGCATTCGGCTCCGTATGAGCTGCAAGTCCGATGTCGGCTCAATGGTCTAGTGGTATGATTCGCCCTTCGGGTCCCCTGTATGACGTAATGTTATTACAGCCCTTACGCACAGCGTAGAGAATGGGCGAGGTCTCGGGTTCGATCCCCGATTGAGCCCTTTGAATTATTTTTGTTCTTTGCTATAAGTATCATCTTTTGTTGCGCCTCGATGATGATGATGCTTTGTCGATGGATGGATGCACTTTCTTATCAGTCACTCAAATGGAGTCCTCATGAGCGGCATACATAATACTGTGGAACTGAATGATATATACAGGGCTGGCTGGCTTTTAGAGTTACTTAATCAGGTTCTGAATAAGCTGATTAACATGCTATTCGCATACTCAGTTTTCTATCGCGGCAACGCTTGAACATTCTAAAGGCCCGACAATAGGGAGGAGAGCTGACTGGACACATTGCGATTACTCACTCAATCATCTTGGATTACTGGTTGACAGTTAGGTGCTGTGGGGGCTTTCTCCGACATGGACAACACCACCAACAGGGGTACTGGAGACAGGGACAACACCACCAACAGGGGTACTGGAGACAGGGACAACACCACCAACAGGGGTACTGGAGACAGGGACATCAGCGCATATGATTCAAAAGCAACTCTAGAAAAACCTAAGAAAGAACGATGGATAGGGAAGATGTTTGGCTAAGAGAACATTACTTGACTAGCCCGCCAAACCGGTGCTCTGGTCTTTTCGACGATTGCTGATGGCATTACAAGAATCACGCTGAGGCGCTGCGGCTGATGTTGATTGTTGCGTCATAGAGTGAGTGCTTTGCCATCTCCACGATAGCTCTAGTGCAGGCTTTATTCAAAACTAAGTATTAATTAACATTGAAGATAAGATCAGTCCAGCTTCTTTGCAAGAGCTGGACCCATTCTAATTATAACCCCATCTAAACGGTTTGCACCGGCCTTGTCTTTTGAGACCCGAAATTTGGTCGCGTCCGCAATATCTAGACTTGTATCTCTATTAAGCACATCCAGTCTCTGCATCCGCTAACCCATCCAGTTGTTGGGGGTCCACTTGACCTGTGAATCATTGTCAGCCTTGTTGTAAATAGAGTCGCTGGCTCGCGGGTAATCTCACATAGCTGGCATCGATCTGCTTGATATCAGGAACACCCAGGTTGCCGGCGTCAATCGCGATCTCGTGCTTCATGATCTGGATCGCCTTCTCGACGCCCTCCGGGCCGAAAACGTTGGCAAACATGAAAGAGCGAGAGAGACCAACGGCCTTAACGCCGAGGGCCAGGAGCTTCAGAACATCAGCACCGTAGCGAACGCCATCGTCAGCATACACCTCGATTTGTTTGAAAATCTCAGGCGCGGTGTTATAAATGTCGAGGGCAACTTCAAGCGAGGAGGGGGTGCCGTCGAGCTGGCGGCCGCCGTGGTTCGAGAGCCAGCTGCCCGGGACGCCGTGCTCGACCGCGAGTTTGGCATCCTCGACACTACCGATGCCCTTGAGGACGATGGGCAGCGAGGTCATGTTCACGAGCTCGTGGTAAACATCCCACCGGGTATTGTCAGTATAGGTTCAGAATCGTGCCAGAAGGGAGTCAGCTTACAGTAATGAGAGACCAGCCAGAGTCGCTGAAATGCGAGGTTAGTACTTCCCCCTTTTGATGTGAATAACTAGAAAACTCACTCAGAGCCAACGTCGAATCGGGCAGCGCGCTGACGGTTTCCATCAGCGGCCGAGTCGACAGTGAGACCAATGGCCTTGGCGCCAGATGCCTCAATCCATCTAATGATCTTCTCGGTCTCGGTCATGTTGTCCGCCAGGTAGAGCTGCAGTCTTGTGGTTAGTCTCCCATGTGTGGTATGATAGTGAGTGAAGCTGCGGGGAACTACTTACCTGCTGGAAGAAGACCTGGCCGTCAGCCTTGGAAGCAGCAATGGTCTCCAGAGACAGTGATGACGAGAGAGATGGCTATGAAGTTCCAATTAGTTATTCGAGCTTGTCTCAGAGTCATATTTGAGTTCTTACAATGTAGAGGAGGTCTTCCGCCGCCACAGCCCGCATCAGGTTGAGCTCGCCCAGGGGGTGACCATATTGACCGCGGGCAGCAGGCCCGATGAAGAAAGGAGCCGAGAAGTTGTAATCGAAAATGGCCGTTCTGTTGGAGTGAGATGTATGTTAGCTTCGTGATGATCCACATGCCTATCCAGGAGTCCTTGAGCACATACGGAAGGGTGTTCTCGACATTGGTAATGTCCACCATCACGTGAGGGTTGAAGCGGTAGCGCTGGAACACCTCGAGGTTGTTGCGGTACAACCACTCTCCAGCCGCTCCGTTTCTGTAGGAGGTGTAGTTCTTGATGGGCGGATAGTTCCTGGCGGCGAAGTCGAAGTCAGGCATCGAGATCATGTCGTCGAGGTCGGGGAGAGTGCCCGGCTCGAGATCCGGAAGAGCCTGTTCGATGCCAGTATGAGGCTCGTTGAGGAAGACTCTGGCCGCAAGGGCGCTGTGGGCGAAGCCAGAAACCAAAAGAGTGGTGGCGCGCATGATGATGGCTGGACGAGGAGGAAGATGGAGCGGATGTTGGCTTGGATTGCTGGATGATCTCTGCAGAAGAAAGACTTGTTGAGAGTCTTTCTGTCACGGGCCAAGGCCCGATCAGAGGCCTCGGAACCACTCGGCCATGTTTAACGCCAACCGCTGCTTACTAAGCTTGACCAGGCCCAAGCAGACCTAATTAGGATCCAACGGATTTGTGGAGCAGCAGACTTTTCCTTCCTTTCTCCTTATCTTAAAAATACTTATAGTAATCACCATAACTAGTTATAATATACGTACTTAGACCATTATATTATCTTTAAAATTATTAAAAGCAATTAATTGAACGCCTAGTATAAAAGTCTACAACTTGTATAAGAGTAGTAAGAAGTTCTAGATGGGTTAACCTGAGGAGTCCCTGAACGTCTAAAGTTGATTAATATAGCCTAATTAAACCTAAAGGTTATTATAAACTCGAAAAGACGTATACGTATACTCGTAGTAGAGTACCTTAACTACGTTATTAAGTATACTATAATTATTATTAAATATAAAACACTAGGATAAGTGATAGCTATGCGATGATGGAAGGTAATACTAAACTATTTGGAAACCTGTAATAATTAATGTAATTAATTGGATAGTTTGTAACCCAATTATAGGAGATGCGGATTACCTAAGTAACCGAGTAAGAGACCTAATAAGAGTAGATTCGATTGCTATAGGAAGCCCTGGTGGAACCTAGGTACCCAGCCTTAATAATAAACTACTCCCCGATACCTTTTATAATACTAATTCCTCCTAATCAGGTTTATATACTACCTCCAGAATAAACTAAATATTAAATTCCTAATTCACTAAAATTTAATAAATTATATAAAATCTTTTAATAATAATACTTTAAAATAAGAGGGAAGATAAGTGTGGATAGAGAAGCCTTCGGTTTGGAGTTAGCTGTATTCACCTATATCTACTCTAAGCTAGAAAATACTACGTAAACTATAGTGAGCGCTTATTATGCACAAGGAGGGGCCGATGGGTTAAAGAACCCGGATAAATTTATGGAATACTTAAAGGGTTACTATGCGGACCCTAATACAAAAGTATAAGCCTTTAATTAACTAAGGATTATACAATAAAATGAGAATAAGAATTTCGTTTATTTCCTCCCCAAATTTAAAAAGGAGCTTATAGAAGTAGGAGGAGGATATTAGTTAAATATTATAAGGATTAATTACCTTAAAGAAGCCCTAAATACTATAATAAGAGCCCCCCTCATCAGCATAATCAATAAGCTAATAATATATATTATATATACCCAGATACTCCTAAGTATAAGCTTAGAATTGGATAGCGAATCCTATTAAACCCACTATAAGCATCGGCATAGGAGATCGCTAACCCCTAACTAAACAAAAACTAAATCTCCTCGGAAATAGAACGGTTAATTAGAGTCCCCCTAACCTAATCAGATAAAGTGGGAACCTATAAAAGTAAACAGGTTAACTAAGGACAAAAAAGTCCATAAACGGCCAAACTAAGAGGAAGCTTATAAATATTATAACTATAACAAAAAAGGGCATATACAATAATAATACCCTAAGGATCAAAAAGAGACAAAGAAGACTAAGACTTTTAAGGGAAAAACTAAGGAATAAAGTAAAATGGATAGTAGTTCTGATTAGGACTCTGAGGACTCGGGAAAAAAGTAACTCTTAGTGAAAGTCGTTATTAGGAGGAACAAACTATAAAGGAATGGAAGGTTATTAAAAAGAGTATGGATTATATCCTATTTTACGTTAATATTAGGATTAATAGGATATACTATACAACTACCCTTGTTAATATAGGGTGTTTAACATACACCCTGATTAGTGACGCCTTCGCTAAGAAACTCCGTTTACTACGTATTAGTATTATACTTTGGAACTTGATATAAGTTACTATTACAATTCCTAGTACAATCCACTATATCACTTACACTAATATTGTAACGGTCCAAGCACGTATATTGCAACTAGCTATGGCGACTACTATGAGTATCTTTAAGATGAGAGAGAAAAGGAGAAAATGTTTTCCGCTCTATAGGACCCGTTTGCTCTAATTAGGCCTAAGGTTAATCCGTCTTAGGTAAGCTGGGCTTAGGTAAGCGGAGTCCATAGCTGAGAGGTTGCGAAGCCTCTAAGAGGGCCTAGCCCATCACAATTACCCCCCCTCTCCCTCCTCCCCGTTTAGAGGGACTTGTCCATAACTAACCTCGTAATAATCCAAAGTTATAATCTCTATTAATAACTTAACTAGTTCCTAAGTAGGCTCTACATAGCCCTTCCACTTAACTAAAACCTTCTAGGAACTACGAATCTTCTTAGTGTCCTAGATCTCTTCGACTTTGAATTCCTTTTCGTCGTTTATTAGTAGAGGTGATGGTTGGGCATCGTTTCGTTTTTGTGATGGTAATGGGTCGACTCCCGTATACCTAATTAGGGATATATAAAAGATGTTATGAATACCCAGCGGTGTATTGAGCTAGTAGGTATGGGATCCGACTATTTCTAACATAATATACTTTGTATTTATCCAGTCCAACTTCTTAGATAGTCTCTTAAAATGGACGTTCTTAAGCCTCAACTAGACCTTATCCCCTAGTTAAAATTAGTTAGAAGGCTGGCGTCGTATATTTGCTGAGGCTTTTTATCGCTCTTGGGTGGAGGCCATCACTGTTTATGCCCATTCGGAGGCCTCCTTCAACTTTAAGACTAGGGCCTCTGCCCGAGCTACGGGGGTCTTTCCTTTAGTCCGTAGAGTCTCCTTTACTCTGATCAGGTCGATGTTATAACCGTGGGTGGTGAAGAAAGGGCTAAGGCCTGTTGACGAGGTAACCCTGTTATTAATAGCCATTATTGTTATTAGAAGTAGGTTATCCTAATTATTTTAAGTATACAAAGTATAAGCTCGGAGGTAGGTTTCGATTACCTGGTTAGCTCGTTTTGTGGCGCTGTTTATTTCCGGGTGGAAGGCCGTAGATAAACGTTATTTTATCCGTAATAGTTGATAAAGCCGTTTCCATATGCGACTAGTAAATTAGGGGCCTTTATTCGAAATAATAACTCTTGGGGGTCCGTGGTGTCTGATCAGGCCAAGCATTAACGCCGTAGCCACAACGTCCATTATTATATCCTTAAGTAGCTCGAAAATCACGTTTTTAGATAGTTAGTCTGTTACTACTATAATGTTCGTTACTCCTATACGGCGGGTTAGTGGTAGCCTTATAATAAAGTCAATTAATATCTTTGTTTAGACCTGATTAGGGACGGGTAAGGGCTTTAGAAGACCCCTCTTTTTATCCCACCATATATTACCCCGTCCACAAACGTCGCAGTTCCTTATAAAATATCGGACATCCTACGACAAGCCTGGCCAGTGAAAGCGGCGACTGATTAAAGCCTTTAACGTATCTCTACTAAGATGGCCACTAAGTGTTAAGTCGTGGAACTCTTAGATTAACTGGGTTTATAAAAGTTTATAATAAGGGACCCAGATCCTCTCCCTCTAAAGGAGTTTACCGTCGTCGTCCACTAAGTACTCTAATAGTATTATGAGCAACTTCTATTGTGACGGTAACTAATAGTCCCCCTTTTTCACAACTATTCTGATTAGCTAATAACGATTGTTTGATTATAGTCCTTTAGTTTAAGTGGACTTTAGGGGCTCCTCTTTAAAGGGGTTTAGGATGGGTTCTAACCAATTAGCCTTAGGATCGTCGTCCTAATCCATATCGCTTATTATAGTGTTTTCCACGGATTCCGTTGTATTTATTTGATTTATCTCGAGAGTTGCCCGGTTCACCATAACCATATTCTATTTCCCCTTTAGGAGCTATATCCTCTATTCTTTTAGTTAATCGTCTCGTTGGGTGTTGGGAACGTTTTGTTCTCGTCTAGATAGTGTATCGGGGATTATCGTTTATTTGCTAGGTTGGAATTGGATTGTGAAGTTATAATGGGATAGGAGCTCTGACCATCTGACCTAGTGTTCACTCAATTACCTCTTAGTTATAAAATACTTAAGGTTAAGGTGGTCGGTTAGGATAATAAACTCCTTTACACTCCTTAATTCAGAGTCCCAGTGTTCTAAATAATGGATTATAGTTAATAGTTCTTTATTGTGTATTAGGTAGTTGTATTCTACTAGTAAGTTCTTCCGTGAAAAGAATATAATAGGCTATAAAATACCCTCGTCATCGTATTATGATAAAGCGCTACCCACCATATAACCTGATGAGTTTGTTTCTAGTATAGTAGCTCAATCAGGATCCTAATGTGCTAGTACAGGGGCACTAATCAGGAGGGCCTTTAATTTATTAAACACTTTTACACACTCATTACTCTATACGAATGGGATATCCCTTTTCGTTAAAGTTGTAAAGGGGTATACTAACCCTAAAAAGTCCAGTATAAATTAACAATAGTAATTTGTAAAACCAACAAAGGTACGGACTCCTTGCACTAATCGGGGGACCTCCTATGTCTAGATAACCTTAATTTTCTCTAGGTCAACGCGGATACCCTTCCCTACATCGATAATGAACCCTAAGTATTTAACCCTCTTTATCTCAAAGTCGCATTTATCAATATCGATTTATAAGCCAGCAATACCTAAACGACTTAAGACCTTCTTAACTTTCTCCCTATAATCAGTAAATGAGCTATCTAAATAAATCAGAACGTCGTCGATATAAATAGTATAAAATTCGTCTAGGAAATCCCATAAAGTGTAGTTAATGTACCTCTAGAACGTAGCGGGGGCCCCTATTAGGCCAAAAGGAGTCACCATCCATTCGTATAAGCCGTATCTTATTCTAAAGGCCGTCTTCCATTCGTCGCCTTCTTTAACCCTGATTTTATAGAATACAGTAATAACGTCTAATTTCGTTAACCACTTAGTTTTAGTTAAGGCTCTCAGAGTTTCGCTAATCAGGGGTAAGGGATATTTATTTTTCTTAGTGATAGCGTTCAAAGCCCGGTAATTAACATAAAACCTCAATTCTCCCCCGGGTTTTCGAATAAATAGAATAGGTGATAAAATAGGAGAGCTACTAACACAAATAAAGCCTTTATCCAGTAATTCTATGAGGGTCCATCGAAGTACAATTAGCTCCTCCCTAGATATCCCATATAGGGGTCCCCATATAACTGGCTTATTTTGCCCTATTAAGTCTTTCTTAATGGGAATTACGTGGTCAATGTTATTTCGATATAGTAGTAACTAATTAGCCTTATCTTAGTTAAAAACATATAAAAACTTATAGTAATACGTAGGGAGTTTCGTCCTCGGGTCTATCTTTATTTTTAGTACTAGGGCCTTCTCGATATCAGCTAAACTTGCGGAGAATGCGTTTAGGGTAAATATACTAAAAGGGGTCTCTTTTCTCTTCTATGCTCACCTAATTAAAACTAAGAATACCAATCCAGTCTACTACTAGATTAAGAACTTTGGATTTTACCGGGCCTAACCCGGTTTCCTTTTTATCACCCAGTAGTCCACGACACTTATATGCAGAGTGCCTCACACTAGGTAAACCATAACATCATCGTCAATCATCCAGGACCTTCCAAGGATAACGTCGTCTTCTTAGTTAAGAATAATATAAAAGAATAATTGGTATTGTTTATAACTATTAATATTAATATTAGTGTAAATAACATAGTGGATTATACTAAGAACTATAATAGTAATTTACATTAAGTTCTGAGGTGTAATACTAATACATAGTAAACGGAGTTTCTTAGCGAAGGCGTCGCTAATCAGGGCATATATCAAACATCCTGTATCAACAAGGGCAGTTGTATAACGTATCCCATTAATCCCGATATTAACGTAAAATAGGTCACAATCCATACTCTTTTTAACAACCTTCCATTCCTCCACAGTTTGTTCCTCCTAATAACAACTTTCACCAGGAGTTACTCTTTTCCCGAGTCCTCAAAGTCCTGATTAGAGCTAATGTCTGTTTCGCTATGCTCTTTGGTCTTCCTTTTCGAGGTTTTAGTCTCCTTGTCTTTCCGGTCTCTAAGGCATCTCCATTATATATACCCCTTCTTACCGCAATTATAGTATTTACGGGTTTCCTCTTAGCTTAACCTTCTTTGGACTAGTTTATCCTTAGCTATCCATCTTACCTTAGTGGGTTCCCAATCCATCTAATCAAGTTAAGGTGATCCTATCCAACTATCCTATCCGGTTAGTAACTCGACTTTGTTCTAGCCAGGTGTTAACGATCTCCTATATTAACACTCACAACGAACTTAATACAATTCACTATCCAACTCTAATCCTATCGTCAAGAGCATCTAAGTGTATACAATATAAGCCGTTAATTTATTAATTATACTAATTAAAAGGGTTCTCATTATAATATTTAAAGCTCCTTTTAGGTAGTTAATCCTAACATTATCCAGCTAGTGTCCTCTTCCCACTTCTACGAGCTCCTTTTCGAACTTAGGAAGGAAATAGGTAAAACTCTCGTTCTCCTTTTAACGTATTATTCTCAGTTAGTCGAGGGCTCGTACTTTTGCGTTAGGGTCTACGTAGTAACCCTTTAGGTATTCCATAAATTATTCAGGGTTTTTCGACCCATCAGCTCCTCCCTATGAATAATAGGTGCTCACCATAGCTTATGCAGTGTTTTCTAGTTTAAAATAAATATAAGTGAACACTACTAATACTAAATTAAAGGCTTCCCTATTCACACTTATCTTCCCTTTCATCTCAAAATACTATTATTAAAATCTCTTATACAATCCGTCAAACTTCGGTGAATCGGGGATCTAATATCTTGGTTATCTAAGAGGTAACGCATAGGCCTGATCGGGTGGGATCGGCGTCGTAGAGGGTATAGGGGCTTCGTATAACGTTAAGGTTAGGTGCCTGGGTTCTACTAGGGTCTATTATAGTATTCGAATCTACTCTCGTTGGGCCTCTCGTTCAGCCGCTTAAGTGGTCCACATCTCCTACAACTGGGCTAATAACTGACCGATTAACTACACCAACTATTACGGGTTTCCGGATAAGTCGACGTTATTTTCCATCGTAATACGGTTATCGTTCCTTCTGCACATCTTCATTCAGCAGTAACCATAATATACTAATCGACGTTATTAAGGTACTCTATTACACGGAATGCATTCTTTTGAGTTTATTAAAACCTCTTAGCCCTAATTAGACCTCACTGATCAGTTTTAAGTGTTTAGGGACCTTCAGGTTAACCCGCTTAGGACTCTTTACTACTCCCACCAAGGTCATAAACTTACTTTTCGTCGACAATTATTTCCACACCTAGCATACTCTCATTATCTCTAATAATACTAAGATCTTAAAAATAATATAATAGTCTAAGCACGTATATTACAACTAACTATAATAACTACTACGAGTATCTTCAAAATAAAAGAGAAAAGGAGAAAATATCTTCCGCCCCACAAGACCCGTTTACTCTGATCAGGCCTAAGGTTAATCCGTCTTAGGTAAGCCGGGCTTAGGTAAGCGGAGTCCATGGCTGAGAGGCTGCGAAGCCTCCAAGAGGGCCCAGCCCGTCACAAATATTAATATCAATAACTATAAATAACACCGATTATTCTTTTATATTATTCCTAACTAAAAAAACGACGTTATCCTTAGAAAGTCCTGGATAATTAACGATAACATTATAGTTTACCCAGCGTAAAGCACTCTGCATATAAGTATCGCAGACCACTGGGTAATAGAAAGGAAACTGGGTTGTTGTTGTTGTTGTTGTTGTTGTTGTTGTATTTAACGCCATGGCGGCAAGGGCGCAGCCGCCCTTGCGGCAACCTCCCGAGGGGTATGTGGCGTGGAGAGCCGCAGCCCTATAACTATTGCTAGATACAGTTCAAATCGTCCTCCAAATCGTGCCTTTATGACTACTATGCCTTCTATCTATCCCTGGTTCCCGCTGGTGCCCCAGTTCCATTCTTATTACGGCTTTAACACCGGATATATCTAGAGAGGGCGACCTACCATAGTAAGGCCCTCGTACATATTCTGATTCGCATAAGACCATTCCTACCCTAGTACTAGGTTAACGACGTGTATACGCTGCATATCCACTTTTTCTTGGTTGGTGGGTGTGGATATGAGAAAACCCTGGCAGGGGCCCGGAAAGGGTCCTAGGCCCCGCATTGGGCTCTGCCCTACCCTTCCCACAGGTAGTTAAAGCAGTTGCCAGCGGCTGGAATTGAACCAGCGACCTCTGGGCTCCAGAGGCCTTGCCAGGTGTATGCCACTACACCACGCCGGCAAAAAAAAGGAAACCGGGTTAGGCCCGGTAAAATCCAAAGTTCCTAATCTAGTAGTAGACTAGATTAGTATTCTTAGCCCTAATCAGGTGGATATAGAAAAGAAAAAAGACCCCTCTTAGTATATCTACTTTAAATACGTTCTCCATAAGTTTAACTAATATTAAAAAGGCCCTAATACAAAAAATAAAAATAAACCCAAGGACAAAACTCCCTACGCATTACCATAAGTTTCTACATATCTTTAACCGAGATAAGGTTAATTAATTACCGCTGCACCGGAAGAATATCAACTATACTATCCCTATTAAGAAGGACTCCTATGGTCAAGATAAACTAGTGACCTGGGGACTTTTATATGGTATATTAAGGGAATAGTTAATTGTATTACTGTCAGGTGCACCGGCGGGGGCCGGGGGGGGCACCGAAGGGGCAACCCCGGAGTGGGGCCAACGGAAAATAGTTACTCCGGGAAGGGGATTTAAGGGGTAGTATATGTCGAATCCGCTGTACCAAGCGCCTAGTACGCTTCCGGCGCGCTCGAAGGTCCGCGCGCGGCGCGGAACAATGATGGGCCGAAATGCGCCCTTGCACCAGCCACCTTAAGGGCTAAGTTCGCCCCTAAAGAACAGGGAGAATAAGAATAATTACACATTATTGAATATATTACGAATTGAGTATTGAATCCGATAATTAATAATCTAATACGTGCTAAAAATAGCTATTAAACCGAACCCTACCTATAACCACTATTCCTATGCGTAATACTTATTCGATAATAACGATAATGACCCCTATTACGAAGATCGCATTTCAGACGACCAGGGACTAGGTCCTTTAGTTCAACTAATTATAATCCTAAGTGAAGACCTATAACTTATAGAATACTATAAACCCATTAATTGAGTACTCCGAGAATACCAGAGAAGAAACCTATGAAAAAATTACTCGAATACCAGAATAACCAGTAATCTCCAACTACCCAAAGGTAATCCGCCGAAGGGCCAGAAGCGCCTTAAGAAGTAGCGTAACTTAAGAACTCAACAAAGTATTCGTCCTAGGCCCTAAAGCGTTTATAGAACGAGCTTATACTCTTAAAAACTTATCCCCTATAAACCTCGTTTTATATAAAAAATAATAAGCGGAATACAATAATATCTATAAATATTACACTAAACGAATAAAAGGCGTACATACACTTTAGAACTAGTTCCATAAAATTATTACTCTGGACCTTTTTAAATACTATTATACTACGGATAAGGGACTTAACGAATAAGTCTCTAAACTATAAATCCGCATCGGAGATATATTATATAAACACCGAGTAAACATAATAAAAGTATATTCCAAAGTTTTAAGTTATTCTAATAAGAAGAGATTTATTATATAAAAGGATACTAAGGACTAAATTAGCCACTAAGAGAGTATTCTTTATAAAGTTTAAGTTGTAGACGTCCTATAAGTTAAATACTCGAGTATTTAGTTTCCAAAGTTTACACAACCTCTTAACGGAAACCTTATTAAACTATGGATTTAAGCCTACTAATTAATAGTTAGAACCGAAGTAATGAATGACCTACTTACATTAAGTAAAGTCCTTACTAAGGTTTGATAAGTCCTCTACTAAATAAAGGATATACGGAAAACTAGACGAAAAGTATTTAGACCTATAACAATAACCAGCGGACCGGCCAGCAGCGACGATGAACTATAATAAATAAAGACCTAACCGCAAAGAGCTCGTAGTAGAGGCCGTGGAGGTCGTAGAAGGGGTAACGGGAAAAGTAAAGGTAAACAGTTGCGCTCCCTAGTTAATAAATCCAGTAACTCTAATAAGGGTAGGACGTGTATAATATACCTAAAACGAGGTTACTAGTTTTCAAAGTGCTGGTTAGTTTTCCCTAATAAGCGCCCTAACCATATATACCATAATCGAGCACTTAAAAAGTTAATTACTAAGTAACTTAAGAATAACGAAGACCTTACTAAACGTATCCAGAGGCTTAAATTTATTATAGAATTAAGTTAACTCATAGGACGTTGTTAAACCCGTGTTCAAACTACATTAGCAACTTCTCATAAAACGTATTTACTTTATGGATCCGCAATCCTTAACTCTAGAGTTATAATCTACGTTTTCAATAACCCCTTATAATTCATATAATTAACGGGAACTATGCTTAGCAACTATCTCTAAGTAAGTACTTAGTAAATGGTAATTAATGGCTTTAGAATAGTGGATATTTATGTTAAGGGGCGAAACGGTAAGCCGCTTAAGTTTTGTTTATATAACATTATGCTCTATAAAGGGTTTACGAGTAACTTTGTTTCTTTAAAACACTTACACTAAAAGGGTTTTGAGTGGGATACTAGCCCCGGTAATAATTGTATTAGGCGCATAGACCGAAACTACGTTTGCGAGTTATTTAAAATCCACGATTAAGATGTTCTCGATTATAAACTTATAAAGGATAAAACGGTACTCATAATGATCGTTCTATTCCCTTAACCTACACTAAACAAGTTTCTGAGAGCTCCGCGAAGAAACCACTTTATAAATACAATAATCCGTAAACCTATCTAAGTAAACGTAAAAAAATAGTATCGGAGACTTGGATACCCAAGGAGAGATGCTTTAAATTGTTTTAGTAATGTAGTAAAAGGAGTAAAACTCTTAGATCACAAAAGTAGAGACCTAGTAGAATACGATGTGTATAAGATAGTAAATATAATACACTAAATCCGCCGAACACTAGGAGAGTCGGTTAAACGGGTAAAAGCCGGAGACCATCTAATACTCGACTTCTACGACTATAATAAGGGATACGAAGAGTATATATCCCTTATACCTTTTTCTAACCAAGCCTTAGGGCTAACGTGGGACTTTTACTTATAAAAGATAATAATAGAGATGATCTCAAAAGTATTATTCGAGTTACTCAACCATCTAGAACGCATTTATAATACAAAGGTCAAGTTCCTAGAAACTAATAATAAGCTTCTGAGATATCCGTGCTTAGTAGTAGACCTAAAGGGGCGTGGAATAATAATTGAAACGTTAGCGCCTAATACGTAGGCTTAGAACGGAGGTGCTGAAAGGCTCGTTGCGATTATTAAAGCTAAAGCTAGGGTAATGGTTATTGTAACGAATTTCCTAGATTACTTATGATCTGAGATCGTTAAAATAATAGTCTACTTTTATAACTAAACCCCATTATAAACACATAAGTGGAAAACACTTTATAAATAGTTCTATAAGTAATTCTAGAGCGGAGAAGATGAGATCTATACGGTCCCTGACCTCTCCTACCTACGATCCTACGACTATAAGGCCTACGCCCTGATAACCGATACGCAACTCAAGTGCTAATGGCGAAAGAAGCTCGCCCCTTGTGTGTGGATCGGCTTTTTAGTGGGTTATACGTTAAATAATTAATTTAGAATATGGAACCCTCTTAAAAAGGACGTCTTTATAACGAGGGACATCATATTTAACGAAAAGGTGTACTTTAATGGGAACTTTAAGGGTACCGTTGAGGAATTTCACCACTTAAACTGTCACGGGCCAAGGCCCGATCAGAGGCCTCGGAACCACTCGGCCATGTCCAACGCCAATCGCTGCTTACTAAGCCTGACCAGGCCCAGGCAGACCTGATCAGGATCTAACGGATTTGTGGGGTAATAAACTTTTCCTTCCTTTCTCCTTATCTTAAAGATACTCGTAGTAATCGCCATAGCTAGTTGTAATATACGTGCTTAGACCGTTACATTATCTTGAAGATCATCAAAGGTAATCAATTAAACACCTAGTACAAAAGCCCACGATCTATGTAAGAGTAGTAAGAAGTTCTAGACGGGTTAACCTAAGGAGTCCCTGAACATCTAAAACTAATCAGTATAGCCTAATTAGACCTAAAAGTTATTATAAACTCAAAACGACGTATATATGTATTCGTAGTAGAGTACCTCGACCACGTCATTAAGTATACTATGGTCACTATTAAACACAAAACACTAGGATAAGCGATAATTACACAATAATAGAAGGTAACGCTAAACTATTTAGAAACCCGTAGTAGTTAATACAACTAATCGGATAACTTATAACCCAACTATAGGAGATACGGACCACCCAAACAATCGAGCAAAAAACCCAACGAGAATAAATTCAACTATTATAGGAAGCCCTAGTAAAACCCAGGTACCCGACATCGATAATAAACTAATCCTTAATACCCTCTATAACACTAATTCCCCCCGATTAGGCCTACGTACCACCTCCGAGATAAACCAGATATCAGATTCCCAATCCACCGAAGTTTAATGGATTATATAAGAAGTTTCAATAATAGCACCTCGAAATAGGAGGGAAGATAAGTGTAGATAAAAAAGCCTTCGGTTTAGAGTTAACTATATTCACCTACATCTACTCTAAGTTAAAAAACACTATGTAAGCCATAATAAGTACTTATTATGTGTAAGGAGGGGCTAATGGGTCGAAGAACCCGGATAAATTTATAGAATACTTAAAGGGTTACTATGTAGACCCTAATATAAAAGTATAAGCCCTTAACCAACTAAGGACTATACAGCAAAAGGAGAATAAGAGTTTCGCTTACTTCCTCCCTAAGTTTAAAAAGGAGCTCGTAGAAGTAGGAGGAGGATACTGGTTAGACGTTATGAGGATCAATTACCTTAAAAGAGCCCTAAACACCACAATAAGAGCCCCCCTCATCAACATAATTAACAAACCAACAATATACACTATATACACCTAAATACTCCTAAGTATAAGCTCAGAATTGGACAACAAATCCTATTAAACCCACCGTAAACATCGGCGTAGGAGATCGCTAACCCTTAACTAAACAAAAACTAAGTCCCCTCGGAAGTAGAACGGTTAATTAGAGTCCCCCCAACCTAATCAGATGGAGTAGGAACCTACGAAGGCAAATAAGCTAATTAAGGACGAGAAAGTCCGTAAATAGCTAAGCTAAAAGGAAGCTCGTAGATGTTATAATTATAATAAAAAAGGGCACATATAATGGTAATGCCCTGAGGATCGAAAAGAGACAAGGAAAACCAAGACTTCTAAAGGAAAAACTAAGGAATAGAGTAAAACGGATAATAACTTTAATTAGAACTCTCAGGACTCGGGAAAAGAGTAACCCCTGGTGAAAGTCGTCATTAGGAGGAACAAGCTATGGAGGAATGGAAGGTTATTAAAGAGAGTATGGATTATAACCCATTTTACGTTAATATTGGGATTAATAGGATACACTATACAACTGCCCTTATTAATATAGGGTGTTTAATATATGCCCTAATTAACGACGCCTTCACTAAGAAACTCCGTTTACCACGTATTAGCATTACACCTCGGAATTTAATATAAGTTACTATTATAATTCTTAGTGTAATCCACTATATTACTTACACTAATATTAATATTAATAACTATAAACGATACCAATTATTCTTTTATATTATTCCTAACTAAGAAAATAACGTTATCCTTAGAAGGTCCTAAATAATTAACGATAATATTATAGTTTACCTAGTGTAAGGTACTCTATATATAAGTATCGTAGACCACTAGGTAACAGAAAAGAAACCGGGTTAGGCCCGGTAAGATCCAAAGTTCCTAATCCAATAGTAAACTAAATTAGTATTCTTAGCTCTAATTAAGTGAGTATAAAAAAAAAAGAGACCCTTCATAGTATATCCACCCTAAACGCGTTCTCCGTAAGTTTAGCCAATATCGAGAAGGCCTTAACACTAAAGATGAAAACAGACCTAAGGACGAAACTCCCTACACATTACCATAAGTTTCTATATATTTTTGACCAAAATAAGGTTAATCAATTACCATTACACCGGAAAAACGTTAACTATACTATCCCTATTAAGAAGGACTCCTATGATCAAAATAAACCAGTAACCTGGGGACCTTTATATAGCATATTAAGGGAAGAGTTAATTATACTACGCTGAACCCTTATAAAACTATTAAATAAAGGGTTTATTAGGGCTAATAGTTCCCCTATATTATTACCCGTTCTATTTATCCAGAAACCTAGAGGAGGGTTACAGTTCTATGTTGATTATCGTACCCTTAACGCTATTATAAAAAAGGACCAATACCCCTTACCCCTAATTAATAAGACCCTAAGGGCACTAGTAAAAGCGAAGTAGTTAATAAAGTTGGATATTATTGCTATGTTTTATAAGATCCGGGTTAAAAAAGGAGATGAATAGAAGACGGCGTTTAGGACGAGGTATAAGTTATACGAATAAATAATTACCCCCTTTAGTTTAATTAGAGCCCCCGCGATATTCTAGTAATATATTAACCACACCTTATGAAATTTCTTAGATAAGTTTTGCTTAGCTTATATCGATGATATCCTAATTTATTTAGACGGCTCCCTCTTTAATTATAGAGAGAAGGTTAAGAAGGTCCTCGAGTGCCTAGGTGTTATAGGCCTGTATATGGATATCGATAAGTGTAAATTCGAGGCTAAGAGCATTAAGTATTTAGGGTTTATTATTGATGCTAATAAGGGAATTCGCGTAGACCCTAAGAAAATTAAAGTAATCCAGGGATAGGAAGTGCCCCGATCAGTGCGAGGAGTCCGTGGGTTCATCGGTTTTGCCAACTATTACCAGCAATTTATACCCAACTTCTCGGGGATCGTACAACCCCTAATAACCTTAACCAAAAGGGATATACCGTTTATTTAGAGTAAGGAGTACACTAGAGTGTTCAAGGAGCTGAAGACGTTCCTGATTAGTGCACCTGTATTAGCTCACTAGGACCCTAATCGAACTATAATACTCGAGACTAATTCGTCTAATTATATAATAAAAGGTACCTTATCATAGTATAACAACGAAGGGATCCTAAAACCTATAGTATTCTTTTTACGCAAAAACCTACCTACAGAGTATAATTACCTAATATATAATAAGGAACTATTAATAATAATATACTACCTAGAGTACTAGGATTCAGAACTACAGAGTATAGAAGAGTTCACTATCCTAACTAATCACCTAAATCTAAAGTACTTTATAACAAAAAAAACAGTTGAGCGAACATTAAATTAGGTGATTAGAATTATTATCCCATTATAACTTCACTATCCAGTTTAGACCTAATAAAAAAGTAGTAGTTCTTAATATACTATCGAGACGTAAACAGGATATCCCTAGCACCCTATAGGACAATAGGTTAAAGGGTCAGAAGATTAAACTCCTAAAGAACAGGATTAACGCATTACGAGTCAATAACGCAGTAGTGATCAGAGAAGTGCAGGCCCAATCAGGGCAAACAGAGAGGGTTAAGTCTAGTACAAGAGACTCCCCCAGAGACATAGATCAGATCGACGACCCTAGCCCAAACAAAACGGAACCCCCCTTAAACCCTTTTAAAAAAAAGCTATTACACTCCTAATGGGATAAAACCTTAGACCAAAACAACCAATACTAACTAATCAGGGGGGTAATACAAAAAAGAGACCAACAATTTCCCTTATAATAAAAATTACCAATAATACTATTAGAATATATAATCGACGATAATAAGAGATTATTATAGAGGAACAGAATCTGGATTCCACATTATGAGCCCTTAAGGACGGGTTTAATCCAGAGGTTCCATAACTCTACGTTAACGGGATATCCAGGGAGGGACACTTTAAAGGCCCTAATTAACTATTAATTCCACTAATTAGGCTTATCCTAGGATATCCAAAGATTTATAAAGAACTACGACGTTTATGGACAAGGAAATGTATAACGCAATAAGAAGAGGGGCCTATTAAAGCCTCTGCTTATCCCTGGACAGATCTGAGTAGAGGTCTTTATCAACTTTATAATAAGACTACCCCTTTCCCGCTACAATGGGGCTATAAACATCATAATAGTAACCGATTATCTATTAAAGAACATAATCTTTAAGTTATTAAAGGATATCACAATAAATATAATAATAGATCAACTAATCCGAGGTCTAATTAAGCACCATAGGATACCTTATATAATTATATTAAATAAGGGATTATAGTTTACGAGTCTTATGTAGAAATAATTCTATTAGTTACTATGGATTAAATAGAGACTTTCTATAATATTCTACTCAGAAACGGACAGAGCTACGGAGAGGGCAAACCAGGTGATGGAAACCTATCTTAGAGCATACACAACGTATACTCAGAACAATTAGGACAAACTACTCCTAATAATAATAATAACTATTAATAACTAGGTCACCTCGTTAACAGGACTTAGCCCATTCTTTATTACTCATAAGTATAATTTAGACCTAATTAGAGTAGAGGAACCCCTGCGGAATAACAATAAGACCCCTATAATAAGAGTAGAGGCTCTAATCCAAAAACTAAAGAACACTTCTAAGTGGGCTTAAATAGCGATAATAGTAATACAAAAGAAATAAAAGATTACCGTAAATGCAAAGCGTTAACTATTTAATTAGTTTAAGCCTGGGAATAAGGTTTAGCTGAGGTTACGGAATATCTAGTTTAATCGACTATTAAAGAAGCTTAACTAGGTTAACGTAAAGTACACTATCCTTAAACTAGTTAAATCCTATACTTATTAGCTAAATATACTATTAGGGATTTATAACGTTTTCCGTATAAACCTAATTAGGTACACTAGAGTTAATCCATTATTATTATAAAACCGTAATAATACCCAGCTACTTATAATATTAGTAGCTAATAGGGAGGAGTTTAAAGTTAAGGAGATCCGTAATACGTAGAAAGTATAGGGTGAATAAAAGATCTTAGTAAAGTAAAAGGACTATACCTAATTCACCTAAAAACCAGTGGATATATTAACGGATATAGTGGCCTTAGACTATTACGAGGCCGATTACGGGAATATCCCTTAGGAAGGGAAGGGAAAAAAGGGGTAATTATTACGGACCAAAACCCAATTAAAGGCCTTAGAACTACTCGGCTATGTCCAACGCTAATCGCTACTTACTAAGCCTGACCAGGCCTAGGTAGACCTAATCAGGATCCAACGGATTTGTAGAGTAGCAGACTTTTCCTTCCTTTCTCCTTATCTTAAAGATACTCGTAGTAGTCGCTATAGCTAGTTGCAATATACGTGCTTGGACCGTTACATAAACCTACAAATAATCGAAACGCGAATTCAAGAGCTTATTAAGTAAACCCAGATATAAACGTTAATATAAAACGCTAATAAGGAAGTAGAAGAGGTTACCCTCGTTCTCGAAATAAGTTTAGAGTACGATAAAAGTACTCTAAAAGTGAGCTCCGTTATGGAGATGTACTCGGATAAGTCGAGATAGTACGACATAAGGTGCTTCGCACCGTACCCAACACCTAAAGTGTCGTTATTAAGACCCTCATCATTTTTTATTACCTTAAAAGTGGTTTTAGTTGTGAAGGGGTGGGGGGAAAGTGAGGGAGAAGTGTAAAATAAAATTATAACCTTGGACCGTAGTATAAGTATAACGAGGTATAGAATCTTATTTAAATCTGTTTTCCTAGTAGGAACGGCTCTAAAGTGGAAATAACGCTGCGAAATGCGATTAATGGACGGTCTCCTAGGTATGTGTTTATGGTTTAGTTAACTCAGTACCCCTAATAAGATTAGTCACCTTAGAACTTTTAATAGAAGTATATTAAATTAAAAAACCGACGAGGAAGTACTCTAATAACGCGACCTTTCCGGTGGGTTAATAAAACCCAGTTAAGAGGGGACTTCCATTAAGGGAAACACTCTGGGTTATATGTATAGAGAGTTTCCTCTGCTAGGCCATGAGGGTAATGCGCCTATAAGTACTCACTAGAAGAAATTACCCCCTCTCCCCATGTTATACGATCATTTAAAGGATTACCCGTATAGGGATAACTTTAGAACAGCTGAAATAAGCCATCTAAGTGGCTATAAAGACTCCTATTCCTAGGAGGAGGTTAGTAAAGAACAAGTACGAGGTAAGCAGATTCTCGGTTACCACTAAGTATATACTTATAAACTTAATAAATACGGGAGGCTTATAAAATTCAAGGTACACCTTATTATCCGTGGAAATTAATAATTGAGAAATGAGTAAGAAATGTATACTATTATGCTCACAGGTATATCGTTCTGAATCCTTATTATAATAACTACTCACTTCGATATAGAGCTTTTATAATATAACGTAGTAAATACCTTTGTGTATACAACAATTAATAAGGAAGTGTATATACAACTCCCACCTGGATACCGAAAAACTGGACGGGTACTACGCTTAAAAAAGGCGCTTTACGGCCTCAGGAGGTCACCTCTGTTTTAGTAAAAACACCTAGAAAGCGGGCTCCTAAAACTCAGTTTTCAATGAGTTACCGGAGAGAACTGCTATTAATAAAAGGAACAAATCACGTTCTTCTTTTACGTTGACGACTACATCTTAGCTTTCCCTCACAAATTTCACAATAAAGCAATAACGTCAATAAAAGAGCTTCAAAAACACTACCATCTAGAAGGTGGTTATAAGCTACAATAGTTCTTAGGAATCGAGGTCTTAAGAGACCAAGCAATTAGGAAAATTTAACTATCATAATTAGTATTCACTAAAAAGGTGAAAAAACTCCTACTAAACACTAATAAGCCACTTAAAGCGTATTTCGAAACCCTTATAATAACCTTTAAACTATTTTTATACGATGGGGTAATTAAACTATGGGAAATTAAGAAGTATTAACATAAGGTCGGAATTATTATGTATATAATTATGATAATATACTCGGATATCGTATTCACCGTAAACCGTCTTATACACTTTAATTAGAACCCAGGGCCGAGTTATTAGTGTATAGCGGATTAAGTACTCTAATACCTTTACTCAACGCATTCTCTTTACTTAGAATACGGAGCTGCACCGGGGAGCCCTGAGGACACTTTGGAAGTCGCTTCTGATACTAGTTTCGCCGATAATACGCTTAATCGGAAACGTTTTTAAGTACTTATAATACGACTTTTTAGTAGAACCGTTACGTAGAAAATAAGTAAATAATAAACAATTATAATATTAACAACAAAAACCGAGCTTTTTACCTTATTATAAGTATTAAAGGAAGCTATCTTTGTAAACCGGTTAATATCCGCTTTGTAAATATAATTCCCTACGAAGGACACTTAGAGTACTAAGTTCGCACCTTAAATACACTCTTAACCACGAATTCACATATAATACGATAACCAGTAAACCGTACACCTTATAACCGCAAAACAAATACACTTATAAATACGCTTATGCTACGTCGATATTCATAATTACTAATTATATTAAGAAATCGAGAATAACCGTGTTAACGTCGCGTATACACTATTAGCTGAGCTAATAGTAGACGGACTAATAAAAGCGCTTTCGAAGTAGCTATTTCAGGCGTTTCTTATATAACTAAATATAAGTAACCAGCGGGCTCGTCTCGAGAACAGCCGTCACCGCGACCTCGCCGAATATAAGGCCCGCTGGGAGGTCGGGATAACCAAGGATAACATATAGGACGTTAAGGCTCGTAATCCTTATACTCCTAGGGGCTCGTAAACCCCGTAGGAAGGACATATAAGAAGTGCTTTAAACGGAGGAAGACGAGATTCACATCTCGAAATAATTATAATACTTAGAAATAGTTATTAAAGGGCGGATCAGGTGGCAAAAAGCCCACTAGACGGAGGCCTCCCTAAAGGGGCGTATCGAATCCGCTATACTAAGCACCTAGTACACTTCCAGCACGCTCGAAGGTCCGCGCACAGCGCGGAACAATGATGGGCCGAAATGCGCCCTTATACTAGCCACCTTAAGGGCTAAGTTCGCCCCTAAAGAACAGGGAGAACAAGAACAATTACACATTATTGAATACATCACGAATTGACCATTGAATCCGACAGCTACATCTGTTCTAGCCGTGTCCACCGGACTGCATTGACGAGCGGCTGGAGTTGGTGAAGAATGCCCCATCCAGAAAGCTTGGGCTTCTCGTTCCCGAGATCCTTCGCGGTGTCCTATGCTTGTGGGCACGGCTGTGCTTTGGTATTATGGTTGCAAGCAAACGTAACCCCTTGTTTGCGTACTCCTGGACGGTCCTCATTGCGGAAGGGCCATAGCGCAGAGAGCAATTCATTTTTTATTATCATCATCACCGCTAGCCGTAGTTGGATATGATCTCAAATCTCATTACAGCAGCTCTAACAATCTCTAGTTTGCCTCACATCGCTTTCAAAATAGTGGGATATGACGTTGCCCAAGGTCATCAGCCTCGCTATCGCATTGAATAAGCCCAGTCCGTCTTGCGGTCAGAGGGTCTTCGATTCAGGGACAGGGAAGTACGGAAAGTGGGAATGAAGACGTCAAACTTCCCAGGCATCTTAGCCGCGCGGGACCGGGACCGAAGGCGGGACCGGGACCGACCTGAAGGTCTAGAAGCCGTACGGGCGTGTTGGCCGTCAACTTTTCCACCGAGAGACATGCATTCGATCTTATCTGATGCTATCGCATTGCAGAGCCTCTTTATTTTTTCTTCTCTTTCCTTGAAAGGGAGAAAACTGCAATTTGCTGGGTTGCTGGCCCACGTCGCCCAGATTTGGATGGATCCCGTTGCCCACGTCTAGCGTACGGCCAACGGGATCCATCAACAAGCCGCTGCTAGAAAACATGCTCAGTGGGGGGAATGCGACACGAACGGCAGCTATCCTGGATGGCGACCACGATGAATATGTCTCGTGGCTGGCGTTTGCATTTTTCTTTGCTACTCAGCCACGTCCAATGCTCGTGGCTAGCTGTGTCCGATCCACCGGAACACCGTTAAACCAGCCTTTAGCGGGCCTCAGATGGAGACCACGAAGGTGCCATTCACGAAGTACGCATATGGTCCTAGCAAGATGAACGGCTTTCTCCGACATCGGTCAGGATATCTCGGACTCGGCACCTTCGCTTTCGGTCGTAGAACTTCAAGATTGCCTTCAACGTCATGTGCTTGTCTCTAGTTAAAACCCTGCTTTTCCATCCAAAATACTTGACCTCTGCAAACGAGCACGGCAACAGGGCAACAAGCCATAGCAGCCCTGATGGGAATCTTCAAGGTCCTCTTTAAACGGCCGAAGGGCAGTCTTCTCTGAGGGGCAATTGGAATCTGGCAGGGAGAACCAAAGCCTTTACGACGGCGATGAGATCAACATTTGGAAGCCTCTAGGTTGAGATCGAAGGCAAATAGTCTTTCTGTCCTGATGACCAGCGGCTTCGCTTCGTGCGTTTCGCAAGAGATCAAACCAGAACGAGAATGACATTGCAGAAAGCCTGGCGAAAGGTGTCTTGTGTTGATAAAGAACAAGTCAACAGCACAAACAACACGATGTGCAGGCACAGATTGAGGCTACTGACCATGAGCAGCACGAACCGAAGGAATGGCCCTATGAGAATAGAAGGTCCCAAGTATTGAGCTTGGCTAGTTCCTTGGCAAGGGGATATACGAGCAATGGAAGACGATCCGAACTTCTGAGGCTTTCCCAGCTGCCTGGTCAACTTCCCTCTCGCCTAATTTTTCTTGGCATTTACTGTTAGTGAAATAGGTGGTATACTACTGAGATCCTTAACAGCTGAAAACTCTTCACCTTTCCCCTCCGGAGCTCTCCTGTGATGGCCTCATAGCCTCCGGTGGGTACTGGATTGTAGCTGGCCCTATTGGCCGGCCCTGATCGGGGCTCTGGGCCTCCTCCAGAGCTAACCCTCACCGTAAGGGCTAAACGCCGCTGTGAAACTGAGGTCCAACTAGTCCGGCCCTGCTTCGTGGGAAGCTAGCCTAACCCTTCTGATAACGCCTCCTCGACGGCAAAGGGGGCACTGAACGTAAGCGGAGCGGCTGCTGGATCCGTCCTAGCCGCCCTCGACGAACAGGCTAGATTCTTTGAGGATAGGAAGGACGTCTTTTTGATCATTGCTTAGTTTGTTGATAACGTGGTTTTAAGTTTTGAGGGGCCTAAGAAATAGATTGCGAAGGAGGTTATTACCTATGTAATTCAGGCCCTGAAGAGGCTTATAAAGAATGAAGGTGCTCTTATATCCTGGGCCTCTGTTGCGGCCTTGGTCCTAGTTATAACCCGGACTATAGCCCTTACTGCCCCAACTATAACCCGGGTTAAAGCCCAGGCCCCGGCTCTAGGCCAGACCTTAACTCTGCCCTAGGTCTAGTCCTAACCGAAGGAGGACCTTAGGGTCCTTATTTGTATTCCCAAAAAAGGTTTAGAAGTTATTAGGAAGTATGCCCTTTTCGTTTTACGCTAGAAAGCCTGCCAGGCCCTAGGCCTCCAACTAGTAGATATACCCTAGACCTATTATATTATAACTGGTCTCGTATTAAGGCTACGTAGTAAATAAGCCCGGTAAAATATACTCTTAAAAAAGTAAGAACTAGTAGATTGTTTCAGGGCCTACAAAGTAGAGACCCCTATAGAGTAGTTTACTTATGTGGTCCCACACTGCCCAGCTAAGATATGGGGTATTAACGGGGACGAACTCGACCCTACTGCTTAAATTGAAGAGGAGGTCTTTGCTTAAACAAGGTGAAGGCCTATTAGGGCCAGATAATCTCGACTAGGCCCTAACCCTATTATTAACGAAGTCTCCTAGGTAATCTCTTTTTCGGTTAAGGTACCGCCCTTTAGATTATTCAATTAGAGTAGTAGGTCCCAATTAATCTGGAAAAAAAAGACCCTAACTAGGTATAACCCTGGTTACTAGGGATATTACTTAAACCGATTCTGTAATCGTTAATCACTTTGTAATAACTATAGTAAACTAATAAACTCCTACGAGACTAATCCTTGTATAATTAACCTATAGTGTGCAAACTACTATAGACCGTTCTAAGTTGGGTATAAGGGCTGCTCAATAGGGCCCCTAACTATTAACGGCTCCTTTACCTTCCTAAGCTAAAAGGAACGGGATTGGATCCGGAAAGCTGGAGAGAAGGCCTATAACGCCGTTTACTAGCTTAGTTAAATAACCTCTTAAAATACTCCCCAGTAACCCGCCAATAGCCTAGCCCCTAGCTACGGCTAATAACCTGGATCTAAACGCCTATGCACTAGAACCCCTTCTCAGAGTTCTATTGTCTACCTCGGTGATGAGGATACTTTTAGTATTATGGACGAAGATGAGGTTGAAGACTCTGAGGTCCCACTTCTAAATAACCAACTTATTCTAGTCCCTGCCTCTAGGAGCTAGAGGGTAGCTCAGAAGCTAGACTATAACGTTGCTAATGCCTATACTCACCTTAACCTTGATTCCGAGGTATAGGCCTAAATAGGGCCCCCCACGGGTGCTATGTGTAGCCCAGTGTAATGTGGGGAAAAAACCCTTAGTATATACAGCTTTCTTTGAGTTCTGCTGGGCTGATTAGGTTGATATAATACTTATTTAGGAGTTGTGGATAGGTTTTGTTAACGGAATAAAGATTAATATATACCTTGGGTATGATTTTTATATTCTGGTAGATTTCTGGAATAGTAAGGAGATAAGGCCTAGGGTGATGATATATATACGGAAAGGGATAAGGCTATAAGTACAATAACAGAGACCTATCTCGACAAGGGACATCCTGTGGTTAAAAGTTAATAATACTATTATTGTAAACGTCTATAGACAACCAGGCGATCCTTATAACCATATAACAACCACTATCCTAGGATACTAACCACTAGTATAAGCCCTTATAGCTGGGGATTTTAATGCCCGCTACTACTCCTGGGAACCCGGATCCGTTAGCCGGAATAGGGGAGACGATCTAGTTGATTGGGTGGATAACCATAACCTCTCCTTTATTGGAGAAGTAGGGGTTCTAACTCACACCCGTGGTTACATTTTGGATTTAACCTTCTTAAATATCCTACTTATATACGCAGGACCTTGTCTACACTTATACCTAGGAGCTGATCACTAGCCTATTAAGACCACTATCCCTATTAATAACAACAATAACCAATAATAGATATACTGGCTAGGGCCAATATTGGTCCCGGATTTGGCCCTTCCTCGGTTTAACGACCTAATTAGAATAGGGGCTTTAGCCCTACTTACTTTTAAGGACTGGCTTACCCTAGCCGAGTTGGATACTTAGGCTAGCCGGATAATTAGCCTATTCTTAATAGCTATCCAAGTAGTAGGGAAGAGATGACAAAACTAAGGTAAGGGGGCCCCTTAGTGGACTAAAGAGTGCTCTAAAGCCCACTAATCCTATCTCAAAGCCCGTAACCAACAGGCCTAGGAACCAGAGCTGGCCTTAACCTTACTACCCCCTACTTTTAAGGAGTAAAAGGCCTTTTTGGATATGGTTAGAAAGGCGAAACGGGTTTATTAGGCTATAAAAATTGAAGAGGTTTTATCCGATAAGGACCTATATAAAATAATGGGCTAGCGTAAGGCCAGCCTAGTAATCAAAACCCCCCCCTTAGTAGTTGAGGGCTAAATATACGATAATAGCCAGGATAAGGCCTAGGCCCTACGGAAGGCCCTATTAGAGAGGTTCGACGATACGGATAACTTACCTAGGGACCCTTTTGGCGTGGCCACGGTCCCAAGACAACAGATACCCTAGCAGGCTACGATTAGCTAGGAGGAAGTAAGCGCAGCTACCCTAACAAAGACCACAACCCCTAGTATCGACGGAATCACCATAAGACTATTTAAGGCCTACTGGGACTGTATATCCGAGCTAGTTCGACTACTCTTCTAAGTTTATATACAAGTCAGTTATTATCCTCGGCCTTTTCGTAGAGTAGAGGTTGTTATGATCTAGAAGCCTAGAAAGACCGACTTTTTAAAGGTTGGATCCTAGAGGCCGATAGTCCTCTTATCTTACCTAGGTAAAGGGCTCGAAAGGCTAATTGCTAGAAGAATAGCCCACCTTATTATCCTAGAAGGGGTGGCCAGTCCTTAGTAAATAAGGGCCTTACCAGGCAGGGCAGTTATCGACTTAACGACCTGTTTCATATACGATATCGAACAGGTCTTCGATAAGGGGCTTATAGCTATGCTGGTGACAATGGATGTGAAGGGGGCCTTTGACTCTGTTTTTTGGAACTGCCTTATTATTAGGCTGCGGTAACAAGGCTAGCCTAACAGCCTGATCAGGTTGGTTTATGCATTTATATCAGACTGCATTGCTAGGGTTAGGTTTGAAGAAATAATAATAGAGGACTTTCCTTTAACCTGTGGGCTGCCTCAGGGCTCCCCATTATCACCTATTATCTTCTTGCTTTACATTGCTGATATCTTAGCTGAAGACCCAGGGCTTTGGTTTGGATACGCAGACGATATAGGCCTTCTAGCTACTGGCTTATCCCTCGAAGATAATACGAGATCCATAAGCTAGTAAGTTACCCAGATTTTAGAGTGGGGTATTGAAAACAAGGTCGCCTTTGACCCTGTTAAGTGTGAAGCTATACACTTCACTAGGAAACATAAGTAGCCGAGGGACTTACCAGGGATTAAGGTTAAGGATCTTGAAATCAAGGCTTCTGCTAAGCCTGTTCGGTGGTTAGGGGTCTGGTTTGATAAAAGGCTGACCTTCCGATATTACGTCGATATAAGGCTGGTTATAGTGAAGAAGGCAGCCCAGCATCTAGGGCACCTAATAAACATAAAAGGGGGGATCCCAGTGGCTGCTGTACGGAAGGCGGCCATCACCTATGTTATCCCAATAGCCTTATACGGATCCGAAACCTGGTTTGGGGGGCTAACTAAACCAGCCCTAAGTAACGACACCTTAGCTTAGGAAGGGTTAGTTAATATAGGTCAGAAGGGCCTCGTCTAAAAGGTCAACAAGGTCATCATAAAAGCAGCCCGGGTTATCCTCCTAGTTTGGAAGACAACCCTAATAAGCAGCCTCCTCTGAGACGCTGGTCTGCCCACCGGAAAAGTTGCCCTGGATGGGGCACGCTTACGCTTCGCAGTACGCCTATGAAAGGTCGACGAACAACACCCGCTAGTCCTAAGGCTCTTATAATAAGGGAGACAGTAAACACGGTTGTAATGGATAGTAGGCCTTGTTTTAAGGGTCCCCAGGCTAGTATTGCTCTAACTATAATACCTCCTAGGGTCATAAGACCCGATAGTCCTACAAAAGAAGGAGAAGGCTGCTAAGGCCTTCTAAAACTGGCTGAAAACCGTCCCAGATAGCCATACAATTATCTATTCAGACAGCTCAAAAGCATCTAACGGAGCCACAGGATATGGGTTTATTATATATAAAGGAAAACGACGTATAGCCCAGGGTTATAGCCGACTTAGCCTAGTAGAAGTGTTTAATGGTGAGGCTGAAGGAGCGAGGGCAGGGCTCCGGTGGGCCCTCCTTACCTCCTAAGGCCAGCCCATACACATCTACATTGACAATACCAGTGTTATCCAGGGGATACAGGGCGAAACTCTAGACTCCTCATAAGCGGCCTTCCTCGAGATCCAGGAGGTAGCTAGGATATACGATATACATACCTACTAGGCCCCAGGGTATTAAGGGATAAAAGGTAACGAAGAAGTAGACCGCTTAGTTAAGCAGGGTATAACACTTCTAGTGCTTTTAGGCCAACTAGCAACCCTAGCAGGGATCAAGCGGCTCGCTAAGAAACGAATACGGGCCCATTACACACAATGGTGGTATAAGGAGGTAACAGATCGATATGCCCTACTAGGGCTCGAGGCCACCTTATCCAGCCCCCCTAAACTAGCCTTACTACGGGCTATCCTACATCACCTCCTAGTAGCCCGATCAGGCCACGGAGATTTCGAGGAATACTATCAACGCTTTAACTACAACGAAGCCCTGCTTACCTGCTTTTGCGGGGAAGCAAAGGAAGTAGACCACTTGGTTTACTACCGAAAAACCCTAGTGAGGAGGTAACGGTGGCCTACCCTCTACCCTTCTAGTTCGTCAGAGCCCATAGGACCTATGGGATCCCTTAAGCGATATTTTAGGGGACTAATTACCAATCCTAAAGGCTTTAAGGCCTTCCTGTGCATAATAGGCTTCTTCTAGAAGATCTACCCACGCTATTAGGGGCCAGCCTAGCTAGGCCCTAAGACAACTAACCTACCCTACTTAAGGGACCAAATAGGAAGTAAAGGAACTGGAGGAACCAGGGGGATCCAGGGATAGACTGAACGCATAGTAGCCAATGGGTAGGATTTGGAGGACGTGGGTAAGGGCTGTGTATTGTAGAGTAGGTAGTCTGAGCCTGCGGCTCTCCACGCCACATACCCCTCGGGAGGTCTGCCGCAAGGGCTACGCCCTTGCCGCCATGGCGTTAAATACAACAACAACAACAACAACAACAACCAGCTGCCTGGGTAGGTGGGTCAAGGGATGTTGCATGTGATCAATCGAGTGAGAACTTCTTGGCATTAACTAGCAGGGTGTACATAATATTGCCGATAAATAATGCAACTTTGGGGCGCAGCGCGCAAAGCACATGAATACGCTGCTTTCCGCTGACTCGAGACCAAGTTATCCCGTCGGCATGTTGGTCACCTGTGCTTAAATGGCGAGCATCTACGTACGGTTAAAACTCCGAGGCTCGCTCCCGGTCCCGACAGTGCCGTTGTCGGGTTCGGCGTTCTCGCTTGTGCTCTTCGGCGTTGACTTGGTCCGGTAACGACCGTTGCATTCAGACGACTCGGTGGCGCGGGTCCTTACAGTAAATGTCTCCCCTTGCTTTGGCGCATGCCTCGAGTATCCCCAGGTTTTTCTCGTAAAGTCTTCAGAATCCCTTCGTAAACAGCAATGTCAAAGCCTGCAAAGGGCAATGGCGATATTGGCATATTCATGTTATCGTGGTCACTCCATCTCCCTGCCCTTTGCAGTTCATCTTCATGTGGAGGTTTTCCTTGACTTTGGGGTCTTAGACAGTGTTATTCCGCACCTGATCGCCGCAAAAAACAAATCATCTTGACCTCTTAAGCTGTTGAAGGCGGTGAACAATACCGGCGGGAATTTCAAGAAGTTGACGGCCACTGAGCCGCTAGGAGCTGAATGCTAAACCTTTAATTCATCCTCGTGAAACCCAGTTCGCTCATCCACTCGCTTGTCGCTATTCCAACTAATGAAAAAGTCTTCCGCAACCCAACTAAACTGGAAGGAGTTTTATGAAATTTGGTGCAGCATGGTTGCATTCGCCATGAATACAGCCACGACGAGTCAATGCTATATCTGACAGATGGGTTGTCCGATTTGTATCGGGAAAGTCTTGAATGCTATTGGACCTAAGAGACGTCCCGTGCCGTCAATCAGTATCGTGAGATTTTTTGAGGCTGTTAATGTTTCCACCGACAAGGGTAGTCAACTCCACAGCAGCGTGATCGATCTCGAGATCGGCCAAGACAAAGACAGCCGGGAACCTAGAATAAATGTCAATACTAAATAAGGAAGCGGACATTTGGCGTTTGGTAAATGTCTCCATCAGGTCTTTGGATAGCCAAAGAGAAACCACCATGACTCTTAAGATATACAAAAGTCTCCCGATTTTGAACAACAAACCGCTGGCGTTGACGGTGTTTCGCGATGACTTCAATGTTTTTACTAGACCAATGAAGCCACAAGGTTAAGCACGACAAGAACTCGACAGTTGACTCGTTGGGTGAGTGCAAAATGGCTGCGTTCAATGTACCGGGTCTTTCTCACATGCACCTTCGGCTACAAGTTAGGTAGGCTATGTTCTCTTCATCAGTCCTTTATCGTTGACCGTATCGATCAACCATTCTACTAGTTGTACATTCGCAACTCCGCTAATAGCAAAGTACAAAACCAAAGAGGAAAAAGAACAAGTGGTCCTAAACCGGGTATAACATCCGTGACTCGTGAGGTCTCTAGCAGTCTTCATTCGTCCAATAGCTCATCCTACTGCCTCCTGCTAGGCGCGCGGACCGAGCCGTAGCTCGACCACATGCCATCCACATTAGACTCGTGGCCCATTTAGTGCTGGTGCATGGAAGGTTTCTCATATTTGCTAAAGATAAGGTCAGCGAAAAGATACAGAAATGGGGCGTTCTATCGACATACCTGATGAGCCACCAGGCGTGGATCATGCCTGGAATCCAGCCGAGAATTGTCAAGCCAATGTTGATGAGAAGGTCGGCACCACAGCCGCGCTTGAGGAACACGGACAGAGGTGGGATAATGATGGCGATGAAGTAGTTGATAACATCGCTGGTTGATGAAGCTGGGTGACCCATGATGGTAGTTGATTTGATGTTCGTGTGGATATGTGGATGTGTAAGGTACGTGTGAGTAGTATGTTTCTATTCGATGAGCGAGGTCGTTTGCTGGTTGATGCTTTCGTTAGAGATCGTCGAGGAAGACGCCTGGTTTTGTGCACTTTTGGATTTAAGTAGTCTTGGCACCGAAACGCGTTTCGCCCTCGGTACCTTGATCAGGCGCCTTTTCTTGCTGCTTGCTAAGTCTCGCTGCTTGCTAAGTGCCGAAGACATGGCGGCGTGCGTGTAAATGACGTAAATAGTAGCAGCCCATGACCAATAGCGTGGCTTAGGGGGGAGCAGTCGGCACTCGGCAGCGACCAAGCCCCTGGCTTGACGTCAAGTGTGGCCGTGCACTGGCAAATACAGGGCATTATAGGGCCTGGCTAGCGGCCATCTCCGTCCATTGCGGCGAACCCGAAGCACCGTTGGCGGCATGCATGAGCCCATTGCCTGGATTCCAAGCCGAGATCCGAAGTCGTTATCTTCAATCGTACATGTTTGTTGCCGCCTGCTTCGACATTCATTATTATCGAACCCATCCAATCTTTCATTCACAGGCACGCATGCACTAATTGACAATGGAACTCGAAGTCATCAGCAGAGTGCGTCTAGCCATTTGACAGTGCAACTTGACGTTTTGCTCGCAAATAACCTGCCCTGACCAGTACTGTGCCAAGAAGGTCGCCAACAGCGTGCACTTCCTTGTTCCGAACTCGAATCTACTAAACAGCGGTGCCCAGTTGAAAGTTGAGCTTTCCCAAGGGCTTCCGATGGGAATGATACGGTAAAAGGATAAACTAGACAGGTGAAAACAATTGAACAACAAGTGTAGCTGATTGAAGCTGAGAAATAAGTGCGACCTCTAACGCAAGAGACGGAAAGGTGAGACTATGGTAATGTATATGGCACCTCGGAAAGAGTGACTCTACAAATCGAACCGGTTGTCTCAATGTCTTCAGCGACCAAACCCCTAGTGTGCATCCCGCAAGGGTAGTGATGAACATCAAGGTTCCTGGCTATCTGAATTGTTCCAATGACCGGCGAAACCGTTCCTCGGCAGTACGTGGCCAACCGTCGCCATCCCATCCAGGTATCGTGTAGACATGTTTTAAACCAGCTCGAAGAAGATACATGTAGCTTGGTGCTATGGGAACAGCCGAAGGCGAGGTTATGACCAAGCTTTCATGGGTCTCAACGATATCCAGAACCATCTTTGTGACAGCTTTGAGCGCGGTTCTTGAGCGCTCATGCCATTCAGAAAGTGACTTTTCGCCGGTTTGAATAGTCTCCTGGTGTTGATTAAGGATGTGTTTATGCAATTTGAAAAGTAATATGTGACAGGTCAGGCAGGCCCCATTGGGTGAACAAATGATACTGACTTAATGCTGATGGCGATCGCTTCACAGAAAACACCTTGGTTCCAGCTAACCTGCTGCAGTAACACGCCCAGAAATTCTCGGAGGGTAGCATCCAGATCTCTGAGTTGCATCAACTGACAATCGAGGCTTATGGCTTTCATTGCTTCGAGGACTTTGTCCGAAAGCCATGCAGACTGGGCCGCCCTGCCAAAGCCCCCAATGCTATCGGAGCTCAACCTAGAAACCGGAAAACGAGTATCTGGATCGGCAATGCGGCGATTAGCGTGCTCGGTTGGTAGCAAAGCATCCTCAGTTGGGATGATGGTGAGCAATGGCTGGTCAGGGACCGACGCCTCACACAAGATGGCGCTATCATATGAAAGATCAGCAACCGGTACAAGTTTGTTTTCCTTTCATATTTGGGGCATGCGATGGTTGAAGCAGAAATGAAGTACCTTTCGAAAATAGCAACACCCCACCATGTGTTCGCCGCCTCTTTTCCTTCTGACTTGATCTTGACATCTTTCTCATTCTTCCCAGCTGAATTATCAATTACACCGCCAAGGGATGGCGAGGGGGGGCAACTGTGGAGATGAATGCGAGCGGCATTAGCCATGCGGGCGCAGCCGGCGATGGACGCGAGTGCTTCGTCTGGCCGTCCATCTGCATACTCGTACACTGCCAGCAAAAGGCCTGCCTGAATCAGGTGAACCGATGGCGGAAAGGAAGCTTGTACTTGGGAAAGAAATGATCTCGTAGCCAGATGTAGGGTTTGCCTATCGGGACGCGGGTGGTCTCCATCGCCAACGTGCAGGCCTAGATTTGGAGAAGATGTGGCCAGACACAATGTTAAGAGCAGAACGGAAAAGTCTGCAGAAGGTGTAGCGCCCAGGGTAATGAGGCTGCTTTGAAAGCGCGTCCGAGAGATGAAGGGCAGGTAGCGGTGGATGCTGTGGAAGTACCGTGCTGTGATATCATCTACGAATTGCCCAGTCTCGCGAACAAGACGATTGACGTTGGAAAAGAGATCGGTTTCTAATGATGAAACACTCTCAAACAGCGTTAAGGATGAGTACGCCGGATGCCGCGTGTTTTCGAGAGCGATAGTGCTGGGAGATCTTGATGCCGGTTTGCGCCCATACCGACAGCCTATCCCTTTCCTACAATATGCATTCAATTAGAAATGCAAAGCTCGTCTCGAGTGCCACTGGATGCCTTACCTGACGCAGTTCCCACAGCCTGGTAGCACCTTGTCGCACTTCTTCTTTCGTTTTTTGCAGGTAATGCACACCTGAGCGGCGTGGAACACGCTGTAGCGGCCGCCGTCGGCCGCCATGATATGACGCTGTCCTGAGACTCTAGACATGCTCGACCCTGCTCCTCACATGTATGAGCAGTCGTTATATCGTGGACTAATTTCAGAGTATCCTGCCGTAGAGCCAATGTTGATTTGTAACGTGACTGGCTAGCCAATGGAAGTCGTCTCATTGTCGGCCGCTGTCGGGACTTGCAGCCGCCGCTAAGCTTGTCATGTAAGACCTATCCCCAAAGGGGCAACGGAATCCCCCAAGGGGCCGAGACATGTTCCTGTCAAGTCGAGCAGGCAAAGTGGTACCTTCAGGATCGGGTGTACAAAGCCAGATTGTAATGGCGGAAAGCAAAGTTACACGTGAATACGAGAAACTGAGGCAGCTGAACGGGTCACTAAAGAGGAAGGCCTTTTGTGCGAATAGGAAATCAGAGGCGATGTCACATTTTTGGCCAATTAAGGATACACTGCATGTATTTGTTGTTGTTGTTGTTGTTGTATTTAACGCCATGGCGGCAGGGGCGAAACCCTTGCGGCAGACCTCCCGAGGGGTATGTGGCGTGGAGAGCCGCAGGCTTAGATTACCTACTCTATAGTACACAGCCCCTGCCCGTGTCCTCCAAATCTTACCTATTGGCTACTATGCGTTCAATCTATCCCTGGATCCCGCTGGTTCCTCTAATTCCTTTACTTTTTATTTGGTCCCTTTAGTAGGGTAGGATGGTTGTTTTTAGGCCTAGCCGGAGGTTAACCCCTAATAATATAAGTAGATTTTTTAGAAGAAGTTTATTATACGTAAAAAGGCCTTAAAACTTTTAGGATTGGTAATTAACCCCTTAAAGTACGGATTGGTGATTAACCCCTTAAAGTATTACTTAAGTACTCCCATAGGTCCTATGGGCTTTGGTGAGTTAAAAGGGTAGAGGGTAGGTTACCGTTACCTCCTTATTAGGGGTTTTTAGTAGTAAATTAGGTGGTTTATTTCCTTTACTTCCTTATAAGAGTAGGTAAATAAGGCTTTAGTGTGATTAAACTATCAATAATATTATTTAAAGTTTTTATAGCTTAATTAGGCTATTAGGAGGTGGTGTAGAGTAGCCCGTGGTAGGGCTAGTTCTGGTGGGCTGAATAGGGTAACCTCGAGTCCTAATTGGACGTATTAGTCTATTACCTCTTTATACTATTATTATATATATTAGGTCCGTATCCATTTCTTAGTGAGATATTTAGTCCCTATTAGAGTTATAAGTTAGCTTAAGGGTATTAGGAGTATTATGCTCTACTTAGTTAAGTGGTCTACTTCTTTGTTACCTTTTATCCCCTAGTACCCTAGGGCCTAATAGGTGTATATATTATATATCCTAGCTACTTTATGAATTTTAAGGAAGGCCGCTTATAAGGATTCTGGAGTTTTGCCCCGTATCCCCTGGATAATATTAGTATTATTAATATAGATGTGTATTGGCTGGCCTTGGGAAGTAAGGAGGGCCTGCCGGAGCCCTGCTCTCGCTCTTTTAGCCTTGCCTTTAAACACTTCTATTAAGCTAAGTTGGCTACAGTTTTAGGTTATATATTTATTATTTTTTTTAAATAACAAATTTATATTCCGTGGCTCTATTAGACGCTTTAGAACTGTTTAAATAGATAATTATATAGTTATTTAGGACGGTTTTTAATTAGTTTTGAAAGGCCTTAGTAGTTTTCTTTTTTGTGTATAGGATTATTAGGTTTTGTGACCTTGGGAGGTATTATGGTTAGAGTAGTGTTGGTTTTGGGACCCTTAAGACGAGGTTTATTATCCGTTGGAGTTGTGTTTGCTGCCTCCCTTATGGTGTGAACCTTAGGACTAATGGGTGTTGTTAGTTGATGCGAAGGGCTGGTCCTAGGCCTTGTCTCAACCGAAAGGTAGCCAAATACTGTTTATTTCAAGCTGAAGAGGAAAAGGGTAAACTACGATATAGCGCGAAATCTCTGCTTCTTAGGAGGTGGGCGCTAGTGGGGCACCGGTGGGGCACCAGTGCGAGCACGGGCATAGCCCGGGCATAACCACCGGGTTCGGCCCGTGACAGTTGACCTTTTATAGTTGAACTACTGAAACCGTGCAGGGGGAAATGCTTACGCTAAGCGGGGTTTTCCTTAGTCAGGCGACAGCGAGCTATTTGAGAGAGGGAACTGGGGACGTATTTCTAGCGGAAGCACAAAACAACGGACCATCAAGTAACACATTACGGAACGTTATCAAGCATCGTTAGTTAGATAGACGTATTCAGAGCTCTTTTTACCCGTTCACTTGGATCGCATACCACGAACAATACAGAGGTTGCTTTACCACCGAGCAAACAAGGCCCCAACACTCACCAGTGTCTACATCTAGGGCAGGAACCCCTCTTTAGCTCTGATCAGGTCTTGAGGTGTCTCCTTACCTAAATTATAGCTCTAGTTGAGTGGTTCCGTACGAGTTAGTCACCCTCGCGGACCCGGGACGGAGGGTGCACGACCTGTGGTCAGTAGAGTGTGTGTGTTGTACGATACAGCACATACTGTTCACTGCATCCCCCGCTCCGTTGCACTACGAAGCGTAGATGTACCCCTTTTAAAGCCACTTTCCTAGTGGGTAGGCCGGTATTTCGGAGGAGGTTACTTATTGGGGTTGTTTTTTAGATTAGGAGGATAGTTTGGGCTGCTCTTATGATGACCTTGTTAACCTTTTAGACGAGGCCCTCTTAGTTTATATTAATAATTCCTCCCTAGGGGGAGGTGGTGTTATTTAGGGCTAGTTTGGTTAGCCCCCTGAATTAGGTTTCGGCTTTGTATAGGGTTATTAGGAGGATATAAGTGATGACCGCCTTTTGTATAGTAATTAGTAGGATCCCTCTTTTTGTATTTATTAGGTGCCCTAGGTGTTGGGCTGCCTTCTTTGCTATAATTACCCTTGTTTCGACGTGGTATTGAAAAGAGAGTCTTTTATTGAACTAAACCCCTAATCAATGGATCGGCTTAACCGAGGCTTTGATTTCAAGGTCTCTAGTTTTGATCCTAGGTAGGGTTTTTGGTTACTTATGTTTCTTAGTGAAGTAGATAATTTTATATTTAGTTGAGTTAAAGAAGACCTTATTATCGGTAACGTGGTTCATCAGTGAGCGGGACACCATCAGCGACCGGGACACTCCTTATCGTACCTTAAAGGCCGATTTTTAACTATTTTTTAAAAATCGAAATTTTAGTAAAAAACTCTAAAGGTTTATGTAGAGGTGTATTATATAATTAATAGTTAGGAAAAAATATTTTCCGAAATTTAGTGAACCATAATCCGGAGTGCATCGTAAAACCCTATAAAAGTGGGTCTACGATAAGGCTAAAACTTAATATCTTAGTAATTATGGGTAGTAAATTTTAGTGGATTTATTTTCGAATATAAAACCCTTATCGGTGACGTTATATAAACTTATAGCGTTTTGTATTAAAATTCCGATTTTTAAAAAATAGTTAAAAATCGGCCTTTAAGGTACGATAAGGAGTGTCCCGGTCGCTGATGGTGTCCCGCTCACTGATGAACCACGTTACCCTAGTTTAGAATTTGGGTAACTTATTGGTTTAAGGATGTAGTATTATTTTTAAGGGATAGGCTAGTAATTAAAAGGCTTATATTATTTGTATATGTCGGAATGTCCACGCCGGACTGGCGCCACCTGTTGCCGCCTATCGCCCATTGGCCCGGTTAGCGAGCCAATCAGAAGGCAGGAATCGGTTTTAGATCGGCAGCGTCAGATCGCTGCCGTAGGCCCGATTCCTTCCTTCAACAACAACAGAGCAGATACGACGAATATATCGTTATTTGCCCACCTTCCACACTAGGCCTAGTGAAGTGAATCCAACAGTATATTTAAACCGAAGCCTTAGGTCTTTAGTTAGGATATTGGAAATATAAAGTAAGAAGATAATAAGTAATAGTGGGGAGCTCTGAGGTAGCTCATAGGTTAGAGGGAAGTACTTTGTTATTATTTCTTTAAACCTAACCCTAATAATATAGTTTGATATAAAAGCATAAATTAGCCTGATTAGGTTATTAGGTTAACCCTGTTACCGTAATCGGATAATAAGGTGGTTCTGAAGAATAGAGTTAAAGGCCCCCTTTACATCTATTATCGCCAGTGTAATTGTAAGCCCCTTATTGAGGGCTTGTTCGATATTGTAACGTGGTTGGTAGGCGAGTGAGACAGATAAGCGAGTGAGACAGGTCCTTATCACACCTTAAAATGTACTTTTTTGAAAATTTATTAAACGTCTAATATAGTGTTAAAATAAAAGCTCTTTTATGTATACTTATCGATAAGAGTTAAAAACATAATAAAAAATCCAAAGAATTATAAATATAACCCTAATCTTTATACTCTTAAAGTCATAATAATATATATAATAGTTTTGAACCTATTAGGGTTAAAGCTAAAATTATATTTTTTAAAATTTCTTTTTATAATTTTCATCCTTATCAATAACTATCTATTGAAGCATTTACACTTTTATTATACATTAGACCTTTAATAAATATTTAAAAAGTACCCTTTAAGGTGCGATAAGGACCTGTCTCACTCGCTTATCAAGTACGTTATGTGAAATAGGTTATTAGATCGATAGTTGCCCTGCTTAGTAGGGCCCCTATTTGCTATGGGCTGGCCACCCCTTCTAGGATAGTGAAGTAGGTTATTCTCTTAGTTATTAGTTTTTTAAGCCCCTTGCTTAGGTAGGATAAGAGGGTTATTGGTTTTTAGGATTTAGTTTTTGAAAAGTTGGTTTTTCTAAGCTTCTAAATTATAATAACCTTTATTTTATAAAAGGGTTAGTGTCACACGTCTTTTAGCGTATGACCCTAGCAGACCTGTTTATGTCAGCAGGCCTGCTGCCTACTTCTATATTCTAGCCGGCGCCCAGCGCCCACTCTAGCTTAGAGGAATTAACCCATATTCAGACCATCGACTTAGACTGTGACAGTTAGGGGAAGTAGCTGGCCTTAATGTATACTTGGAATAGTAGTCTGATAGGCTTAGCTATAAGGTCCTAGTAAGCTTTAAATAGTTTTGTGGTGATTCTATTAATACTAGGGGTTGTAGTTTTTATTAGAGTGGTTACCCTTATTTCTTCCTGATTAATCGTAACCTGCTAGGGTATTTGTCGTTTTGGGACCGTGGCTACGTCGAAGGGGTCCCCGGGTAAGTTATCTGTGTTATTAAACCTCTCCAGTAGGGCCCTCTATAGGGCCTAGGCCTTATCCTGGTTATTGTTAGGCGTCCATCCCTCAACTACTAAGGGGGGGGGCTTTAACTACTAATCTGGCCTTATACTAACGTATTATTTTATAAAGGTTTTAATTAAATATAGCCCCTTTGATCTTAGTAGCCTAATAAGCTCGTTTAGCTTTTTTAACTATTTTTAAGAAGACCTTTTGCTTTTTAAGGATAGGAGGTGGTGAGGTTAAGGTTAATTCTAGTTCTTATACTTATTGGATACGGGCCTTAAGGTAGGATTAGTAGGTTTTAAAGTACTCTTTTATTTACTAGGGGGCCCACTTTCCCCGGTTTTATTATTTTTTCCCTATTACTTAAATAGTTGTTAAGAGTAGGTTAATAATCTAGTTAACCTGGGTGTTTAACTTAATTGGGGTGGGTAGGTCTTTAAGGGTAGGTAAAGTTAAGGCCCCTACCCTAATTAGGTTTTTAAGCTGAGGAAGGGCCGAATCCGAGACCGATATTAGCTTTAATTAGTATATTTATTATTATTTATTATTATTAAGGAGGATGATGGTTATAATAAGCTGGTGATTAGCTCCTGGACATAGGTATGGATAGGGTCCTGTGTGTGTAAGGGGGATGTTTGAGAAGGTTAGGTCAAGGACGTGATCATAGGTATGGGTTGGAGTCCCTATTTCTCTAATAAAGGAGAGGTTATGGTTATTAACTTAGTTAATTAGATTGTCTCCTTTATTCCGGTTAACGGATCCTGGTTCCTAGGAGTAGTGGTGAATATTGAAATCCCTAGTTATAAGGGTTTATAGTGGTGGTTAGTATCCTAGGAGGGTGGTCGTTGTATGGTTATAAGGATCGCCTGGTTATTTATAGACGTTTATAATAATAGTGTTATTAACCTTTAATTATAGGATATCCCTTATTTGGATAGGTCTTTGTTGTTGTACTTATAGCCTTATCCCCTTTCGTATATATGTTATTACCCTGGGCCTTATTTCCCTATTATCCTAAAAGTTAACAGGGATATAGGAGTTATATTTAGGGTGTGTATTAATTTGTATTCTGTTAGGGTAGCCTATCCACGGCTCCTGGATAAGTATTATATTAACCTGATTAACCCAGTAGAGCTCTAGAAAAGCTGTATGTGTTAGGGGCTTTTTCCCTACATTATATTAGGCTACACATAACACCCGTGGGGGGGCCCATTTAGGCCTACGCCTCCGAGTCGAGGTTTAGGTGGGTGTAGGTATTAGTGATATTATAGTTAGGTTTTTGAGTTACTCTCTGGTTCTTATTTCGGAGAGGATAGATGGGGTGGTTGGTCTGAGGGAGGGTCTCGGGGTCTTTTATTTTGTTTTTATTTATATTATTAGTTATATCCCTATCACTTAGGTATATAATTGATTTTTCGGAGGGGGTCCTAGTGTATGGGCGTTTAGAGCCAGGTTGTTGGCCCTGATTAGGATGGGAGTCCTGGGGTTGTTGAGTGTTGCTTTGGGTGGTGGTTTGGTTGATGCTATTGCGGGCCTTGGAGGCCTTTTACCTAGTCTTCTGAATCCGTCTACGTTCTTTTTGGTTTAGGAGAGTAGGATGACCGTTAATTATTAGGGGCCTAGTTAGATAGTTTGTATGGCCGGCCTAGAAGGGCCCTAAGTAGTTGGTATACTTCGGCTTAGTTGTATAGGGCTCGGTCTCGTGGGAGTCTGAGGGCTTGTTGTAGTCGTTGTAGAGTGGTCACCGGTTATAGTATTGGTTTGTGTAGTATCCCTAGTAGCTAGGGTTATACCTAAGTAGGGTCCTCTTTTCCCTAATAAGTTGGGCTTTACTACTCTGGTTAAATAATTTAAAGGGTAGTACTTTGACTATAAAAGAGATAACCTAAGTGATTTTATTTATAATAGGGTTTAGGCTAAGGTGGGATTACCGGGTTAGGATTGGCTCGCAGCTAGTCTAGGCGATAACCTCCTCCCTAATTAGGGTTAATATATTAATACTTTTCCCATTTAGGCTTTGGAGCTTAGATGGGCAACGTGGGATAGTGTATGTGAATTATTTTATGGGGGTTTTTATTTTAAAGGCCCCTAAGTAGTTTATTAATTTTTGGTTATTTTTAAAAAGGGTTTATTGGATTTGTTTATTTAGGGGGTTTAAGGAGTATTTAGTTGAGATATAGTAGATATGTGGGATATCTCTTAGTTATAGGCTGAGGGCCTGGTAGATTGTATGGCGTAGGGCGAAAGGGGCGTTCTTCTGGGTAGCATCTAGGCTTTCCTCGGGGATATGGACGAAAACCCGGAGGTCTTCTAACTGAGCTTGGGTTTGTGGGTGAGTAGGGGCTTGGTTTTGGGCTGGGGCGGAGGCCGGGGCTGAGATTAGGGCTGGGGTCGGGGCTGATACTATAATGGTAACCTAATTCCGGGTTAAAATTAGAGTAGCTTCGTTATTTGTTAACTTTTTTAAAGCTTAGATTACATAGGTTGTCGCCTCCTTTGTGATCTGCTTTTTTGGCCCCTTAAAGTTAGAGACCATATTATTAATAGACTAGGCGATAATCAAAAAGACATCCTTTCGGGCCTTATAAAGTCTGGTCTGTTCATCAAGGGTAGCTAGGATAGATCCAGTAGCTGCCCCGCTTGCGTTCGGGGGCCCCTTTGCTGTAGAGGGGGCTGTATCCAGAGTGTTGGGCTGGTTTCCTATAAGGCTGGGCCGGAATGGCTGGGCCTTAGTGTTACGGCGGCGCTTAGCTTTTGAGGTAGGGGTTAGCTCTGGAGGTAACCCAGAGCCCCGATTAGGGCTAGCCGGAGGGGCCGGCTATAGTCCGGTGCCCACCGGAGGCTGTGAGGCCATTATGGGAGGGCTCTAAGAGGGAGAGGTGAAGACTTTTTAGTTATTAAGGATCTTAGTGGTATATCACCTATTTCACTAATAACGGATGCTAAGAAAAATTAGGTGAGAGGGAAGTTGTACACTGCATGTACTTGGCTACGGATGTTGACGACGGAGAGGGGAACCGCTAAGAGACTGGAAGCATGTCTCGGGGCTGAAGGGAATCATGGCTTGGCACGTGATGATGAAGACCGGGAGAGTATATAAGGTGCAGTAGCAGCAAAGAGAGGAGTGTCTTCTGGAAATTACATCCTGATAGCTGTGAGCTTTGATAGAAGCAAATCTTTTTGTCGGAATGTCCACGCCGGACTGGCGCCACCTGTTGCCGCCTATCGCCCATTGGCCCGGTTAGCGAGCCAATTAGAAGGCAGGAATCGGTTTTAGATCGGCAGCGTCAGATCGCTGCCGTAGGCCCGATTCCTTCCTTCAACAATAACAAAGCAGATACGACGAATATATCGTTATTTACCCACTTTCCATACTAGGCCTAGTAAAGTGAATCCAACACTAATTAGTGGTTAAATACCATTTCCGTAGATCAGTAAAGTGAACCTTTTATTAGAAAAGGTAATATTACGAAGTCCCGGGATAGAACAGCCCGTCCAACGGATCTCATAATATTTATACTATAAAAAGAATTTGTGATACCCTTAGTTAATAATACAATTAATAATAGGATACCACAGGAGCTTCCCAGGAGTTTATACGAAGTCACCAGAGCGATAAGTTCCACTCAACGTAATAGAATACGCCCTCTACGTCCATTACGTATAGTTTATAACAAAGATCTCGTGATTAGTAGTAATATAAAATGCCCTCGCACTTCCATTGCCGACTTTTATTCTTAACGAGAAGTTATCTATTATAATTAATACCCCCTTTTTTTTAAATACTACTCCGTTACCCTATAATTATAAAAACACCTCGGAATTAATACTCAAAAAGCTAATCCTCACGAGAACCCCAACTTTACCGTCGTCGCCGTCGCCCCTCACTCCTACTTCTAGAGTAGTGACCCTGAATACCCAGCGAATACGACACTAAAAATGACAACCCCACCTTCCGACTATATCCACAAAAAAGAGCTAGTAACCGATACCGAGACTAAAGCGACCTACTAAGGACATAACATCCAACGCTCGAAGGGCTGAATTTAACGAGAACCCCAACTTAACTATCGTCGTCCCTACCCCTAAAAACGACCTAGACGTAAATATAAAACTAGAGACGACGTTAAAAGAAAAAAAACTCCTTTCCTATACTACCCATTAAAAATAGTATTCTATAAATAATAAATAGTAATTCGCTTAACAAATAGTATACGCCCTTAAAACTGTGGTTTAGAGGAAATGCCCCGTATTCGAAACGTCGTTAATTTTACTTTTATATACTAGAAAATTTATTAAGATGTCGGGAAGTGACCTAACTATAACAAATCCGACCCTAGAGGAGGTTTAGGATACTCAGAACCCTCTACGAAAAGAGACGATAAGAGTATTAACCCCCACTAATACTCAGAATTGAATAGTGAACAACTCCTCGGTCCCATTACCAACAAAATATAAGAGGGAGGTTAACCTTTACGAATAGGGACTATAGGCTAGGTACAGGCCAAAAAAGGCGACTCTCGAGTTTAACCCTAAATTAGTAGTAATAATAATAATATTCCTTATCGAGATATGGACCACGGAAAGCATTATTAGTTATGACCTAAAAACAGAATTTAAATTAGATTTCGAAGACTAAACCTAAATTACGTTTAATATTCTCGAGACCTAAGTGGTGAGAAGACTATGCAACTTCCTACTTTATTATAGTATATTTATCCCTATAAAAAAGTAGAGGATCCTAATTGAACTCTTTAACTTTAAGGAGACCCTAGTTTTATACTACTAGACCTAGGAAAAAATTAACGAAATTAGTTTTAAAAGCCCGTTTTTTAGGAAGCTTATAGAGGACCTAGTCCTCTATAAGGAATTAACGAGGAAATGGGTATTATTATTGTTTAAATCCTATTTAGAAGAGATCGTAGCGTAGAAGAACTCCCCGTAAACGCCGCTACCCTTAGAGAGAGCGGGAATAAGCTAAGCCCGCACCGGGCTATGCCCTTAAAATTGGCCATAATTACCCAGACAACCCATATTCACCTAGGAACTATCGGATTAAGAAGAACGCTGCACCATAAACGAGATTAGCGAAACAGCGACCCCTTAATAATAAAGTATGCTTATTAAGGTATATACTAATAACATAAGGTATAATAGTGAGAAATTCGACGTCCTTAATACTAAATTCCGTATCTTCCTCGAAGCCTATAAAAAAATCGGAGTTAACCACTATACAACGGCTAGCCTACTCCCTACGATGCTAAAAGGGAGAACTTCTTAGTTCTACTATGGCCATATTAGTGGTACACCGACTACTTAGTTAATAAAGGAGGTAGTTAATAAGTTACAGTGCTACTTTAAAGGAGATTAACGCCGCTAAGCCTACATTATTAATTAGAACGGAGCAGATCTTAACAAAGTTATTCAAAAGAACCCTAAAAAAACAAAAATTAAGGCTTTAGAAACCCTCTTTAATAACCTAACAAATCTCTAATAAACTCTTATACCATACTACCAAAGAGACTAGGTCCTAAAAGATAAGCTAATCAGAGCTACTATCTCCGTAAAAAAGTACTACTCTACCAACTTAACCGGAGCAAATACAACAAAGGAGCTCTATAATACGATGAAGATAAACTTCGATTTAGAGGAAAAAAGAAAAGATACTCACCGTTAATACTTTACGTTAAAAATAAAGTTAAACGAGTAGTTTTAGATTAACTAACGCTATAACGGAAAAGAGTAAAATAATTATTATAAAGGTTACTAATAATAATAAGGATACCCTCACCATAATAAGAAGTGTTATGTTTATAGTAGGGAAAGGTGTTAGTCTATAAAGTACTCCGTAGAGGAGAGAAATAAAGTATATAAATACTTTAAGTTAAATAAAAACATTTTTAACACTTCTCCTAAAATATATAGCTGCTTCCTCACTAAATATAAAGGAAATAAAATACTCGACGACGAGGACACTAAGGATAAAAAAGATCTAAGCTAATACCTTACTAATGCCGCCCTTAATAAAGAAAATAAGTATAATAACGAATTCCACGTCTTATTCTTTAGTTATACCACTACTCTAATTAGCGAAGACCTTACTCGAACCCTAAATAACTAAGCCGCCTATTATACTATTACGGAGAAGGATATCTATGGTATACCCGCAAAGTTACCGGCCTATAAGGTGTTTATTAGCGATGACCACTATGTAACGACGATCTTCTGGGGTATTATACTTAATATAAGAGTAACTAGCGTTTCTACGGCTAAATACCCTTAATTCCTTATTCTATAAAAGATCGATATTACTGTGAAACTTGATACCTCCAAAGTAGGCTAAACGAGTATTACCTTCGGAGATAACCCTTTAATACCCTCTATGGGACTAACCTATGTGAATTTACCCTTTGGATAATTACCCTTCTATGTTATGAATACTAGTATACTATTCTTATTTTATTTAAGAGATATGGACGACTTAGGGATCTGTTTTGATAATATCCACAATTTCCTCTAATAAGGAGATGTAAAGGTCCTTATTATACGTAAATGGGGGTATCCGTGGATGCTTATATATTCTTTAGAATAGAGTTTTATATAGAATCACCTCATAAACACGGAATTACATAGAATCCACTATTGTTTCGGCTACCTATTAGTATAGAAGCTTTATACGATCCTAGAGAGAGCCGGTAACGACGTAACATTTAAAGTAATCCAGAAGTTCACAAAGTATTACCGCTAGTGTTAAATGAATGGACAAGCTCCAGGGAGATTCAAATTCACCCTTAGAGACGATGTGGACTTTAATTATAAGGTTATTATTAATATCTTCTACCTAAAAGGGAATAAACCCGTGATCCACGTTGTTAATACGACCACTTCCTTTAACGTAGTTAGGTTTCTGGAAAACATTAGCATAAAACACACCTAGGAGATACTATGCGAATACTAGATTGATACTTACCTCGGACCCCCTAACTGGATTATCACGGACACTAATAGAAACTTTAGTTCTAAGGAATTTAGGAATTCAGTGAGATCTATGGTGATCGAAGTTAAAAAGGTACCCGTTAAAGTCCACAACAACATCAGGAAAATAGAGCGATACTATGCGCCCCTACGACGAACATACAACATTATCCACTAAAAATCCCCTTCTACACCACCGAAGATTACCCTATAAAACATAATCAAAATAATTAATAATATAATTAGCTTAAACGGTCTTATTCCGACCCTACTCGTCTTCGGAGCATACCCACGTATAAATACAAATTCACCACTATTACCAGAGATACAGTAATACACAAAAGTTACGCGGAAAGTTATAACAAAGTTACAAAAGATTTACATAGAACGCATAATAACTAATACTCTCGTAATAAGAAACGGCCCAAATACAGCCCTTATACGAGATCTACTATTATAATTAAAAGTTATTATTTAGTATAAGAGAAGGGGCTAAATAGGCCTATATACACTCCTCGCCAACAAAGGCGAAGACTATGTTGTCCAATTACCCTCGGGACCAAAGAATTTCAGGTTTACCGTCGTTAAACCCTTCTTAGAAGACAACGAGGAGAATACGGCCCTAGAGATATTATTGGACAACGAGGAAAACGTCCATAATAAGGAGAAGGAAATCTAAGATAAGATCATCGTCTAAATGAATACACCACCCCCAAAAGAAGAGCTGGCGCTATTACCTTAATACCCAAAAAGTAAACCATAAAAGAACACCTAAATTAACCTCCTAATAGAAGTTAATGTTTTTAATAATACCAAAAGTAAGGCCACAATAATAACCGCGTTTATAAGTACCAAGGAAGAGGCAGATCACGCCCTTGTACCCAAACTACGCAAAAAGGGCATAATTAAAGCCCTAGGACCCCCGTTCAAAGAGTCCACTAAAAAAGAGATCGACGCCCTGATTAAACGAGGAGTCTTTGAATTCACAAAATACGACTAGGAAAAACACAGAGGGATACGTATATTCTACTCAAGGATCGTCGACGAAGTGAAGGGCAAAACAGAGACGCCCTACGAGAAGTCCAGATTTATTATTCAGGGATACGCAGACGACGGCAAGGAGGCTATCCTCACGTAGTCTCCGACTATTCAGAGCACTAATCAGAGACTGATTCTCACCGTCGCTCCATCTCTTATCCAGAAGGAGGGCTATTTATTATAGATAAGAGATATTACTTAGGTGTATACCTAATCCATAATAAAACTTAAAAGGACGATCCTTATAAGATTACTAGACTAAATAAAGAAAAATTACCCTCTAAGAACTATTATAACCGTTATATGACCGTTATACGGTATCGTAGAAGTTGGAACCCATTAGTACACGATATACAGTAAGTACCACAAAGAGAAGCTTTAGATAAGGACTTCTATGTATAACCCCTATTTATTATTACTAAATAATAAAAACGAGAACTTTGCGATAATTAGTATATAGACTAATGATATTATTGGCCTAAGTGATGAGACCTTTACTCAACGGGAAGACGAGGAACTTTAGAAAGCGATGTTCTCAGCGAAGGAGAAATAATACCTCTCCACCAAAACACTACTCGTATTCAACGGAGGGATTGTTTTAACTAATGGAAAAGCCATCTTCCTACACCTGAAGGGCCAGGGAGCGAAAATACGCCTAGTTAACGCTAAATCCACTATTACGAAGGAATAGTATATCGAATAGCGTACTAGAGGCGCGTATACCACCTCAAAGTACTAACCAAAGGTAGCGTTTAATTTATCCGCGGTAACCCAGCACCGAAAAGTGATGTTAAAGCAGATTAAAGCTCTGAATCGACGCCTGTTATAGCAAATGGAGTACCCAGACTAAGGCTTCATTTACGTACCCCTCGATTTAATTACCGCTAAGCTCTTCATCTTTGTTGATGGCTCCTTTATTAATAATAGTGATTTAATATCCTAGTTTAGATTCGTAATCCTCTTCGTAAATAAGATTAGAGGAGAAGAGGATTTTATAGTAGAAGGAAATATTATCCACTACTCCTTAATAAAATCTAAAAGAGTTATGAGGAGTGTCCTCGTATCTAAGATATACGGGATGGTCACCGGTGTTGATATGGCCTATGCCCTCTCTACGACCCTAAAAATTATAACCAATAAGCTACGAATACTTACAATCCCGACTATTATATATACTAATTCGTACTCACTTTATGAGTATCTTATTAAATTTAAAATTATAAAAGAAAACGTTTAATAATTTATATTATAGTATTAAGGTAGTTTTACGAGAAATAAGAATTATACGAGATCCGATGGATCCACGGAGACGATAACCCTGCCGACGGCTTAACAAAAGTTATACTAAACCGAGTCCTTACGAGGTTTATCAAAGAGGTAAAAACGAAAATTAGGATAGAGGGATGGGTTACGAGACCCTAAGGAGCACCTACGGCGCCGAATAAGAGGAGGAATATAAAGGAGATCAGGGGATATAAGAGGAATACCGTTACCGTCGCTAACGACGGCGAGCTGGACTTTGCCCGTAGCTGGCTACGGGATACGCTCGTTTTTGCCGAAGGCGGTACGGCCGAAAACGGCACTTCTGCCGCTTCCGACCACCTTACGTACTCGTTCCGTTTATTAATTTTTTTTTTTGTGTTTTGAGCAATTTGGTGCCTGTACCGAATAACGCTCAATTTTCACTTATTATTTAAGAAAGGGGCGATTTGTAGTAAAAGAGATAGTTGCCAGTGTCGGAATGTCCACGCCGGACTGGCGCCACTTATTGCCGCCTATTACCCATTGGCCCGGTTAGCGAGCCAATCAGAAGGCAGGAATCGGTTTTAGATCGGTAGCGTTAGATCGTTGCCGTAGGCCCGATTCCTTCCTTCAACAACAACAGAGCAGATACGACGAATATATCGTTATTTGCCCACCTTCCACACTAGGCCTAGTGAAGTGAATCCAACACTTTTCTTACCCATCTCCGCACCAAAAATGGCATCAGCAATGGACGCAAACGCCCTCTTCAGGGTAGATGGCATCGTGGCCGTCATCACTGGGGGAGGCACTGGTCAGTCACCTCCATCTACGCATTCATAGACGATAGCCAGAGTTCATTTTTTCTCATTATCTTCAGGTATTGGTCTCACAATGGCCAAGGCTCTCATTCAAAACGGAGCCCTAAAGGTCTACATTCTGGGCCGCCGTCTGGACGTTCTTGAGGCTGCGGCCCAGGAGCACACCAGCATAGTCCCTATTCAGTGCGATGTCACATCCAAAGACGACCTACAAAAGGCCGTCGACCAAATTACCAAGGAGATTGGCTATGTTAACCTCGTGGTCGCCAATTCCGGCGCCCTCGGGCCATCGGCGCGCTTTCTCCCGGAGTACTCGCTTTCGGAGGTCCGTCAGAACCTCTTCACCGACTTCAACATGGAGGATATGAATGAGGTACTGAATGTCAATGTGACGGGTGCCTTTTTCACCATGACGGCCTTCCTCGAGCTTCTCGACTCCGGCAACAAGAACGCCCTCAAAGGCGGATTCGGCCGACCGATCAATGATGGCGGAAAGGTGCCCGCCATCCAGAGCCAGGTCATCTTCACCACCAGCGTATCGGCGTTTAGCAGACATTGGGTTTCAACCCCGCCGTATCTGACCAGCAAGGTTGCCATCATGCATGTAACCAAACATGCGAGCACTCAATTGGCTAGATTTGGCATCCGAGTCAATGCCATTGCTCCGGGATGTGAGTATCTAATCGCCGAACAAGGATGCAGAAATCTGACACATTAGCACCACAGTGTTCCCTTCAGTCTTGGCTTCCGGTTCCGGTATGATGTCTAATCGGAACTTGGAGGAAGAGTCGCCTGATGACAGGCTATTTATTCCGGCGAGGAGGTTCGGCGGTGACGAGGAAATGTCTGGTGCGATTCTGTACCTCGCCAGCCGGTCTGGAAGCTACTCCAATGGGTTCATCCTCACTATGGACGGCGGTCGTCTGTCCGTCATGACTGGCACATACTAGAGCAACGCCTTGAAAGCTGGAAAGTACACGTATGTCTCACGGCTAATGCTCAATGTTATCAAAAGCTAGATGTCGCCGTTAGTGATAGACATTATAATCGTGGATGGTACTTGTGTCTTCGTCTTGAGCGCCCGGAAATTGCTTGCGGACTCGAGATCAGCCTGGCTCTCACTAAGCACCCCCCCAGCCCTTCCGCAGGGCAGAGGTTGTTATGATTCAGAAGCTTGGAAAGACCGACTTCTCAAAGGCTGGATCCTGGAGACCGATTGCCCTCTTATCCTGTCTAGGCAAGGGGCTCGAGAGACTAATAGCTAGGAGAATGGCCTACCTCACTATCCTGGAAGGGGTGGCCAGCCCACAGAAAATAGGGGCCCTACCAGGCAGGGCAGTTATCGACCTAACGACCTGTCTCACACACGATATCGAACAGGCCCTCGATAAGGGGCTTACAGCTACGCTGGCGACATGGATGTGAAGGGGGCTTTTGACTCTGTCCTTCGGAACCGCCTTATTATCTGACTACGGTAACAAGGTTGTCGTGATAGCCTGATCAGGCTGATTTATGCGTTTATATCAGACCGTACTACTAGGGTCAGGTTCGAAGAGATAACAACAGAGGACTTCCCTCTAACCTGTGGGCTACCTTAGAGCTCCCTACTATTACTTATTATTTTCTTATTTTATATTACTAATATCCTGACTAAAGACCCAAAACTTCGGTTTGGATATACAAACGATATAGGTTTCCTAATTATAGGCCCATCCCCCGAAAATAATACTACATCCTTAAACCAGCGGGTCACCTAAATTCTAAACTAGGGTATTAATAATAAGGTCTCTTTTAACCCAGATAAATGTGAAGTTATCCACTTCACTAGGAAATATAAGTAACCAAAAAACCTACCTAGGATCAAAATTAGAAACCTTAAAATCAAAGCCTCGGTTAAGCCGATCCGTTGGTTAGGGGTTTAGTTTAATAAAAAACTCTCTTTCTTATACTATATCGAAACAAAGGTAGTTATAGCGAAAAAGGCAGCCCAGCACCTAGGGCACCTAATAAACATAAAAGGAGGGATCCCAGTAATTGTTATACGGAAAGCGGTCATCACTTATATCCTCCTAATAACCCTATAAGGAGCCGAAACCTGGTTTAGGGGGTTAATTAAGTTAGTTTTAAATAATAAAGCCTCCCCTTAGGGAGGGATTATTAATATAAACTAAAAGGGCCTCGTCTAGAGGGTCAACAAGATCATTATAAGAGCAGCCCGAGCCATCCTCCTAGTCTAGAAAACAACCCCAAGAAATAACCTCCTCTGAGATGCCGGCCTGCCTACTAGGAAAGTGGCTCTGGAAGGGGCACGCTTATGCTTTGCAATACGATTATAAAAGGTCGACCAACAATACCCATTAGTCCTAAGGCTCCCGCAACAAGGGAGGTAGTAAATGCGAAGGGCTAGGCCTAGGTGTTTTCGACCTTAGGGTGCTCTATTACTGTTTACTTCAAGCTAAGGAGCGAAAGAGAGGAAGTTCCTCGCAAGGGGGGCGGTGTAGGAATCTATACTACTGGAGAACAAAGGGGACCTCTGGTGGGGTGCCGGAGGTCACCGGAGGCCCTTTGATCGGAGGCCCCTTTGACCGGAGGACTCTTTTGTTGGATACTGGTTAACGCCTTAGGTAAAGCTTAGGCCATCGTAGGCATTAGCCCATAATAAATGCCCCCTCCTTTCTCCCCTCTCTCCCCATTGGTGTTCTGCTGGTACACCGGCGGTTGTTAATTTGCTACTCTCCGATGTTTTCTCGGGGTATACGCCGGGTCCCCATCCACTATATTAATTTCTCTATACCACTGTTTATACTTATCTAAAACCTCTATTTCTGATACTACTTCCATAGGTTCCTAAGTTAGCTCTATATAACCTTATTATTTAATTAGGGCCTAGTGACGGCGCCCTTTACCCACCGGCTACTACTTTGCTGCTAATATGTTTTCCATAAACTATTCAGGATCTCCGTTCATATTACGAATTGGGGGTAGTTATTTATTAGTTGTTTTTTGTTTTAGTAACGGGTCACTAGTTACTTTGTAGAGGAGGTCTACGTGGAAGTGTGGATAAATACTAGTTAGTATACTTAGCTCTACTATGTAAACTAAGATCACTTATGTAATTTTATATTTATAGTGAAGTTACACTAGTTTCTTATTTAGTTTTAGGGATAAGTAGTTGGTGATATTTAGCTACACTTTATTTTTAACTTTGTACCGCTTAACTGGTCCCTTGGTGCAGTTCGTAGAGTCTTCGCTTCATTATTGAGTAGTTGTTATTGCTGTTTGAACGAACTTTGTAGTGTCCTTTATCCTCTGGATTAGCTGCTTTGTTATTTCTTCTCGATTCGTTTTTAGTTGGTTATCTCCTTTTATTATTGGTAAAGGGTCGACGTGGTATTTATGCTCTATAAAGAATGGGGATATCGTCGTAGTAGTACTCGTTTAGTTCCTAAGGGCTAGTTGTACGCTGGGTAATAGTTCCCCCTAATTGTCCTGGGTGTATATTATATATGTGCGGAGAATTGCTTGGATCTCCTAGTTAAGGCGTTCCGTCCCTTTATTTGTTTATGGGTAGTAAATAGTATTTAGTAGTTATTTTGCACCGGTTAACCTATAGAATTCCTTCTAAAATCGGCTCGTCTAATTCGATCCTCGGTTACTAATTATTATTTATGGTATTCCGTGGAACCTATAGTAATAGGAGAGGAACCGCTGAGTATAAGTTTTAGTGTCCATAGTCTCCATCTCTTTTAACGTGGGGTTCTTCGATAACCTGTTTATAATAACCCATAAGTATTAGGCTTTTTTCCTTTTTGTTGGAGGAAGGTTGGTGATGAAGTTTATTAATAAGTTGTAGTAGATGTGGGTAAGTATTAGTAGGGGTTTAAGGAACCCTTTTTTGGTTTACCTCTAAATGTATATCCTTTTATAGGTATCGTAGTTTTGTGTAAACCTCTAAACTATTTAGGACTGGCCTGGTTAAAAGAATTGTCTATTTGTTATTGTTAATATACTATTCCGTCCTGGGTGGCCACTAATGTACGAGTTATAATACCTTTATATAATCTTAGTTTGTAATTCGTTTAGGTAGTCGTCGTCGTTTTCCCCCCCTAGTACCTATAATCGATTTCTCCATATTAATCTTCCCAGCCCATCGAGTTCGTATTTAGTAATTTAAACCTTTAATTTAAGTTTTAATGGGAAACTTCTCCTCTTTTCTTTTATTATTAAATAAGTAGCTTAGTATACTCCATCGGCTTTCATAGTTCTATTCTAAAGGGCTTATAGTATAAGGTTAGTATTAAAAATAGCGGCTTATGGTATTTCTAGTATATTTTCGGTAATTCATCTAATTCGAGGGTCACCGGGTAGAGTACAGCTTAGTTGTGTAGAGTTAGGAATTATCTGGATTACCCGGCCCTTTTCCCTCTTATTGTCCTATTCTTAGGGGACGTCCTATTCCCTTTTTAATAGTGTATTAAGTATTATTACTTCTTTTCTTAACCGGTACTTAATCCTAAAGTCGTACTAGGATAACTCTTTTACTTAGCGGCTTTATTTCTTGGTTAGGTGTTATTTTTTTATAAAATACTTTAAACCCTTATAATCCGTTAGGATAATGAAATGCTGGATACTACGGAGTTTAGCCTTTTAGGATTATAAATAGGTGAGTATTATAAGAAGTTCCTTATTGTGGATCGGGTAATTATACTCTATTGGCGAGAGTTTCTGTGAGTAGAACCCAACTAGCCTCCAGTGACCCTCTGGGTCCTTTTGTAATAATGTATTGCCTAAAGTAAAACCTAAGTAGTCTATTTCGATGCGTATTTCGTCGTCCAGGTCAAATTTCCGTAAAAACAGCTCTTTTATGAACATCCTTTTTAGTGTTTCGAATACTTCTCTTTAAGCTATTCCCCAATAAAAGACTACCCCCTTCTTTATTAATTGGGTTAGGGGCTCCACTAGCCCACTATACCCTAGTATAAATATGCGATAATAGTTAGTGAAACCTAGGAAGCTTTATACACCCTTAAGGGACCTAGGGGCTAACCACTCCTTAATAACTTTCAACTTATTAGGATTACACAATAAACCCTTTCCTACGGTAATAATAAAGTCGACGTATTTCACCTTCTTAACATAGAATTCGCACTTCTTCGGGTCTAGGTTCAGGCCGGCTTTAGTTAGGGCCTGGAGAACTATTTATACTTTCTCCTTATGATCCCTTTTCGAGCCACTAGTGTAGATAAGGATATTATTCATATAAGTCGTAATAAAGTTATCTAAGAATTTCCATAGAGAAGTGTTAATGTATTACTGGAACGTTGCTGGGGCGCCGGTGAACCTAAAAGGGTAGACCACCCACTTAAATAACCCGTATTTTATTCTGAAAATAGTTTTCTCTAAGTTTCCTTCGGTGATCCGTATTTTATAAAAGGTAACTATAATATTAAGTTTTATGAACTACTTAGTAGTAGTTACTCTGCTAAGAGTTTCCGATATTAGTGGGAGTGGGTAATGGTCCTTTTTTATAATGGTGTTTAGGGCTCTGTAATTAATGCAGAATTTCAATTCACCTCCTAGCTTTTTAGCGAATAGTACGGGGGCACCGGCTACTGAGTAGTTAGCTTAAATAAACCCCTTATTTAGTAGGTCGTTAAGTGTTTTTTTTAGTACTAGTAACTCTTCTTTTGATATGGTGTATAAAGGTCCCTAAGGGAGTTGGGGCTCTTTCCCTTCTGGCCCTATCTCTAAAGGGATTACGTGGTCCATACTTGGTTAGTAGGGGGGCACTAGGTGTGCTTTAGTTGGGTTAAATAAGTCTCTAAACTCCTTATGCACCCATTCTAGTACTAACCTCGAAATGTCTTCCTGTTTTTGTAGTTCTAACTTTACGAAAACCTTCTCGATATCTTATAAGCTAGCTACTATAACAGTAGTTGATGGTCTCTAGTTATCTTTTTATCTTCTTTTTTACGTTATACAGTAAACCATAATAAACGGTGCTACTAGTAATAGTCTAGTTTAACGTATCTCTAATATGTTTTCGAGCTCTTTTTTATTAAAAAGGTATACTCTTACTTTTCTTTTCCTATAAGTAAACTAGTGGGTACTAACATTATACTTCACCTTATTCTGAACTATTTAGGGATTTCCCAAAAATATATCCGATTCTAAATTGTTTATTATATATACGTAGACTCGTTATATATAACCGTTGATTTCTATTTATATCACGGTTACTCCCTGGTTTCTACCCGGTGAGGGGCCGCTTATTATGTAACCTCTTATAGGGTATTTTATTATATTAATAAGTGGTAATCGGAGGTGTTATATAAAGGAACGGTTAACCATAGCATAAACTTCGCAGCCGGTGTCCATTAGGGTATTAGTTAAATGTCCTTTATTGCGAAGGGCTGGTCCTAGGCCTTGTCTCAACCGAAAGGTAGCCAAATACTGTTTATTTCAAGCTGAAGAGGAAAAGGGTAAACTATGATATGGTGCGAAATCTCTGCTTCTTAGGGGGTGGGCGCTAGTGGGGCACCAGTGGGGCACTAGTGCGAGTACGGGTATAGCCCGGGTATAACCACCGGGTTCGGCTCGTGATACTACCCCCCTCCTCCCCCCCCTACGCGGCCTTTAGTTCCTGGCTGGTCTCCTGGGGGGGCACCTGCGTATACGCTGCGTCCCCGTTATTCTCTAATATCGGTCTATAATGCTCCTCGTAACGGTCTAGTGCCTCCGTTTCCTTTATAGCACTGGCTGGCTCCTATGTGGGGTTAATATAGTCCTCCTACTTTACTAGGTTTTACGTCTTTTCCCTTTACCCACCGTCTTTTATTTAGTAGTATAAATCTCCTTTATTTGCTACTTATCTTTACTATCTACTTCCCCGGGTGACCATTAGTGTTAGAATTGTGGTACTCTTATATAACCCTTATTCGTAGTAGGTTCGAAGGGTCGTCATTATCTCTTCCTCTGGGAACCCATACTTTATCCCAGAACATCAACTTTTGCTACTTATTAATTGTATATTCTACGATCTAGCTTTTTAGTTATAACTCTAGTGGGAAGTTGCGTTATCCCTACTTCACCACCTCGTAAACTTAGTGGTATAACCTGTTTTTTTTAATAATCTGGTCCTAAAGTATTTGTAACTCACTATTATTCGTGAACACTATTATGTGTAGGAGTATTAGTAAGTTATTTATAGTACAGCTCACCTAGGGGGCACCAGTTCCTTTTTTAGGGATAGTATGGTTAGGTATTAATTGGAGTATGTGTCCCTGTTCTCTCTTATTGTCCCAGCCCTGGAGGGTGTCCTGCTCCCTCTAAGAGAGGGCATCGGGGACTATTACTTCCTTTCCTAGCCGGTACTCTAAATAGAAATTATATTAGGCTAACTCTTCTACTCACCGGCTCTACTTCTCGGTGAGGTGCTATTTCCTTATAAAGTATTTAAGGTTTTTGTAATCCGTAAAAATCTTAAAGTTATTTATACTTCGTAGTTCTACTCTCTAGGTCTTAGCCGGTAATAGCCTTTGTGAGTGGAATGCGATGGGGTACTAGTGCTCATCGGAGTCTTCTTATATAAGGGTGCTACCTAAGGCAAACCCTGAACAGTCTGTTTCCACTGTTGTTTTTCCTTCAGGGTTAAAGCAGCGAAGTACCGGCTTTATACTGAATAGTTGTTTGAGCTCCTGGAATCCTTCTTCCTAATTAGGTCCCTAGTAGAATATAGCCGACTTTTTCGTAAACCTCGTAAAGGGCTTAATAATAAGGGTATAGTTGGGTATAAAAATGTGATAATAATTCGTAAACCTAAGGAAACTTTTAACCCCCTTTATAATTTTTACGGTCTTGACTGAAAAGGTACACTTTTTAGGGTCTAGTCGTAGTCCGGCCTTTGCTAGGCGCCGGAGGACCACTCGTACCTTCTCTTCGTACTTTTTCTTTAATTTAGATGTGTAAATTAGGATATTATCTAAATAGGTGGTAACGAAGTTGTCTAGGAAGTTTTGGAGAGTTATACTAATATACTACTAGAACGTAGTTGGGGCCCCGGTGAGTTCAAAGGAGCAGACTAACTACTCGAAGAGTCCGTATCTCGTACGAAATGCTGTTTTTTCGACGTTTTCTTTTACGATCCGAATTTTATGGAACGTGGCCACGACGTTAAGCTTCGTATACTACTATGTAGTGGTTACCCGTCGGAGGGTCTCTAATATAAGTGGTAATGGATAATAGTCCTTTTTTATAATGTTATTAAGGGCTCGGTAATCAACACAGAACCGAATTCCCCTACTAGGCTTCTTAATAAATAATACTAGGGCACCCACTGGTGAGCTGCTGGCTCGAATAAACCCTTTGTCTAGTAGGTCCTCTAGTGTCTTCTTTAGGACCAAGAGTTCCTTACGGGATATCCCATATAAGGGTCCCCATAGAAGTGTAAGCTCTTGGTTATGAGTGTCCTTAATAAGGGGGATTTTATAGTTAACCCCTGGCCTCCTAGGGGGCACCGAGTACGCCTTCTCCGGGTCGAATAGGTTTCTAAGCTCCTTATGGACCTAGCCTAGGACGAGTTCCTTTATATCCATAAGCTTCTTTTCTTTTAATGCATCCTTAATATCCCTTAAACTTATAGTTATAGCCTAGGCCTTTAATGCCCTTTAGCACTTTACTCGTCGATATATAGCTGTAAACACAGGGGCCGTTAATAATTGGGTTATGCGAATCTCTTTTATAGTAGCTGGTTTTTCCTAATTAAAGAGGTATACGTCTACTCTTCTTTTATTATAGTATACCTACTGGGTAATGGTGTTATATATTATACGGTTTGCTTTTATTTATGGTTTCCCTAGGTATATGGGGGGGTTTAGGCCCTTTACTATGTATGCGTAAACTTTCTAAGTATAGCCACTTAATTCTAGATCTAGGATAGCTATACCCTGGGCATTACTAGGTGATGGCCCGTTTTGTGTATACCCTCGTAGGGCACACTTTTTCCGATCCACTAGTGGTAGTTGGAGGTGTTTAGAGAGAGACTGATCCACTATTACGTAGACGTCGTAGTTAGTATTGATGAGGGCGTGTGTTAAGTGTCCTTTGTTAATCCTTGCCTGAATAGTGGTTAACCCTTGGCTCCTCTGCTGCTGCTCTTCTTAGTGGGACTCTTATCCTTTGGCTTCCTCCTTTATCGGCTCTAGTACCCGACTTTGTACTAGAGTTACTTTTTTCCTAAGTTATCCTTATTAGAAGAGGTATTAGTGACCTCTTAGTCCTCTTCTTTTAACCTAGGATTCTTCTACTTCTTCGTTACTTTAGTATAAGTGACCTTCGCTTACCTAAGAACCTTTTTCCGGTAATTCCTAATAATATAACCTTCTTTACTATAATAAAAGTACTTATAGTGATCTATTGGTGGGTTACCTAAGGAGTAGTGGTAATAGTGGTCCTTCTCCTTTCTTCGAGTCGATAAGGTGTAAGTAGTACTAATTATCTGAACATCTCCATTATAATCCTTCCGTAAAGGGGCTAGGGTTAGGGACTAATAACGCTCCCATTTAATAGTGATAAGTATTATATACTCTAGTTTCTAAGTAACGTCCTATACCCTAGTAAACTACTAAGTGTACTCCCTTAGTAAGGAAATGGTGACCAGGTATTCTTTTAGGTGGGAAATAAGGGTATTTTCTAATATAATAATCTTAACGGTATTAGGCTACGTACCACCTCCTATGTTTACTATTATTTGTTCAAACTTCGGTAAGAAAGTAACCAACTTCTCGTTATTTTTTTAATGGAGGGTTTATAGTTGGGTTATGGTTTAAGGTTGGGTGTTTAGGTCTTGGTAGGTCCTATTAAGGTAGGATATGAAATCTTCGGGGTTACGTTAACCTCTAGGCCCCCCGGCTACGTAGAACGTAGTAACCACCTATTGGGGACTAGTGTTTAAATAGGAGTTAATTAGGTACTATAGTTCCTAGTTAATAGGGTAGAATACTCTATTTATAGCGATCTTATCCCTTATTTACTACGCCTAAGAAGGGTAGTCCTTCTATTTCCCCGAGAACTTTAAGGGTATTAGTAGTGGTTTACGGTATATCGGTGTCTCTATTACGAGGTAGCGGCTACCTATTAGCGGGGCTTCGGTGCTTATATCTTTTATAGGGGTCGGTATCGTTGCCCCTGAACCTCGGCTTTACTCCAGCTCATTAGAGAGCTTAGTAATCCTCGCTTATAAGGGCCCGAGGGCTTCATTTAAGGTTAATTATAGTTGGGCTTATAGTTTGTTAGCTATTATGTTAGTTAGTATCCTCTTTTTAACTAGTGGGGAGCTGCGCTTTACCCAGCGTCCAACGTTCGTCGATCTATTGTTAGGGAGTTGTGCTTAACCTGGGATTCCGTTTTATAACCGGTAGGGAGTTGCGTTTAACTTAGTGGTATCTTATATAATAAATAAAACTGAGCTTGAAATATGCGAAGGGCTGGTCCTAGGCCTTGTCTTAACCGAAAGGTAACTAAATACTGTTTATTTTAAGCTGAAGAGGAAAAGGGTAAACTACGATATGGCGCGAAATCTCTGCTTCTTAGGGGGTGGGCGCTAGTGGGGCACCGGTGGGGCACTAGTGCGAGCACGGGCATAGCCCGGGCATAACCACCGGGTTCGGCCCGTGACATTTATTAATTCTAATTTTTATAATTATAAACTACTTGCCCTACTACTACTGGCTCCTTTAGTGTTTTTTTTATCCCTTCATTTACTCCTTAGTGGGCTCCGGGGCCCGACTTTATCCTAGAGTTATTCTTTTCCCAATTTATACTCATCGCTCGAATTAAGGGTTATTGGTTAGTCTTCTTCTTTTGCGTTTCCTTTTAGGCAAGTTTTAGCCATAAAGGGCCGGTTAGCCTGTTAGTGGTGTTTGGCCTTTTTCCGGTAATTCTATATAAGGTGTCCTTTTTTTCTATACTCAAAGTATTCGCGGTGGTCCTTATTACATTCCGGGTTTCTCTATTAGGAATGGTTATTATCCGTAGAAGAGCTAGAACCTCTTCGGGGTTTGGTGGTGGTTATCTTCTTAGCTCTTATAAACTAAACCACTCCTATTATAATAACGTTTTTATTATTATCCTTTGGACGAATCGCGGGGGAATAGGTGGACCTCTAAGGGTAATTATATTTAGAGGCCCGTTCAACTTTCTAAGTAATGTCCTATACTCGGGTAAATTAACCTAGGTAGTCCTTAGGAAGCTCGACTATAAATAACCAGTCCTTTAACGAAGGGGTCAAGGCTACCTCTAAGAGTGATATTTATACGGTGGTGGGCTAATTACTACCGCTAACGTCGGCCATTATTCATTCAAACTTAGATAAGAATATTATAAAACTCTCGTTCTTTTTTTAGCGTAGGGTCTATAGCTGGGTAACGGCTTAGGACTAGGTGTTCGGATCTAAATAAGTATAATCGAAGTAGTATATAAAGTCCTCGGGGTTTCTAGTTCCATTAGGTCCTCCGGCGGCGTAGAAGGTGTTAACTACTTATTGGGGACCAACTTTTAAGTATAAATTAACTAAGTATTAGAGTTTATAGTTTATAGAGTAAAAGGGGCGATCTATTAAAATCTTATTTCTTATTTGTTGTACCTAAAGGGCGTATTCCTTTCGTTTACCCGAAAACTTTGGGGGGTTAGGTAAGGGCTTCCGGTGAGTCGACTCGCTAGTAAGCACCGGTGGGGTATTAGTGCGGATACCACTAGGAGTGCAAAGGGTTTCACTCCTAGGGGTCATTAACCTCTAGTTCTAACTCTTCTCTAGTTTCTCGCTAATCTCTATTATCTAAACTTATAGGGATCCTAGAGTGGTGTTCAATATCTCTTCTATGGTTAGCTTGTTATGGAGTATCGGGGGTATAGTGGTGTCCATCGGGGCGATTAGGTTATTTCGATTATTCTTTTGGGGACTAATAGTTAACTTATTGGAGTCCTAGGAGTATTGTTCTTCGTAGGGAGCCGCACTCGACCTATACTCTTTTTTGCTTAACTGGTGGGGAGCCGCACTTAACCCAGTATTACGGTAAGGTTGTAATCCTAAGCTTGAAGTATACGAAGGGCTAAGCCTAGGTGTTTTCGACCTTAGGGTACTCTATTACTATTTACTTTAAGCTAAGAAGCGAAAGAGAGGAAGTTCCTCGTAAGGGGGGCGGTGTAGGAATTTATACTGCTGGAGAACAAAGGGGACCTCTGGTGGGGCGCCGGAGGTCACCGGAGGCCCTTTGATCGGAGGCCCCTTTGACCGGAGGGCTCTTTTGTTGGATGCTGGTTAACGCCTCAGGCAAAGCTTAGGCCATCGTGGGCATCAGCCCGTAACACCTACGTATAATAAGCTTTTTTTTTTTTTAGAAAATTTACCCACACTACTAGGGGTTAACCTCCGGTTAGGCCTAAAAATAACCATCCTACCCTACTAAAGGGACCAAAAAAAAAAAAAACCTTCCCTCTCGCCTAATTTTTCTTAGTATCCGCTATTAGTAAAATAGGTAATATACCACTAAGATCCTTAATAGTTAAAAAATTTTCACCTTTCCCTCTCAGAGCCCTCCTATAATAACCTCATAGCCTTCAGCGGGCACTGGACTATAGTTAGCCCCTTTGGCCGGCCCTGATCGGGGCTCTAGGTCACTTTTAGAGCTAACGCATCGCCACAACACTAAGGCCCAGCCACTCCGGCCCAGCCTTAGGGGAAGTTAGCCTAACTCTCCTAATATAACCCCTTTTACGGTAAAGGGGCCCTTGAACATAAGCGGGGTGGCCACTGGATTTATCCTAGCCACCTTCGATGAACAAGCCAGACGCTATAAGGACCGAAAGGGTGTTTTTTTGGCTATTGCCCAGTTTGTTAACAACGTGGTCTCTAGCTTTAAGGGGCCGAAAAAGCAGATCACAAAGGAGGTGATAACTTATATAATCTAAGCCCTAAAAAAGTTAATGAATAACAAAGCTACTCTAACTCTAATCCGGAATTGGGTTACCGTTGCGGTATCAACCCCGACCTTAGCCCCAGTCTTAGCCCCGGCCTCCGCCCCGGCCCCCGCCCCGGCCCCCGCCCCGGCCTAGCACTAAGCCCCTACCCACCTATAAACCTAAGCTTAGCTAAAAGACCTCCGGGTTTTCGTCCATATCCCCGAGGAAGGCCTGGATACTACCCAGAAGAACGCCCCTTTTACCCTGCACTATACAGTCTACCAGGCCCTTAGCCTACAACTAGGAGACATCCTACATATCTACTATATCTCAACTGGATACTCCTTAAAGCCCCTAAATAAACAAATCCAATAAAGTCTTATTGGAAATAAATAAAAACTAGTAGACTATTTAGGGGTTTTTAAAGTAGAAACCCCCATAAAATAGTTTATATACACCGTCCCATGTTACTTATCTAAGCTCCAAAGCTTAAATGGGGAAAGTATTAACATATTAACCCTGATCAGGGAGGAGGTTATTGCTTAGACTAGCTGCGAGCCAGTCCTAGCTCAGTAATCCCACCTCGGCCTAAACCCTATTATAAACAAAGTTACTTAGGTTATCTCCTTTACGGTCAAAGTGCTACCCTTTAGATTATTTAACTAAAGTAATAAGGCCCAGCTTATTAAGGAAAAAAGGACCCTACTTAGGTATAACCCTGATTACTAGGGATACTACACAAACTGGTACTATAACTAGTAGCTACTCTATAATAACTACTTAGGGCCCTTCTAGGCTGGCCATATAGATTGTCCAGTTAGGCCCCTAATAGTTAACGGTCATCTTACCCTCCTAGGCCGAAAAGAACGTAGATGGATTCGGAAAGCTGGGTAAAAGGCCTCCGAGGCCCGTAATAGTATTAACCAAACTACTACCCAGAATAATACTCAATAACCCCAAAACTCCCACCCTGATTAGGGCCAATAACCCAGCTCTAAGTGCCCATACACTAGGACCCCCTCCTAAGGATCGATTATACGCTTAGGCGATAAGGATTCAGTTAGTAGTATGGATGAAGACGAAGTAGAAGACCCCGAGGCCCTCCCTTAGACCAACCACCCCATCTACCCTCTCCGAAATAGGAGCTAGAGGGTGGCTCAAAAACCTGATTATAATATTACTAATACCTATACCCACCTGGACCTCGACTCGGAGGCGTAGGCCTAAATAGGCCCCCCCACGGGTACTATGTGTAGCCTAATGTAACGTAGGGAAAAAGCCTCTAATATACACAACTTTCCTAGAGCTCTGCTGGGCTGATTAGGTCGACATTGTACTTATCTAGGAGCCCTGGATAGGTTACACCAACAGAATACAGATTAATATACACCCTGGGTATAATTCCTTTATCCTAGTTGATTTTTAGGATAATAAGGAAATAAGGCCCAGGGTAATGACATATATACGGAAAGGGATAAGGCTATAAGTATAATAATAAAGACCTATCTAAACAAGGGATATCCTATGGTTAAAGGTTAATAACACTATTATTATAAACATCTATAAATAACCAGGCGATCCTTATAACTAGATAACGACCACCCTCCTAGGATACTAACCACTTATACGAGCCCTTATAGCTAGGGATTTTAACGCTCACCATTACTCCTAGGAACTAGGATCCGTTAGCCGGAATAGAGGAGACGATTTAGCCGACTGGGTTAATAACCATGGCCTCTCTTTTATTGGAGAAGTAGGGGCTCTAACCTACACCCGTGGTCACGTCCTTGACCTGACCTTCTTAAATATCCCCCTTGTATACGCAGGACTCTATTCATACCTATATCCAAGAGCTAATCACCAGCCTATTATAACCATCATCCCCTTTAATAATAATAAATAATAATAAATATACTAATTAGGGCTAATATCGGTCCCGGATTCGGCCCTTCCTTGGTTTAAAGACCTAGTTAAGGTAAGAACCACAACTTTTCTTACCCTTAAGGACCTACCCACCCTAACTAAGCTAAATGCCTAGGCTAACCGGATCGTCAACCTATTCTTAATAATTATCTAAGTAGTGGGGAAAAAACGATAAAGCCGGGGAAAGCGGGCCCCTTAGTGAACAGAAGAGTACTCTAAAACCCACTAATCTTACCTTAAAACCCATACCCAGTAAGTATGGGAACCGGAGCTGGCCTTGGCCTTACTACCCCTTATCCTTAAAAAACAAAAGGTCTTCTTAAAAATAATTAGGAAGGCTAAACGAGCCTATTAGGCTACTAAGATCGAAGGGGTTATATCCGATTAGGACTTATATAAAATAATGGGTTAGTGTAAGGCTAGTTTAATAATCAAAGCCCCCCCCTTCATAGTTAAGGGCTAAATGCATAACGATAACCAGGATAAGGCACAGGCCCTACGGAGGGCCCTGTTGGAGAGGTTCGATGATATGGATGACCTACTTAGGGACCCCTTCGACGTGGCCACGGTCCTAAAACGACAAATACCCTGGTAGGCTACGATTAGTTAGGAGGAAGTAAGGGCAGCTACCCTAATAAAAACTATGACCCCTAATATCGACGGAATTACTATAAGATTACTTAAGGTTTACTGGGACCTTATAGCTGAGCTTATCAGGCTACTATTCTAGGTATACATTAAAGCCGGCTACTTCCCCTAGCCCTTTTATAGAGTAAAGGTTATTATAATTCAGAAGCTTAGAAAGACTAACTTCTCAAAGGCTGGATCCTAGAGACTAATAACCCTCCTATCCTGCTTGGGTAAGGGGCTTGAGAAACTAATAGCTAGGAGAATGGCCTACCTCACTATCCTGGAAGGGGTGGCCAGCCCACAGCAAATAGGGGCCCTACTAGGCAGGGCAACTACCGACCTAATAACCTATCTCATACATAATATCGAACAGGCCCTTAATAAGGGGCTTACAATTACATTAGTAATAATGGATATAAAGGGGGCCTTTAACTCTGTTTTTCAGAACCACCTTATTATCCGTCTACGGTAACAGGGCTAGCTTAATAGCCTAATCAGGCTAATTTATGCTTTTATGTTAGACCGTACTACTAGGGTCAGGTTTAAAGAGGTAATAATAAAGGACTTCCCATTAACTTATGGGTTACTTTAGGGCTCCCATTATTACCCATTATTTTCCTATTTTATATTTCCGATATCTTAACTGAAAACTTAAGGCTTCGGTTTAGATATGTGTCAGGGGCTTGCGGTGCGAAGTAAAGAGGTCAGTAAGAGGACAATAGGTAGGTACTGGTTGTGACTCTCATTCTTCTCTGACCCTCTCCTTGAAGGGGAGGGACAGGCCTTTATATATATAGTCCTCCTTAGTCAAGCCCTGTCGCAGTCTGGAATCGGCTTAGCCGCCATGCTTTCCTTAGTCAGATTCCAGCCACGTGACAATATGCAGACGATATAGGCCTTTTAATTACTAGCCCATCCCTTAAAGATAATACTATATCCTTAAACTAATAGGTTACCTAAATCCTAGACTAGGGTACTAATAATAAGGTCTCCTTTAACCCAGCTAAATGTGAAGCTATCCACTTCACTAGGAAGCATAAGTAACCAAAGGACTTACCTAGGATTAAAGCTAGAGACCTTGAAATCAAAGCTTTGGTCGAGCCGATCTGTTGGCTAGGGCTAGGGGTTTAGTTCAATAAAAGACTCTTTTTCTAATACCACGTCAAAACAAGGGTAGCTATAGCAAAAAAGGTAACCCAGCACCTAGGGCACCTAATAAACACAAAAGGAGGGATCCCAGCAACTACTATACAAAAGGCGGTCATCACCTATGTCCTCCTAATAGCCCTATATGGAGCCGAAACCTAGTTTAGGGGGCTAACCAAGCCAGCCCTAAACAACATTATCCCCCCCTAGGGAGGGGGGATTATTAATATAAGCTAAAAGGGCCTTGTCCAAAAGGTTAACAAGGTTATCACAAAAGTGGCCCGAGCTATCCTCCTAGTTTAGAAAACAACCCCAATAAGCAACCTCCTCCGAAATACCGGCTTACCTACTAGGAAAGTGGCTTTAAAAAGGGTATACCTATACTTCGTAGTCCAATTATAAAAGGTCGACTAATAACACCTATTAGTCCTAAAACTCGCATAATAAGGGAGGTAATAAATACAACTTCAACGAATAGCAGGCCTCGTCTTAAGGATCCCAAGGCTAGTACTACTCTAACCACAATACCTTCTAGGGTTACAAAACCCAATAATCCTATAAACAAAGGAGAAAACTACTAAGGCCTTTCGGAACTGGCTAAAAACCGTCCTGGACGATTATATAATTATTTATTTAAATAGCTCCAAAGTACCTAATAAGGCTACAGGTTACGGGTTTATCATTTATAAAAGTAATAAGCGGATAGCCTAGGGTTATAGCTAACTCAGCTTAGTAAAAGTGTTTAATGGAGAAGTTGAAGGGGTGAGGTTAGGGCTTTAGCGGGCCCTCCTTACTTCCTAAGGCCGACCTATACACATCTATATTAATAATATGTCGCAAAAGTGGAACCACAATTACGGGACAGTAATTGTGGGCTATATCATGACACACCCCCCCAGACCGAGGAGAGAAGAGGTCTGCTGACTAAGCAATCAGCACCGGCTTACACTCGCAGCTGACAAGCCAGTCTTTGTTGACTGTTACTGGGTGCCGGCCGCTCCCAGCTGGCAAGTCTAACCTTCCATTTCGGTGACTTGCTGCTGAAGCGAGAATGGGTGAGCACAACGAGGCTCGAACCCATGGCCTCTAGGTCGGCCCACATACTGCCACTTTAGCGAGGCGTTTAGCCATTCAACCAGAGGGCTCGTAGAGACAAGGGCTCATAACTGTCGCAAAAGTGGAACCACAATTACGGGACAGTAATTGTGGGCTATATCATGACATAATACTAGTGTTATTCAGGGGATACGGGGTGAAGCTCTAAACTCCTTATAAAAAGCTTTTATTGAGATTTATAAGGCGGCTAGAATATATAACATATACACCTACTGGGCCCTAGGGTATTAGGGGATAAAAGGCAACGAAGAAGTAGACCGCCTAGCTAAGCAGGGTACTATACTCCTAATACTTTTAGGCCAACTAATAACCCTAATAGGGATTAAGTGATTCACTAAGAAACGGATACGTGCTTAATAAATATAATAGTGGTATAAGGAGGTAACGGATTAATACGCCCAACTAGGGCTCGAGGCCACCTTATCTAGCCCCCCTAAATTAGCCCTACTACGGGTTACCCTACACCACCTCCTAGTAGCCCGATTAGGCTACGGAGACTTTAAACAATATTATTAACACTTTAACTATATAAAAGCCCTACTTACCTACTCTTACGGGGGAGCAAAAGAAGTAGACCACTTAGTTTATTGCCGAAAGACCCTAGCGAGGAGGCAACGGTGGCCTACCCTCCACCCTTCTAGTTTATTAGAGCCCATAGGACCTATGGGATTACTCGAGCAATACTTTAAGGGGCTAATCACTAATCCTAAAGATTTTGAGGTCTTCCTATGTGTAATAAACTTCTTCTAGAAGATTTACCCACGCTATTAAGGGCCAGTATAGCTAGGCCTTAAAACAACTAACTAACGTGCCCTATTAGGGGAACTAGATAGGAAGTAAAGGAACTGGAGGAACTAGCGGGATCCAGGGATAGACTGAACGCATAATTGCTAATAGGTAAGATTTGGAGGACGCTGGTAATGGCTGTGTACTGTAGAGTAGGTAGTCTGAGCCTGCGGCTCTCTACGCCACATACCCCTCGGGAGGTCTGCTGCAAGGGCTTCGCCCTTGCCGCCTTGGCGCTAAATACTACAACAAAAAAAGGGACCAAATAAAAAGTAAAGGAACTAAAGGAACTAGCGGGATCCAGGGACAAATTGAACACATAATAGCCAATAGGCAAGATTTAGAGGACACGGGCAGGGGCTGTGTACTATAGAGTAGGTAGTCTGAGCCTGCGGCTCTCCACGCCACATACCCCTCGGGAGGTCTACCGCAAGGGCTACGCCCTTGCCGCCATGGCGTTAAATACAACAACAACAACAACAACAACAACACTAAGCACCCGTGATGGCATTGGATGGAGTCGCAGGTCTGAGAACGGAACCATGGCCGTACCCATTCTCTTGAATCCACGTTCATGAGAATATTTGGCATTACAGACTTTTACTCCGAGCACCTTCATGGTTCGCCTCAAATTTCTTCTTGGCTCACCGTAATCCATGGGTATTTGACTCCATGGTTATTTATGCGTCAAATCCCGATCAAGCCCGTCTCAGACGTCTCTCTAGATTTCTGTCAGGCTGCACGAGCTTCTGTAGTTAACCTTGGTGGAGTAACGGCGAACGTGAATATCGCTGGAAGCTGCAACTCACCTAACTGCCATCCAGGCTGTCTTTAAAAACTCTTCTTCAGCCACGTTGTCCTCACGGGGTAATCGACTGACTAAACCTTAATGCCATCAAGGCAGGACAGACCGCCTTGATGTGTCTGTATATTGTTATGGAATTCTTTCCGAACTGTGTATTCAACACGCATCTGTACAGAAGCAACAACATAATTGGCATTGCTTACACGTCTTGCTTCTCTTCCTACTTGATACAGCCGCTGCCAAACATGGCCACCATCCAGATCATTTCAGACCTTCACCTCGAAAACGATGAATACAATGCCTACCCTATCACTCGAAAAGCACCGTATCTTGGCCTCCTTGGCGACATTGGAAGCGTCTCGGACCCCGGCTATTTCGAATTTCTCAACGCCCAGCTCCAGAAATTCGACGTCGTCTTCTACGTTCTCGGAAACCATGAGCCATACGATTCCAACTGGGACACAACAGAGGCCAAGATGCGGCGCTTCCAGAAGGGAAACCATGACAAGCGTGCAGAAAATCCATCGGCTGGACTGGGAGAGTACGTCCTCATGGTTCGGGGAGAGTACAACATTCCGGACAGCAACATCACGATATTGGGATGCACACTCTTCTCCAACATCCACACGGATGCGATGACTGCAGTCAGCAACGGCCTCAATAACTTTCGGCATATTGATGGCTGGACGGTCGAAGAGCATCGCGACATGCACACGGCGGACCTCAAGTGGCTCAACGGCCGCGTCCTGGAGTTGTCGAAAGATTATAATCGCAGAATCGTTATCCTCACGCACTACAGCCCAACAACAGACGAACGGAGCACGGAACCGATACTTCCGAACAGGGTGGCACTCAGCTCGGGATTTCAAACCGACCTCTCTAGAGAGGCATGCTGGGAAGAGCGCAACGTCATACTATGGGCGTTTGGACACACTCACTTTAACTGCGACTTTGTGGACTGACCCACGGGCAATAGGCTGGACACCGACCAGAGAGGCTATTCAGGGCATGTGGTAAAGGGAGACCGAGCGGGAGGTGTGGTTGCATTGAAATAAACTGCAAATTCAAGGGGCTTCAAAGGGAAAGCGTGGCCAATCTAGGCGTCTTGCGCCTAACGTAGACACCATGTCTAGCTCGTCTTGTGGGGATAAAGACCGGACACCACCATCATACATGTTCTCGACCCTGATCTACAGAGATCAGTAGCGGCTCAGCCAGCGTAGACGTATGAGTTATTGAAACTTAGAGTTAACTCTCGTTTGCTGTTTCAAGTGCTCAATGATCTCTAACTACCTAGTCTCCAGACCAAACGTTGTTCAAAGTTTAGGTACAGACAATTTCTATTCCGGGGTTTGGATTGGCCTTCTTATCTCAATTTCAAGTCGCTGTACACGTGTAAGCCCAAAAAGCCAAGCCTTTAAGCTCCAGTTACGACCCAATATTCCCCACCCGAAGACCGTTGAGTCGGTCCGTTGATTTCAGCGACGGCATGGATAAATCTAGTTTTCAATCGGTCCGTTGGTTAACTTTCAATATCGATCATCTTGTGGAGGACGGGGCACGTTGCTTGGGGTTTGGGGCCCCGCGGCCATCGACGTTTTGGCGGTCAAGTAGTCCCGGGCTCTCCGATGTGGAACGCCTCGGATACACCTCAGGGGCTCTGAGACAGGATGACAGCCGGGCGGAGGGGCATTAGCGAGGCTTTGGCAGTTGGAGCTATCTGTCGGGAGCGCTTACTACACCGGCGATCTGGGGAAGGACGTCGCATCGGGATCTGGGGTGAGCCGGAGCTAGACGCGTCGTCACCTGTGATGGATCAACATCATACCCACTTCACCTGCATTCGACATTCCTATTCCGACGACAAGCGCCCGAACTTGGGAGGGAGGTGCGCTGTTTGCTTTTGCACGAGGCGTTTATCCTCTGGAGAGTTCGCGCTTCGCGAGTGGACTTGGAGAGATGCTGACCGCGTGTAACCACGGCGCTGGGTCATCCAAGACCCCAGGTACGGCAATGCCTCGTGTGGTCTGGTCGTGGCCCCATCAGGATATCAATAGTGATGCTTGGGAGACCTGCCAATGCGGTGCGCGGCAGGTTTAGGGACTTTGCATAATCTAGCTGTGTTGCTGGAATGCGTAAGCAGGTCTGCATCGGGGCTTGCTAAGAGTCCGGGATGGCTTCAGGGCGCGTTCAGCTCTCCAATGAGACGACAACGGGCTTGGGCGCGCCGTTGACCGACTCACACGTGAGGTCCTGGCGATCGTCATCGCTACATTCCTGTGCCTCATTCCAAGACATAGGTGGTGTTGCACACTCGGCCCCACGGTGCCGGAACCGCTTGCGATTGTCTACGGTCGCAGGTAGACGTTCTGGAGAATTGTCCGCAAATTTGCTAGGAGAGGGTGATCGCGTGGGATCCGGCCTCACGGCATAGCTTCCCCTTGGCAGCGTGGTGGCTTTCTTGGCTACACAAGTCGATTCCGTGTGCCATGGCTCGCTAACCCTGCGGAGCGGCGGCCGATGACGAGAGCCAAGCAGACGATCTCCAAGCCGCATCCCCCAAGTCGTCCAACCATCTGCCCCCCAGACTGAGCCTGATGAACAGGTGCTTTTGGTCCGGTCTGCCTGTTTGTCAAGCTTGAGTGTCGAAATTCCTGTCAGCCAACGAGGTTGCCTTGCTTCTTCCTGTTCCACCAAATAAGTGCAATGTTTGCGCCTGTTGGTTGCATCCGCCCTGGTGGGATGTGAAATGGAGGTCGCTTTTCCCCGGATTATGGTTGCTTGGAGTTCTGGGCCTCGCGCGTGGCGTCTCATCTCACCCTCTCCCCGGATCACCTTCTCGCAAGAAGAGGAACGGAATGTACTCCGTACCGCTTCCCGTCCAGTCTTCCCACACCCTCTTGGCAATTCAACCTTCCCGGTCTGCGCCCCAGTGACAAGAGCAGATAGGACCGACTCCAACTGGGTCGGGTCTCTGGGACAGCGTCATTGTAGCGTTCCCGTCACTGTCCGCCGTCAGGCGACTTTGATCGCCCGGCTGCAGCAACGCAGGATGCGGCTGCGTATATAGTCATCATGGTGCACTTTGGCGTTGAGCGGAGGACGTCATTTGGGCTGATCCATCCATTTCCGACCGTTCTTGAAAACAACTCTTCTCCCATCTCTTTGGAAAACGCTTCATTCTGTCGACCGCCCATCAGTGATACTATCTGGCCACGACATTCGCATGCTACTGCCCTGAGAAAAGGGTGTCTGCAACATCGCGAACTTCCCCAACTTCGTGAATTCCTTTGCATCAAGTCCTCCTTTCGTGATACCCAGGGGTCGTTGCAATCATGGGTTTAGGAAAAAAGTAAGCCGGATCGTCGGTGCATGGTCCGACCAACAAGCACTGACACAAAGGCCATTTAGATCGATACGCATTAATGGCGCCGACTGCGGCGTGGAAGCTCTCGTGCTCGGGATTGTGACCAGCATAGGAGGCTTCCTCTTCGGCTACGACACAGGCCAGATCTCTGGCATGCTCCTTTTCACCGACTTCAAACGACGATTCGCAACCGGTCCCAAAGAAGATGGAGTCCCGTCATGGGTGTCGATCATCCAGTCGCTTATGGTGTCTCTGATGAGCATCGGGACTCTCCTCGGTGCCCTTTCCGGCGCGTACACAGCTGACTGGTGGGGTCGACGGAAGAGCCTGAGCTTCGGCGTCTGTGTCTTCATCACGGGGAACATCATCCAGATCACGGCCATGAACTCGTGGATCCACATGATGATGGGACGTTTCACGGCTGGCCTGGGAGTGGGCAACCTCTCTGTCGGAGTGCCCATGTTCCAATCCGAATGCTCACCGCGCGAGATTAGAGGTGCTGTCGTCGCATCGTACCAGCTCATGATCACCTTCGGCATCCTCATCTCGAACCTCATCAACTTCGGCGTCCGAAATATCCAAGAGTCGGATGCGTCGTGGCGCACCGTCATCGGTCTCGGCATTGCCTTTGCCTGCCCTCTGGGCATCGGCATCTTGGTTGTCCCCGAGTCTCCTCGTTGGCTAGCTGGTCGACACGACTGGGAGGGCGCACGTATCGCCATGGCACGCCTCCGAGGTCTGAAGGACGATCCCAACAACGAACTAGTCGAACAGGACTTGCAAGAGATGTTCAAGGTCCTCGAAGAAGAGTCGAAGACTGGGACGGGTACCTGGGCCGAATGCTTTACCGGATCATCCGGCATCCCGAAGACTGTTTACCGGACATTTCTTGGAATTGGAATCCACTTCCTCCAGCAGTGGACTGGTGAGTGTCAACTTTTGTTCCTCTAAACAGCCTAGGGTTTAACTTTTTTTTATTTTTTTTAGGTGTCAACTACTTTTTCTATTATGGAGCAACCATCTTTGAGTCGGCTGGTGTCGATGATCCCATCATGACCCAACTCATTCTCGGAGCTGTCAACGTCGCACTCACGTTCTACGGTCTCTACGTCGTTGAGAAGTACGGCCGTCGGTGGCCCTTGTTTATCGGGGCGGTAAGTTACAAGCTACTTTCCATATGACAGCATATGCCTACTAAAACGAAATTATAGATTTGGCAGGCAGCTTGGTTGACGGTATTCGCAGCCGTTGGCACGGCAGTTCCTCCCGACACCAGTCGTACCACTGGTATCGTGATGATTGTTTCAGCATGCATGTTCATTGCTTCCTTTGCAGGCGTAAGTTATTGCTTTCCGCCATGGAAGGTTAAATACTGACCTGGGCAGACTTGGGGACCGATGGCATGGTGCGTCATTGGAGAACTGTTCCCTCTTCGGACGAGAGCAAAGCAGGCCTCCCTCGCAACGGCTGGCAACTGGTTCGGCAACTTCCTCATCTCCTTCCTTACCCCCCTTGCGGATGAGGGTATATCATACGCATACGGCTTCGTCTTCGCCGCCTGCAACCTTGCAGCGGCACTTCTGGTCTGGTTCTTCCTCTATGAATCTAGGGCTCTGTCTCTCGAGAACGTCGACAGAATGTACAGCGACCCTCATGTCAAGCCCTGGACGTCCAGCAAGTGGGTGCCGCCAGGCTACGTCACTCGCAAGCAGAAGGACGAGAATGCATTCCACCGCATGTCCACAGCCACCGAGCGGACCGCTGTGGGACACGGAGATGGCCACACCAAGGAGAAGAACAGCGAAGAGCGGCCGTTTGCCGAACACCACCACAAGACGGAGACCACGTCGAACGCGGTCTAAGGAAGTAATAATCGGGGTTTGGGGAAACAATATTTCACTACATATCAGTGATCCCCGATACTGCCGTTGGGGGCTTGAAGCTTTGAGGCAATTGTAATAATAGTACTTTCATGTATACCTAAACACGAACATGATGCCATTAAAAGTCTATGTAACCGTGATTCTGAAGAGTCAAAGCTTTAGCATTTGCTCCAGATCTATGGGATATCCGCAGTTGGAGGCCGGTTGGATGCACATTCTTCTACTACTTCTACGCCTTTACTGGACATTACCAGTGCGCATGAAAATGTTTGGCGGTCTATCGCGCTCCGCAAACTCCGGATCAACGGAGTACTCCATCTCCGGCCCTTCCTGCTTGAAGCCCAGCTTGGAGTAGACGTGTCTCCCCATGCTCGACGCCTCAAGAATGAGCTCGACCCCGCCCCGTCGCTGAGCTTCGTCCAGACCCCACTGCACCAACTTCTTGGCGATGCCTCGTCCCTGGAATTTGGGATCCACGGCGCACATGTCCAGGACGAAAACCGCGGGAGGGTTCGCCGTCGCCTTCTGCTGGATGACTTCCGCACGCTGCCTGTGGAGCGATCGCATGCACTGGGCAAGGTAGCGCTGCTCGGCCTCGTTGCCGGGGTAGAGCTGCTCGAGGCCCATGGCCTTGACGACGTCGGTCGCGTGCGGCTCGCCGTAGCCCTCGACGGCGGACGCCTGAAGCCAGATTGCGGCGCCGGCGATGCGACGCTGTCCGCTCTTCTCGGGGTCCGGGACCGTGGCTTTGAGGAACATCGTGTTGGGCCGGCCCTGGTTGTCCTTGGTGGTCGCGCGCAAGCGGTTCGCCATGCGCTCTGCGCTCTGCAACACTCCCTCCGGAGTGTCCCAGCCGGGGTTCATCAACATGTAGATACCGTCGTGCACCTGGTGGCCGAAGGCGTTGATGGCGGCCTCGGCGGCCTGGGGAAAGTCCTCAGCCTGGGTGATGACTTCGATCCTCACTTCAGAGGAGGGGTTTTGCTGCCCCGCGCTGGCGTCGCTAGCCATGATGGTGTTGGGCGTGGGGAAATTGGGATTCCGGAGAATAGCGGCGTTGTCTGGCCTGTCTTGCGACGCGAGATGAAGTTCACACGGGCAGTGTGATGCTGGAGACCTCCAAGAGAACTGGATAAAATCGTCAGCTAGCTTTTTTTTCCTCACGATGTTTATAGACAAGTGTCTTTATCAGCTTGAAAAACGGTAATGCCAAGCCGTCGGCACGGAGTATGAATCATACAACTCTCCGCGTGACGGCCCACTGAACTCCGTATTTCGGTCCACAAGGCACGATTCTTAGTAGTAATAAAGTCATCACTAGCGCAGACACTCCTCCATTGTTCTAATCCCACCGGGACTTGTCCTGGAATAGTGGAACCTGGCAGCGTGCAAGTTGACGATTCTTTGCTGATGCAGACCGTGTGACACTCTATGGAACTCAAAGTACCTAAAAGTATATGTGTTGCCTCTTAAAACACCGCTTGTCGGCAAAAGCAGGTACTCTCAAAATTAGACCAATTTGAACTACAGCTTGCCCAAAGGCAGGGGTTATTTCTTATTTCTGTCCATCGGTTTATCGTAAGTGACATGGCTCTCATCGGCGCGTCTCTTGAACCAATTCTGATCAGACTAAAAGAAGGATTGACATTGCCATAAGTGCATCAAATACTTTAATGTTAATTAGATTGATGGTAGACGTGGAATGTCACGACTGTCAAAAGGCCCTCAATTACTGCCATATTTCGACCCGAATTATGTACTCAGCGTAGCCTTCCCCAGAACATAATACCGGAACTACAGATACGCTTAGAAATGGCTCGTCCTCTGCGTCAGTATGCATCATGAGGGTCCGTTTACCATCTTCCAATCCAATGCCCCGACGCATGAACACAACCGTTTCCGGGCTCTTTTGCCAGACGGACGCGCCAGTAAACATTTCTGCAATCGCTGCTTCACTGATGCGTGCCATAAAGTAGTCTCGCTCCTCCAAAATCGCAAATGCCCAAGGTTCGCCCTCGTATAAACCGCACCGATGAACACATCCTTGTGCGCCAAAGGATGAGTACGTCCAAGCAAAAAGGCATTGGCGTTGACGGCACCAAAGAACATATGTCCCTGCGAAAGGGTCATAGCGCTTACATATACTGGTCTGTTAAGTTCAATCTCATCGGTGTAGCAGTCAAAAAAAGACCTCGACATCCGATAATCAGCAGAGTTGACAAAGCTGACAGGATTACCTGGGGACAAGTCCCCTTTTTGGTTTAAAGTTCCTTCGAATCTGAGTCTTAAAACCGAGATAGGTAACTGTCGGAGGCTATAAGTTGAGGGACCTGCCAGCTTTGTCGATTCGGACTTCGAGATGAGGGCACGGGTGGGTTTTACGTGACCTGAGTGACCACCATAAGGCGCTGGCCGTCGCATTATTGTTCGTCCGTTGAACCGTATGCGAACGAAATGCCCTGCTGGGCGATCCAGACGTTGGCGAAGAAATATGATGACAGTCGACTTTGCCAGGCCAGTAGAGGCAGCCAAAAAGGCAAAGTGGTAGCCCTCAAAATGCGGCGACATTGATGCAATCGGAAGTTGGATTTGGAGGCCGTAGTTTGTGATGGAGTAGGACGGCTCGAGGTTCGTGTCCGCCATGTTGAAGCGTTCAATGAAGTCGTTGTAGGTGAGAGGGCTAATGGCTCCAGTGCTGCGGAACGGTCGTGGGGATGTCGCTAACATGCCGTGGTACATGTTGTCGTCCTCTGCCTCCCAGGCAAATATGGTATGGTCTGCCGAAATTTTCATAATTTCCTCTTGCAGTCTGAGAAACGCACGCCGACCTTCTCCGTAGACAGTAGGCATGCTGACGCCGAATATTACCATCAGGCAGTAGGCTTCATCTTCAACGCGGGTCGTCTGTCTTTGAGAGGCCCAGGACATCTTTTGCGATACGCTCGCTGAATAAAGCTTGGTTTTATCGCGTAGGATGTCCTCTGGAATACCAGTGATGGGCGAAATGATGTGGGACAAGATGCGCTTGCTACCAATAGTTCTGGAGCTCCAGTCGCTGTCGAAGAACATGACCTCGTTCGGGGCGATAAGTTCTTGCAGGGTCCAGCCTCTAGTGAACCAAGCGCTCTCGTGGAAGTTCGAGTCGATACATGTATCTAACCCATCATCAACTGCCAAAACGTCTTCCATGTATGCGAAGCATATTTGTGAGGCTTCGTACCAAGAAAACATGAGTTGATCGCCCCGGACAATTCGGCACTGCTGGACTTGTCTATGCAACATGTGTCAATCCAGGCATAATTGAGGCCGTAGTCGAGAGCTTGTTCACAGCATGATAGAACCTTCTGGTAGCCCTTTTTCTGTTTCGCTGATGGGATTTGCAGCATGAGATCTTGGAAAGTGGCCTCATCAGCCGGGGGACCCCATCTGTGGGACAGGATAGCGTACGGCGGAATATTACCGACGTGGAGTTCGAGCTGAATATCGAGCTCGTCCGATTCCCCGGTTTCTCGGATGTGAAGGAGGTGCATGTTTTCTAGAGATTGCCACAAAAACAAGATGTGTAGGAGAGAAATTGCCGCAGAAAATCGGAATCTGTTCAACGTGACCTTTAAGCCCGCCAGCTGACCTCAGACAGGGCGTTTTTTCTCAAGCCACCACTCAGCCTAACAACGCCGACAAAAGTGGAGCATAGCCGGAGCCTCCAGTATATGAACACTGGTGCAGGTAAGTGGGCGATCAATCAAAGACATCATCACGTTCCTTAGGAAGCTCAAATTCGAATCAGGAGAGAAATCAATTGAAAAGACAATCTAACATGCTACGTCATAAATGAGCGAATCCTCCAATCCAGAACAGAATCAAAATGCCAACATGAGAAATCAGGCAGAGCCCACCGAAAACTCCTTCACAACCTGGCACTGGGGAGCATCGCCGTTGGCGGCGTACTCGCAGCGCTCGCCCTTCAGCGTCGAAGCCAGACCCCTCTTAGTAGCGTCCTGCTGGAGGCGGGCAAAGTGCCTGGAGCGCTTGCTGGGGGTAGCAGCCTTGGGGGAGACATCGGTGAAGGCGCTCTTAGCAGAGTCCCAGAGCTTGTTGTCCGAGGTGATGAAGGGGGCGCCGGCGAACTTGCTCAGAGCCTCGGCGTTTCCAGTGAAGTAGTCAGAAGCCTCTTCAACGCAGGGAACGGTGTCGATGGTCTCGTTCTTGCCGGACATGGAGCGCTTGGTGTAGGACTCCTTGCAGGCGTTGCGGTTGGTGATCTGGCCGACGTTGTCCGACATCAGCTTGCAGGCCTGCTCAAAGGTGGTCTTGGCGAGGGACTCGTTCTGGCCCTTGTTGAAGATTCCGGCGAGGCTCTCCATGTCCAAGTGCAGGGACTGGATGGGCTTGTTGCTGCCGTCAGGCTGGCCATCGAGCCAGACGCACCGCTGCCGGATGCCGTTCAGAATGGCACCCCAGTTCCACTCGTATCCGCACTGGAATCCCAAGTCGCCAATGGGGATGAAGACCTCGTCGCGTCTGGCCTGAGTGTCGGAGCCCTTGAAGATGATGTTGGAGACGCAGATGGCGTTACCGCCGGGCTGGATGTCGACGGACTTGAGGTTGAAGCCGTTGTTGGTCACGAAGCTCTGGATGGGAGCCTCGGCGTTCTTGAGGCCGTTGAACAGCTCCAGATCGTCGTTGTTGCGACACTGGTCCTTGGACTCCTTGCTGTTGCCCTCAAAGACGCCAACGATCTCAGTGTTGGAGAAGTCGGTGAGAATGATGGTTGGCGGGTTGCCGGCGGCATCCTGGTTGTCACCGATTTCCATGCGGATGGTGTAGAAATCGACTTCCTTAGGCTTCTGGTTGATAGCCTGGATGATGCTGACACCACTGGAAACAAGACCCAAGAAGGTGCCAACGTTACCGATGACGGTACCGAGGGTAGCAACAGCTCCGATGGCGGCCATTTTGATTCAAAGAACTGGTGAAAAAGTGAAAGTGGTGGGGAAATCCCTAGTGAGTGACTGAAAAGCACAAAAAAAAAAAAAAAAAAAGAATGAAAGTGCAACTGTTGTTGCGGTGGAGGATTGCTCTGTGTTGTGAAGATGATGCTGATGATGAAGGAAAGAATAAGCCATTTTGAAGGTGATGTTTTTTTTTTTATAATGATTTGACGACTCGAGAGTAGCCGGGCGTTGGAACTTGTCCTTGATCTCTTGCTCCATTGTCATCGTGCCTAGAGCCAATGTCGACCGAACCCCATATTGCGCCCTGGCCCGTGATGACCGACAGTGTCTTGCGGAGCTTGCGGTCTGGCTGACAATGCTATTCTCGGCCGCCAAAAGCTACGCGATGTGCTGCGATGGGAAATGACAGGGTTATTGCCGAATATCTTAGCATACATCTTAAGAATGAGAACACTGGGGACCCCGTTTTTTTAATACACTCGAAACCGCAAGCATGGCTGAACAAGTGCAACCCATGCCACGGATTTTGTCGATTTCCCCGCCGAATGGCGGCTGAGCTGGCCGCCGACTTGCCCCCAATGTGGTATTCGGAGTTATTTTAGGTTTAGGTTTCCGCAGGCTGCCGACCATAAGTCCGACTGGCATGAGTTTGAGTTTTCATCGAGCACGCGACTTGCTCATCCAACATCGCACATAGCACAACTGCCCCTTTGCGTGAAATGCTGATCGTGCGAGTCGACGATTCGAAAACTGCGGCTTCGCAAAACTTCTGCTGTCAAGACAGGAAGTTGGGAAGAGCTTCTGGGGAAGAGTCACGCATCATCCATGAACAGCACCACATGCCGGCGGGGTTCTCGATCCAGTTGCTCCAAATAGTTGGAAAGATGCTAACTAAGCTTTATTCAGCCCTGACTTCTTTTTTTTAGTCTTGAGAGTGGATATACTATCAACAGACATGGAGAGATAAAGCTTAAACTAGCACTCGGCAATCACTCGACCCAATAATCATCATCTAAATGATTTGTACGGCTGAGAGACAGCTGCAATTGCATAAAGGAGTGTATTATTCATCATCACCCCTGAGTGAGTGGACTAAGCGGACCTCTGCTCCGGACGAACGCTCCTGACTCGTCGAGAGGCCGAGAACTAATGCGACCTAACCATGGATAACTTGTATTCGGCCGCCCCGTGAAAAGTCAGTGCACCTGGGGAAATGGCATGCTCTGGGGCGGAAAATAGAGCGAACGAAATTGCAGTGCATTTTGTGCAATGCTTCCAATGCAGCTTCTAGTTCATATCGTGAGATGAGTTTGTGAGATTGCATGTAGTCTTGAAGTGTCTGGTGAGATGGTGGCCTTGATGTGTCAATGTCACAGGTCAACAAACGAAAGGAAACGCGAGATTTCTGCCTGTGGCATGGCGCGAGGCCCTCTCCGCGCAGCTGAATGTTTGTATTAAGCAGGCCGCCCGCGGGCGACGCCATGGCCGGTCATCGATTGGTCGTTGCTGTTTCGGTCCCTTGGCAGCATTCAGGCATACCCATGATGCGAGTTTCAGCCTAGACGAACACAAGATCTATGCGGTTCTCTGCAGAGCACTGCCATAGTTTATAGTGGACCAGATGCCGACAATGAGCAGAAATTTGCCGTTCAGCAGTCAAATTGACGATACTATGTGGATAAGCAATGGATCCAAGTCTAGCTTTGTGACTCTAATTAGAGAAGATTGGGGAATACTCTCAGCCTTATAGGGAGCACGCATAATGTTTCGCCTTATCTATTTGGCACTGAGGTGGAAAGCATCGTGATCTTCTTCCAGGGCTTCCGGGCGAATAGGGATTTACGGTAGCT